>CM025856.1:16514065-16533356 GCA_003952965.2 Morella rubra | reverse complement strand
GAGCACAAGCAAGAAGTTTAAAAAGGTACTCAAAGGATTAATTCAAGAGACATGTGCTCAAACAAATACGTGGAGACCCATTGAGCATGATCCACATGAGCAACAAAGAATTGTCACCATATTTCAAGTTCTAGAAGAATCTGGCCAAGGCTAAGATTAATTTGGCATTTAATTTTCCTTTTATTGGTTTGGACTTTTTTGGGCATGTATGGCTGATAATATAGCCAAAGCTTTCCTTTCCTTTTGTTAGGCGTGTGATCAGCTAGGCAAGTCAGTGTTATTTCCTTAATTAGGATAGATCTTTTTAAGAAGTTTCCTTGTAATGAAGCCTTTTAAATTAGGCGCCTAAATAGTTTCCTTGTAGTGGCCAGCCATTTAAATATGCACCTAGAGAATGAAAACGCAGATCTGGATTTTTCAGCAAAGTAGTGAGAATATTTTTCTCTTCGGTTGTTTGAAGAACTATTCAAACTTATCGGGATTTCCCGTGGCGTTCACCAATGACTTATCAAACGGATTACCACTACCGTTTGTGACGTCTTCCTTATATCGAGGTTCTTGTTTTCATAAACAACGGGTCAAGGTCTACCATTCAAATCTGTTCATAGAACAATCTTGGGTTCCTTCTTCGTTGTTGGATCTCTTCATTGGGCGAGATTCATATCAAATACCACAATAGTGGTATAGAGAAAATGGTTAAAACACAGCCTCAAAAAGTACAAACTGAAACTTTAGAAAGTGCAGTTAGTCCTACGTGATTACATCAGGTAGCGAAACGCACCTCAATGAAGGAAGTATGTTAATTCAAACCAACCCCAACAATCAGTGTAGAGAGTGTTACAGAATTTAGGAGTTTCATCCCAAATCTCCACCCAATCGCCTGAGGGGTCTTGGCAGAGGTCACCCAGGCAAAGAGCATACCTAGACATATTGGGCACCTT
This sequence comes from Morella rubra, assembly GCA_003952965.2. Classification (NCBI taxonomy): domain Eukaryota; kingdom Viridiplantae; phylum Streptophyta; class Magnoliopsida; order Fagales; family Myricaceae; genus Morella; species Morella rubra. Next base: position 16,532,415 of record CM025856.1, on the reverse strand, counting down.
GCCTCTTCCTTTACTAGTGGCCACGAAGACCCAAAATCCATTAGCTCTTTCTGTTTGGAATGAAGCATGGGAAGTCGAGATCGCTATAACTAAAGTATCATCAGGGCGGTGCTCAAGTTTACATTCACCATGGCCCAGAGGATACACTCTGCGTATGCTCTGCGGAAACTCCCCAGGTGCTTGAATCTGAGGATCATCATCATCACAACTTCGGCATAGCCATGACTACCAAACTTGAAAGTTAGTGCTTCCTCAAACCCTTGCAGGAATATGGCCTCAAAGTTATCACTCAACCACAGTCGCTGAAGACCTCAACGAAAGGTTTTGGGCTGTTAGCTCAAAGGTGGAAGCCTTTCTACTCGAATCCTTCACGATACGGTGGGGTTGTATGCCCATTCCTTACAATGGTGACACGTAAGGGTGAAAGAAAGCAAGTCTCTCTGGTTGGCATCCACCAGTCTGAACAAGATCAATGGAATGATATCGGAGGAAAGTTCAAGTAGGGGACAGGAAGGGCCATCATTAGACATGGTGACAATGTGAAATTAGAAGGTAACTAGGACATAAGAAACGAAAAGACCACAACCAGTAGCTGTGAGGTTAAAATGATGAACTAAAAAAGGGGTCTTCTTAAAGGAACCCCAAAAGTAGGGGGCTATAAAGGCTCATTTATGGATCAACCAACAATTTGAGGTGAAGTGCTTATGTTGCGTGCGTGGTAGAAAAGTGAATGACGTTATCCCTCAGTAGGGGTGTGCACCGAAATTTTTAGATTTGGAACGCCCATATCTGAATCTGAATCCCAAAATTTCGGATACCGAATTTTGGATCCGAATCTAATTTGAAATACCCATATATCCAGCCTAGTTGGTGGATTCGGATATCGGATCGGATTCGAAGGTTGGCCAAGACTGATTTGGGCCCCTGTAATGGGCTTTTTTAATTTTTTTTTGCATATATTCGAATTGGGCCATTTTTCTGAGTTGGGCCAAGACTGATTTAGAGCTGTTTTAAGCTCTCTAATGGGCTGCTTTTATATTTTTTTTCCCAGATATTCAAATAGAGCTTGAATATACCTATTATTTCAGCCTTATTTAGCATGGGGCCATTTCATATACGGTAAAAATTAGACAGAATACTATTGCAGATTGCACAATTCGGCTTTATATAATATTTGGCACAAAAGTAGACTATATTTGGCAGATTGCAATATTGATTTTTTACAAGTATATAATCTAATCGAACCAAAAAAAACCCCATTCGAATATAAGTATATAAGTATATAAGTTATAACTAAATTTCCACATTCCAATATATTATATAAGTATATAACTACTAACTATAGATCACATGTCAATCGAACCAAACATACAACTTACAAGGTCTTCCACACTTCTAAATTCTAATTAACAGAAATAACAAAAAAAAATAATAAAATAAATAAAAATAAAAATAACACTAAGTCACTTTCTAGTCTCTACAAACTAACAAATGAAACAAATTACATTAAACAACCCCATTCAAATATATGGAAAGCCCAAGTACGCAAAATGTCATTCCAATTTCTAAAAAAAAACAATGCTTTCCATCTTGTAGACAATGAATTAATGTTAGAACCTAAAGGCTAAGAAGTAAGATAAAAAGAGAAACAAATAAGTGCAATATTAGAAGTAAGATATTACTCACATCATTCAAAATAGTACCACTACTAGAGGTACCCGAATCATCAAAGTTTATTTGTTCCATCTGTTAAATTATACACTCCAATTCAGCAAATATGATAAACAATTAATTCATACCAAATCACAAATCAGCAACAAAAATAGCAACAAATCAGCAAAGATAAACATATTTTTCAGCAACTAATTCAATAATTCATATGTATACCGCAACTAGTATAAACAACTATAAATTAAATTATGACATAAAAAAGATTAATTTTTAAGGTGTTTTCAGTTATATATATAAGCAACATATATGAGTATTAATCATGGCTAAAAGAGAATTATGGTAAAAACAAATCACTAATGAAAAGTTTTATATATAACTAATCTTGTTATACATTACAAATATAATTAATTAACAACTATGTATTAACAAAAACTTCATAGTCCTCTTATTTTCAAAAGCTTCACATATATGAGTAAAACTTCACAATTCACTAATCTCGTTATGCATTCCAACTATATATTTTCAAACCAATTGAAGTGCTTCAGAATTCAGATCATCAATGGTATATTTTACCAACCAACGACAAGTCTTTTTCTATTGAAATGTCTGAAACCACCTACGAATTACTCCATATAAAAGAGAAAAAATAGGTCTCTATGCTTAGGATAAAAAAAGAAGCAGATTGTATTAACAAATGAATTACTTTCAAATTGATATCAACCAAGTAATTTCTAGATCAGAAATACTTCACAACTTTAAACACTATAAACAACAAGATTATCTCATTCAATCTAACATATATACAAATTATATAACATAAATCATTCAATCAAGATTCACAATCAAGTAAACTAATTCAGGAAGCCAATCTCGAATCTCTAGCACAAATTACACAACCCAATCTCCAATCTCCAACACAACACAATCCAATACACCAATTCAGTAAGCCCTGACCTCTAATCTCCATATATATTCATTAATAATTTATAAAATATCAAAGTATACACTAACCTGAGCAAAGATGAACAGCAATGCAGCAAGGCAAGTAGCAACAACCAATACGATATCTACAATAACTACAATAACTTCAATAAATTAATCTAATAAATTAACAACAGCAAGCAACACATGTATTTTATAATCAAATAATAATTAATAATGAAGAAAACAACATTAAAAAATTACCTAAGGGCAGTGAGGTTGAGGGACCGAGGGCTGTGACTTCACTGACTTGAGGTGAGGGCAATTACTTCTTCTTTAATTTGCTGAGAAAATTCAACCATATATCAAAATAAAGACGAGATTCCAACCATTATAATAGAAGACAAGGGACAGAAGCAAAGAAACTAAAAAACAATCAAGAGTCACAGCACAGAACATGTAAAAAGAAACTAAAAAGAAATTTATTCATATAATAAATTCATCCATTTATTTGCTAACGGCTAGCTTAAGAGTAAACAGAAAACTAAAAAATGATCAAGCTGTGTAGGTGCTTACAAGCCTAAACGTCCAGTAGGCAACAGTCGACGATAACTCTTTTAATTTGAAAGTAATGCAAGGCGACTAGCGACAGGTGATTGGCGAGTGGCAGGGGCTTGGGCCGGGGGGGGAGATTGACGACAGAAAGACCTTAGTTAGGGTTAGGTTTTTTCAAAGGGGGCTGGGATTAGAAAGGGAGAGTGTGAAATCGTGAATGAAAAAAGAAGGGGGTGAAACGCAAAGAAGGGAGGGGGAGGGGTTTTAAATGAGAGTTTAAGTTAATGGAGAATTCGGGTCAGGTCGGATTCAATTGGGTTTATACTAGGATATCCAACTCCGACCCAAATACTACTTTTTTTCTATTAAAACTATCCGACTTCAGATCTGGATCTGACTCCATTCTACCCTATCGAGTTAAAGCAGGTCAGATCTGGGTTGACTCGAGTATTTTTGAACACCCCTATCCCTTAGCATACGATAGACTATAAGTCTGCACATTTAAGATAAGAAAGCCTCGTGGATAAACCCCCGCATGTGGGAAACCCCTCATAGGCCTTGAACTGGCTACAAAATAGCCTAGAAAGTCCACCCAGGTGGACAGAAAGAGGGCTTCCCACATAGCGCTCACCTAGTGCCCCAAGGGGGCTCAGTGGATCAGTTGGAAACCTTTGACTAAAAAAAAAAAAAAAAAGAAAAAAAAAAAAAAAAAATAAAGAGCAAAAGATAAGGTTGTCCATTGATCTCTGAGAAATCCTTTACAATGGCAAATAGATTAAAAAAAATATAATAGCCATAAACTATTACACTTACTAGCAGGAATTTACAGGGGCCCAAAAGAACTGAAGTTCCCTAGCCGTCCAACAAGGTAGACAAAGAGAAGCATCAAAAGAGTTAGAGATGAAGTCGAGAATCAAAAACCACACTGCGAGAACTATGGACAAAGGCACCCTGCAAACTAGAGAGCATGGAAGGGCTCACCTCCTTCAATAGAGGACGCATAGCCCCAAGCATCCCGAAACTCACCAATCACCCCAGACCGTTCCTAGTGCATCTCGAAGGGACCTAATCTAACTTTCAGAACATCAAGCTTCTCCCAACTATCGCTACTGGCCCTCATCTTCAACATTTTCAGCATGCACTTGGTGTAAGTAGTGCAGGGACAGCCTAGGAGACTAGCTCGGGTGATCAATATGTCTCCAACGAGGAGATCACCCTCTTCTCCAAAGGCACGCTTCACCCCCAGATATAAAACGTCAGGATTCTCACTTTCTAGTAGGGCTATTACAAACCTCTCCACTCGAGGATTCCACTCGACAAGGAGGGGCAAAACATCAACACAGACACTTGGGAGAATGGGGGGCTATAAATGAACTGGCAATATCAGGACATTTTTGGCTGACCTTCATGAGCTTGAAAAAGTCATCAATAACGTTCTCCCATACTCCCATACTAGCGCTAGAAGGTGCGACAAGCTGTCTCATCACTAGAGGTTGAAAAGTTATTATGGAACAAATCCCACAATAGCTTCACGAGTAAGATTGCTCCAATGGGGTTGCCCGGATTAGGCCTCATGTGGTTTGATAACATTCTCCCAACCGATAAGCTTGCTTGGGAGAATGGGGGGCTACTGATGGAGGAGAAATAATCGGCCTATAGTGCTTCGGCCCAATCCAGGCCCAATGCAAAAGCTCCGCTAGAGCAAATGAGGCCCTATGCTCCAAAAGTGAAGAGGCCACTAGTCAAACCTCACCCCTGGAGGTGAGTCTCCTCAGAACGTAATATGAGGCCCTTCTTATTAAGTGTCAGAGGCCCCATAGGGTAAACTTACCCTAGTAGGCCCTGGTCATCTCAGGACCTACTAGGTGGCACTTACTTCCAGGCTAGCCTTTTAGTCTTACTGGATGAGTTAACGTGACAGAAGAAAAAGAGGATGTCCCTTCGAGTAAAGAAGTTTGATATACCTTTATTGATGAATATAGCCTATTGCTAAAGACAAAATGAGGTATGACTTCCAATCTAACGAATTTTACAGATGACAGAGAGAAAGAAACAAAAAAAAAAAAAAAAGATCTAACTTGAATCTGACACCAAGGGGAAGTTTCCTCTTCACACTTGGTTATTTTTGTAGGAACGAGGTCCCTCTACTGAGCCCAATAATGCCTTGATCTTAACCTAGCAACTCTGCAAAATGCTCAATCAAAACCCTAGGGAGAGGAACAAGGAATGACTCGGGTGTTTTGAAGCTGAAAAGCAAGTATGATAAGTATTGGAGGGATATGAGGAAGGTGAATAGACTTTTATTTGTAGCTTCAGTATTGGATCCTTGCTTTTAACTCATCACTTTGGAGTATTGATTTATGAAAAACTTTGGGAAGGTGAGGGGTATAGATTTCACAACCATAGTGCGGGATACTCTAGAAAAATTATTTGGGGGCTATAGTGGATGTGACATAACCCAAGCATCGCAAGGTAGTGGAAGACAGAGCTCTGCAGGTGTGGATGACATGGATAATGAGTAAGAACTATGGGAAGGTCTTCTTACTTATCGACAACAATAGAACTTGCTAGATAGTAAGGCACAGGTAGAGAGAAACTTGATTGAAGATATGGAACCCAAAGTGTTGAGTTTTGATATTTTATTGTGGTGGAAGGTGAATTATCAAAAGTTTTAGATTCTTTTTTGTATTTCGAAGGATGTGTTGGCTATCTCATTCACCACTGTACCATCTAAGTCCGCTTTTAGCACTAGAGGTCGAGTGTTAGATCATTTTTGTTCTTCTTTCACGCCTTGTCCCATGTGAGGGCCTCATATGTACACATAATTGGTTGTATGTTAAACCTATACTTGAGGAAGATGATGTCGAAGAGAATGGTGGAGATCATCCCTTGAGTTGCAAACTAGTTATAGGTACACTTTTTAAGCCATAAATTTTGGGTGGAATAAATATTTAATGGATGATTTGGTTGCCTTAGTATTTCTCTCATAATTTTTTTTTATTTTTTGTCTTTTGTAGAGATGGAGAACTTGATGATACGCTAAACATGTCATATGTGGTTGAAGCTTGGAGTTAAGGCATGCCATGGATCATGCATGATGGAGAAATACTTTTATTTTTCAAATAACATTGTAATTTTATTTTGGATGAATGTTTATTTTAGAATCTAGATTTGGATAAATCTTTATTTTACATTTTATCTGTTATTAATAAATAATGAATAATAGGAAAAAAAAAATTCAAAAATTGAGGCCCAAAACGAGGGCAAAAAGACACATTTATTAAACTGAAATTTCCGGATTCTGATTCTAGAAATTCTAGTTTCATTCTGATACACATTTGTTGATTCTGTTGAGTACTGAAATTGGAACCGAAATAGTCATTCCGGTACCCACATCTAATAACATGATTAAGCATAATTTATCAAGATTGAAAATGATAGAGAATATTTCCATAAAACAAACTTTAGGGGTATAGATTCTCTTGAGAATATAACAAATAATTCGTTATCATAAAAAAATAAAATAAAATGAGGTTATCATGTAACCATGGGTTAACAAATTGTTCTAACAAACTTTGTGTATTCCCGATGTACATGTATTGGGAGAATCAAATATTAAATCCTGCTAAGAAAAGTGCAATACAGTAACCGAATGCATTCCAGAAGCTTGTAGAAAGGCCTGAGGTAATCGTTTGCTGAGATGAGCAATGATGAGGTGTAGTCAAGTGCCAACTATGTTGGACGAGTTGGTAGGTGCGCAAATCAATTGGGAACTAGTTTTGCTCATCCTTTTCCACTGGTTTTTTGCTTTCGGGAGTGCATTTGAGTTTCAATGATTAATTTGAAATGGTTGCTTTTGTCATAGGATAAAGTTGGACCTATTGGTTATTGATGATGGTAGTGGAAAGTGATCACACGAGAATAGTGAGCACCCTTCCTCTGCAATTTGATGCTTCCATCATGAACATGTTTCTCTTAGGAATTGAGAGGTGTGTTTTGATTTATCCCTATTCATAAGATAAAAGATCAACACGTGTTCAAATAGATACAACTTAACAATGGGTACAAGTATGTCAATAACTAGACAATATGGTCAGTTCAGGTTTCAATTTTAACTTTCATCATCCATAAATATTCGGACATCCTCTTGTGAGATCATGTGAGACCCCAACCTTATTTCTATCATTTTCAAGAATTATGACTCCCTAAGTTTGTATTGCTCTAATTATTATTACTCTAATTTTCGAGAGAGGCATGTATGGGGAGATTAATCTAAAGTTATGTCTAGGTGGAATTTTCCCCTAGCGTTTTTATGAGTTTTAAGCTAGGATTTAAATGTTATATTATTTGCAATTGTTAAAGTTTGAGTAATTGAGATTAATTAGGCTAATTATTTTAATTAATGGAATATGTCCCTAAGTTACAATATTTGGAAGAATTTAATTAGGGCTTTAAAAGAATTTAATTAGGGCTTTAACCTTGAAAATGTGTGAGACTTAGGGTTTAAAATGGGAAGGCATGATTGGGGAAATTTATATGGTAGCTGGAAATAAAAGGAAATAAAAAAAAAAAAGTGAAAGAGGAGGGAAATCACGTGAAGGAGGGGAAAAAAGGGGGGGGCAGCCTTGTCTTTTCCCCCCCAAAGCAATTCACGCCTAACACCCTTTCCCCCCTCTCTTGCCGCATTTTTCATTTCCCCTTGCCCTAAAAACCGCACCTTTCACTTGCCCTAAGACACCCAACCGAGAAGAAGAAAGGAGAAGGAAGAAGAAGAAGAAGAGAAGAAGAAGAAGAAGAAGAAGAAGAAGAGAAGAAGAAGAAAAGGAGAGGAAGAAGAAGAAGGAGAAAGAGGAGAAAAACAAAGGTAAATCCGGCCCTTTCTGCTGGCCGAAAAACACTACCCCATCTCTCCCATTTTCTTCTTGTTTTCTTTTGATGGTTGGTTGTTGTTTTGATGGTAGTTGTCTAGGTTGTTTTCTCCTTGTGTTCATGGGTGTTTAGTGTAGATCTTGCAAGTATTTAAGGGTAGTATAGATCTTACATGAAAACATGGGGAAATATGGCTAGATCTGAAATGAGGGTTCAAGAGAAATCGTTTATGTGCTCTAAGTGTTTGATAAAAGGCCTAAGAGAGGATTGAAATCTATTTTGAGCATGTATGGCCGAATTTATTGGTTTGATGTATTAGGTTTATGCATGTTAGTCTTGTTGAGAACCACCAAGCCCTAAGTGTTAGATATATGTTCAGATCTGAAAAAAATATGCAAGAGGATCAATAATGCACCCTAGGTGTTTGATATAAAGCCCAAAAGATATGGGTAAATGCAATAGTTTTAGCTTGATGAAGATGGAATCATGATTTTTGTTGTAAACTTTGAATTGGAGTTGTAAAAGTGGGAAGAATGTGAGAGAATGGTTGCTGTTATGGAATGTTAAATTAGCCTTGGATGTTGGTTGTGACATGAAGAGATTAGGGTTTTGGTTGTTGGAGGTTTGGAAGGTTGAGAAGATCATTGTTGTTGCTGAAATTTAATCTCTGCAGCTTTCAAGGCTCGAATTTGGAGTGTGTTCTGATGCACTTGTGCTTATCCCTTGATCTTAAGAGGATCCTAGATCGTAGGCCTAGGAAATAGGAAGATTTTAAGCCATACCTTGGATGATTCCGATAACTATCGAGTGAGATATGCGTTGTTCAAGGCCCGGACGTCAAGCTGCCAGCAGCCTTGTATGTCCGGAATGTTAGCTCATTTTGGATACCTTTTGAGGGATCATTTTAAGTCCAAATTTTACAAGGTTGGTCTTGAATTTTAAGTTTAAGGAAGAGGAACATTTTAAGATAAATTTCGTGTGATTTAGAGGTAAAATGAATGAGTTGTAGTATTTTGAAAATGGAGGGCCGAGCTGGAATCAGCGACAGCGTTGTTGTAGGATTTTCGCCTGATAAGAAGTGTTTGTGAAAATGTATAGTAAATCCTGCTGTTGTGAATTTTACCCCCAATCTTGACCTATGAGAGCTGAATCTTTCAGAATAAATTTCATGTAATTTGGAGCCATGATTTTGAAGTTATGAATTTTTAAGTTGGAGACGTCGGGGCTGCCCGCTTGGACGTCCTCAGCAGCTTGTATTTTCGGGTGAAGGTTTTGAGTAGCAAATGAGCTTCAAATTTCTTAGAATTTTGATATGTTATGAAAATTTGTGTAAGGATCAGTTTAGAATCCAATTCTTATGGCTTCGGCATCCTTAGAAGAACATTTGTATTATAGGGTCACCATTGATAAGTCAAACAATATGGGTGGTGATTTTGTATGATGAGTTGTGAATATTTGAGCGACTACTCTATACATTTAGTAAGCCTATGAATAACTTTAGTATGAATCAATTGTAGGCAAGGTGCTGCCATTCGCTCAAGTGGACGGAGGTAAGTGGAATTTGTAAGTAGAAACTTACGTTTTTCCGAAAACTGGAATGATACACAGCATGAAAAGTATTTATGAATAAGCATATCAAGCATGGCATGACACGAGCATTTGCATGATTTTCTTGAATGAAAAAGAAATTTTTGTGCAAATGAAAGCATGAGGAGTATTATGATTTCTCATTATCAAGCATGGCATTATCAAGCATGACATGACATGAGCATTTGCATAAGTTTCTTTGTGCAAATGAAAAATGACAAGTATGTTATCACAAGTCAAGTTAAAGGGCTAAATAAGATGGTCGGTACCGTACCAATAAGATAGGACATCCACTCCGAAGGACGAATGCGAGAAGGATGGATGATTCCTAAGGGGCACCCACTCCGAAGGACGAATGAGAGAAGGATGGGTAGGTCCCGAGGTATGTGCAATCACACCGAAGGATGCTTGCAAGAAGGTGTGAACCTCCAAGGGTTGAGTCTAGCCATCAGGCCTGGGGCCACAACAAGGGCTAGCTCAACCAAATGATGTGTTCCCAAGGGAAAAAGGGAATAGTTCCGAAAGGAACGCACAACCCTGACTTCAGGGGTAAATGGAGCGTGATAAGTAGCCAAATCAAGAAAGAAAGGTTTTCAAGAAAGAAATATTTTCAAGCAAGAAATGTTTTTTTTCAAGATCAAGTACATCGTCTCATGCATATGCAAGCATCAATATACATTCATGATTTTGCAAGACATGCATTATTTATTGCCTATCAACCCTTACTGAGTCTTTCGACTCACAGTTTTAAATTGTACCATTCCAGACAACATTTCAGGTGGGGAAACCTAGAAGAGGGACCGACGAGGATGTCCTCTTCCCTTTTTGTTCTTCCCTTTTTGTTGTTTCATTAAAGGATTAGATATAATTTTTGAAGAGCCGACATGAGCCTCCGTTGTGTGGTGGTCATGGGTTATTCGGCCTAGTAAAGTTTAAGGTTTTTAAACCGATATTTTGAGACTGTGTTGTAATTACTCAAAGTTGTTGATCGAGATGCAAATGTTAGAAATAGGTTCTAATGTTTGTATGCACGTTAATCGCTAGCGATATAAAGCAGTAATAAAAAAAAAAAATTAGTAAGTACGCTGGAGTGTTCCTTGTTGGGAATGCTCGCGGCTGTCATTAGCCTCGCTGAGCTAGCGTTCGGGGCGTGACAGATCAATATCCTCACCGTAGAACTAACGCTATGTTTGTTTCATTGTGAAGTTCATTATAATATAAAGTAGTTTTAGGTGAATTTTGTTTCACCTGTTTCGTTGTAAAGTTATTTATAATGTAAAGTAATTTTAAGGGAATTTTGTTTGAGTAAAGTAATTTAGATTTTAATGTTTGGTTGTTACCTCAAAACATGTTTCTTGTAAAAAACATTTTTCAATATTTGATACATCATTTGTAATCTCACATGATTAGTAAAGTTGGTTCTTAACATTAACTTTAAATGAATTAAAAATAAACATATGTAACAACTGAGTTATAATATTTTTCAAATAAATATATAATGATATTACAACAAAACAAACGGAAATTAAGTATGAAGCTGCCATGATATCCTTTTGAAAATATTCCCTTTCGCCTTTCGCGTGTACACAAACCCCCATGAAAGATATTCGTTACTTACAAATCCTTCCATTTCCCTCCTTGATGGTTTTGTAACATTTTGGAGATCTACTGGAAGGTTTTGGTTGCATTTGAATACGAAGAAATAAAAGAAACGCGATTTGGAATAGTTAGATATGAAATTTAAATAGACGTTTTCTTAAAGAAAAAAATCATTAAGAAAGATTTCTTAAAAAAAGGGTTAAATACATTTTGTACCTTCCAACTTTGGGGGTCTTGACACTTTGCATTCCGACCTATTATTTTTGTCACATTGTATCCACCAATTATTGATTTCAGGCACTTTGCACTTTCTGTTAAAATTTTCCATCAATTTGGATGAACATTTATTTTTTGGTCCTAAAAATTACAATTTTACCCTTATAAAATAGTCAAACACCAATATTTTGCATTTAATTGATCTTATATATATCTACTTTGTAAGAGTCTCGCTTTAGTGAGAAGTTTAAGTCCAACTAATTCATCTAAGAAGAAGTTTGTATTCCTTAACTTTAATTTCAAGCATTTGAACTAGATATTAAATTAATCTAATGATCATCATAAACCAAAAAAAAAAAATCTAGATCATTCATCATCAGCAATTCCAGCTCATCAATGCAGCTCATCCCTCGTGTCAACTTAGTTAGTTAGAAAGTTTGTTATATTCGTTGTATGATAGATTCAGTTCTGTACTTTGAATAATAACATTAGCCTGTAACAATTTTAATCTATCTCATTCAATTCATTCGATACATAACAAGCTCTCTCTCTCCATCCTCATCTTTTCTACACTTTCATACTCTGTTTTCTTAACTTTAAAAGGTATCGGAGCAAATTTTCTTGCTTCCAAATGTCTTATGAAACACCTGTTACTCAAAGCAATCCGATTGCTATTGAGGATTCTTTAAATCCTTTCTTTGTATATCATGGTGATAATCCAGGTACTGTTTTGGTTTCGCAATTACTTGTTGGACAAAACTACTCCACATGGAGCCGGTCTTTGACTATGGCTTTCAGTGCTCAGAATAATGCTTGGATTCGTTGCAACAATATGGTGCTGTCATGGCACCTGAATTCATTATCAAAGGATTTGGCTGCTTGTGTCATTTATATGTCAATAAGTGTGTATTACATAATGATGTTTTTCTGGTTTGTTGGTCTATGTTGATGATGTTCTTGTGGCCAGCAATAATATGCAAGCTATTGTTGATAGTAAAGCTCTTTTTCATGACAAATTTAAAATCAAAGATATCAAGTCTTCTAAATATTTGCTTGGGCTTGAAGTTCTTTGGTCTGAACAAGAAATTTATGTGTCAGCGCAAGTATACACTTGATATTTTAACTTATAATGGCTTTGCTGGTTCTATGTGTCTAAGCATTCCTCTTGACCAACATCTTAAGCTGGATTCTACTTCGGGAGATCTTCCAAATTCTAGCATCTATAGGAGGTTGGTTAGTCGATTGCTATATTTAACAATCACCAAACTTGATATCTCGTTTGATGTCCAACATTTAAGTCAATTTCTTGACAAACCATGATAGCCTCATCTTCAAGCTGTAAACAGGATCATTCAATATCTCAAGGCTACACTTGGACAAGACCCATTCTTCTCTTCTTCATCAACTTTGCATCTCAAAGCTTTTTGTGACTCTAATTGGGCTATTTGTCTTGATACACAAAGATCTGTCACGGGTTATTGTATTTTTCTTAGTGATTCTTTGATCTCTTGGAAATAAAAGAACCAGTCCACTGTTTCCAGGTCCTCAACAAAAGCTGAATATTGGGCTATGACTATCATTAATTGTGAACTTGTTTGGTTAATTACTGTACTTAAAACGCTAAACCTGCTCTCTTGTTTTGTGATAACAAAGCTGCCTTGCACATAGCTGATAATCCACTTTTTAAAGAAAGAACTAAGCCCATCAACATTGATTGCCATGTGGTTCAGCAACAACTTAGTGGTGGAATTCTCAAGCCTTTGGTTGTATAAACTTATAATCAATTGGCAGATTTATTTACCAAGCCTTATTTGCTCCTCAGTTTCATCTTCTCTTATCCAAGATGGGTGTTTTCAACATACACACTTCATCTTGAGGGGGCGTGTAGAGATGATTCATCATCAACAATTCCAGCTCATCAGTGTAGCTCATTCCTAATGTCAACTTAGTTAATTAGTTAGAAAGTTTGTTGTATTCTTTGTATAACATATTTGGTTCTGTACTCTGTATATAACAATAACATGTGTCAGTTTTAATCTATCTCATTGAATTCATTTGATACATAGCAAGCTCTCTCTTCTTCCTCATCTTTTCTACACTTTAATACTTTCTTTTCTTAACTTTACAAAAAAACAAAAAAAAAGTATTACATATTCAGATCTAACTCTTCTCTCTGGCGACTTTCAACTGGATGAAGTATTGGATTGAGTTCCTTGTGCTTGTGTTCTAAGGCCATGAGTAAGGTCATGCAGTGCATTATTTTTGTTGTATTGTCAGTAACAATCCTTTCAAGAGTATTTCCAATTACGTAAAGCTATTCTAATTACCAAATCTGTAAATCGCTTTCTTTTTGGTCATTTAGCTTTGAAATGAACTAATTGTTTCACTATATTTTTAAAATAGCTATATTGTTTTACGTTTGATTTAAGTAAGACATGACATGATCTGGCCTTCCTTAGTTATTGCATTATCTTGTGCTTTCATACACGTAATAACTATACTGAATAGTGCCATTCAAGGTCCATCAAGGACGAGGATTATGTTAGATGTTTTCATTATTTAATTTGCATAAACTGGATTGAAATGTAAATAGAAGCAAGATTGCATATATATTACTTATGAGTTGTAACTTTGATCAGAAGCAACCACCAGGCACATATATATTATAATACTTCTTAAACCATATTGTTGAATACCATAGATCGGAGTGACGTCGACGAAGATTTCTTTCAAAGCAATGTTGATAATGTAGGTGTATTTTCCAGGACAATAGCCACCTTTTTCACCACCTTCACCATACCCACCACCTCCTCTATATACTCCCCTGTGTTCACCTACAACCTCATAGCCACTGCCACCACCGGCACCAGAGCCACCCTACCCCCACCACCATTACTGCTCCCACCACTGTAACCTTTCACATGCTCTTTCACCACTTCCATATCCCATTCTGTGTGCTCCACTAGCACCATAACTTATTGCTCCTGTGCTGCCACTGCCATTCCTACCACTACCTCCTCCTTCATAGTCAACACCATGTTCTCCACCAGCAACATAACCACCCCCATGACCTCCTCCATCATCAACTCCATAACTAGCACATGCTCTCCTCCTACGCCACATCGAACAATGCCGCCTCCTCCTCCTTTGTCCCCACCACAATATCCTGCTTTTTTTTTTCACCACTAGCTCTGCATCCAGCCCCACCTCCATCACCACTGCAACTATCGTATCCACCTCCTCTAGAATCATAACTAGCTCCGCCTCCACCATGTCCACTTGCAGCTCCATAGCCGACTCCACCGCGACTATCGTAGCCAACAACACCATGTTCCCCGACAACACCATAGCCAGAGCCACCTTCTCCACCACAACCTCATAGAATTTTACCACCATACTCGGCACGAACCCCATGGCCTGCATCATTGCCAAATTTGGGCTTGTGAACAACTCGTTCAAAGGTGAGGATGGCTCTAGTTGGAGAAAAAATGCCTGAACCCACTAACAGAGAAGAAAAATACCAAGAACTTTGTCATTAGACATGTGAATATGGATGTTTGTATTCCACAATCATGGCTTCAAATGGGAGGGAAGAGGATATATATATATATATATATATATATATATATATATATATATATATATATAAAGGAATAGAATGGGGGTTTAAAAGTGCATCTAATGGCAGAGAGTGTGTGAAGTACTTGCAATAGAAGCTGGTCGCCACAATGTGACTCAACATGCGTGAACAAGATCACTAAGGACTCATTACACTTTCACTAGTGTGTTTATGTTATCCTCCATATCTAACAGGACTTAGAAACCATTTAATTTAGAGCCTGTACTTTGCGAAAAACCTAACTTCTCCTCTTGCTTTTACTTCTCAACCGATTGCTGCTGACTCAATGAGACAACTTGATTCACACCCAGTAGGTGATTAGGTATCATTAATTCCTGTAGACTAATTTCTTATCATTTTTTCCAGAACCCTAGAAGGTTTGGGCTTGACGTGTTCGCTTTTTCTTATTTTCTTCTCATTAGCAAGACTAATTTAGAGTGATCTATAAGATTTTTTTACTGTAGACTTGGATTTTTATCATGACAAATACAGAGAAACAAGCCACTCTGTTGAGAGGTTTTATTTATACACTAGATGTCACTATTGTATATCATGACAGTTCCATTACACTAGAAGTTGACTAAGATAAAGTATCTCTTGAAAGCGAGAAAGATGTTGATACTAGATGCCACATTAGTCGTGGTCTTGCATCTTATGAAATTTTTAAAAAGTAGAAAAATTAAGGTAATGAAACTTCTATATATATCGTCTAATCGAATTTTTCTAAGCACATTCAAAACTGCAAATTGAAGTTGATTTTAGTGCATATTAGGGATCGATTGCTTAGGGTTCTTAGTCCACAAGGATTTTGGTAGTCAAGATTGACATAGATTCAAGCCACAAAAGGATGCAACGATACTTTTTTCGTTGTGCCCCAAGATCATAAACGATAATCTATATAAGTGTGAGTGGATGAGGTTTTAGTTGGACACAGAGAGAGAGAGAGAGAGAGAGAGAGAGAGAGAGAGAGAGAGAGAGTATTTTGCCAGAGCTAGTATCATACTCTAGTTTTCTTGATAGGTTTCTCCCTATCATGCTCTGAGTCTACAATGTCCTTGGCTACACTGTGATGTAATGTGTACCAGGAGCTTCCTGGTTGAACTTTGTAATTTTTCTTCTTTAATTCTACTTACCAATTACCCACCCCCCCCCCAAAAAAAAAAAAACCGTTTCGTCTCTCATGTCATATTAATCTTGATATATGATTATAATATGCAATTTCTATTGTCGTCTGCTTGAATCGTTCAAAATCTCGACTCATTTTAACATCTTAATTTATTATTCTTACTCAGTTTTCTTTCGTTCATTTTGCTCAGATGACTAAGCACATTGTTGATGTCCAACATAACATTTGAGACACAAGATTTGTTACATATATGATCACTGAATTTTCTGAGTGGCATAGAAATTACCAGCGCATTGTAAGTTCTATCCTTGTAATGGAATTAATTACCACATGTTCTAGCTAGTTACTGCATGATTTCCTGAATGTGAAACATGCAGAGTTCCCTCTACACCATTCATTCTGTCACTAGAAAATTTTGTTTCAATCTAGTACTGAACATATATATCAATATATTTATGATCACATTCTTTTATATCACTGCGCATTATATATATGTACGTGTGTGGGATTTTAAGTTGGAATTCTCAATTATGTTTTATTATGATACATCTCCGGTTTTAAATTTCACTTATTTCGTCAAAATAATCACCTTATTCCTACTTAATTACTGAAAAGATTACCTTATTCCTAGTCCGAACAGTTTTCTCCAAAACTTAAAAACAATGTGCTTGATTAGTACTTAAATGATATGTAATTAAATTATAAGCAAAATTTTATTAGCTATAGGTGTATTATAGCACATGTATAGGAGTATGAAAATGTTTTTAGTATTTAATTATGTATAAGTACAATAAACACAATATTATTATTATCTATGTAAGTATGACAGTACACGTATGAGAGTATGAAAATTCTTTTAGTACTTAATGATGTGCAAGTAATTACAAGCATGTGTATAATTATGAAAATTTTGTTAGTACTTAATGATGGTGAATTATCATAAACACAATGTTATTAACTATGTAAGTATAATAGTACATGTACGAGAGTGTGAAAATCTCTGTATTGCATTATGATATATGTAATAAATTATAAGCTCAATGTCATTTTTAAACATATACGTACGTATCACACAGGTATGAGGGTATGAAAAGTCTTATTACTACTTAATTATGTGTAAGTATAATAAACACAATATTATTAACACAAGTATAGTTGAATGAAAACCTTATTGTACTAATAGGAATATGTTATTATGTTACGTGAAAAATCATAAACACAATGTTATTAACCATATAAATGTATGATTAGTACTAATTCTTATTATTTATCATTGAGACTTAATATTGTATACGTAAATGTAGTATATATATAAATATATAAGTACTTTATATATGAGTATTATGCGTAAATATAAGTATAACGTACCATTAATCAATATGTATTTAAATGTAAATATTTTATTTTGACAAATTTTATGGTTTCTATATTTTAAACTCTATTTAGTCTTTATTTCGTAAGTTCCTGTTGTCTTTTGTTTTTAAACACCATTCTAAGGCTCACCTATAGACCGTTCAAGCGTATCAGCAATAATAAAGCGTAGTTGTTTTGAGCATAACAACAGGTTCGAACGGTAGGAAACACAGTTCGAACTTATCTTAGACTTGAACGACATCGTTAGTCAAAAAATCTCAGTTGATACATTTATAACGACCTATTACAACACATTCTAACGTTGCTCAGAGTAAACGTTTGAACGGACTACGAAAACCACGTTGGAACAAATATCTCTAACATAAAAGGATATCATCAGTATTGCTGAAATGTTCTAATGGTGTTTATGTACTTCGAATGACAAGGAATTAATTCCTTTCTTTGAATTTAACATTGACATGTGATTTTATTTTGAGATTTCTTAACAAATAATTTTATCATATTATTACTATATTTCGTAATATTATAGGTTAGTCTATATTAAAATATTAATTTTTTTCAAACATTTATGCTTTAATACTTGCAATTATTTTCTTTTTTATAATAATTTAATTACCAAGTAAAAATATGCATAAACCAAAAATTAAATTAGATAGACTACCAAGCACAAATACTATATATGTACAAACAACAGCTCAAATAAGCGTAAATAAAGTACAAATAATATGAACAAATCAAAGTGGTCTTCTTCTTTTTCAGCTCCTTCCATAATTCTCTGTTGACATCATCTATTCTCTTCATGATGTCCTCTTG
>CM025856.1:16497129-16513967 GCA_003952965.2 Morella rubra | reverse complement strand
ATGCATATACATTGTACGAAAATTTAGTGGAGAAAGTGCTGGAGTAGAGAGAAAAGGAGGATTTTGAAGATTTTAGCACGGGGAGTTTTGAAATTATTGGGTTTGTGGGTTTTCGTTAAAAACTAAGTGTTTGTGCGTGATTTTTTGTTATTTAATGACTAGAGTAACTTATAATCATGTTTAGCTACAGTTTAGGATTGATTTGATACATAAATTGTAGTTATATGTATTGGTTTTTTATTGAAATGGTCTGTCACGGCTTGTTTTTGCAAAGTCTAAATTTCTTCGACAATCGCAGTCCGAATGTTTCTTGTAACCATCTGAACGTTTATTTTGTTAAACATTTTCGGACATGTATGAGGTGTGCGGACAATTTTGTTTGAAACGACATAGCTTAGGCTGCTCATGTGTGGACAATTGGTTTACTGTTCGGATGGTTTTGTGTGCATTAATTTTTTTTTCTTTTTGCATTTCATATCACTTAGTTCCGTTTAGGAATTATTACGAGTTGCATCACATGACGCTTTACCAAAAAGCATCAATCTCTTTATATCAATGTCATGAAGACAAAGCACTCTAGATCAAGATGAGATGTCCATAGGTATTCCCACATACAATGTCTTTGATGATCAACATCTTCAGACTCGAGAAACAAAACTATATGTAGAAGTCTAGCGAGGTGGGGTATATTGATATACAAGTCTGTAAGTATCGCATGATTGAACAAACAATTAGGCAATGAAAATGTTCCTTCGGGTTGGGTGATGGAAAGAGACAATTCTTGAACATTTTTCCTCACTTAGCAGAGAGCTACGAATTAATATGAAGTGCATTACATGACACATCACGTGACATGTTTGTTGAAACTCTAGATTAGGTATTTTACGTCCATAGGTATTCCCACCTTTTTGAGAGTACACTCGTTCTTACAAGCATGTCTTACGAATTGTGCAGTCACAGGACATCATCATGGCAGCTGGGGGAAAACATCTTTAGTGCAATTCAGGTAGTAAGCAGTTGGTGCCGCAAGTCCTTCACAAGGAGCAAGCAATGATTCACCATCTCCAATCGAGACGATCAGCCCATGGACCACCCAAAGTAGTTGCGGCGTGTAAACATTTCAAACATTCATTAGCATTAAGATTTTTTTTCCTAATCTCTTTAGGTATGCTAATATTTTCGTTTCTGTATAGCAACATCAGGATTAAAGCAAGTATAGGGTAAGATGCATAAAATTGCATTAGATAAGGCTCGTATTCGCAGGAAAGCTGAATGTTCATATCCCCGAGGGTCGTATGGGTAGTGATGACAAGGCATCTTCGATGCTCTTTAGTCATATTGGTTCGTTGTGCGATCATATGTGCTATTGGATGCGGTCAAGTGGTCCAAAGTCTCCGATGAGGTTAAGTCTTACGTAATGAACAAAGTGTTGGTAAGTGTAACTTAGAATAAATTGTGCTTACTCTTACTATTTATTGTTTAATTATACTAACATTGTTTATTTTAGGATGACTTTAACCTCAATTATGATCGGCCAGAGGATCAAAACACTGTGATGTCTACAATGAACACATCATACAAAATGCATCGGAACAGAATGCATTAGTACTACGCTTTGTTCCCTACCAATGAAGAACCGTTAGAACATCCGTACCCAAACATGAAGAAGGTAGATTGGGCTCCCATCTATGAATTATTTAATACTAAAGAATTTTTGGTAAATTATTTAATTTAATATTTATATTTGTTTACACAATGATGTTTTTACTAAGACGATAGATATGCATTATAGAGAAAAAGTGAAATCAACCGTCAAAATAGGGCTAAACTGACGGTTGCTGACACTACAGGCTCGAGGTCTTTCCAGTGCATGTGTTAGCTCCGATGGTATTGAGCTCAATCATCTAAGAATATTTCAACTAAGATATAGCGCATGATTACTTAAATAGATAATTAAGGTAATTAAAATATATGTCATTTCTTGGTTTACAGAAAGATTTAGAAACTGATAAGAAAAATCCTACATTGTTGTACAAAAAAAGCATACTAGTAAGGACGGTGCGTGGACATCAAATAGTGCATGGAAAAATTTTGTAAGTTATATTATGCATTATTAAATTTTAATATTTAATATATTAACTTTACTTTTTTCTCCTTAACATGTAGGAAAAAGATAGAGGCGCTATAGTTAGAGCACGAGTTTGAGGGAAGGTCATTATAGAAGTGCAGATTTTCACAGATGTCTTGGGGACGAAAGCAGGCTACGTTCGTGGTTTAGGATATCAATTCGGCACATTGGACCGACTTCTTCAATCTCGTCCATTGATTTGGTCGGAGATTGGAGGAGGCTAAAGAAGAGATAGAGGTGATGAGGGCTAGATAGATAGAATGTGAAGAGCTTTTAGTCAAGCGATCAGAAATGGAGTAGATGAGGAGAGCATTAGCAGATGATGGAAGACAAGCAAGGGAAGCAAGAAGAATAGCAAGAACGAAAGATGCAAGTAATGGAATAAAAAATACGTGAGCAGATGATGGAGCACATTAGACAGCTGATGGCATCCCATATGATGCCCAAAAAGAGATTTGGGTAGATTGTTTATTTGAAACTTGATTTCTATTATGTAATTTATTTTCTATTATGACGATTTTCATAATTTATTTTAGTTAAGATTATGACCATTAAATATTTTTAGAGACAATTTTTAATTATATTTTATATTTAATATAATTTCCTCACATCACGTGTAATTTTAGATTTAAATAAATATAATAACGTCCGGACATACTAAATAAACATTCGCACAAGTTAGTTCCAAAAATCGTCTCAATGTTTATTGCCATCCACACGCTGCTTTTAATTATCGCCTGCACATTAACTAACCATTCGCATAGTATACTGGCATTTTTCTCTTTCTCTGAAAATAGTGATCATGTGCGAACTATTGGTCAATTGGTCGGACGTTGCATATTGTGACCTTTTTTTTTTGTCATAAATATAAAATATGTTGGAACAATTTGGGTGGACCCTATGCACGTGTTTCAATGACAAATTAGATTTTCATCACGCAACATAAAGCGTGCAAACATGTTATCCGAACGGACAAAAAACAACCCCGCATGATGATTACACATTTGTCATGCCAATAGAAAACCATCTGGACTTATATGTTTACCATCCGAATGGTTTTTCCTGACAAAATTGGTAAGCCGTCACTCAAAATATTGCGTGACACGCTTATAGTGACAAACCGCCTAGTAAAAATATTTTGGTATGGAAACATTTTGTTGACAAATTTATTGCTTTTGGTGCTTAGAAGAGGAAGGAAAGGAAAAATTATAATTTATAATAGCAAAAATCTCATCCTTTCTCAATATTGAAACCCATGATCAGGAATTGTTGCATGACACAGGAAAACAAAGAGAATTTCAGTCCAACTTTTTTAATTTCTAAAAACAATTTCTTTTGTACAACAAAGACATGAAGCACAAGCCGCACCTAGAAGAGGTAGAGAGAGAAACAAAGTCCAAAAAGGGAAAAAGAGAAGAAAAAACAAATTAAGAGAAGTGCAAGAAAACCCCAGGGGGGATCACTAAGTGGACCAGAACGTACGTTAGATAGGAACCGCCTTGTAGCTACATTGTGGCACCTTCTTGATTATAGCCCACAGAAGATCAACGTACAGCGAAAACTGTGCCATAGCGAAAAAACTTACTGGTAGGCACGTCACTGCATAGACAGGAAACGCCCAATATTTCAGCTTGTCCTTCAGCACAAAGAAATGTCCCGCACAGAACGACATGAGTATCGCCGCTATGGAAAGGAAGAGTGACGTTAAACCCATCAAGAGCTTCCACGGCAAGTTCGTGCCAAAATCTTTTGGTTGGAACCGTGATGTTAAGATGGCAAGGAACATGACCACAGCTGCAACCGAGAAGCAGAGTGCAACGAGTGATGAGATGGCAAAGACGTTAAATGCAGGCTGTCTTTCGAGTATTGGAAACCCACTTTCCTGGTTAACGCCTCCTGGGACTGTGGTGGAGGTGGCGAAGGCCACAGTGGCTATGAGTGCAGCAACGACGGAGCAGGATTCTCAAGTGTTGGTTAGCCACTCGGCACCGCTTTTGACAAGCTCCTTGTGGGTTTCCGTGAACACGTCTTTGGAGGTCTTTCCATGCTTGTTGAAGTGGGGGAAGAAGTGAAAAGGCATGGAATCTTTGACAAACTGCATGAGGCCAAGCATCCAGTACAAGATCTCTCATATTTTGCTAAAATAAATTATGGCCCAAGCCCAAATAATCCAAGAGTAGTACAAGATTGTTTCAATTAGCTCGAGTGCATACCTCATACCACTTGAGTTCCCATTGCATTTGAAGCGCTTCTCCGGGAATTCGCCATGGCTTAGAGTCTCCAAACTTCGCCGCGAGATGCAGCGCACTATTCCATTCATTATTCACTTTTCGGAAAACGCTGTCTTTCGTCACTACTTTCTCTCTCAAGAGTTGATATACATGTGGTTGCCTGTTCTCCACCGCCAATAGAACTGCGTTCTTTTCACCTACATTTGTATCGTGTATGGCGACCGGAAAACGTTCCAGAACTTTCTCCACAATTTCAGTGACACCATTTTTAGCTGCAATTAGGATGGGAGTCTCAGCCTTTGCCCCTTCAGGTCGTTTGTCCATCTCCCCCGACAGCATTATATCTTTTTTGCCTCGACTTTGAACGACAACAGGAAAAATGTCCGGGATTTTCTCCATGACACTGGCGACACCATTCTTAAATGTAATTGCTATGGCAGTCTTTGCCGTTTCCTGGGTCATGTCCTTCCCTGCCACTAGCGCGAAGTCATTTAGTTATGCAGTATTTAATTATATAAGTTTTGATCAACAAAATCAAATTATTGTTATGAGTAGTGTTACTTTACCTGAGGGCTCCATAATTTCCACAGAATCAGCAGTCTGACGTGGACTTAAATCATCCCCCATGAAGGCCTTCTTGACGACGCTGCCACTATCTTCAATACCGTAAGGGACAGTCTCCTCGGGATCATCGGTTGATCCTTTCTTGGGGACCAGCCTAACATTTCCCGCATATTCGTGCACTGAAATATCCTCTAGAAGTTTGTTCATGACTTGAAGGGCCCATGTGTGCTTCCGTTTTTTTTCCTGTATCTTCTTTGTCGTGGCGGATCCTTATTGACATTACAGGCAGCACATCATATAAGTAAGAAACAAATCAATGCGCATGAACGCTACTCGATGATATTATAACTCCGTTAGCATGTTACAATGGTGATGTAGGCTGTAGGCCGTAGCGACTTACCAAGACCAAGAACGATCAAAATTGCCTTGTAGCCGAGCTTCCCAAATGCATAGCAGGTGTTATAGTTAGCCGGCAACGATTCTGCAAAGGCCATAGGAGTGATACGTTTCAATGCATTTAACAGGATCTGCAAGTCTATCTACTTCACAGTAGGTTTGGACGTCATTGGTTCTACAATTTCACCCGCCCAAATGACCTATTTCAAATCTATTAACTTTTAGTAAATAGTAAAGAGTACGCATTGCTCACCTTGATGTCTTCCCTTCTGTGTTTCAGGGTCCTCTGCATCTATTTGCCCTCCATTTTCTTTTCGTTCAGTGCCTGTTAGTCAAGAACAGTTCGGGATCACCAGCATATAGCAAATGGGGTCATAAAAATTAATTTATGCAGCTACAACGTCCTCTTAGTTGTGTACACGCTAAACTTTTGACCATTTAGCTGAAAAGTGCGTCTTAAGAGCAAGCAGAATCAATTTAAGTAACCTTCGCTTGCTCTCCCCAATTCCATCAAGTTGCTTGTTTTTCCTGGGGTTAAGTTCTTTTAGCTGCAATTTCCTCAACACAAAATGACAGACATTTTTCAAGACCAAGGATGGGGCCGAAGTGGCTCCCTTAAACTGTTAAAGCCCCGAGCTGTAAATGACTCGTAGAGAATTCGCTGATCTCATGATCTAATGGCCTGAATCCGCCAGCCGATGGGGTTACTTGTTAGTTATTAAACTTAATTAGAGTTTATTTTCAATAAAATTAGTTAATGGACAGGCTTTGTCTTTTAGTATTCTCAAAGGTTACAAAGTTGCATAGTTAGAAATCTTTTTAATATTCTCATTATGTTATGGACTATTTTAGTTGGCTATACTTCAAATGTAATTTAGTTTATTTCCTGAGATATTAAGGTGTTTCGAAGCTACTATGAAGAACTGAAGATAGAAGTAAAAGGCTGAGTTTTTACCCTAGAAATGTCAAGTTAGCTGGAAGTCAGGCACAAGTTAGACAGAAGCACGATTTGGTGCACTGCAGTAACAGAAGTTGGTTAGTCCGTTTATAACTAAATGGATGATGTCATGAAAGACCCAAAAAGCCTGGACCCTCCACTAAAACCGTTAGTCACCCATAGCTTATAACTTCTCTGATTTCATTATGAAACACCGTTCAGAAAAACCAAGAAATATCATGTCTTCTACGTGAAACCTTCTCTTGCATATTTCTGCCCCCCTTTTTTTCTGAGCCTTCGTGTGTATGAACTGAGAATGGAGCCTTGAAGATAAACCCCTCTCTTTAGGATTCTTAGTTTTATAGATTGATCACCGTGGTTATTTCCCCAAAAGAGATTCAAGACTTTCGGAGGTTGCTGAAATCTTGAAGGTCCAAGTGCTAAGTTCGTGCGGTTGTTGTTGTTGCGAGTTCACAATGGAGGACGGCAAGGTATAAATAGCTAGGTAAAGGTAGATAGCTTTTTAATGGATGAGAGGTTCTCAATCCCTGCATTGGAGCAAATCCGAATGGTGTTATTCGGGTAAGAAATCAAGTGTGTTAGACTAGGTTATTGGGTATTCTTGAGTCTATGGATCACCTTGTATTTCGAGTTTGAAAAGCTAGTGAAAACATTACCTAGCCTACGGGCCCGGAGAGTTTTTCTCTCTTGGAATTTGTTTCCAATAGATTTTCTCTTCGTAACCAAAAGATTTGTGTCTTTGTGTGGTGATTGATCTGTTAATTATTGTTCTTGATTAAAAGTTAATAATCGTGAACTACATACTGAAGTTTCAGGTGTTCTCATTTTGATAGAATCTTGAATATAGATTCGAACTTGATTGATTTACTGTCCGTTGGATTATTTGCATTGTTGTAAAACGTGTGGGTATTGAACTTACTGATCTGGTTTGTGTAGTTTGTACAGAAAACGTATTGTTAAATTAAAAAAGATTTAAAGTTTTAACTGCAGAACCTATTCACCCCCCTCTAGGTTCAGTTGTTGTCGTATTGAGTCTTAAAAAATTTCGTTCAATTGGTATCAAAGCAGATCACGATTCTTTAGACTCAAATTAGTAGAGATGGATAGGAGCCATTCTCTAAGTGTTCCACCATTTTTCGATGGATCAAACTATGCTTATTGGAAAGTTAGGATGCGAGCATTCCTAAAATCCATAGACGAAAGAGTTTGGACAGTAGTGACTAATGGATGGGAAAAACCAACGATTACGGTTAATGAGGTCACTAGTGAAAAGGATTCACAACTGTGGAGCACGACTGAAAGAGAGACAGCAGGCTGGAATAATAAGGGATTAAATGCAATATTTACTAGTGTGTCGGCTGAGGAGTTTATAAGAATTTCAAACCGTGAAATGGCAAAAGAAGCTTGGGACATTCATTGTACAACCCATGAAGGAACCAAGGCTGTTAGAGACTCAAAATTGCAAATGATTATTTCTAAGTTTGAAGAACTTAGAATGAAGGAGGATGAGTGCTTTGATGACTTTTATGGGAAACTCACCAACTTGGTAAACTCGAGTTTTAGCCTAGGAGAGAAGATGGCTGAATCCAAAGTAGTTCATGAAATCTTAAGGTCATTACCGAAAAGATTTAGGCCTAAGGTGACTGCTATTGAAGAGAGCAAAATATTGGATTCCATCAAACTAAATGAACTTGTAGGATCTCTTCAGACCTACAAAATGACCCTTCCTGCAACAAAGAAAGGAAAATCCATTGCATTGAACTCAATAGAAGAGGATTCCAAATCTGAGGATGAAGGGTTTGATGAAGAAGACATGGCCTTGTTTGTT
The DNA here is from genome assembly GCA_003952965.2 of Morella rubra. Taxonomy (NCBI): domain Eukaryota; kingdom Viridiplantae; phylum Streptophyta; class Magnoliopsida; order Fagales; family Myricaceae; genus Morella; species Morella rubra. The sequence goes on along the minus strand of CM025856.1, from coordinate 16,505,862 downwards.
AAAAAATTTAGGAAAGCTTTTAAGTTTAAGAAGGGCAGAAATTGGAAAGGCCAAAAATCGAATTGGAAAGCTACTAAAAAACCAAGCTGGAATAGTGATGAGCAGAGGGATAAATTTGAAAAGAAAGAGTTCAAAAAGAAGCAAGAACAAGGGCTGCAATGTCACGAGTGCAAAGGCTTTGGGCACTTTAAAGCTGAATGTCCTACTTACTTGAAATCGAAAAGGAAGAATGCTATGAAGACAACACTTTCAGATTCTGACATAGAGTCAAATTCTTCAGATGCAGAAACTTCAAATAATGATAAGGTAAGTTTTCTTGCATTTACATCTTCTATTAAAACTGATGAGTTTACTGATTTTGATGATGCAGAAGAAAGTATCACCAAGGATGTTGATGAGCTTGAGGGCCTAAAAGAATCTTATCAAGAGTTATACAAGGAAAGTGTTAAAATTAAGAAGGAAAATGTCTTAACTTCTAATAAAATAGTTCTTGTTGAAAAAGAAAGAGATGAACTAGCTGAAAAGTTAGTAGAGAGAAATGCTATGATACAAGAACTTATGTCTATGAATGCTTCTCTAGAAGATCTAGCATCTAAACTATCAAAGGAGCTGGACCTAGCTAATGAACAGCTTAAGAAATTTTCATGTGGTACCAGCAAACTTAATAAAATGCTAAGTATAGGACAATCGGATGGAAATAAAAGTGGATTAGGTTTTGATCATACTATAGCAGCATCTACATTCTCAAACAAGGTAGCTTTTGTGCAATCTACATAGAAAATTCAGAGTGCACCCGCACCTCAAGTGAAGGTAAACAAGGTAGTCACTTCTCAAGCTCCTATTTTGTTTAAATCTAAGTTTTTCAGATTTATTCCTAAGTGTTTTCATTGTGGTAATGTGAGACCCCAACCTTATTTCTATCATTTTAAAGAATCATGGCTCCTTAAGTTTGTATTGCTCTAATTATTATTATTACTCTAATTTTCGAGAGAGGCATGTATGGGGAGATTAATCTAAAGTTATGTCTAGGTGGAATTTTCCCCTAGCGTTTTTATGAGTTTTAAGCTAGGATTTAAATGTTATATTATTTGCAATTGTTAAAGTTTGAGTAATTGAGATTAATTAGGCTAATTATTAGGCTAATTATTTTAATTAATGGAATATGTCCCTAAGTTAAGTTACAATATTTGGAAGAATTTAATTAGGGTTTTAAAAGAATTTAATTAGGGCTTTAACCTTGAAAATGTGTGAGACTTAGGGTTTAAAATGGGAAGGCATGATTGGGGTAATTTATATGGTAGCTGGAAATAAAAGGTAATAAAAAAAAAAAGTGAAAAAGGGGGAAATCACGTGTAGGAGGGGAAGAAAAGGGTGGGGGGCAGCCTTGTCTTTTCCCCCCCCCCAAAGCCAATTCACGCCTAACACCCTTTCCCCCCTCTCTTGCCGCATTTTTCATTTCCCCTTGCCCTAAAAACCGCACCTTTCACTTGCCCTAAGACACCCAACCGAGAAGAAGAAAGGAAAAGGAAGAAGAAGAAGAAGAAGAAGAAGAAGAAGAAGAAGAAGAAGGAGAAAAGGAGAGGAAGAAGAAGAAGGAGAAAGAGGAGGAAAACCAAGGTAAATCCGGCCCTTTCTGCTGGCCGAAAAACACTACCCCATCTCTCCCATTTTCTTCTTGTTTTCTTTTGATGGTTGGTTGTTGTTTTGATGGTAGTTGTCTAGGTTGTTTTCTCCTTGTGTTCATGGGTGTTTAGTGTAGATCTTGCAAGTATTTAAGGGTAGTATAGATCTTACATGAAAACATGGGGAAATATGGCTAGATCTGAAATGAGGGTTCAAGAGAAATCGTTTATGTGCTCTAAGTGTTTGATAAAAGGCCTAAGAGAGGATTGAAATCTATTTTGAGCATGTATGGCCGAATTTATTGGTTTGATGTATTAGGTTTATGCATGTTAGTCTTGTTGAGAACCACCAAGCCCTAAGTGTTAGATATATGTTCAGATCTGAAAAAATATGCAAGAGGATCAATAATGCACCCTAGGTGTTTGATATAAAGCCCAAAAGATATGGGTAAATGCAATAGTTTTAGCTTGATGAAGATGGAATCATGATTTTTGTTGTAAACTTTGAATTGGAGTTGTAAAAGTGGGAAGAATGTGAGAGAATGGTTGCTGTTATGAATGTTAAATTAGCCTTGGATGTTGGTTGTGACATGAAGAGATTAGGGTTTTGGTTGTTGGAGGTTTGGAAGGTTGAGAAGATCATTGTTGTTGCTGAAATTTAATCTCTGCAGCTTTCAAGGCTCGAATTTGGAGTGTGTTCTGATGCACTTGTGCTTATCCCTTGATCTTAAGAGGATCCTAGATCGTAGGCCTAGGAAATAGGAAGATTTTAAGCCATACCTTGGATGATTCCGATAACTATCGAGTGAGATATGCGTTGTTCAAGGCCCGGATGTCAAGCTGCCAGCAGCCTTGCACGTCCGGAATGTTAGCTCATTTCGGATACCTTTTGAGGGATCATTTTAAGTCCAAATTTTATGAGGTTGGTCTTGAATTTTAAGTTTAAGGAAGAGGAACATTTTAAGATAAATTTCGTGTGATTTAGAGGTAAAATGAATGAGTTGTAGTATTTTGAAAATGGAGGGCCGAGCTGGAATCAGCGACAGCGTTGTTGTAGGATTTTCGCCTGATAAGAAGTGTTTGTGAAAATGTATAGTAAATCCTGCTGTTGTGAATTTTATCCCCAATCTTGACCTATGAGAGCTGAATCTTTCAGAATAAATTTCATGTAATTTGGAGCCATGATTTTGAAGTTATGAATTTTTAAGTTGGAGACGTCGGGGCTGCCCGCTTGGACGTCCTCAGCAGCTTGTATTTTCGGGTGAAGGTTTTGAGTAGCAAATGAGCTTCAAATTTCTTAGAATTTTGATATGTTATGAAAATTTGTGTAAGGATCAGTTTAGAATCCAATTCTTATGGCTTCGGCATCCTTAGAAGAACATTTGTATTATAGGGTCACCATTGATAAGTCAAACAATATGGGTGGTGATTTTGTATGATGAGTTGTGAATATTTGAGCGACTACTCTATACATTTAGTAAGCCTATGAATAACTTTAGTATGAATCAATTGTAGGCAAGGTGCTGCCATTCGCTCAAGTGGACGGAGGTAAGTGGAATTTGTAAGTAGAAACTTACGTTTTTCCGAAAAACTGGAATGATACACAGCATGAAAAGTATTTATGAATAAGCATATCAAGCATGGCATGACACGAGCATTTGCATGATTTTCTTGAATGAAAAAGAAAATTTTGTGCAAATGAAAGCATGAGGAGTATTATGATTTCTCATTATCAAGCATGGCATTATCAAGCATGACATGACATGAGCATTTGCATAAGTTTCTTTGTGCAAATGAAAAATGACAAGTATGTTATCACAAGTCAAGTTAAAGGGCTAAATAAGATGGTCGGTACCGTACCAATAAGATAGGACATCCACTCCGAAGGACGAATGCGAGAAGGATGGATGATTCCTAAGGGGCACCCACTCCGAAGGACGAATGAGAGAAGGATGGGTAGGTCCCGAGGTATGTGCAATCACACCGAAGGATGCTTGCAAGAAGGTGTGAACCTCCAAGGGTGAGTCTAGCCATCAGGCCTGGGGCCACAACAAGGGCTAGCTCAACCAAATGATGTGTTCCCAAGGGAAAAAGGGAATAGTTCCGAAAGGAACGCACAACCCTGACTTCAGGGGTAAATGGAGCGTGATAAGTAGCCAAATCAAGAAAGAAAGGTTTTCAAGAAAGAAATATTTTCAAGCAAGAAATGTTTTTTTTTTCAAGATCAAGTACATCGTCTCATGCATATGCAAGCATCAATATACATTCATGATTTATGCAAGACATGTATTATTTATTGCCTATCAACCCTTACTGAGTCTTTCGACTCACAGTTTTAAATTGTACCATTCCAGACAACATTTCAGGTGGGGAAACCTAGAAGAGGGACCGACGAGGATGTCCTCTTCCCTTTTTTGTTGTTTCATTAAAGGATTTAGATATAATTTTTGAAGAGCCGACATGAGCCTCCGTTGTGTGGTGGTCATGGGTTATTCGGCCTAGTAAAGTTTAAGGTTTTTAACCGATTGTATTTTGAGACTGTGTTGTAATTACTCAAAGTTGTTGATCGAGATGCAAATGTTAGAAATAGGTTCTAATGTTTCGTATGCACGTTAATCGCTAGCGATATAAAGCAGTAAAAAAAAAAAATTAGTAAGTACGCTGGAGTGTTCCTTGTTGGGAATGCTCGCGGCTGTCATTAGCCTCGCTGAGCTAGCGTTCGGGGCGTGACAGGTAAAGTTGGTCATACTAAGCCTAAATGTTTTGATCTCTTGAGAAATGGAAAAAGACCTGTTTCTTCATTTTCAAAGAATGTATCTAAGTCTGAATTTGATAAGTTGCTGAGTCAAGTAAGCATGTTATCTAAACAAATTAAGATTATAAATCAAAATCTAAGTCCTACTATTAATCAAAAGTTAGTTTGGAAAAAGAAAGAGCACATAGCTTCTTTATTTGGTACCTTGACAAAGGCTGCTCAAAACACATGTGTGGAGATAAAAGTCTCTTCACAACTTTTAAAGATAGCAAAGGAGGTGCTGTAACTTTTGGAGATGGAAACAAGTCTGAAATTCTTGGTAAAGGATCTATAACTCTCCCTGGCAATTTGATTTTTAATGATGTGTTCTATGTGCAAGGTTTAAAATCAAATTTATTAAGCATAAGTCAGATATGTGATGTTGGTCTTGATGTTAAATTCACAAAAATAATTGTTCGGTGATTGATTCTAAAGGTAAATCCATTTTTAGTGGAACTCGTACATCGGATAATTGTTATGGACTAGTTATTAATGCTGATGTATCATGTAATAATTCAAAAATTGATATATCCCAACTTTGGCATCAAAGATTAGGTCACTTAAATTATAGAGACTTATCGAACATTTCTAGTATAGTTGATGGTGTTCCTAAATTAGCTAAGATAGTTGACAAAGTTTGTGGACCATGTCAACTTGGCAAACAAGTTAGAACATCTCATAAGAAGACAACTAATATTCGTACTTGAAATGTTTAGAATTATTGCATATGGACTTAATGGGGCCAACAAGGACTGAAAGTCTTGGTGGCAGAAAATACATACTTGTTGTAGTAGATGATTTCTCCGGTATACCTGGATTGAGTTACTTAGAGATAAGTCTGAAACCTTTGAGAAGGTTAAAAGACTTTGTAATCGTTTGAAAAATGAACAAGGATGTAAATTTTAAGAATTCGAAGTGACCATGGGACAAGTTCAATAATTCAAGCTTACAAACATTTTTCCATGAAGAAGGAATACATAAAGAATTTTCAGCACCCATTACTCCATAGCAAAACGGAGTAGTAGAAAGGAAAAACCGAGTCCTTCAAGAAATGGCTCGTGTTATGCTTCATAGTAAAAGTATTGCCCAAAAATTTTGGGGTGAAGCAATAAACACTACATGTCATATTATAAATCATGTCTATCTTCATCCTAAAACTTATAAAACGCCTTATGAAATATGGTATGCAAAAAGACCTACAGTGAAGTTAAAATATTTGGTAGTAAGTGTTACATTCTACGTGATAGAGAAAACTTAGGTAAATTTGACACACGTAGTGATGAAGGAATATTTTTAGGATATTCATCATCTAGTAGGGCTTATCGAGTTTTTAATCTACGTACTCTCACTGTTATGGAAACCATTAATGTTAAATAGATGATGATTTATATGATGCTACTAACCTGAATGAGTTTGAGAATACTATTGAGAAACAAGAAAATCAGGTTGAAGAAGAGCATGAAGCTACAGAGCATTCAGAATTAACTGAGGAAAATAATGATCAAGTTGACACAGAATCTGATGGAAACAAAGACTCTGACTCTAATGAAGCTAAAGAACCCTCTTCACGAGTGAAACTCAATCATCCTAAACAAAATGTCATTGGTCAGATGAATGAAGGTATGAGGTTAAGAGGTAGAGTTCTAAACCAAATTTCATATTCATGCTATGTGTCTTTGGTTGAACCGAAAAATATTAATGAGGCTTTAAAGGATGAATGTTGGGTTAATGCCATGCATGAAGAGCTAAATCAATTCATTAGGAATGATGTGTGGTATTTAGTACCTAGACCTACTAATAACAATATTATTGTACAAAATGGATCTATAAGAACAAATCTGATGAAAATGGTGTAGTCGTTAGAAATAAAGCCCGACTTGTAGCTCAAGGCTACTCTCAAATAGAAGGCATTGATTTCGATGAAACGTTTGCACCAGTAGCAAGATTAGAATCCATTCGAATTTTATTAGCCATATCTTGTTCAATGGGTTTTAAATTATATCAAATGGATGTAAAATCCGCATTTTTAAATGGTATTCTGCAAGAAGAAGTGTTTGTAGAACAACCAAAAGGGTTTATAGATCCTAAGTATCCTAATCATGTTTTCAAGCTTAAGAAAGCTCTCTATGGGTTAAAACAAGCTCCTAGAGCTTGGTACGAAAGATTAACCATATATTTGCTTGAAAAAGGGTTTGATAGAGGAGGTGCTGATCGCACTCTCTTTATAAAGAAAACTAACAAACATCTTATAATAGCTCAAATCTATGTAGATGATATAGTGTTCGGTTCACCAATAGAGTCACTTGCTAATGAGTTTGCAGAATCCATGAAAAAGGAATTTGAAATGAGTATGGTAGGTGAATTACATTATTTTCTAGGACTGCAAATTAAACAATGCAAGGAAGGGCTGTTTATCTCTCAGTCAAAATATGCAAAGAACTTAGTAAAGCGTTTTGGTTTAGACAGTAAGAAGCATACCAAGGTACCAATGAATACCTCGGTAAAATTGAGTGCTGATTCTATGGTAAAGATGTTGCTCATACTTTGTATCGTAGTATAATAGGAAGTTTATTATACTTAACTGCTAGCAGACCAGATATATCTTTTAGTGTAGGGATTTGTGCTAGATTTCAAGCAAATCCCAAAGAATCTCATATGGATGCAGTGAAGAAAATAATTCGCTATGTTAATGGTACTATTGATTATGGTATTTGGTACTCTAAAGAATCTAACACTCATTTAGTAGGATATACTGATGCTGACTGGGTAGGAAATTCAGATGATAGAAAAAGCACTTCAGGTGGATGTTTCTACTTGGGTACTAATTTGGTTGCTTGGCTTAGTAAGAAGCAAAGTTCCATATCTTTGTCTACTACTCTTATGGATGAAACAAATGCTCTATGATTATGATATTTGTCAAGATTCTATGCTTGTTTATTGTGATAATACGAGTGCAATCAATATTTCTAAAAATCTTGTACAGCACTCAAGAACAAAGCATATAGACATTAGGCATCACTTTATACGTGACTTAGTGAAAAACAAGTTATCTCCATTGAACATGTACCTATAGAAAATCAACTTGCTGATTTATTTACAAAACCACTTGATTCGGCAAGATTTGAATGTTTAAGGCAAGCTGTTGGTATTTGTCAAATGCCCTTAAAATAATTTGTTTGTATTTATAATGTACTAGCCAATCAATCTTTGCTTAGGAAGTTAAATAATTTTTCATCATCTATTATGTTATAAAAATGTTCTATGTCTTATGTTGGAGTGGCTTTTAAAAAGTGATGATCGGGGATAAGCTCTGTAAGGCAGGATAAATTTGGGGCCTAGGATGACCGGGATGAACGAGACAAGCCCGATATTACAGAAGAGACCTATATTGAGAGGATGCCCGGGAACAAAGGTCGTGATACAGGGTAGTTCCGTAAGGCCGGGTGTGTTTGTAAAAGAAAAAGCCCAGTCAGACAAGCGCTAAAATGCCCGAGGAAAAGCCCGGTAAGACAGGTGCTAAAATGCCTGGGGAGACAAGCAAGTCAGGGGCACAAATATGCCCGAGAAGACAAGTAATACAGGGGAGCTCGGTATGCTCGAGATAACCGAGGTGCATACGCCGAGATCATTCTAGCTATGTGCTTAAAATATGCTTTTGTCTTTTTGTACTTTTTACATCAATTTCCCATTATGTCCTTAATGAACCCACTAACCCTACGTCCTACCGATATTCTCTTTTGCTTCCCTCTTCTCTACGCTGCTCATCTCCATTTTCTCTATTGTCGCTTACCCCACTTCTCCCCACTTGCATTTGTTTGAGTCTTTCCCCACCACTTTGTTTAAGCATCTCTTTAGTCCACGAAAAGGTACAAATCTCTCTCTTTCTCTTTATTTAATATTGACTAAATGCGAGATTTATAATTACTTATGGTCTTGTGGTCTCGAAATCAGTTTGGGCTGTCTTCTAGTTAATGGGTTTTGTATTTTATTGATTTATTGCATGTGCTTCTCCCTCTATTACATGGATTTGTTAATCCAGCTTACACTTGTGCCGCTTACTTAGTACATATAAAAACCTAGGTTTTCAAAATTTCCCCATTTGCAGTATCCGTCATTAGTTTTGAAATTTCTGGTATATCTCTCGACTAATGATTTTTAGATAAAGTAATGGATCAGTAGTAGTTATTCGTAAGATTAAAATCCAGATTTCATGAATATATTGATTAGTCAGTAACACTGTGTCCTTGGGTTAAGTGCGTAAAAATGGGGAGATAGTTTAATTCGTTTTAAAAAACAAAACTTAACATGTGGGTTAAT
>CM025856.1:16318815-16496129 GCA_003952965.2 Morella rubra | reverse complement strand
CTTGCTCAGACTCAGAGTCAGCCTCTTCATCAGCAAATGCACTTTTAATTGAAAGATAAACAGCAACATCATCCCAACTCTTTGCATCCCATTCATCCTCATCATCATCTTCTTTCCATCCCATTCTCTTCGACAGCCTCCGCAACTTCAGATTTTTCCTCCACATCCATCAACTCCTCATCAACTTTCTCCGACTCAATGCTATCCATCTTGGCCAGAATCTCATGTGGTTCTTCTTTCGGTTCAACATTTTCCAGGGCCTTATCAAAGGCAGCACCATTTACTTGATGCTGAGTTGGTTTTTGCTTCTTATTCTGATACTTGGGCCGTTTAGGCTGTACAACGGTGTCTGTTGAAGGGGGAAGCATCCCTGCATTAGAAAGTATCTGGTTCCTCATTGCTTCCAACCGACGGGCTTCTTCCTTCTGCTTCGTAGTCAAAAGCTTGCCTTCTGCTTTTTTCCTCTGCAATTTCTCCTTTTCCTTTTCTTTCTTTCTACGCTTAGCTTCTTCTGCTTGCCTCTCAAGTTCTTCCTGCTTACGTCGCTCCTCTTCTTCCTTCCTCAACCTCTCCTCTTCTTCCCTTTTCTTCCTCTCTTCAGCTTCTTTTCTCCTAGCAAGCGCTTCTTGCATCTCCCTAACATGTTTTGGCACTTTTTTCTCCGCTGCTTTACTTTTTGCATCATTCTTTTTTGTCTCTGTTGATTCAGTTTTTATTTCCTCCTGTTTTTCATCCTTTACCACTGCAGCAGTGGCAGCCGCTGCCTTCTTCTCCTTTTCTTCTCTTTCTTCTTCTTCTTCTTTCTTTGCTGCAGCAGACTCCACACTCTCTTCTTCTCCTTCCTTCTCATCTAGAGCAACTAATTCAGGCTGAACCTCAGCTTTCTCTTCTTGTGGAGGAGGAGCAGCCGGTTTTGATGTAGAAGGCCCCTCACCAAGCTCTGCAAGAATCTTAGCCAACTCATCCTCCTCTTCAACTGTCCTTCCAGTCTTCTTCTTCTTCTTTTTAATTTTTGAAGTTTCTTTCACCTTTTCAATCTTATTATCTTCAGAATTACCAGCTTGAACATTACTAGGTCCCACACTCGTTTGTTCAGGTTCAAATACACCTCTAACTTCAGCTCCATCTCCCAGTGCAGTAAAACCACTCGTACTCTTTTTCTTAGAAGACTTCTTCTTACCCGAAAATGTGATTGCAGAGACATCATCGACCTCAGCATCATCATCAGCTCTAGTATGTTCAGACGCAGAAGCTTCTTCCTCTTTCTCCTCATCAGCGAACACTGCACTAAAAGAATTACCGCCACTCTTCTTTGAAGATTTCTTTTTCTTACCAGCAAAAGTAATCGGACCAACATCTTCAGCATCATCATCAGCTCTTGTAGGTTCAGACGCAGAAGCTTCTTCCTCATTCTCCTCATCAGCGAACACTGCACTAAAAGAATTACCGCCACTCTTCTTTGAAGATTTCTTTTTCTTACCAGCAAACGTGATCGGACCAACATCTTCAGCATCATCATCAGCTCTAGTAGGTTCAGACGCAGAAGCTTCTTCCTCATTCTCCTCATCAGCGAACACTACACTAAAAGAATTACCGCCACTCTTCTTTGAAGATTTCTTTTTCTTACCAGCAAAGTGATCGGACCAACATCTTCAGCATCATCATCAGCTCTAGTAGGTTCAGACGCAGAAGCTTCTTCCTCATTCTCCTCATCAGCGAACACTGCACTAAAAGAATTACGCCACTCTTCTTTGAAGATTTCTTTTTCTTACCAGCAGAAGTGATCGGACCAACATCTTCAGCATCATCATCAGCTCTAGTAGGTTCAAAAGCAGAAGCTTCTTCCTCATTCTCCTCATCAGCGAACACTGCACTAAAAGAATTACCGCCACTCTTCTTTGAAGATTTCTTTTTCTTACCAGCAAAAGTTATCGGACCAACATCTTCCTCCTCTTCTTTCTTCTCATCCTTCTCCTCATTCACATCATCAAGCCCATCAAAAGAAGATGCAGTAAACACACTACCACCACCTCCTTTGTTGCTACCTTTACCTTTGGATGACTTCTTCTTCTTCTTCCCTGTAATCGAAATTACCTGCTCATCATCATCATCACCGTCCTCGACTTTTGTCACGCGACCAGACATGACGAAGTTAGGGTTGAGGAAGAGAAAACGGGTCGGGGGCAAATGAGGAGCTGAAGACAGAAGCTTAGAGATGTGACAAAAGGGTTTGGGCACGTGGCAACTAGAGTTCGATTGGGCTCAGCTATTGTGGGCTGAGTAGTGGGTGTTAAGGAATTGTGTTTGGGCTTGAGCCTATGTTAGGCCCGTAAAACCCAGTAGTTGTTTACGTTTGGGTTAGTCATTTTAGAGCCCAAGGAGTTGCTGTTATGGGCTTCCGTAATTTTAGGAGTTTGTTAATTGTTTTTGTTTGTTCCGCTGGCTCGCTGTATTTAGGTGACGGTTATTCCTTCCGGAAGGACCAATGAATTATCCATATTAATCTTTATGCCTTCTCTCATTTTCTATGGAGGTTAGCCAATCCTCTAATTTGGCTCAGTTATCAATGAATTTCATTTGATTTGGTTCCAATTCATATTACATTCTGTAAAACCTTACAAAAATTACACATTTGGTATTAGAGTCGTACGTTCCAATCATGGTGGAAAGCCTGCTACCAGGAGATTATGGAGCACACCAACCTATTAAGAAGAGATTCGGAAGATCAAAGATAAATGATGAGTGATCTAACACTACAAGTTGCAACACTTGTTGTGTCATTATTTTTGTCCCAAAGGAGAGGTATTTGATTATTTAGTGGCACCTGTCTGAAACCATAGTTGCAAATAGGGGTGGGCAAAACCTCTGCCGGTACAAAAATTTCGGTTCTGCATGCCGCATATTGCATACCGCCCGAAACCGGAGTTGGAGCTAGTATAGGTTATATGCAATTTGCGGTATCGGAACCGGTCGATAATTCTGCCGAAATAGGGCGGAATTACGATATCGGTTTTTTAATAAAAAAAAAAAAACTCAAAACGCACAATTTTGGACATGACCAAAACTGTGCGTTTTGGTCCTAGGTTTTTTTGTTTTTTTAAAACCCTCCCCGTTATTCCCTTTGAGTCCCCTCTCATTTGACGTCTCTCTCTCACTCTTTCAGTTTCTCACCTCACGTTGCACCTCTCTCTCTCTCTCACTCACTCTCTCTCAGGCCTTAGCTTACTGCTCAGCTCTCTCTCTCTCTAGTCTCTCACTCTCTTTGGTCTTGGTGGTGGCTGTCTGCCTCACTCTTAGTCCCTCTGCTGTGACGCCGTCGAAGGCCAAGGGCCAAGGCCGCTGCCATTGACTGATTGACAACCTCTCTGCCTCTCTCTCTCTCAACTCTGTCTTGTCTCTGTCTATCTATCTATCTCTTTCGATCAACTCTGCCTCTGCCCTCTTTGAGTCTTCTACCTCTCTGTTTAATTTTTTTAGTTTTTTTTTTCAATTTCAATTTCATTTTCATTAGAATTAGTTTCTTGTTCTTCATCTCATTATTTGTTAACTAATTATTTTTTTAGTGCAGTTTACAAGATTGACAGATTGTGATTTGTGAATTTGTGTTGTGCCGTGTGTGGTTAGTGCACTGCATTGAGGTAAAAAATTAAAATTTTGTTCACTTATTTAGTTAATTATTTATTGTAGAGTATATTAGATTAGGTTGTGAACGTGGCAGGTGTAGGGTGAGAATGAACAGCGAGAACAAAAGACATATGCTAAGAAGAAAGCTTATCATAGCTAAGAAAAAAGGAAAGATCGTAGGTTGTACCAGAGGGATGTGAACCTACAAAGGAGGAGACAATTGGATTGCCAGGAGGAACATGAGCCAATTGACAGTGGTAATCATTTAAATATACCGAGAGGAACGACGAGTCAAAGAAATGGAAGGAGGAATAGGAATGAGATCAGATGCAAGGACATAATCATTGATAGGTTCAAGAGAAGGTACATATGTAGGTGCAATTATAGATTCAGGAGAGGCAATTGCAAATTCACTAGGTGTATTTGAGGAAGATGGAAATGAGGAAATAGAGTTGAAATCAGTAGGAGCAAAGGAAAAATCAGCAGGTAGAGTAACTGGATTAACAGAATCGAAATCAACAGCAAAAAGAGGTAAGATGGGTTGATTCGAATGAGAGGGAGAGAAAATTTTGAAAGGAAACAAGTGTTCATGAAAGACTACATTACGAGAAATAGAAGTCTTTTGAGTAGTTAAATGATACACTTTATAACCTTTCATAGCATAAGGATAGCCAAGAAAAACACAAGGATCAGCCCTAGAGTCGAATTTATGATGATTTTTAAGAGAAGTGGAAACATAACAAAGCGAACAAAAAACTCTAAGATGTTTGTAGGTCAGTTTACAAGAGAATAGAATTTCATAAGGTAACTTATTTCCTAACAAAGGTGAAAGAACTCTATTAATCAGGTAAGTGGCGGTAAGCACACAATCACTTCAAAAAGAGAGTGGAAGACCAGCTTGAAATCGAAGAGCTCTAGCAACATTAAGAAGATGCTGAGCTTACGCTCAACGATTCCATTTTGCTGAGAAGTGGCTACACAAAAGTGTTGGTGTATAACACCTTTGGATGTAAAGAATTGAGATAAGGAGAATTCAGTGCCAAAATCAGATCTGATGTTCTTAATTTTGGTATTAAACTAAGTCTCTACAAGAGTAAAGAAAGCTTGTATATGGGCGAAAGTCTGAGATTTGGTAGCAAGAAGATATAACCAAGTACATCGACTGAAATCGTCTACTACTGTCAAGAAGTATCTAAAACCATTTGAGTTAGGGACAGCAAAAGGCCCCATAGATCGAGATGAACTAATTCAAATAGAGCAGTAGACTTATGCATAGAGATAGGAAAAGGAAGATGATGTTGTTTAGCCATAGGACATACGGTGCAATGACTAATGTTTGACAAAGAAAAATTTGATATACAATCCTTTAGAAATTGCATACGAGAAAGAGAGGGATGTCCTAACCTACAATGCCATAAAGTGGTAGAATTAATAATAGAAGTACAAGCTAAAGGTGATGAAGAACAAATAGAGGATGCTGGACACAGACCACCATAATTTGCTTGAACTATATGATAGAGGTCAGCATGTTCCTTAGCCAAACCAATCTTCTTCAAGCTGTGCAAGTCTTGAATAATCAAACGATCATGAAGTCAGACAACAATGTACTTGTTTGATCAGAGAATTGACAGAGAGAAGATTGAAAGAAAAGCTTGGTATAACAAGAACATGCTTAAGCAAGATGTGAGGAGAAAGTTGTACAGTCCCAATATGAGTAATAGGTATTGAAGATCCATTCGAAAGTTTAACGAATGAAGATGTCACAGAAGAAATAACGGTTAGCAAAGAAAGAGATGAGACCATATGGTCAGTAGCTCTTGTGTCCACAATCCAGGTGGAGGAAGAAAAGGATGAATTACCTGCCATGTTTAATAAGGACATATCCAGTACACGACTAGCTTGAAAACCAGAGGCTCGCAAATGTGCATTCGAGACCTGAGAAGATGTAGGTAAAAGAGCTAAGAGCTGCTTGCACTATTCCATGGTGAATGGAGATCCAATAGATGGCACCATAGTTGTGGTTGGATAGACAGAATTAGCAGCAGCACGAGGCTTGGTTCTGAACTTGTAGCCAGGTGGATAGCCGTGAACTTTGTAACATTTGTCAATGGTGTGGCCTACAAAGCCACAGTGACTGCAAGTCGGCTTGTCTTTTTGTAAAGGAGGTCGAGAGTTATAAAGTTGAGACCGAGTGAGAAAAACAGTGTTCTCAACAGATGGGGAATCAACAATGAAAACATTTCTCTGACGTTCCTCTTGAACTACTAATGAGAAAACCTTGTTAACTGAAGGAAGAGGTTCAATTAACAAGATCTAGCCACGAATATGAGCATAAGAATCATTGAGACCCATCAAGAACTGCATGATGCATTCTTGATTGTAGGACTCGGATTTGGATGTGCCACAAGAACAAACTAAATTATGTTTGTAATTTGATAGCTCCTCCAACAAAGCTTTCAAATTAGTGAAATAAGTGCTAACATTATCCTTTCCTTGAGACAGATAAACAATAGACTTCTGGATCTGAAAAATTCACGGCCCGTTCCCTTGAGAAAAACGCTCATTCAGATCTTTCCATATTCCAGTAGCTGTGTCTATGTACAGGACACTACTAGCAAGTGTTTTTGAAATTGAATTCAAAATCCAAGAAGCAACCATATTGTTGCATCTTGTCCACAAAGGATCATCTGTCGTAGGCCTCAGAAGACTGTCATTAACAAACTGAAGTTTATTCTTCGTGTTGAGGGCCATCTCCATGGATTGGCGCCAGCTCGAATGATTTTCACAAGTGAGGATCTGAGAAACTAAGATAGTTCCAGGACTATCTCCATTGTGAAGGAAATAAGATCTGTTCGGTTTGTCAGTCTCGATTGCAGAAGTTGCGGTTTCAGAAGACATAATGCTCTGATACCATGTAAAAACATGCAGAAGAGAGAAAGAGAGAGAGAGAGAGAGAGAGAGAGAGAGAGAGAGAGAGAGAAATTGTATAATTCTCGTATATTCAAGTTAATCGATGTGGCAGTACATTGCTGGTATTTATACACAAAGAGATGTGCTGTATAAGACTTAACTAGCCAAACTAATATGTAACAGTATTGTAATAATAAGTAACAGAATCAGTTTTAACACATGAACTAAGAATGTCTATCCTCTCTAGCCCCTTATGGAAGCCGCAATTAAGAATAAACACTTTGCAATGGACAAGTACTATGGTCCACGACTCTGTATCATTGTGGTTAATTCATCAGGCAACTTTTTTTTATTGATTTTCTTTTTTCTCTTGAGGACCATTGTATTTGTTGTTAATGGAAATAAAAGAAATACTCAAGGGGTGGTTTTCTAGTTATCTTATCATCAAATAAATACTCCAACCCGCATTCTATTTTTCTGAAAAGAGGGGAAAAATGAAAAAAGAAAAGAAAGAAAAAGGTAAGAGTTGCTGGAAACTTGAGCCATATTCTTGATACCCGTCATCCAAAACACATTCGGTCTGATTTTTTTCACCTTACAACTAGGCTTTCACATTCGGTCTGATTTTAAACACATGATACAAAATGTGCATTAATTTTTGTCTCTCCATTTCCTATTTGAGAAGGTGGTTTTAATTTCACTGCATTTATGTCACAGAAATTACCCTCATCCAAAACATTGAAAAAAAAATCCCGGTATAAATTTGGATTTCACGAAGAAGCAATGTCCCAACTTCTGAGGTACCTGCAATTTCAGATTTCGATGCTTCTCAAGCAGAGAAGACATTCGCATTGGATATCAATATTACTGAAGTTTGTGTTGGTAAAGATTCGGACAAGGGTGAGGATTCTAACCTTAGGAAAGCAGAAGAGAGTAGTGTTGATCTGAATGCAGATGTCTCTAGCACAGCAAGTCAGAAAACTTTTTATTCTTCCAAAATTCATGAAAAATTTAAGTCCAGAGACGTTAGGAGTTATTTCAGCCCATTGTGTGAGAAAGATCCAAAGAGACGTTGGGAGGAGATGAAGAAAAATGGGTTTCTGTCATCTTCTTTTGAAGGCATACCAACAATCAAGGTACTGTGAGTCAAAACTTTTACCATAAACCCCTTTCCCATGCCTAGCTCTCACTATGCCCACCTCTTATGCCCTCCACAATTGAATGAGAAAATATACCTGGTCCTTCTTTGCAAGCTCCATCTTTTCTTCGGCAAATCATCTTCACATCTTTTCAGAAGTATCTTCTTTGTTGGTATGCCTTGAAAAGAAGATGGAGAAACCCATTTTTCGTCATCTCCTCCCAACATCTCTTTGGATCTTTTTCTTCAAGAATCCAAATTTATACGTGCATTTTCTGTTTTTAAAAGGTGTCGGATGACGGGTAATGATTCCTGTGACATAAATGCAGTGAAATTAAAACCACCTTCTGCATAGGAAATTAAAAAATCAGACCGAATGTGGAAGCCTTGTAAGGTGAAAAACACATACAATCCCAATATCCCATAGTAAAAGCATCAAGAATAGGGAATGGATTCCCTCCGAAGGCAGCTCCCTCCGAATTTACCGAATGGAGGGTTGAAAATTCAAGTTTCAGATCCAACGGTGAAAAATGCTCCACCTCATTTAATGAATTTTTTGAGACTTTCCGGCTTGGCTCTCCATGGCTTGGCTGCTAAATCCCTTTTTTGTTCAAGCTGACTTTGAGCTTTTTTTTTTTTTTTTTTTGTTCTGTGGTCAATTCCTTTCTCAAGTTCCTCTCCACCAGCTTTCCTTCTTCTTTCTGTCCCTGCTCTCGCTTCTTCTTCGTCACCATTGCTCTGCCGCTCCTTCTCTCACCGGAAAGTTACCATCTCGCATTCCTCTACTCAGCATTCCTCTACTATTACTGAACTTGGAAAGTTCACATGGGCAGTAAGTCATGTTTTGATATCTTAGTCACTTTCAATGTTACGTACTCTGTTTCTCTTATTTTGTTAGTGAAAGTACGTTTAGACCCTAAACTATACCTAGAGGGGGGGTGAATAGGTACAATAAAAATTATCCACTCTATGTATAGATCACTGAAAAGTAGAATCAATTAACCATTAGTCAATCAACTAAATTCCGAGATAGAACAGCAGAAACTTACAAAGCCAAGCATATATTCAGCAAATGGAAATAGCTAGATAATCACAATTTATTGACAATAGTAGAGTGGCAGCAACAAGATATGATCAGTAACTATAACCTCAAACTAAGTATGACTCATAGCAACTAATCAATTAAGAAACAACGAAATTTACAACAACAATTAATCAAGGCAAGATTGTTCACACACCACTAATGAATCAAGACAAGATTATTCAATTAGCAACACAATCATCAAGATTCCAACAACATTCAACTCACAAACCCAATCCAACACAAGTGACTTAGATCAATTTTCAAGATCAATTAACAGTAACCAATTTGCTTGTAAAATCTCACATCTGTAGCACTTTAGATCTGCAAAATGGTAATCACATATGAGTTAGTTAAAACAAGATTTAAGATAAACAAGAACTAGAATCAACACCAAGATTTTTGTTGACGAAGTGAAAAATCACTTGAGGATATTTTCCCCAAGAGAAAAAAACACTCCGGGTGTGCGAAGGCCACACCAGTCGATCCACTATATGCTTGAAAAATTTACACAAAGGTGATCAATATGAAAATCCTTTTCATTTCCCAGATCCCCAATACTTCCGTAAAGCCTCCCAAGATAGGCTTCTCTTAGGACGGTGCCCAGCACCAATTTCTTTGACCAGCAACTCTGATAAGCAATAGTGGACGTCGACGAACTCGTCAACCCTTTGATTCTTCCTCTAAAAACACTTGGTAGCAACCAGTCTTGATCAACTTCTCAAGATTCGACTTCACAATGTCACGATCCAATCAACACCCGAGTGGGAACAGAGACCCAACGATCTACGGTCTACACCACTTTAAACCTTCCACCAGAGGGAAGCAAATCAACTCTCACAGCAAGATGCACTCAGATCTTGTTTCCGCAGGTAGAGAGACAAATCGAGATTTTTCGATAGAGAGGAGTTCTTGAAGTTCTTTCGGTCAAGGTACGTAAATCCTCTTGGGGAATAATATGAATTCTGTTTTCCCAGGTACTAGTCTATTTTTGTAAGGGTATCTTGGTAAAAACAGGTTAGATATTCTGTTGGGCGTCTTTTCTAGATAGGGTATACGAAGGCTGTAGAAACTCGCCAGGCTGACCCAAGGCTAACCCAGATAACTGAAAAATTGCTTTACAGCTCAGCGTCCATTTCCAATTGTTCCAGAAGCCACCAGCACCTTTCAGCCACTTTCTATTCAGCTCCACGTCATTCCTGAATTAATCAAGTTGCTGCAACAATTCTAAATGAAAAAATACATTTATAAAAGACTGTTTTGACCATGAGAAAACTGCCAATTTACATAACACTTTTAGTTAGTTTTATTTTTTTAAAAAGCTTTGTCCTTGTGTGAGAATAACACCACTTGGGCCATTAATAAAACCTCTTCATAGAGGAAGCTCGATTTCCTTCAAGAGGCGTATATACCCATGGACCAAGAGCAATTATTATTAATATAGTTTTGATACAAGAAGGTAATTAGTGCTACAGGGAACATGATGAGCTAATCTGGAAAGCCCCAAAGTCATACTTTGTTTGGACACGAAAGATAGCTCTCTCCCCAACCACCCTCTTCATTTTGTATTTTGAGTAGCTCTCTCCCCAACCACCCTCTTTGGCTTTGTCATATGCAAGTGGTTTGCACTGGGAAGTTAGAGGCTGCAGGCAAGAGATATCAGAACTGTCTGGCTATGCGCAAAAGCGTCAAATTCCTACTCGAAATACAAAACAAAGAGGGTGGTTGGGGAGAGAGCTACTCAAAATACAAAATGAAGAGGGTGGTTGGGGAGAGAGCTATCTTTCGTGTCCAAACAAAGTATGACTTTGGGGCTTTCCAGATTAGCTCATCATGTTCCCTGTAGCACTAATTACCTTCTTGTATCAAAACTATATTAATAATAATTGCTCTTGGTCCATGGGTATATACGCCTCTTGAAGGAAATCGAGCTTCCTCTATGAAGAGGTTTTATTAATGGCCCAAGTGGTGTTATTCTCACACAAGGACAAAGCTTTTTAAAAAAATAAAACTAACTAAAAGTGTTATGTAAATTGGCAGTTTTCTCATGGTCAAAACAGTCTTTTAATAAATGTATTTTTTCATTTAGAATTGTTGCAGCAACTTGATTAATTCAGGAATGACGTGGAGCTGAATAGAAAGTGGCTGAAGGTGCTGGTGGCTTCTGGAACAATTGGAAATGGACGCTGAGCTGTAAAGCAATTTTTCAGTTATCTGGGTTAGCCTTGGGTCAGCCTGGCGAGTTTCTACAGCCTTCGTATACCCTATCTAGAAAAGACGCCCAACAGAATATCTAACCTGTTTTTACAAGATACCCTTACAAAAACAGACTAGTACCTGGGAAAACAGAATTCATATTATTCCCCAAGAGGATTTACGTACCTTGACCGAAAGAACTTCAAAGAACTCCTCTCTATCGAAAAATCTCGATTTGTCTCTCTACCTGCGGAAACAAGATCTGAGTGCATCTTGCTGTGAGAGTTGATTTGCTTCCCTCTGGTGGAAGGTTTAAAGTGGTGTAGACCGTAGATCGTTGGGTCTCTGGTTCCCACTCGGGTGTTGATTGGATCGTGACATTGTGAAGTCGAATCTTGAGAAGTTGATCAAGACTGGTTGCTGCCAAGTGTTTTTGAGGAAGAATCAAAGGGTTGACGAGTTCGTCGACGTCCACTATTGCTGATCAGAGTTGCTGGTCAAAGAAATTGGTGCTGGGCACCGTCCTAAGAGAAGCCTATCTTGGGAGGCTTTACGGAAGTATTGGGGATCTGGGAAATGAAAAGGATTTTCATATTGATCACCTTTGTGTAAATTTTTCAAGCATATAGTGGATCGACTGGTGTGGCCTTCGCACACCCGGAGTGTTTTTTTCTCTTGGGAAAATATCCTCAAGTGATTTTTCACTTCGTCAACAAAAATCTTGGTGTTGATTCTAGTTCTTGTTTATCTTAAATCTTGTTTTAACTAACTCATATGTGATTACCATTTTGCAGATCTAAAGTGCTACAGATGTGAGATTTTACAAGCAAATTGGTTACTGTTAATTGA
The DNA here is from genome assembly GCA_003952965.2 of Morella rubra. Lineage (NCBI taxonomy): Eukaryota > Viridiplantae > Streptophyta > Magnoliopsida > Fagales > Myricaceae > Morella > Morella rubra. The sequence continues at coordinate 16,484,331 of CM025856.1, read as the reverse complement.
TCTTGAAAATTGATCTAAGTCACTTGTGTTGGATTGGGTTTGTGAGTTGAATGTTGTTGGAATCTTGATGATTGTGTTGCTAATTGAATAATCTTGTCTTGATTCATTAGTGGTGTTGTGAACAATCTTGCCTTGATTAATTGTTGTTGTAAATTTCGTTGTTTCTTAATTGATTAGTTGCTATGAGTCATACTTAGTTTGAGGTTATAGTTACTGATCATATCTTGTTGCTGCCACTCTACTATTGTCAATAAATTGTGATTATCTAGCTATTTCCATTTGCTGAAAATATGTGCTTGGCTTTGTAAGTTTCTGCTGTTCTATCTCGGAATTTAGAATTGACTAATGGTTAATTGATTCTACTTTTCAGTGATCTATACATAGAGTGGATAATTTTTATTGTACCTATTCACCCCCCCTCTAGGTATAGTTTAGGGTCTAAACGTACTTTCTAACAAAATAAGAGAAACAGAGTACGTAACATTGAAAGTGACTAAGATATCAAAACATGACTTACTGCCCATGTGAACTTTCCAAGTTCAGTAATAGTAGAGGAATGCTGAGTAGAGGAATGCGAGATGGTAACTTTCCGGTGAGAGAAGGAGCGGCAGAGCAATGGTGCGAAGAGAAGCGGCAGAGCGATGGTGACGAAGAAGAAGCGGCAGAGCAATGGTGAAGAAGAAGAAGAAGAAACTTGGAGAGGAAGGAATTGACCACGCAGAAAAAAAAAAAAAGGAGCTCAAAGTCAGCTTGAATGAAAAGTAAGGGATTTAGCAGCCAAGCCATGGAGAGCCAAGCCGGAAGTCTCAAAAAATTCATTAAATGAGGTGGAGCATTTTTCACCGTTGGATCTGAAACTTGAATTTTCAACCCTCCATTCGGTAAATTCGGAGGGAGCTGCCTTCGGAGGGAATCCATTCCCTATTCTTGATGCTTTTACTATGGGATATTGGGATTGTATGTGTTTTTCACCTTACAAGGCTTCCACATTCGGTCTGATTTTTTAATTTCCTATGCGAGAAGGTGGTTTTAATTTCACTGCATTTATGTCACAGGAATCATTACCCGTCATCCGACACCTTTTAAAAACAGAAAATGCACGTATAAATTTGGATTCTTGAAGAAAAAGATCCAAAGAGATGTTGGGAGGAGATGACGAAAAATGGGTTTCTCCATCTTCTTTTCAAGGCATACCAACAAAGAAGATACTTCTGAAAAGATGTGAAGATGATTTGCCGAAGAAAAGATGGAGCTTGCAAAGAAGGACCAGGTATATTTTCTCATTCAATTGTGGAGGGCATAAGAGGTGGGCATAGTGAGAGCTAGGCATGGGAAAGGGGTTTATGGTAAAAGTTTTGACTCACAGTACCTTGATTGTTGGTATGCCTTCAAAAGAAGATGACAGAAACCCATTTTTCTTCATCTCCTCCCAACGTCTCTTGGATCTTTCTCGCACAATGGGCTGAAATAACTCCTAACGTCTCTGGACTTAAATTTTTCATGAATTTTGGAAGAATAAAAAGTTTTCTGACTTGCTGTGCTAGAGACATCTGCATTCAGATCAACACTACTCTCTTCTGCTTTCCTAAGGTTAGAATCCTCACCCTTGTCCGAATCTTTACCAACACAAACTTCAGTAATATTGATATCCAATGCGAATGTCTTCTCTGCTTGAGAAGCATCGAAATCTGAAATTGCAGGTACCTCAGAAGTTGGGACATTGCTTCTTCGTGAAATCCAAATTTATACCGGGATTTTTTTTTCAATGTTTTGGATGAGGGTAATTTCTGTGACATAAATGCAGTGAAATTAAAACCACCTTCTCAAATAGGAAATGGAGAGACAAAAATTAATGCACATTTTGTATCATGTGTTTAAAATCAGACCGAATGTGAAAGCCTAGTTGTAAGGTGAAAAAAATCAGACCGAATGTGTTTTGGATGACGGGTAATCAAGAATATGGCTCAAGTTTCCAGCAACTCTTACCTTTTTCTTTCTTTTCTTTTTTTCATTTTTCCCCTCTTTTCAGAAAAATAGAATGCGGGTTGGAGTATTTATTTGATGATAAGATAACTAGAAAACCACCCCTTGAGTATTTCTTTTATTTCCATTAACAACAAATACAATGGTCCTCAAGAGAAAAAAGAAAATCAATAAAAAAAAGTTGCCTGATGAATTAACCACAATGATACAGAGTCGTGGACCATAGTACTTGTCCATTGCAAAGTGTTTATTCTTAATTGCGGCTTCCATAAGGGGCTAGAGAGGATAGACATTCTTAGTTCATGTGTTAAAACTGATTCTGTTACTTATTATTACAATACTGTTACATATTAGTTTGGCTAGTTAAGTCTTATACAGCACATCTCTTTGTGTATAAATACCAGCAATGTACTGCCACATCGTTAACTTGAATATACGAGAATTATACAATCTTCTCTCTCTCTCTCTCTCTCTCTCTCTCTCTCTCTCTCTCTCTCTGTTACTCTGCTTCTGCATGTTTTTACATGGTATCAGAGCATTATGTCTTCTGAAACCGCAACTTCTGCAATCGAGACTGACAAACCGAACAGATCTTATTTCCTTCACAATGGAGATAGTCCTGGAACTATCTTAGTTTCTCAGATCCTCACTTGTGAAAATCATTCGAGCTGGCGCCAATCCATGGAGATGGCCCTCAACACGAAGAATAAACTTCAGTTTGTTAATGACAGTCTTCTGAGGCCTACGACAGATGATCCTTTGTGGACAAGATGCAACAATATGGTTGCTTCTTGGATTTTGAATTCAATTTCAAAAACACTTGCTAGTAGTGTCCTGTACATAGACACAGCTACTGGAATATGGAAAGATCTGAATGAGCGTTTTTCTCAAGGGAACGGGCCGTGAATTTTTCAGATCCAGAAGTCTATTGTTTATCTGTCTCAAGGAAAGGATAATGTTAGCACTTATTTCACTAATTTGAAAGCTTTGTTGGAGGAGCTATCAAATTACAAACATAATTTAGTTTGTTCTTGTGGCACATCCAAATCCGAGTCCTACAATCAAGAATGCATCATGCAGTTCTTGATGGGTCTCAATGATTCTTATGCTCATATTCGTGGCTAGATCTTGTTAATTGAACCTCTTCCTTCAGTTAACAAGGTTTTCTCATTAGTAGTTCAAGAGGAACGTCAGAGAAATGTTTTCATTGTTGATTCCCCATCTGTTGAGAACACTGTTTTTCTCACTCGGTCTCAACTTTATAACTCTCGACCTCCTTTACAAAAAGACAAGCCGACTTGCAGTCACTGTGGCTTTGTAGGCCACACCATTGACAAATGTTACAAAGTTCACGGCTATCCACCTGGCTACAAGTTCAGAACCAAGCCTCGTGCTGCTGCTAATTCTGTCTATCCAACCACAACTATGGTGCCATCTATTGGATCTCCATTCACCATGGAATAGTGCAAGCAGCTCTTAGCTCTTTTACCTACATCTTCTCAGGTCTCGAATGCACATTTGCGAGCCTCTGGTTTTCAAGCTAGTCGTGTACTGGATATGTCCTTATTAAACATGGCAGGTAATTCATCCTTTTCTTCCTCCACCTGGATTGTGGACACAAGAGCTACTGACCATATGGTCTCATCTCTTTCTTTGCTAACCGTTATTTCTTCTGTGACATCTTCATTCGTTAAACTTTCGAATGGATCTTCAATACCTATTACTCATATTGGGACTGTACAACTTTCTCCTCACATCTTGCTTAAGCATGTTCTTGTTATACCAAGCTTTTCTTTCAATCTTCTCTCTGTCAGTTCTCTGATCAAACAAGTACATTGTTGTCTGACTTCATGATCGTTTGATTATTCAAGACTTGCACAGCTTGAAGAAGATTGGTTTGGCTAAGGAACATGCTGACCTCTATCATATAGTTCAAGCAAATTATGGTGGTCTGTGTCCAGCATCCTCTATTTGTTCTTCATCACCTTTAGCTTGTACTTCTATTATTAATTCTACCACTTTATGGCATTGTAGGTTAGGACATCCCTCTCTTTCTCGTATGCAATTTCTAAAGGATTGTATATCAAATTTTTCTTTGTCAAACATTAGTCATTGCACCGTATGTCCTATGGCTAAACAACATCATCTTCCTTTTCCTATCTCTATGCATAAGTCTACTGCTCTATTTGAATTAGTTCATCTCGATCTATGGGGGCCTTTTGTTGTCCCTAACTCAAATGGTTTTAGATACTTCTTGACAGTAGTAGACGATTTCAGTCGATGTACTTGGTTATATCTTCTTGCTACCAAATCTCAGACTTTCGCCCATATACAAGCTTTCTTTACTCTTGTAGAGACTTAGTTTAATACCAAAATTAAGAACATCAGATCTGATTTTGGCACTGAATTCTCCTTATCTCAATTCTTTACATCCAAAGGTGTTATACACCAACACTTTTGTGTAGCCACTTCTCAGCAAAATGGAATCGTTGAGCGTAAGCTCAGCATCTTCTTAATGTTGCTAGAGCTCTTCGATTTCAAGCTGGTCTTCCACTCTCTTTTTGAAGTGATTGTGTGCTTACCGCCACTTACCTGATTAATAGAGTTCTTTCACCTTTGTTAGGAAATAAGTTACCTTATGAAATTCTATTCTCTTGTAAACTGACCTACAAACATCTTAGAGTTTTTTGTTCGCTTTGTTATGTTTCCACTTCTCTTAAAAATCATCATAAATTCGACTCTAGGGCTGATCCTTGTGTTTTTCTTGGCTATCCTTATGCTATGAAAGGTTATAAAGTGTATCATTTAACTACTCAAAAGACTTCTATTTCTCGTAATGTAGTCTTTCATGAACACTTGTTTCCTTTCAAAATTTTCTCTCCTTCTCATTCGAATCAACCCATCTTACCTCTTTTTGCTGTTGATTTCGATTCTGTTAATCCAGTTACTCTACCTGCTGATTTTTCCTTTGCTCCTACTGATTTCAACTCTATTTCCTCATTTCCATCTTCCTCAAATACACCTAGTGAATTTGCAATTGCCTCTCCTGAATCTATAATTGCACCTACATATGTACCTTCTCTTGAACCTATCAATGATTATGTCCTTGCATCTGATCTCATTCCTATTCCTCCTTCCATTCCTTTGACTCGTCGTTCCTCTCAGTATATTTAAATGATTACCACTGTCAATTGGCTCATGTTCCTCCTGGCAATCCAATTGTCTCCTCCTTTGTAGGTTCACATCCCTCTGGTACACCTACGATCTTTCCTTTTTTCTTAGCTATGATAAGCTTTCTTCTTAGCATATGTCTTTTGTTCTCGCTGTTCATTCTCACCCTACACCTGCCACGTTCACAACCTAATCTAATATATACTCTACAATAAATAATTAACTAAATAAGTGAACAAAATTTTAATTTTTTACCTCAATGCAGTGCACTAACCACACACGGCACAACACAAATTCACAAATCACAATCTGTCAATCTTGTAAACTGCACTAAAAAAAATTAATTAGTTAACAAATAATGAGATGAAGAACAAGAAACTAATTCTAATGAAAATGAAATTGAAATTGAAAAAAAAAACTAAAAAAATTAAACAGAGAGGTAAAGACTCAAAGAGGGCAGAGGCAGAGTTGATCGAAAAGATAGATAGATAGATAGACAGAGACAAAGACAGAGTTGAGAGAGAGAGAGGCAGAGAGGTTGTCAATCAGTCAATGGCAGCGGCCTTGGCCCTTGGCCTTCGACGGCGTCACAGCAGAGGGACTAAGAGTGAGGCAGACAGCCACCACCAAGACCAAAGAGAGTGAGAGACTAGAGAGAGAGAGCTGAGCAGTAAGCTAAGGCCTGAGAGAGAGTGAGTGAGAGAGAGAGAGAGGTGCACGTGAGGTGAGAAACTGAAAGAGTGAGAGAGAGACGTCAAATGAGAGGGGACTCAAAGGGAATAACGGGGAGGGTTTTAAAAAAACAAAAAAACCTAGGACCAAAACGCACAGTTTTGGTCATGTCCAAAATTGTGCGTTTTGAGTTTTCTTTTTTTATTATTATTAAAACCGATATCGTAATTCCGCCCTATTTCGGCAGAATTATCGATACCGGTTCCGATACCGCAAATTGCATATAACCTATACTAGCTCCAACTCCGGTTTCGGGCGGTATGCAATATGCGGCATGCAGAACCGAAATTTTTGTACCGGCAGAGGTTTTGCCCACCCCTATTTGCAACTATGGTTTCAGACAGGTGCCACTAAATAATCAAATACCTCTCCTTTGGGACAAACAAATAATGACACAACAAGTGTTGCAACTTGTAGTGTTAGATCACTCATCATTTATCTTTGATCTTCCGAATCTCTTCTTAATAGGTTGGTGTGCTCCATAATCTCCTGGTAGCAGGCTTTCCACCATGATTGGAACGTACGACTCTAATACCAAATGTGTAATTTTTGTAAGGTTTTACAGAATGTAATATGAATTGGAACCAAATCAAATGAAATTCATTGATAACTGAGCCAAATTAGAGGATTGGCTAACCTCCATAGAAAATGAGAGAAGGCATAAAGATTAATATGGATAATTCATTGGTCCTTCCGGAAGGAATAACCGTCACCTAAATACAGCGAGCCAGCGGAACAAACAAAAACAATTAACAAACTCCTAAAATTACGGAAGCCCATAACAGCAACTCCTTGGGCTCTAAAATGACTAACCCAAACGTAAACAACTACTGGGTTTTACGGGCCTAACATAGGCTCAAGCCCAAACACAATTCCTTAACACCCACTACTCAGCCCACAATAGCTGAGCCCAATCGAACTCTAGTTGCCACGTGCCCAAACCCTTTTGTCACATCTCTAAGCTTCTGTCTTCAGCTCCTCATTTGCCCCCGACCCGTTTTCTCTTCCTCAACCCTAACTTCGTCATGTCTGGTCGCGTGACAAAAGTCGAGGACGGTGATGATGATGATGAGCAGGTAATTTCGATTACAGGGAAGAAGAAGAAGAAGTCATCCAAAGGTAAAGGTAGCAACAAAGGAGGTGGTGGTAGTGTGTTTACTGCATCTTCTTTTGATGGGCTTGATGATGTGAATGAGGAGAAGGATGAGAAGAAAGAAGAGGAGGAAGATGTTGGTCCGATAACTTTTGCTGGTAAGAAAAAGAAATCTTCAAAGAAGAGTGGCGGTAATTCTTTTAGTGCAGTGTTCGCTGATGAGGAGAATGAGGAAGAAGCTTCTGCTTTTGAACCTACTAGAGCTGATGATGATGCTGAAGATGTTGGTCCGATCACTTCTGCTGGTAAGAAAAAGAAATCTTCAAAGAAGAGTGGCGGTAATTCTTTTAGTGCAGTGTTCGCTGATGAGGAGAATGAGGAAGAAGCTTCTGCGTCTGAACCTACTAGAGCTGATGATGATGCTGAAGATGTTGGTCCGATCACGTTTGCTGGTAAGAAAAAGAAATCTTCAAAGAAGAGTGGCGGTAATTCTTTTAGTGCAGTGTTCGCTGATGAGGAGAATGAGGAAGAAGCTTCTGCGTCTGAACCTACTAGAGCTGATGATGATGCTGAAGATGTTGGTCCGATCACGTTTGCTGGTAAGAAAAAGAAATCTTCAAAGAAGAGTGGCGGTAATTCTTTTAGTGTAGTGTTCGCTGATGAGGAGAATGAGGAAGAAGCTTCTGCGTTGAACCTACAAGAGCTGATGATGATGCTGAAGATGTTGGTCCGATTACTTTTGCTGGTAAGAAAAAGAAATCTTCAAAGAAGAGTGGCGGTAATTCTTTTAGTGCAGTGTTCGCTGATGAGGAGAAAGAGGAAGAAGCTTCTGCGTCTGAACATACTAGAGCTGATGATGATGCTGAGGTCGATGATGTCTCTGCAATCACATTTTCGGGTAAGAAGAAGTCTTCTAAGAAAAAGAGTACGAGTGGTTTTACTGCACTGGGAGATGGAGCTGAAGTTAGAGGTGTATTTGAACCTGAACAAACGAGTGTGGGACCTAGTAATGTTCAAGCTGGTAATTCTGAAGATAATAAGATTGAAAAGGTGAAAGAAACTTCAAAAATTAAAAAGAAGAAGAAGAAGACTGGAAGGACAGTTGAAGAGGAGGATGAGTTGGCTAAGATTCTTGCAGAGCTTGGTGAGGGGCCTTCTACATCAAAACCGGCTGCTCCTCCTCCACAAGAAGAGAAAGCTGAGGTTCAGCCTGAATTAGTTGCTCTAGATGACGAGAAGGAAGGAGAAGAAGAGAGTGTGGAGTCTGCTGCAGCAAAGAAGAAGAAGAAGAAGAAGAAGAGAAGGAAAAGGAGAAGAAGGCAGCGGCTGCCACTGCTGCAGTGGTAAAGGATGAAAAACAGGAGGAAATAAAAACTGAATCAACAGAGACAAAAAAGAATGATGCAAAAAGTAAAGCAGCGGAGAAAAAAGTGCCAAAACATGTTAGGGAGATGCAAGAAGCGCTTGCTAGGAGAAAAGAAGCTGAAGAGAGGAAGAAAAGGGAAGAAGAGGAGAGGTTGAGGAAGGAAGAAGAGGAGCGACGTAAGCAGGAAGAACTTGAGAGGCAAGCAGAAGAAGCTAAGCGTAGAAAGAAAGAAAAGGAAAAGGAGAAATTGCAGAGGAAAAAAGCAGAAGGCAAGCTTTTGACTACGAAGCAGAAGGAAGAAGCCCGTCGGTTGGAAGCAATGAGGAACCAGATACTTTCTAATGCAGGGATGCTTCCCCCTTCAACAGACACCGTTGTACAGCCTAAACGGCCCAAGTATCAGAATAAGAAGCAAAAACCAACTCAGCATCAAGTAAATGGTGCTGCCTTTGATAAGGCCCTGGAAAATGTTGAACCGAAAGAAGAACCACATGAGATTCTGGCCAAGATGGATAGCATTGAGTCGGAGAAAGTTGATGAGGAGTTGATGGATGTGGAGGAAAAATCTGAAGTTGCGGAGGCTGTCGAAGAGAATGGGATGGAAGAAGATGATGATGAGGATGAATGGGATGCAAAGAGTTGGGATGATGTTGCTGTTTATCTTTCAATTAAAAGTGCATTTGCTGATGAAGAGGCTGACTCTGAGTCTGAGCAAGTGGTGAAAAGAGAGACGAAGGGTACAGTACCAACTTCTCGAAATGCAGGTAAGGTTTATTTTGAAATATATCATCCTTTCTTAGTATTTTTGTTTTCTAAGGAGCATACTGGCGTGTTGTTGTGGAATTGGTTTTCTTGGGGTCCTGTATATTCCCTAAGAAAACCAAATCATCAAAATGTGCTTTTCCCTATTATAGTTGTCTGGTAAGGGTTTTTTTTTTCTGTGAAATTAGCTTAACTGTAAACGTCCTATTATTATAGCTCATATTTTCTTTCTTTCCATATTTCTTTTTTGGAACTCTGCCTTATTGAGATATAATTAAAATGAGTAGGTTTATGCACCTGTTTCTGAATTTGCAAGGTCTAGGTGTAGAATTCTCATGGGACTTTCTGAAATTACCTGGTTAAAGTATATTGCCTTGGAGTGCCTGTTTTGTCCTTTTTTTTCCCATTTATACTGGCACACTAGTCTACTAATTTCACTTTCTTTTCTGTGGTTATTCATTCTACAGCAGCTCCTGCAACAGCCAAGCCAACAATTGGTGCTAATAAAACTATTCCTTCCCGGCCAATAACATCTCAGGATGTTGCCGAAAAAGCTAAGAGAAATGATGCTGTCCTGCAAAAAGCAGCGCCCAGTTCAGATGCTACCTCCAAACAGAGTGACGATAACCTTCGTTCCCCAATTTGCTGCATCATGGGTCATGTAGATACTGGTAAAACCAAGTTGCTGGATTGCATCCGAGGCACCAATGTTCAGGAGGGTGAAGCCGGAGGTATCACTCAACAGATTGGTGCAACATATTTTCCTGCTGAAAACATTCGCGACAGAACCAAGGAACTGAAAGCTGATGCTAAACTGAAGGTCCCTGGTCTATTGGTTATTGATACCCCTGGCCACGAATCGTTTACTAATTTAAGGTCACGGGGCTCAGGCTTATGTGATATTGCAATTTTGGTTGTGGACATTATGCATGGGTTGGAGCCACAAACAATAGAATCACTCAACCTTTTGAAAATGAGGAATACGGAATTTATTGTTGCATTGAATAAGGTGAGACCATTGTACAATTGCATTTGGTACAGGTTTACCATCTGTCTGGACTATCAATGTTAGAATTTTTTTTTCTTTTTTTTTTTTCTAATTCTGCAGGTGGACAGACTCTATGGGTGGAAAACCTGTCGCAATGCACCTATTGTGAAGGCCATGAAGCAACAATCTAAGGATGTGCAAAATGAATTCAATATGAGGCTCACTCAGGTTTCGTAGAGATTCTGCCTTTTTTTATTGCATAAGTCTTGTCAGTTTCGCACATTACGTCTCATTCTTTTTGTTTCCTTCTGTTGGTTGTGAAGATTATCACTGAGTTCAAGGAGCAGGGGCTAAATACTGAATTGTATTATAAAAATAAGGAAATGGGGGAAACTTTCAGCATTGTACCTACAAGTGCTATTAGGTACAATTTATGGACTTTAGTATTGTATTTATATTACTTGATTAGGATATTTAGTTTCAAACCATCAATGCTATTGTCCTAATCTGTTGTGATGGTGGATACTACAGTGGTGAAGGTATCCCAGATTTGTTGTTATTATTGATTCAATGGAGTCAGAAAAGTATGGTTGAGAAACTTACATACAGCAATGAAGTGCAGGTGTGCAATCTTTTTACAGATTTTTTATTTGGTTTATTGCTTCAAGATCGTAGTATAGAAATCTTATTGTGGGTAACTTGTTCACCAGTGTACTGTGTTAGAAGTCAAAGTTATTGAGGGCCATGGAACAACAATTGATGTTGTACTAGTCAATGGTGTGCTTCATGAAGGAGATCAAATAGTTGTTTGTGGCATGCAGGTAAGCACCTAAAACATTTTTACAGATGATCTCTTGCTAACTTTCAAATTCTTACAAATGAATGTTACTTTGTAGGGACCAATTGTTACCACAATTCGGGCTTTATTGACCCCCCATCCAATGAAGGAACTTCGAGTTAAGGTATGGTTTTTTCTATTTACATTGGTTTCATTGTTCTTGAGTAGAAAAAAAAAAATAGAACTGCGGTATACTGCTGGTAAACTAACTGGCAAAGAAGAGGTAGTTGAGCTCTTCATTGAAATTTCATTAAAACATGCAGAAGAGACTTTAAAGTGAATCTGTCTTTAATCCGACAAAGGAGATTAGTTTTTCTCTCTTATATGGAACAATTTAATGAAGAAATTGCAACTTGAATCAATATTAATACCCCAGAAGGCCAAGGTTTTGAATTAGGCTGTTGAGTAGTTGGAATCTTGAAAATAATTTGTAAGCTGCATTATTTGCCTCCCAGTGATAGAAGGGTGAATTGTTTGCGAGTTTAAAACCTTCTAGGCACATTGGAGGACAAAATTCATGAGCAAAGGAGGAGTTGGAGAAAACATGCATGGTGAGAGGAAAAAAAGTTCAAAAACCTCCCCATTTCATTCAGAAAGTTAGTTTGTCAACCTAAAGGATGGCCATGCTGGAGTATCAGGGTTGGAGGAGTCATGAAAGGGAGGAAGATTGGGTTATTAACTTATGAGATGAATGTCTCTAGGCCGACCGAGGGAGGGAGTGCTTCTACCCTTTGGGAAGTAGCCCTGATTTTTGAATTATACTCGGGAGTCGGGAATGGATTTAGAGACTTCAGGCTCTTTTCCTCACTAAGTTTGCTGAGTAGAGATAAACATCTTTAAAAAGATTGGTGGAGAGAGAGAGAGAGTTGTTGGTTGTTGATTTTGTGGACCTTTCCCCTGTGGATATTAATAATTGAGTGCATGTCATACCCATTAAATTAGAAGTTGAAGACTCAAAACCAAAATAGATTGGCAGATATTTTTCCTTGCTTTTCTATTGCAACCTTTTTTGGGCTCTCCCAAACCCTAAAAACCTAGCAGCCAATGTTTTTGTAGTTTCCTGTTGAATTTTTTCAGCGATCCTCACATCACTTTGTCAATAGAAGCCTATGTTTCCGGTCCCTGGACCTCAAAAAAGTCCAGGACTTCTGACAATCACGTTAAACATTTCTCCTGCCAATCAGGGTAGGTTTTTTCTTTGTTGGGTATACCAGTGATCTTAACTGGGAATGTGAGCATGTAGTAGTCTATTCAGTTGTTAAAAGCGCCCTGGCTTTAGAAGTTCATTTTTTTTTTTCTGATTTTCCTCTGAGGTTGATCTGTCCAGTTGTTTGGTTCAAGCGACTCACTTTCTGCACACAGTTTCTGTTTTGTTGTTTATAAATCTGGGTGAAAGATCTAACTGTAGTTAAGTCCTGTGTTGGTTAAGCAAGACTGAGTTAGGCAATGATATTCTACATGGGGTCTATGTCAGGGGACTTATCTGCACCATAAGGAAATCAAGGCTGCAATGGGCATCAAAATCTCGGGACAGGTACTTTTTGCACATATTTATGTGAAGGCCAATCTAGCCTAACTTCCTGCTTTATCCACAATTGGAGCGAGTCACTTGCACTATTAAAGTGAACAGTTGTTGGTTCTTTCAGAAGCAGTCCCCGATTTCTTATCTCATTTTTTAATGCAGGGCCTTGAGCATGCTATTGCTGGTACTGGTCTTTATGTGGTTGGTCCAGATGATGATATAGAGGATGTGAAGGAATCAGCTATGGAAGATATGAAGTCAGTCATGAGCAGGATTGACAAGAGTGGCGAGGGAGTTTATGTACAAGCATCTACCTTAGGCTCGTTGGAAGCGTTGCTGGAGTTCTTGAAGTCCCCAGCTGTAAACATTCCTGTTAGTGGGATAGGTATAGGCCCTGTACATAAAAAGGACGTTATGAAGGCTAGTGTAATGCTTGAGAAGAAAAAAGAATATGCTACTATATTGGCTTTTGATGTCAAAGTTACGCCAGAGGCTCGGGAACTTTCAGAGGAAGTGGGTGTGAAGATTTTTCCTGCTGATATCATTTATCACTTATTTGATCAATTTAAGGCCTATATTGACACTCTCAAGGAGGAGAAGAAGAAAGAAGCTGCTGACGATGCAGTCTTTCCATGTGTTCTTAAAATTTTACCAAACTGCATTTTCAATAAGAAGGATCCAATTGTATTAGGGGTTGATGTCCTTGAAGGCATTGCTAAGGTAACTTTTTTTCCTTTTGTCTTATGTTCTCGGTTCTAGGGACAGTTAATTTTTTTGATGTATAGTTGTCTTGTAGGGTATTAGGTCTTTCTGGGCTCTGTATAAGTTCAAAACTTTGCACTGTTTCATTTCATAGCCAAAGTGTTTGTGAAAGAGGGACCCTTAGTCTACTTAGGCCTTTTTTATCTTGGTAAAGTGGAGAAAAAGGGAAGGGAAACTGCAAATAAACTCAAAACCAGAAGCTTATTTTTTTCAATTTAATGGCCCTAATTTTTTTTTTTTTTTTTGGAGTGCATCGATTCACCTTTGTTTATTTTGCTTGCCCGATTAGAGGGGCTGATTATAAGTTACCCTCCGCTTTCCTTCCATCCTTATGCTCCACAAATATAATGTCCAGTATTTAAATTAGTCTGAGGTATGAAATTTTGGGGCTTTGTTGACTTGTCAAACGAGTGAGGAACAAACATAGAACCATGGATGTGTCGATGTTGTTTAATTTGCATAACGGTGGACTTCCTCCACTACAAGTGTTATGACCTAGTAGATTTCCGAACCATGCGCACTAGAATGATTTTTTCTCTGTACCTGTGGATAAGTGTTGTAATTGTTTAGATCTCTTCTGCAATTGTGTGCCATAATTTATCTTAGTAACGTGGCTTTGAAGTGTTTGAAAGTTCATGACTTGTGTGGGTGTTTGCACCGTGCGCGTCTTTAATGTGCACTTGTACCGGCTCTAGAATTCGTCCCTCTATCCTATATACTTTGAATTGAGGCTGGGATGCTCCATCTAGTCAATCTAGATTTTTGGCAAAGGCTACCGTAGTTTTCCTGTTCTTTTGCTTGAGCTTATGGCTTATGTATCAGTCATAGGTCTCTTTTATGGTACATAATTCCTAAGAATGCTTGATAGCAATAAATACCAATCTTGACATTGCTCTACATTGTCGGTTTTAGTACTATTGGTTGTGTGTACTTTAGATAATGCTCATTATTAGGGATCTGTATCCTTGGCATAAGGAAACGATAGTTACATCTGTGCAATACACTGACAAAGATTAATCAAAGGTCTACCAATGTTGGCGAACTCCTTGGAATTGCTTATAGAGGTTAGTTATTCCATCATCGTAAACATCCATGTGGACTTACCACCCATGTAATGGTTTCATAATCCGCATGTTTCATCCAATGATGTGACATAACCTATGTTCAATGCACAATTCTTTGAGATTGATGATGAACTTGTCAGCCACATCTCAAGGTCATCAATCGATGTACTTAAAACGCATTATAGGGTGAGTGGTTGAATCTCTCTCACACAGTTTTCTGTGCATGGATTATGCTGCAATGGATAATGCTTATTCCGACTTTAAAATATGCAGGATGATCTTTCAAATGAGGAGTGGAGGCTGGTTGTGAAACTGAAGAATCTTTTCAAGATACAATGACATCGCATCACTGGAGTGGCTTTCAAAGAAAACTTGGCAGTAAGTTTTTTTTTTTTTTCTTTAAAGAAAAAAGAAATAACTCCACTGGAATTTTGATGGTGAGGATCAGTCAGTGCCCTCTCTTTGCCTGGATAGAATGTCCAGATGGAAACAAAATGACCCGGGCCATTTACATTTTTTTATTTTTGCGGAATGTTCTTTTATACGAATAGGGAATGGCAATTGTCGGCAAAAGATTTAGGCATAATTGCACCTAGGCTCCTGAGGTAACAAAATGTTGCAAATAAGCTCCTATGTTAACTTTTTCAACAATTAAATCCCGGGGTCAAGTTTCCGTCAAAAAGAGATTCTTCCGTTCATTTTCTAATAACTCCGTTAATGATAATTGCTGATAAGGATTTAAAATTTACGTCACAATCAATGAAAAATGGACACCTGTCAGCTTAAAATGTAATAGCCACGTGAGTGCCACCTATCTGCCACTTCACTCAGTGTTAAAAAAATAAAATAATAAAATAAAATAAAACCGCTGAATATGACTGCATATTTGCGTTAAGTTTCAATTAATGCAGTAGCTTTTTACCTCCACAACTTGTCCAGAAGTCCCAGTTCGACATCCCACTTGCACTTTTGGACCCTTCAATCTCAAATCACCATCCCAGTGAGCTCTAGCACGCATATACCCCATGTATAAAACCTCGAGTAATGCCCAGAATTCCAGGCCTTCATATCTCCTAGGAAAATTTCTAGCGAGCATGAGTAGTTTCCATTAAAAGCTTCGACGCTCAATGCAACTTTAAAATTGGGTGCCTAATGGGGATATTTAATTTAATTGTTTTATATTATTTGGTTGTGATATATATCTTGATATTTTAGTAGTTATTATGTTTTATTAAGTTTTATCCATGGGCTTTTAGGGTTTGTTTAGACCTTTTGTTCTCTATTTAAAGTTTGTGAGAACCTTAAATTATTTAGACTGAGATTATAAAATTTATTGACGGCTGCCTTTTGCACTCAAATGTGGTGTTTTCCCCCTCTCCTTGGCTTTATTCTTCTCTTCTTCTCTATTATTTCTTGATTTCTCTATTTCCTTGGCTTTATTATTCTCCCCTCTATTATTTCTTGATTTCTCTATCTCGTTCCTATTTCTCCACTATATTCCACATCCGCATCAGTGCCACTTGGTTAATCTCCATCAGAAAAGCTCTCCCAATGAATCCCACACTATACTCCCCAGGGACTTGAATCGAGACTTGATGGGGCGTTTGAATATCTAAATTGCAATAGGCATAAGCCAACAGAAAGAGGAGAAAACTGAAAGGATGGAGCTTCATGGGCGAATTGCAGCCTTGGTTCTCACTTTTAAAACTAATGTTTGAAGCTTCCGGCAAGTGGATAGGAGAGGAGAATTTGGGAACTTAGGGTTCTTTGTGTACGATGAGAGAAAATGGGGAAGAATCAACTTTCTCTGTGTGCGATGGGTAGAAGAGGGGGCTTAAGAAGAAACGATGTTGTCTTCATTAAGAGTTTTTTTTTTTTAAGCTGGGTGGGGTGACAGATAGGGCTGTGCACCGGTATCCGCGGTGGGCCGGTTAACCAGTACCGTGCACCGGCGCCAAGCGGCACCGGTGTCGATGAGCAAAATCCCCAAATAACAGGGATTTTGCCGGTAACGGTGAAACTGCTCCTGTTGGGTGGTTTCACCGTTTTTTTTTTTTTTTTTTTTATATATGAAACGATTCAATTTTTCCTTTTTCCCCCCCCCCCCCCCCCCCCCTCATTTCTTCTTCTCTCAGCCGCTCAACGAAGACGCCGTTAACTTCTCCCCTTCTCACTCCACCCCCTCTTCTCCCTCTTCGTCATTTCTTCTTCTCTCAGCTCATCTCAGCCTTTCTCTTCCTCTCCCAAGACAAACAATATGCAACTCTCTCTCTCTCTCTCTCTGCAACTCTCTCGCTCTCTCTCTCCCCCTTGCATTGCGATTTGATAATATAGTATTGATTATTTTGTTGTATTGTTTGGAAAAATTTTCTAGTTTCTTGCGATTTGGAATCTGCAATTTAGTTTGGTTTGGTTTGATTTGGCTTGGAATCTGCGATTTGATCTTGGTTGAAATCTTGCGATTTGTGCAATTTGTTTCAATGTGTGCGGTTTGTAATTTTTTTTTCCTGAATTTACGGTGATTGTGGCGGTTATCGCCCATCGCCAAAATCGCCACCGTTAGGTGATGGTTGTTCCCCTTACAATGGCGGGGACGGTTCCTATTTTTGGAGAACCGCCCATAGCAGTGACGGTGTCGGTGGAGGCCATAACCGCCACCGCCACCGGTTATGCACAGCCCTAGTGACAGATAGGTGGTGCCTACATGGCTATTTTGGTTTTAGTGGACACTATCCATTTTTCATTGGTTGTGACGTGGATTTTAAATCCTTATTAGCAATTGCCGTTGACGGGAAGTGGACAGAAGGGTCTCTTTTAGTGGAAACTCGATTTCAAGGTCTAATTGTTGAAAATGTTACCATGGGAATTTATTTGCAACATTTTGTTATCTCAGGAGCCTTAGGTGTAATTATGCAAAAGACTAATTTGGGCATGGGTGTAGTTTCCATGGAGTTAGTTAGATTGTTTAATTGCATTGGCATTCATCGATTATTGCACAAACAGTCAGGTTATTTGATTAACTCAACTAATATGATTTTATTTATTTTGAACCCGAACCAAAAACTCTGTGAAATCAACTAATATGATTTCGTCTATACTTCGCGAAATTTTCGAACTGCGCGTAGGTACGATGATAAATAATATGATATTATAAGAAATATAGAATATGTACATGCTTGGACTCGCGGCAGTTCGAATAACTCTGTGGGTGACCGTTCAGATGATTAAAATACTTTTAGACAAAAGGTCAATAAGAAAATTAGCTAGCTGGCCACAAACTGCAAGTTATTTACGCAAAAAGTGTAAGAAATACCTTTACGCACAAACCAACCAAACGGCTTACAATAAAATTGGCACAACCAATTTAACCTCGTACGAATCGCATGTACAGTATGAAGGTTGTCTTATTGATACACTTGTGTTAGCTTTCTATTTTGACATCTTCAATTATTGAAGCTTCACATCAAGACTCTTCTTGATCTCCTCTTGTGACACAATATCCGTCTTAAGTGAAGATAGAGCAAAACTATCTCGTTGTTCCTCTTCATCACTACAACCTTCATCATCTTCTAGCAAAGTGAGAACTTCGAGCCTATTAAGAGATTGCCCCGGCTGAGCGTTAACGTTGTTTCTATCCATAGGCTTGTCACGAACCTTTTTTTTTTTGTTGCAAGTATTTTCTTCATGTTTTGGTAAGTCATGCGCTGCGTTTTTTTTATAGTCATGAATGTTGGATTTGGTGCTGACTTTGTTGTGGGCCTGAATTTGGGAATCGCGTCATGCTTTTGGGCTCATAGTTCTGCCACTGCAAAAGCAGGCTTCTTTTTTAAGAAATAAATTATGTAATCCGATAACATAAAACTTACAAGGAAATTTTATTGTATACGTGACACGCGGGCGGGTGGTCATCATCGAGACTGGAAATTTAAATTAATTCTAAGAATGATTTACGAATTGTTATTGCTCGAATTATGTCTTGTTAGAAAGTATTATGAGTTTAATATCCAAAACATCAAACAATATTCGATTTAAGATTTTCAAGAGAAAATTATTATAAAATTACTCTAAAGAGATCTGACTAGCATTTATTTACCAGGTGTTACAATTTTTTGACGATTTAGTCTTCTATTTGGCTTTTCAAGATATGTTTTCATTTTTCGAAGGCTGCGTTTGTTTCGGTTAAAAATATTTTCTTACAGAATATTTTCAAAAAAAGTGTATTTGGTTGGAGCAAAAAATAGGAGTCAAATGAAAAAGAATAAGCCGTCAAAGGAAAAATAAGGTGTACCAGGCGAAAAATAACATATACCTTAAAGAAAGGTAATTATTTTTCGCGGTGATTATTTTTTCTCTATTCTCATAATATACACGATCATTTTTTTTTTCTCTATTCTCGTAACATAAGCCCATCTTTAGGATAAAATTGAAAAATATCTCCCTATGCGCCGCTCTCTCATTTTGCAATCTTCTCAGTCTCTGATTGCTTTTCAAGAATTTTTTAGTTCGAAGGCTTCTGTTTTATTTCTCTCAGGTAAAAATATTTGATCTTAGCGAAAGTCAACTAAACAATGTGTTTAAGTTAATTTCGCAAAAACCCATCATTGGATTTTTCATTGAAGGGAAATTTCAGAATAAGCCGTTAAAAAAAATAATGCTAAGGTAACCAGGTCATAACAAACACCATAAAATACAACGCAAAATTTTATTTAAAGCGCGGTGTTGATCGGCACTCTATTCTCATAACTTTCAGGTATTTTTTTTTTCTGGGCCGAAGCCTCATCCCTTCTTTAAAAATAAAACTAAAAAAATATCTCGCCAATAAATCCTCTCATGCAATCCCGTACTCTGCCTTCTATCTTGAAAATGGATTTCTCAGTCTCGGTCCAGCTTCCTAGTTTTTTCTCTCAAGCGATTGCGAATAGCAAACTCTTTTTTTATCGACAGTCTTGCCAGTTCCCTTTCTTTGATGACATATGAGGTATTGTCAAGAAAAGAGAGGAACTCGGCAATCAAAAAAGTAACTTTCAAGGAACCCACCCTGGGCGAAGATCATTTCTTAAAAATCTGAAACCAAGACGAAAAATCCACATATTCACGTACTCTGGTGCAGCTTCAAACTCTGGTAATTCACTGATATGTGATAAAGCATCTTGACCCGAATACTTCGAATCTCTTTTCCTCCATAGTGCCCTCTTCCCTATAGTACAAGGGCGATGAAAACCTAGAGTACTGTAAGGTGGACGAGAATGGAGGAAGCCGGGAAGAGATTAGTCGTCTACAATCTCAGAGATGGTTCTCGAACCCATGTTTCGTCATCTGTTAATAATAAGCTTTATTATTACAGGTCCAATAATTTAGGCATTGAACTGGCCACATATCTTTCAGATTTTCTGGCCGGCTATGGGCACGAAAAAGAGAAGCTTTTTCTATCTAATATGAAGTACGGCGAAATAGAAGCAAAAACAGAGCCCTCTCGAGACGAGAGTTTATTTAATTTGTTTTGTACTTCATGCTTTTCCTAACTGGAAACAAATTTGACGAAGAAGGGAGCTGACCTAGGAGTTGATTTGGGGAGAAAATAGATGAAGAAGGAAGCCATGGACAAGGTGCTCTGTTTGGTTTGATTTGGGGAAAGAATGAGGGTTGAACTAATTTGGGGAGAAGAATATGAGCAACATCGAAGTGAATAGGCAGGCGTCCTTTAGTCAATTGCAAAATTTTATTCAATAACGTGGTAGGGGCATTATGGACATTTCAGGTGACTTTATTGGCGTGGCATGCACATTAAGGGAAGATAGACACGTGTTGGGTTGTTAGTGAAGATGACGTGAAGGGTTTTTAACACGTCATCAACTTCGTCAGTTTTTGGATGGAAGTTAGATAGAGTGATATGGTCGGAAATTGCATTAAACTTTAAGGACGGCGGGACAAAAAAATTTACCCTAAAGGTATTTTCAGGAAAAAAGTTAAACTCCAATAACACGCCTTATATTTTAGCCTAACATAAATAAGGTGGTGCATGGTTCACCCTCTTTAGACCCCTTGCAGCTTACTCGACAAAATTGCCGCCTCTTCTCGGGAGCATGGAGAGGCTTGGGTGGTTCAGGCTTGTTCGTCTCCAGGCGTCCAGTGGTCCATCCTCCTGGTTGGGCTAAAATCAATGTTGATGCGGCCAGTCGCCAGTCGCCAGTCGGGATATGTTGTGGCTTGTGTTTGTCACGACTCTTTTGGAGCTATTATTGGCGCCTCGATTGTTCGGGGTGATTCCATCGATCCCGTGGTTGGTAAAGCTCGTGGTGTTGTCTTTGGGTTACAAACAGCAGTGGATTTGGGTCTGTCCTCTATCATTGTTGAAGGCGATTCCTCCATTGTGATGGACGCATTGAAGAGCCTAGGAGCCCCAGGCCTTGGCAAATTTCTAACGGTATCTATAATACTCTCTCCTTTGTAGCTTCTTTTCTGGATTGTAAGGTAGTTTTTTACCCCTCGTAATGCAAACTCTCTTGCGCACAATCTTGCTTGTTGAGCCGCTTCCTCAAACATTGAGGGATGTTTGTCCCCGTCTCATGAGCTGCTGCATAACTACCCTTGGATGTATGCTGGTTTTGACCCCCTTGACTGTGGAGTTGTTTTGTATATTTCTCTATTAGTAACGCAATCTCCCCATTATGCTCAAAAAAAAAAAAACAGTGAAAATTTTGTACCACTTGATTGTGATAAAGCAGGTCATAGTTTTTATATAGAAGGTCTACTTTGAAATCTCGTTCACTTAAAAACTTCAAGAGGCCGAAACTAAGACCATAACTGACAGCTATTAATGAAGTAAACTCAGGCTCAAAACGCAAAATTTGTGCTTCACTTTAGGCGGCTCTATCATATATATTATCGATATCAGAGATGACATATGGGCGACAGCACACCCCGGGCGAATTGCAATTAGTAAGATACATAACTTCATTCGATACAAAACCATCTCCTCAAGGCTTCTATAAATATCTTAACTAATTTCAACTAATTAGCTTTGACTGTCCATATATGTGTATATATTGGTGAAGGAAGATGGAGAAGATTAAGGTTCACAACTATATTATAGTGTTTGCCAAACTAAAATTTTATCATCATTACAATTCTTCTCTTTCTTCAATTTTTCACTAACTTTTTCACTTTTCATCAACTTTTTCATTCTCTCTTTTCACTTTTTTCCTAACTCCTAAAATTTTGACCTAAAATTTTACTGTCAAATACTATGAAGTTGGTCATGATTTGAATGAGATTTTTATATTGATTACAACAAAAATAGATGATTTGACGAAGAGAAATGTCAAAATTTTGGTTTGCAAATATGCCATGAGACTTTAAGATTAGGAGAAATAAAACAATTTCGACCGAATTTTATTCACTTTAAATGAAAATATACATTGCCATCGTAAAGAAAGATGTAAAGGACAAGGAGTGCTGTAACAATAAAATTTTTTGGAAGTTTGTGAGAATTGGAAAAGCAGAAATTTGAGAAAAAGTTGAAGGCATTGGTAGTTCAAATTATTTTAATTGTTATTCTAATTTTTCTCCCTCTTCGTTGATTCTAATTTTGTTGGGAGTATAATTTCCCTCATTTCTTCCTTCACAGAATTACTTCTTCTTTTTTTTTTTCTTTTTTTGTAAATTCTTGATTATTAATTGTAATACGTGTTTGTTCATTCTTAAATCTGACGCCAATTTCATTAAAATTATAAGTAATTTAGACGGGCTTAATTTTCTTGGAGAAGCATACAATATTTATGTCTTTTATAACATCTTCTTTCCTAAGAGAAGAATATGATATATAATCTATAATCAATTATCTGATGTTCTTGTTTAGTTCAGACATTGATATGTAACCACAAAAGAAACTAGCGGTGATGGCCCCCAGCCCCAACAACAGTGAAAAAAAAAATTTCTATAGAAAAAAAAGTTTGCTAATGCTTTTCACTGTTTTTTACATTTGGACCTTCTCAAAAAAAAATTTTATATAACTGATTTCATAATGTTTATTCCTGATTTCGTCCTGACTGCAAATT
Organism: Morella rubra; assembly: GCA_003952965.2. Classification (NCBI taxonomy): domain Eukaryota; kingdom Viridiplantae; phylum Streptophyta; class Magnoliopsida; order Fagales; family Myricaceae; genus Morella; species Morella rubra. Next base: position 16,461,993 of record CM025856.1, on the reverse strand, counting down.
TCAATTCCATTCTGAAACAGGGATTATCTTTGCCATTATTACCATTATCTTAGGAGAGATTGATGATATTTTCATCTAAATCATGATTGTAACAGTTATCATATTTGATAAATAGATCTCATAATTTATGTTTCAATTCATCATTTTTAACACCATCAATCGAAATGAGATTAACAATAATTTGAAAAAAAACTCACTAGTTTTAAAAAATAAGTCACTCTTAAGAAAATAGAATTGTGCTTTACGACTGACCAAATTAAGTTTCAGTTGATCGTATTTTACAAAATTCTTCAAACAGTCACAGATATAAGTACTTTACATAAAATAAAATACAGCAAAACAAACAAAATCTAATGTTGAAAGACAGTTTTCTTCGCCGAAGAAGAGGGCTTTCAATAAACTCTAGACATACTGTTGTTCTTTAATTTAAAAAAATGAAGATAAAAATTGCAGAATGAAATGTGGTTCTCAATTGCCCCTTTCAAATATCTACTCCAAATCTTTGGTGAAAGAGGGTTGTTCATTGTACTTACATATAATTTCTAACAAGATTTTTCTTTCTCACTCCTCTCATTTTGTTAAGATTAAAATAAAAGAGAAAATAATTTGACTAAGAGAGATAAAAGAGACAAGATTTAAATTGATAGGTCCATAAACCTAATATCTACTGTGAAAAAACCCAACCTATGGGACAAACTTCTATACTCACTAGTGCAAATATGAGTTTACAAAGAAAGCTTTATTTATAAGCTTCCGATTACAATAGCCCATATTGCTAAAAAAATGTGAAACTCTAATACATTTTGTGCCAAATGTAGTCAATACGAACTTCTAAATGTAGTAGGAATGTCGTGATTGATGATGCTTTTGTTTCGAAGAAACGACTCTTGGAGGAACTCAAATTTTCTATATGTGGAGAGATAGAGCCTGCATTTTATATAATACAATCTACCACTGGTGGAGCATGAGTAAAGAAGTTGTGATCTAAGCCAAGAAACTAGACGGAAAAAAAATGGGCCGCCTGCATGTTTTTATATCCACAGAATCCACAAGGAACCTTTTTTTTGTTCTCGTAGTATTTCTCAGTCAACACTTCGCAACAATGGTTTCAGACAGGTGATACTGCTCTTTTGAGACAAAAAATAATGAACAAAAAAAAAAAAGGAATGATCTTAATTTCTAATGTTACAAGACTCGACAATTAGGCAGATGGCTCAACCACTAGTTTTTTTTTTTGGTTCTAAGTGAAAGTGTAAATATTACTAAACGGATCATAGGGGCTTGCTTATAGAGCCAGTCAGTCATACTCACAGAAATATTCAGGTGTCCAAATGCAAAGTAAAGTGCAGCCCATTTCGCCAATTTGTGAGCCATGTGATGCTGCTTCCTTGAAGTCCAAAGTGAGGGACCAGTTTGGGTGAGCCTCCAGGCTGTGTCGTATGAACAAGTCGTCTTGAGCATAGGTGGCTGGTGGCTTACAAGTCTTAGAAATCTATTCCATTCTTCCAGCAATTCTTCTCTGATAATCCTCTTTTTCATCGATGAACCTTCTAACAATCTTGATGTCTTTCCTTTTCTTTTTTTGAAAATCCTCTTCTGTGGAGGTCTTGAAGGGTACTTCGAACACCGAACATCTAACAAAATACAAATATATCCAACTAAACATTTGCACAAAATAATAAAGCAGGAATAGAAGGAGAAGCATGAAGGAAACCATCCCAAAATACTTGCACAGAACTGTGTTGATAGCCAGAAGGGAATCACACTCGAGGCAAACTTGGTTCCACAGGTCATTAAATGCACATGTAAGTTCAACAAGGCTGGTCAATCTAATTAGAAACAGGGAGAAGAGGAGACTTACATCAGAAAAATGGTACGTTCTACAGCACAGAATTGGCTGTCGAGTAAATAGAAGCTGCAGCAGCCATAACGGCTAATTCTGGATTTGAGCCATCCGGTATTCTTGATCTGCAAGATGGACTTAACAAATGGTAAACTCGAGGACTAAACGCTTCTAACAAGAAACGGATGTGATCCAACCGCTAATTTAGTGTTTTTATGACCCTGGCAACTTCACTAGAGATGGAGTCTAGCAATGGATGACTTTATCATTTAAAAGAAGAACCAGCTAGCACCAAGTGATACAAGGTCAAATTGGTTGTGAAAGGTTTCCAATAGAAGGCAGCTAGCACCAACCGTCGGCAATTTAATATAATGATCATGTGTACAAGGCCAAACATTACTCATGCAGTGGGAGTTGTTAGAAGATTCAAGCACGACTTTGGCAAGGGGCATTGGTATAAATAAGCTTTGGGGCAAATTTCCCCAACAAGAAGCAGCAACTATAACAAGCTTTACCTGGAGTCATTTTCTGGTGTGTTCACAAGTTGTAGGCCCCGGTCACACTGCAGCTGCATTTCTTTTACTTCGTTTAACGAACTTTTCTGAAATTGACGAGAACAGAGTCCTTTAGAGACAGACAATTAGCCAGAAATCTTTTGGTAATGTTTGTTTAATAGGTTTTCCAATTCCCATGTGCAAAGAAAATCATGGTGACAGAGAATTTGGTTAAACATAAACTAAATCATGCGCTCTTTGATACGTACAAGTTCTTTCTCTTCTTCAGTAAGCGATTCATGCATCTGATCAAACAGCTTGCTCCATCTTTCTATATGCGGGTCCACAGAAGCAGGACATGAAGTTTTCTCTTGATTACATGGGAATTCTTTTGATATCAAGGACGGCAGCTCTGAAGTAATTACAGTTCGAAGTCTCGTCTTACTACGTTGCAAGGCTGCATTCTCAGAACGGCATCGTTATTGAACAAGAAAACAGCTGTGTGTCAAGAAGCTCGAATTATGATACAAAGAAAACAGGGTACCTGAAAGACGTCCTTGAATATCTTGATGAACAAAGTTCAACCATTGAGAAGCAACACACACAGCAGCTGAAAAAGAGAAGAATTAAAAACAAAAAGCATTCATGTAGCTAGGCCATCGCAACTAGTTAATATCATCAGTGTCTTGTTGTACAAGAGTGTATTTCTGAAAATTCAAGTTCTCTTATACCCATGAGATAACGACCAATATACGAGCTTTTTTGCCTCCTTTTCTAACTCTTCTCAATTAGATTTTGTGAAAACAGATAAATAAGGCAGGAAGTATTTGAAGCAATTAAGGAATAGAAGACAACGAGGGAAATGTATACTCACCGCTCACGGTGCTGGCAAAGGTTGCTGAATCCTCATTAGATGAAGGGCTAGCATTCTCAAACGCTTGAGCTGATGACGACAACTTCAAATGTTCGGGAGTTCCTCCCTGATTCATGATTTCATGCTGCTGTAAACAAACAGGGATGGACTGTGAGTCACAACTTTTACCATAAACCCTCTCTACCATGCCTAGCTCACTATGCCCACCTCTTATGCCCTCCACAATTGAATGAGAAAATTTATTAATTGGTGTAGAGCACACTCCTGTCTGCCTGATTCCAGATGAAGTACCCAAAGGTCCATCTTCTTGACAAAAACTGGCTCGATGTATTGCTGAATCATTCATATTTACGAGGTCCATTCTGTTGCTCCCTTCCGTAGTTCCACTTTTCATTTGAGCTAACTGTTCGTTTCCAATATTTTCATTTCCAAAATTTTCAGATCCTACGAGGGCCTCTATAATGGAGTATACCTGTTTCCTGTTTCTCACATGGTTAATAATCCCAGGGTTCAATTCGTTGAGCAGTCCACTCGGGGCAGTAAACTTAGCAAAACGGTCAACTTGTTCTCTCTTTGCAAGCTCCATCCTTTTCTTCGTCCCATCTTTTTTACATTTTCTCAGACGAAGCTTTGGTCTTGGTCTTGGTCTTGGTATGCCTCCATAAGATGAGAGAAACCCATTTTTCTTCATCTCCTCCCAACGTCTCATTGGATCTTTCTCGCACAATGGGCCCAAAGAACTCCCGCAGTCGGAGGAATCTCTTGACTTAAAATTCTCATGAATTTTGGAAGAATTAGAAGTTTCCTGACTTGCTGTGCTAGAGACATCTTCTGCATTCAGATCAACACCAATGCCTCTCGAGGCTACAAAATTGCTATCATCTTCTCTCTTCTGCTTCCTGAGGTTAGAATCCTCACCCTTGTCCGAATCTTTACCAACACAAACTTCACTATTGATATCCAATGCAAATGAGTTCCTTCCAGTCTTCTCTGCTTGAGAAGCATCGAAATCCGAAATTACAGGTACCTCAGTAAGTTGGGACATTGCTTCTTCATGAAATCGAAATTTACTCGTGGATTTTCCGTTTTTCAATGGTTTTGAATGGCGGGTAATAATTTCTGTAACATAAGTGCAGTGAAATTAAAACCACCATCTCACATAGGAAATGGAGAGACAAAAATTATTGCACATTATGTATGTGTTTAAAATCAGACCGACTTTAGAGCACCGAACCGAACCGATGATGTCGGTTCCAGATATTTGAAAACCGACGCTGAACGAATTTTTGTTGGGCACCAACTGAAGATCAGTTTGGGCCTCTGTACAGGCCCACACTTTGCAACGCCAAATTTAAATTGAGCCTCTGTACCGGCCTATTATCAGGAGCAGATTCCTAATTTTATTTATTTAATTACACAAACAATGGGCTCAGTCCATTACTGAAATAATCCAAAAGTCCAAGGTCATGTTTAGTTGCAATTTCTCATACATTGTATGAAATTTTACTTTAGGTTGAAGATTAAATTTTTACTTAGGTTTGTAAAAGTTGATAAAAAAATTTAAGATATTTGACTGAAACTTTTTTTTTAAAAAAAATATCGGAGTGTGTGAAAATTTGTTAGAGTTTATGTTGAATTTTTTAGATTTTAGATGTTAGGTCGTGAAAAATGGTGAATTTTTCTTCCTAACTATCTTAATAATTCAAAGGCATAAATACATTGGATCCTAAACTATCTTAGACAATTTGCAACCTCTATAAAATTTTAAGTTGAAAGGTATAATATGTGAAAGTTATCCCTAATTAAAATTATCCCAAATTAAAGACATTCAACTAGAAGACTTGAAAAAACATACATCCCAAAATAAAAACATCAAGAACATGGCTCAAGTTTCCAGCAGCTCTTACCTTTTTCTTTATTTTCCTTTTTAATTTTTCCCCTCTTTTCAGAAAAATGGAAGCGGTTTGGAGTATTGATTTGAAGTCCACTACCCAACTAACCCTTTTATATGCAATGCATCAAGAAATTTGAAAAAAAGCCTCCTGCTTTTACTGCAAGAGTAATTTCCATTAAAAATGAAATAGCCATATGCAATGCATCGCGAAAAAAAAAAAGAATCAGATTTAGAGGCTCACGTATTCTTTCTCACTGAGCAGCCGCCCGACGGAAAGAAAGGATCTGTTAAAGCAGAAGGCGTAAGCAAGCTTCTTTTTGAATTTTCTTGATCATTTTGCATCTTAAAGGGTTGGCTCGTGCGGACATAGAAATCGATGAAATATAATGAAAGAAGAGAGTTTACCGGGCTGAAGAGTGGAGAAATCAAGCAAACCGAGAGAGAGAATGGTCGGCGCTTTCGGGGTTGATTCGAGAGAGGCAGAAGGGTAACGGCGAGATCGAAATGGCAAAAAAACAGCTTGTTCGTGAATGAGAGGGTCACCCCAGTGGAAACCCCTCGGCGTCTTGAATCTCCGCCACCCGGCGACGACAAAGGTCACGGAAGACGGACACGCGGGAAGAAGAAAGGGGATCGAAGGAAACGACGGAACTTGCGAGGGGGAGAAAGAAAAGGATGCTGAGTAGGGTTCGAGGGAAGATTTAAAATGAGCGCCGCGAAATGAAATTGCCCGGGAGGGAGGGACGAGGAAGTTGTTATTATTTGCTTAAAAAATAATTCATGCATATTCTCCTACCATTAAAGAGGATAACTTTAAACTTTTTAAGTGATGATTTTTGTGATATGATTATTTTAGGGGGTATATTAAATTAAACTTGTGATAATATATTTCTTTTAGGGATTTTGGTTATAAAATTCTTGCAGTTAAACTTTTGATTTCAAGATATTGACAATAAATCTCGCCAAATATTTCCATTTTTAAACAAACAAATATACAACGAAAAAAGCTGATGTTAAACAATGTGTGTAAACAATCGCCCAAAAAAAAAAAAAAGGAGGAATTTTTGCAGTATATTTGACGGAAAACTGCACCGAGTCTTGTATTCAAAGATTGTGTTGAGTTACCGGCTCTGGATGAAATAACAAGGACCAATTCGTCTAATAGTGATGCCGAATTTAAGGATCTAGGGTTTATAAGATTTGGTAATTAGATTTAATTTGATATCTAATTCAGCAAAATCAAAGAGATCTGACTAATTAGATTTCAAAGCCAAAAATAGAACCATAATAACAAAGAAACTAATAACTGATAGAACATACCTCTAGTCATATTGGTTTAAGCACACCACAATATAGTTCTAACGTATTCCTAATCAGAAAGCCATATTGATAGAATACATGAGCATGTATTTATAGTCGAGGTCAAAGACTCTCAATTTGAATTTAACTTTTAAATATTACTCATCAAGAAATAAATTTGTATCGAATTAAAACTTCATTACTAGAATCCTTATTTGAACTTTTATACATTTCTTTAACTAAATCTCAATAAAGTAAAGTCTAATTAAAACTTTAAAACATGTGATGTATGGGTCACACTTTAGTGGATATTAAAATAATATCTTACATTCTCCCACTTGGCCCATATGAATTGCCTTATAGGCAAGAGATACTTGAATATGCCAAAACTTTATTTATTCCAACTAGTTATGGAATGCTCACATTCAAATAAAGAATATCATGGATGAATCATAACGATAAGACCTTTACGCAGTAAGTCTTTCTATTCCATGTATCACAATGCACAATACCCTCTAACAATTACAACACCTTATGTGCACAAATGTAAGTTTATTTTCTAAGAATATGAAATGTATGTCTATAAACCAGAATATAGAGAAACTAAGCATAAATTGAATTAACAAGTCTCATATGCTCCGCATGACTTTATACTATAGTACCGATAACTATTAGACATGGGATTTGTAATGTATAATTCGGTACTTGATATTTGTCCAATTGGATACTTTGTGTCAATATAAATATTTCTGCTTTTGATCTTGGAGAAAACAACTGTAGTAGAGTGTCCAAAGATAGCTTGATAGGTCTCACTGTATAATCTATAAACTTGAGACCAAAATTTCAACCACAATGTATGTGTAATAATTTCATAGCATGCGATAAAATTTTCTTAATGGTAGATGCAATTTTTCTTATTACTTTCCAAGACATCACTCTTAAAAGAGACACAAGTCTTAAAATAGATTATCTATCATTTACCCATTCGACACAAACCGAATCTAATCACTAACCACCTCCCAAAAATGGTCATTGTGAATGTAGATAAAACTGTAATCCTTGGTTTCTAGCAAAAAACAAATGACTTTATTTACAGCCTTTTAATGCCCTAAAATCTAGGTTACTTTAAGTATCGACCCAACAGTGGAGGATCTTAGGGGGGCAGAGTCATATTGGGGAAATATTCACTTTTTTTGGGAAATATTTTGAATGTAAAAAAAAAAAAAAAAACAACAACTAAACATCCAAAATCTCAAAAAAATCAATACTTACATCCAATACATTTTCACATAAACTCCAAATTATTAAAAAAAATATACCATCAAATCATTTGCAAGTTCATCACTCAACAATTTTACAGAAAAATAATATAAATGTTTACTCTGGATTGAGATTAGCAATTAAAGGAGGGGAAAATTGAAATTGAAAAAGATTTGAAGTTAAAAAGAAGGGGAAAAATCATAGTTAGCCCCATATTTATGGATAAAAATCAATTCGGTACCCACTATTTTGAAAACGGCGATTTTAGACCCTTGACTTTCGAAAATCATCAATTTACGCCCTCCGTCCAAATTAGGCATTAAATCAGACGGAAAATCATGCAAAATGACCGAAATGCCCTCCAAGACTAAATTTTAAAAAATAAATAAAATATTAAAAATTTAATAAATAAATTAAAAATAAATAGATTATTGAAATAGATTTTCAATAGTTTTATTTTAAAAATATTATTTTAAAAAATATATATAATTTTTTATTTTTAATGATTTTTTTAATATTTTTTGTAATTTTATCTTGGATGGACATTTTGGTCATTTTTCATGCTTTTCCGTCCGATTTAATGCTTGATTTGGAATAGGGGCGTGAATTGTTGAGTTTCAAAAGTTAAGGGTCTCAAATGTCGTTTTCAAAATAGCGAGTACCAGATTGATTTTTGTCCATAAATATGGGGCTAACTATGACTTTTCCCCTAAAAAGAAAGAATGAACTTACATAAGCTGAAACAAAATCAAAATAAAAGAAAGAAAAAAAAACTAAGTTAAAGTTATCATATGTAAAGTTGCAGAAGAAACTTGGTGGGTTAAGTGATTTTTTTATGTTAACTTTTTCAAAGTTGAGGCAAAATTGATAGCTTTTTTTTAAAAAAAAAAAATTGAAATTGAGAGAAATAAATAACAAAAAAAAAAACAAAAACCGGAATTTAGGTCATAAAATAAATTGCATCTCTTGGTGAAATTTTAATCCATTAGCATTTGTTGCTATTTTAAAAGATACTTTAATTCATTTATTATTTATTGTCATTTTAAAGGTATGATTTTTAAAGCATTAAATTTGTCTCATTCATTTTAAGGGATAAATGGTATTTAAATGGGTAAAAAAGGGATAGTATTTTTGGCCTTGCAAAAGAGATTTTTTCAATTTTTTTTTTAGGTGGTTGATTTGAAGGTTAAAATTAGGTTGGAACAATATTTTGGCCTTAAAAATGTTTAAAAGGAAAAATAAATTAAAATTTTTTTTGGGGGGGGGGGGGGGGGCAGTAGCTCCCTTGCGGCCCTGCGACCCAGTAATTTTACTACCAATAAAATGTTCAACCTTATGCAGAGTGTCTACAATAGATGGTTATAAAATATTTTACGTGTGTCTATTCTAATGCACAGTAGGGACACTGATTTTTAATAATTTTATGCCTTTTTAACAATATCTGCTACAAAATTTTTACATTCTTTCATTCTGAATCTCTCAAAAGCTTTTACCATAGAGATATTTTAAGATAAGGGCGAGTACTGGAACGAATGGAACCGGAATGACTAATTTCGATTCCGTTCTGGTATTCATCGGAATGCAATTTTTTTGTTCCGGTTCCAATTCGGTATTCATTGGAATGGAACCGGAATTTTTGAAATTGAAACTGAAAATTCCGGTTCGTCATGTGGGCTTTTTTTGGGCCCTAACGGGCTAAAAATACTTTTTGGACCAAATATTTGGAAATTTTTCTATTAATCAATATAAATCAAACAATAAATGTAAAACATTCAACCAAAATCTAGATTCTAAAATAACCATTGAATTTGGTACACTTTTTTTTTTAAAAAAAAAAAATCGAAAATTTTGGTATTTTTTAGTTATTATCATAAATAACAATAAATGTAAAATTTTCATTCAAAATCTAGATTCTAAAATAAACATTCAATCAAATTATATATGTTATACTTTATTTTGAGCACTATTTTTATTTTATTTTTTAAGAAAAATGAACCAGAAATTCTGGTAATTCCATTGGAATTCCAGAAATTGTCAAAATGACTTTTGATTCCAGTTCCGATATATGCCGGAATCAAAACCGAATTTCCAGAATCAGAAGTAGAACCGGAAATTCTGATTCTTACCGAAATTTTTACTCACCCTTATTTTAAGAGAAGAACTATCTTGTCTTATGTAGCAACTTTAATGACTGTTTTTAACCCAATAGTATCTACACATATACTTGAAAATCGAATTTACTCTCACTAGTTTTATGGCATAATCATCCTTAACAAGGTTCTTGGTGTATCAAAATGTGATAGTAGCCTTGTAACCTTTTATGTACCAATTGTAGGAGCCGATATTCGATCCATATATAGATTCTCTCAATCTGCAAATAACTCACAAATGAAATGTAAAACCTTCATGCTTCAAAATTTATACGTATTCTTTAAGATCCCTGAATGTCATTTTCAGACCTTTAGATTAGATCTTAAACTGAATGAGCTATTAATGCAATGATTTTCATGAATGAACGCTTCTAACCCTAGATGAAAGGCTTCCTGGTAATCAATGTCCTCCTCATAAATTAAAGAGCTTAACTCATTCATAGTTTTGAAAATGACCTTGGATTATCCTTATGTCTAACATTAAAGTTAGACTAATTGAGGCAAACAACATAATTACTAAAAAATGTTGATTTCCTTATTCTTGAAGACCTCCTTAATTCTACTCCATTTGTGATAAAATTTATTTGTAATTAAAATTGGAATAGGTTATCTTTAACCCTTTTCATGAATTGATTGTTCCTTAAGTGATTGTTGCTTCAAATAATCAAAATGATTTTTCCTAAACATAATCAAACCACATTCATTGAAGGTATCACAATCAGTCTAGTGCTTTCTCAAATTTGACTTGATGAGATTATAGACTCTCACTAGGTTAAGAGTCCTCGAGAAATCAACAATTCTATAACTTTATGAAGAACAATAAAACAAAATTACTTTACTCCCTTTAAAATGTTTCTCCATCTTTTCAAACATTAAGTGTCCAAATCTTACAGTAGAAATACATAAAACTTATATGGTCATACTGAATGAGATAATATATCTCTGACAAATTATAGGAGTTGAAAGGTTCACATTTATTCATATGTATAATCCCAATATTTTGTAAAGTCCTCTTGGCATCTTTAGTAGTTTTGTTAGTCTGGTTATCCTTAATGCATAACTCATAAGTACCAAAGCCAACAAATCAAGAGTCTTGAAAAACTCTTATTCACCAACATTTCAATTATCTGTATGGAGATTTAGGTTAATCTTCATTGCCACTTTACAGAGGAATTCACCTTTATGAAGCTATACTTTATGGTAATACCGATTATATAAGAAAAAATAATTACTCTATAAGTTAGGATCAAAATTGAAAATAGTCATTATTTTTTCCGTTCACACTTATTTTTCTCCAAAATTGGGAAGCATAGAAGAAATTTTTTTAAAAAAAATTAAATTATAAATATTTTGTTGAAGAAAAAACTTTTTTTAAAAAAATCCCAATGCTCTTTTATTCGTGAACACATCCACTTTTTGAAAAACTTCCTGCTCATATTGAGAGTGTAGATTGTAAAGCCCAAATCAATCTACCAAATATTACCAATAGTTTCAACAAAAGATTCATATCATCCAGATGATATTATCTTCATTTTCAAGTAATTTGAACTTTAAACAATAATTCCTCATATGCCCTTCTTTCTTGCAGGAGTAATAAGTTTCCTTATTGTCATCTTATCTTATTGGCACTTTATGTTTCTCCTTTCTATAGGTCATTCTTGCTTTTCTTAGTCTTTCCTTAGCACGAGTAACCCTATGATAATCCTATGGGCTCTCATGTTTCAATCTTTACTCTTAAACATACATCATTAGAAGATCCTTCACAGATCGTTTATCCATATGTGTCAAGAGAAAAATCAACAAAAATAAACGAAGAGTTGCTCAAAAATCTTGATCTCCCAAAACTTAAATTAGGCTATAATGTACTTCATTTATGTGTTGTGCTTATGCACACTTTACAACTTTTGAAGGTTTACTTAAAAAAGACTTTATCAAGGTGCTATACAATACTTTTTTGTAACTAATAAATTGTTTCACAAAAAACTATAATGCTTTATGGCCTTAATGCACTTAGGATAAACAATCCTTATACTCTTTATGAGATTCACAAAACATTAATTTTAAGCTATTAAATCGCTCCTACCATACTTGATTCCATAAAAGGTGGTGGTACATCTACACGAAATGCCATATGAAGGTCTATACACCCCTGATAATGTATCACTTTTATAGTCAACTGAACAAACAACTTATAACATTGGAATATGAAAAGAATAACTAATAAATGTAGTAGGCAAAGTAAAACAACTAAAGAAATAAACTTTCCCACTATGAAACGTAAACTTTATTCTAAATTAATCAGTGTCAATTTAGTAGCAAATTTAGCCTCCATGTGCGTAGAGGTCGCATCACGCATGATTTACTAAACTTTATAATCAAACTAATAAATTTTGTGTTAATGAAGAAGAACATCCATACTTTTGGGCATAAGAAAATAACATTCGTACCTTTGGGCATAAGAAAATCTATCTCTTAACACTAAATTCACTATTTCATTCTAATCAAACCACCAAAATATAACCTCCCTGTGGGGCCAAGTCATCACTTATATGAGTCAATTATAATGTTGATGTTAATAATCTTATGAAGTTTTTATGTGATCATCGTTACGAATCAAGAAGCTGTGGCTACTCTTAAAAGGCTTCGATAATCACACCTTTCTAACAACAAATTATTATAATCTTGTTTGATCCACAAATATTTCAAATACCAATCCTTTATAAAGTTCGATGACTTCATGTGGTCAGTGAACTAAATTAGGATGCTATGACTACTCATAAAATATTTCGTGAACCACAACTTCAATGGTAATATAAATGTGGAACCTTATTTTGATCCTAAAAAAATATCAATTCCAATAACCTTGATGAAGTTTAGTAACCATATGTGATTATTGATCTGAATTAGGATGTTGGGGCCACTCCTAAAATATCTTAATAATCACAACTTCAGTGGCATTAATATAATTATTTCAATCCAAGTCACCCGAGTAGGTCAATCTAGTCTAGGACAAACCGAGTGATAAGGGTGAGAATTTTATCTGGTGAAAAAAGGACAAATGTGACCTGAGTCAAAACGACCCAGGTCACACAAAGACAACAAAAAATTCTTTGCAACTCTTTGAAAACGAAAAGTTGAAAGTTCCCCCTTCACCAGCCTTAAGTTCACCTCCCAGCCACCAGCGGCAGCCTCTCTCCCCCCCAATTGAGTCCGGCCTTTGTCCCTCCCAGCCTCCCACCAAAAACCTCCATCTCTCTCTCTCTCTCAGCTCTCTCCCTCCCCAAATCTCTCTCTCTCCCTCTCCCTCTCTCCTGCGGGTTGATGATTTCAGTTAAGCTTTGGTGGCCGAATCTCTCACCAGCTCACTCTTGAGGTGGGGTTTGTTAATTTTAATTTTGTAAATCTTGTATTTTGTCTTTAACTTACTTCAGGGTGAGAATTTTATTCGGTGAAAATCAGAATTTTAGGTTCTGGTATTTCGGTACCAGAACCGGAACCCATTTTAGTGAAATTTTGGAACCGAAAATTCAAATGGTTTGAGCCCTGGTTATTTTTATTTTTTTTTTAAAAAAGGACAAACGTGACCTGGGTCAAAACGACCCAGGTCACACAAAGACAACAAAAAATTCTTCCCAACTCTTTGAAAACGAAAAGTTGAAAGTTCCCTCTTCACCAGCCCTTAGTTCACCTCCCAGCCGCCAGCGACAACCCCCCTCTCCCCAATTGAGTCTGGCCTCTATCCCTCCCAGCCTCCCGCCAGAAATCTCCATCTCTCTCTCTCTCTCTCTCTCTCTCTCTCTCTCTCTCTCTCTCTCTCCCCCTTTCCCTCTCTCTTGCGGGTTGCTGATTTTAGTTGAGCTTTCGTGGCCGAATCTCTCACCAGCTCTCTCTTGAGGTGAGGTTTGTTAATTTTAATTGGAAAATTACATGGAGCTCACTAGGTTTTATCCCAATATCAAAAGTCTTACTGGGTTTTAAAAAAAATCTCCAAGCCTACTGGGTTTCTCATTTTGGTATGAAAACTAACTTAAGCCAACTCTGTTACTGAAGATAACGGAGCCCAATCCACTTAAATTAAATGGCAAAGCTAAAATCAAAAACTGGTTACCACATGTTTAAAATTCGTTGTCTGCTCCATTCGGTCTCTCGTCTGCCACGTCGTATGCATGTGTTACAAAAACTAACTCCGATGTGGCATGTGTCGTGACAGACGGAAACCCAATGGAGCAGACAAAGAATTTTAAACATGTGGCAGCCAATTATTGATTTTAGCCCTAACATTTAGCTGTGGCAGATGAGAGACAGGATGGAGCAGATAAGGAATTTTAAACACGTGGCAGACAACGATTGTTTTAGCCTTGCCATTTAACTTAAGTAGACTACGCTCCATTATCTTTAGTAACAGTATTGGCTTGAGTTAGTTTTCATACCAAAATAAAAAACACAGTGGGCTTTGAGGTTTTTTTAAAAACCTAGTGAGGCTTTTGATATAAGGCTAAAACTTAGTGAGGTCGGTGTAATTTTCCCATTTTAATTTTGTAAATCTTGTATTTTGTCTTTAACTTGCTTCAGGGTTTGTTTATTTTGATTTGAGGATTTTTAACAGGGTAATAGCACATTTGATTTGAGACCTTGTTCTTGATTATTTCTTCTCTCTTTTGTGTTTTGATTTGAGACCAAACAGGTTTGCATTATATTGACGTTGCTATTGATAGACCCTCCAAGTTTCGACTTCTGTTCGTTTTTTCTTTTCTATATCTCTGTAAACAACAAATAACAAGTCATGACCGGTGAGTAGAAATTGTAACCATTCTCAAACCAATGTTGTTGTGCTATTATTTTGTCTTGGAACCATTTTCTTTCGTCTAATTTTACCAGGAGGAGATGATGTAGTAATTACTGTTACTTTTTCTGTTTGTTCAGCCATTAATTTTTAATGGATGTGAGAATTCTTATTGAAACGAATACGTGAATTGTTCTATCCCCAAAAGACAAAAGTGTTACTGCTTTGGATCTGGATTTGTGGGAGTCAATTGTTCTAATTTGCTAGTTTAGAATCGCTCTTTTCAACTTTTTTGTGGAACCGGAATTTTCGAGTTCAATTTCTGGAAATTTTGGTTCCATTTCGGTGAGTACCAGAATCGGAACCGGAACAGCCCGTTCTGGTTCCATCCGTTTCGATACTCATCCTTACTGGGCGGATCAACTCATGAGCCCCGCACCACATGGGCTTCTCAACCCGAATAGAAAACAAATGGGTCAAGTTAAATAAATTGGATCTAAGTCCAAAATTTTGTGAATCACTAAATTTTCTGATTTAATCACAACTTAGATGTCATTAAACTAAATGAAGTTAAACACCTTATATGATTTATCTGCTTGATTTAGGATGCTCCTGAAAAAATTTTAATAATCACAACTTCTTGGCATAAAAATTACTTTGCTTTGACCCACAATCAAGTCATAGTCACAAATAAATAATTCTGGATTTTTTTAAAAAAATAATAAAAAAATGATAGTCTTTTTGAGTTTGATCTATTCATTTGGATCAAACTCAGTTCCGTACAAATTTGGTTCAAATCAACCTGTGTACATTGGATGAAGGTACAAGGCCCATCAATAAATAGTCAATGTTTGACTGTAAAGGTCTAAAGTACTATTTAGCTCGAATTGGGCATAAACCTGAGGCTTGAATTGCTTTAGCAAACTTAATAAACCACAAGTGAAAAAGTAAATGGGCCAACTTTAAATCCACAAGGCTAAGACCAAAAACCAAAGTGGGTACACGAATGAGCTACCTTTGAAAACTTGACATCATTGGCCCAAAACATAAGTTCAAGAAAGAGTCAAAAAGACACTTTAAATAAACTAGTGGGCTCACTTAAAAAAAATAAAAAATGTAGAATTGATCTCAGACCAAATAAAAAAAAATAAATGTAACCCAATTCTCTTAAATTAAACACAATTTAAGTGTGATTCCCGAGCCTTGGCTTTCTCCATTTTCATCCTTTTTATCGCCTCCTAGTTGTCTTCGTTGCTTGGTTCTCTTTGCTCCTCTTATCTACCATTTTCTCTCCTCTTTCCCCTTTTTCTTGTTTTTTGGTGGGTTTCATTATGTCTCTTTCGAAGGATATCAATTCTCTTATCCAACAGACTAGTGTGTTATCTTGGACGTCTTTGAGTTAGCAACTCGAGTCTCACACTGAGCGGGCTGCTAAAAAATCTGACCTGGTTTTGGTGGGCCAACTTGTTTCAAGGAAAATACAATTTAAAACTGTTATTGATGCCGCTGTTCTGGCAGCCTGGCATTTTGCTTATGCCTTTGTTTTCAGGGATGTGGGTCAAAATAAGTTTATTTTTACCTTCCAAGACGTCGGGCACCGGGAGCGTGCCTATGGTCCGTGGAACTTTCGTGGGTTCCTTATGGTGTTGCATCTGTGGTCTCCTCGGGATCTCATTGCTCAGATGGATTTCTCGACTTGTGAGTTTTGGAGCCAAATTCATGAGTTGCTGTTTGACAAGCTTTCCTCGGGCAATGCTTCTCTCAGTGGTGCTTCTATAGGGGTGGTTGTGGGCATTAATAAAATTATGGATGATGATGCTAAATGTGTGGATTTCCTGCGAGTGAAGGTGTCTGTGGAAGTTTGACACCCGTTTCTTCCTGGGTTCCCTTTTTCCTTAGATGGTTCATCGCCCATATGGATTCTGTTTAAATATAAGCGGTTCTTGGGTCTTTGTGTTCTCTATGGGTGCATCGATCATTTAGCCAGCATGTGTGACTGCTCATCTCCTCGCACCTTGCAACATTTGTTGGGCCTTGATATGAAAGCTCCCCCCTCCCCCCGGTCCTTCCAATCGGCCTTTTACTTTGCCTTCTCCCTCCTAAGCTCCTCCTTCCTCCTTGCCTCTGGTTCTAGGGGGTCTTGCTTGGTTTAGGGTGCTGGGTCTAAGGGTAAGGCCTTCCTTTGTCCTGGTGGTCCATCCACCTTTCTTGTGGAGGTACAACCTCGGGATGTTCCGAGTTTGTCCCTAACGGTTCTTCCAACCCAGGGTGGCGAGGTTGGTGGGGCTTTGGGATCCTCCCCCTCTGTTCAACAGTCATCAGTTGGTGCTCTGTATGCATTTAATGTTTCTCTGGCTATTCCGACTCCCTGTGCTGTAAAAGGACAAGCCTCAGTCTCTAGCACCCCACTCGTGCTCCCTGGTTTGTTACCCTTGTTAGCAACCTCTTTGTCCCTCCAGCACCTTCGTCTGATTTTCATTCCCCTAGTTGTGGGCCTTTTCCTTGTCCCAAGCCCATTAGACCCTCCACCCTCCCATACCTCTCCTGCCCATCTCTCACAAATTAGGGAGATCAGGGAGCTTCTAGAGCACACTTTGGTTGTTGACCCTTTACGCATTGATAGTTGATCCTCTTAGTCTGACCTTTTACCTGACCCTATTAGCCCGTCTTCTAGAGGTCATCTTCCACTTTCTCAGGAGGTGCCCTCCTTTGCTAATCAGGTTGTTCCAGATACCCCACCATCCTCCTTTGATGTCTCTACTTTGTCTCTAATGTCCAAGGCTATTTGGATTGTCAAAGCAAAGAAGTGTGAGGTGGCTCTTCCCTCCTCAGGTTCCCGTCGTCTGGGTGTTAAACGGGCTCTGTCTTTTGTTGACTCTGATGCTGACTCTCATTTTTGGCGTCAGCTCGAGCCTATGGTCTGTGCTGAAGTGTCTGTGAAAAATCCCACTCTAGGATCCCTCCGATCTCGTCGTCGTCGCATCTTCTGGAATACTAAAGAGGTCAGTCCGCATGTTGATTCTCCCTTTGTTTCTGCTAAGGCTCCGCGAGCTGGCCGTTCTCAGCCTAATGACAACACTTTCATGGAATTGTAGGGGCTTTACCCGTGGCCCTGCAATTCGTGCTTTACAGGCCCTGATCCGACAGGCAGATCCAACGGTGGTGTTTTTTATGGAAACCAAGATATCTTCTTCGACCTTGGCCTCTACGGCTCGGCGTCTTGGATTCCAGCATTTTGTTTCTGTTCCTTCTATTGGAACCAAAGAGGGTTTGGCCTTGCTATGGAGTCCTAATGTTGACATTGGTGTGGTTTATTTGTCTGAGTTTTTGATTTCTTGTATGGTGACTTTAGAGGATGGGTCTCCCTCTTACTCATTGTTCTGTGTGCATGGTCCATTTCTTTGGCCGGATAAGGTTGGCTTCTGGCGTTTGTTGTTGGAGATGACTGATTCTGTTTTGGTGTCGTGGGGGATTTGAATGCTATTGTGGCTCCTCATGAAAAGCAAGGTGGTTGTATTTTCTGTCCCTCCTCCTCTGCTGGTCTCTCTACATTTTTGGATGCCTCTGGTGCCATTGATATCGTGTATGTGGGTTCTCCTTTTACTTGGGATAATGGGCGTCCTGGGCTTGCTCACATCAAGGAGCGATTGGATAGATGCTTGGTTAGTATAGATTGGAGATTGTTGTATCCCAATGCCACGCTCTCTCATCACCCTTTTTCTGTATCCGATCATTCCCCTATTACCCTTCGTTTGTGGGGTCCAAATGCTTCTCTTCCTAGGAAGTTCAAGTTCGAGGAATTCTGGCTCTCTGACCATTCTTGTTTTTTCACGGTAGAGCTGGCTTGGCATGGTCATTTTTCAGGTCCACCGGTGGTTATCTTAGCTTAGATAATTTGGGCTACTAAAATGGCCCTAAAAAGGTGGAATCGTCTTAGCTTTGGACATATCCAGTTTGCTATTCAAGAGTGCTCTTCTCATATCAGTTTGACCCAAGTGTTGTGCCCTTCTTTGTCTGAGCTTCAATAGTCGGCTAATCTGCAAGGCGTCCTCGATGCTTTGCATAAGAGGGAAGAGACTCTTTGGCGTCAAAAGTCTCTAGTGCAATGGCTTGCTTCGCCGAAATTGAATACCAAATTCTTCCACGCTTCCACGGTGATTCGCCAGAGTCGGAATCAAGTGTTCCGCTTGAAGAACCCAAATGGGATCCGGATGGAAGGTTGTCAGTCTTCGGGTACTCTTCTCCTTAATTTTTATCAGTCTTTATATTCCACCTCGCACCCATGCTTTCCCCCTGATTTAGATTTATTGATTTCTCCCTCTGTTTCATTGGAGGAAATGTGTCTTTGTCCTCCATTCCTTCGGGGGCAGAGATTTTTAGGGTGTTGTGTAGTATGAATTTACGGAAAGCTCCTGGTCCCGATGGGATGACAGGCTTGTTTTTTGAGTCCTGTTGGAGTATTGTGAGTTGTTGCTATGGTTCAACATTTTTTTCGCACTGGTGAGATGCTTGCTGTCATTAATGAGACGAATTTGGTTCTTTTGCCTAAAACTACGAATCTGACTATCCATTTTCATTTCTGCCCCATCAGTTTGTGTAAAGTCTGTTACAAATTGATTTAGAAGCTTTTGGTCAATCGATTGAAACCGTTACTAGGCCGATTGGTGTCTCCATTCCAAATGGCGTTTGTTCCGAGTTCTCAGCTTCAGAATAACCATATTGTGACGGCTGAATTATTTCATAGTATGAAGCGTAAGCAAGGTGCTTCCGGGTGGGTAGCTGTGAAGGGCCATATGGAGAAAGCCTACGATGGGATTGAATGGTCTTTTCTCGAGGCGATTTTGGGTAATTATGCTTTTTCACCCCATTGGACTAAGTTGGTGATGCAATGTGTCTCTTCTGCTAATTTCTCTTTGTTGTTGAATGAGTCCCCTTTTAGGCATTTTTCGGCTTCTAGGGGTCTAAGGCAGAGGGACCCTTTGTCCCCATTTTTATTCATCCTGGTTGCTGATATCCTTTTCCAATTGCTTTCTCAAGTTGAAGCTTCTAGTTGTCTATTGGGTATGAAGCTGAACTCTGCTGCCCCTTCTATTTCTCACTAACGACATTTTGTTGTTTGGGAAAGCTACTGTGAGTGAGGTGTCTTTCTTTAAAGAATGCTTGGATAAATATGCTTTATGGTCCGCTTAGTTGTTAAGTCACCACAAGTCTATTGTTCATTGTAGTTCCAATATCTCTCCTCAAGTTGCCATGGGGTTGGCCTCTTTATTGGGCTTGTAACACCTGCCTGCTAAGCTTCAGCACCTTGGTCTTCCACTAATCTTTCCCCATGCCCGTTCTTCCATCTTGGTTGCTCTTCGCAATCGGATTATCTCGAAGATTAGTGGATGGAAGGCCAAGTTATTGTCCTATGCTAGCCGCACCACGCTTATCTCAGCTGTTGCATCTGCTCTTCCATTGCACAACATGAGTTCTCTGTTGTTACTTTTGGATTGGTGTAAAATGATGGATAGAAAGTTTAAAAACTTTTGGTGGGGATTTGATCCTCTCAAATCTTGCAACCTATCTCTAAAATCTTGGAGCTCGATCTGTCGGCCCAAATGTGAAGGTGGTTTGGGTCTGCATTTGTTGTACTAGGCTAACCAAGCCATGGTGGCCAAGCTGGCTTGGCTTGTTTTCTCAGTTGTGGGTTGTTGTGTGTAGGGCGAAATATATGCGTTCTGTTTTGGGGGTTTCCCCTGTTCGCCACCCCGGTTCATCTTGGATATGGCAAGGTATTGTGAAGGTTTCCCCTTTCATCTCCCAGGCAGCTTGCTACCAGGTGAAGAACAATGAATCTGTTCATGTCTGGCTTGATCCGTGGATTTCGGGTATGGGTTCTTTTTGCCGTTAAGCTCGTGATCCGTTCACTCCTTTGGATATTTCTTGGAAGGACACTGACTAGTTGCTCCTTAACCCTTTTCGTTCGAATGTTCCCTTGGTGAGGCAGATGTTTGATCTGTCTTCTGCTGATGCCATTTTGAAGATGCATATGCCTTGCTCCTCTTTGCCAGATCGTTGGATTTGGACTCTGAATCCAAGGGTTTCTTCTCCGTTAAGTCTTGCTTTCAATTGGTTTATGGGGTAGCTCCGGTGTCAGCTTTTTCTGCACCTCAGGTGAAATCTCTTTGGTGCCTTCGTGTTCATGCTCGCCATAAATTACTTCTGTGGAAGTGTGTGTGGAATATTCATCCTACTCAAGTTCGTCTTGGTGGGATTTTGGCCAATCCTTCTGCTGCGTCTATGAAGTGTTTCCTTTGTGGGATGCCTTTTGATTCACTACATCATCTTCTCTTCCTGTGCCAATACAGTAAGATCTTTTGGCATGAGTCTCCTTGGGTTTTACGTATTGATTTTTTTCAGGATTGTTCTGTGTGTGATTGGTGTTCTATCATTTTTTATCCCTATTCCGCGCTTGGTATTCCGCCTGAGGATTGTCATTGGTTTCAATTGTATGCGGTTAATCTGTTTGGATCTTCTGTGGTTCCAGCGTAACTAAGTGGCCCAGGGTCCCCCCCTCTTGAGGTTGGTCTGTTCGCTGCTCAAGTGTTCCGAGTGGCCTTTGAGTATTTGCATGCGTGGAAGGTGTCTCTGGCTTCTCTTCCGGTTGGGACTTGGGTCCATCCTCCCCTTAGGGAGTTGAAGCTGAATTTTGATGTGGCCATCTGCCCCTCCATGTTGGCAACGACTTGTGTTTGTCGTGATTTGAGTGGTGTGATTGTGTTTGCAACTTTTAAACTTCACCAGCCTCTGGACCCCCTAGATGAAGAGGGTCGTGCGGTCGACCTTGCTGTGAGGAAAGCTTGGTCTCATGGTCTTCAGAATATAGTTGTGGAGGGTGATTGCTCGGTTCTTGTTGATGTCCTCCAGGATCCGACTACTCAGTCTCCTTAGTTGATTGATAATTTGATTCACAACTTGCGCCTTTCTGCTTCTCGATTTCAATCTTGTCATTGGCAGTTGGTTCCTTGATGTGTGAATTCGCTTTCGCACCAAATTGCTCAATGGGCCGCTTCCTCTTTGTTTGAGGGAGACATCCCCTTTTTTCGGAGCATTCTAGCTCGTATCCTTGGGTTTATGAGGGATTTGACCCCCCTAGAATTTCGTTTGGTTCCCCTGTTTTTTGAACTTTGGGCTTTCTTTAATGTTATGGTCTGTTATTTGCGTAAAAAATTAAAAAAAGAAAAAAACAATTTAAGCGTGAGTTATCAAACATGTATTTTAAAATCAGCCAACACCAAATACTTTTAGAAAATGGGTTACAAAACCCTAATACTAAATCGACGATTAAGCTTTATTTATTATTCGAAATTATAAAATTACCACAAACTTAAATATTCTCAAAATTCTCTTAATGATCTGTATGGCTCTCTCGTGTTCTTTCTCCCCTTTTGTGCTACAAATCTCTTGCTTCTCTTGGGAGTTTCAAGAGATTAGTTAATTCAGATCTTGAAACAAAAAATTTAAATGCAAAAGGATCTGAAACCAAAAGCGCGAGAAACACAAATATGTTATGAACTATCTTTGCAAAGAATATTTGCAAATGATTGAAACTAAGGGAAGGAGCGGTTAAATGTACAAACAAATCAGTAACAACCTTTTTCCACATAAAAAGTACCTAAATGAAAAGTTATAGGTTTCTTTTATGGTTACCTACGTGCTGGACCAAATATATATTTTAATTTTATTGAATCTCTCATCTTTTCAAAGTCTTTACATATTTTTTTTTTTATTTGGCATGGTTGAATATCATCTCTTTTGTCGCTTTAATACGAACTTTTGTTATTGAAATAAAAGTCCTTGTCATATATATATATATATTGATTAAGTGGATAGAATTACATTTTAAGAGTTATTTAAATTAGTAGCTACAATATTAAGGTTGATTAATAGATATCTTTGGGTGTACTCTATTGTAATTAGGGATAGCTGCCTGATTAATGTATGCTGAAAAATGGAGATTTCCTAGGCATGTTCTTGATAGTGTGCAACGCAAGCGAACTCGGTTATAGAAATCAACTTTTGTTTTTTTTTTTTTCCTTCGTTTATAGAAATCCACTTTCATCACAAAAACTATTTCTCTAACTCTCCTTACGATCAAATGTCCCCCACTTTGCGGCAAAACCACATTGCAAGATCACACCACGGGACCTGCCCAGGGTAAAGATATGTCCTACTTAATTCAATTCATATGCAGCTTAGACAAATTTCACGAGGAAGTTATTTGCATCAGTACAATCATTTTGGACCACCAAACGTGCAAATGCTAGCTTACCAGAAAACCCAGATTTCAAGAACTTTTCTCTCTAGAGAGAGAAAGGCTTCTCTCTAAAACTTTCTTCTTCCCCAATTGCCCTCCTCCCACCTCCAACTTTTCCAATGGCCAGCGGAGCTTCTCTCGCCTCCCTGTCTTTCACCGATCTGCTCTTTGGTGGTTGAAACTTTCAATAAACCTCATATTCCGGCCACATTTTGGAACTTTAATTCGGCGAACTTAGAGTTCAGATATAGGAGTTTATGGTAATTTTTGAGGCACACGACGACAGGAATGGCTCCAATATAGTCCGAAATCCATCTTCGTTCAAAGCTGCCACTGACCGACTGGCGAGTGAAGCCTCACGGGCTCGTGCCTTTTTCTTCCATTTTGAGCGGCTTTTGGTCTTCTATGGTGAGCACGTGATGTCCGACCATCCTCTTAAGCCTCCCTACCCTTCTTTCTGCCATTGTTGTGGGTTGACTCGCTAGCGCGTGGGGGCCCACAGGCGCAAGCATCTCAAGCCCACAACCATTTTGCTCGGTTGTCTCGCTGATCTCAGTTTTCCATATGGGTCATCTCAACTCTCTCCCTTTTGGTTATGAATGACCTTTATCCCTCTTAATTTATTGGTCTGTCGCCTCTTGGGATGGTCTAACACAGTAACACACCATTTACAGTTTGTAATTGAGGTTTTTAAATTACCTCATTAAATTAATGATTATGATTAGGGCTGAACAATTTTGGGCCGGAACCGACCGGGCCGACCTAAACTGGCCCGGCTGATTTTGGGGCACCCCGATTAGGTTGTCGGCCCACGATTCTGGGTATCCATAATCGTGGGCCGAACCTAGGGGTTTTTGGGAATTTTTTTTTTTTTTTTTATAATATAACCACCCCCTTTTACGTATTTTCCCATTTTTTCAGCCCCCCCCCCCCCCCCCCCCCCCCCCCCCCCCTTTCACACTCACAGTTCACCCTTTCTCTCAAAATTGAAAACCACCACCTGTTAAGGTCCCCGGTCAAGGAACCCAAAACAAGCACCAACTTCTCCCGTAAGCGATCTGCTCCAGTACTACCAATGATCCTCCTGACCAGTGATACTTGATTTACTCCAATACCACACGATCCTCCCGACCAGTTCCAGTAACACACGAGCGAAGTATATAGGATCTTAACACACTGAGAATGAAGAATACCTCACTAATTTGATAAAAGAAACGTGGTCTAAGGATTATTAGTCCTTTGAACCACAAGAACAAGAACAATCCCAATCAAGGGTTAGTTAGCCCAAGAACGGGTACCCAAACTAGGTTATTAGCCTAGAATGAATCCCAAGTATCAAGGTTATTAGCCCTGAAACCGACTTAGCATATATGTGCCTATGCTCGGCCAAAACACTCAACAAAAGCTCTCAGGCTCTCGTAAACTCTATGACTCTCAATGATAAACTCAACTGCACCGAAGGGTGTTTATATAGACATCTTTCGGTGCTTACAAAACCCTAATGGACTCAAAATCAAATCTAAATCAAATCGCCGCTCGTTGGAAATCAATCCCGCCGATCACGTAGATTTGATATACATGCCTAAATAAACCGAACTCAAAAAGGAAAGGAAATATTCTAGACTTTCGGAGACGTCCGAATCAAGAAGATTGACTGCATCGTATCGCTTTACGGAAGGAAACCAGTCGCCGAAGATCTTTCCATAAATAACGTGGTCGCGTTGCCACTTCGCTCTAATCGGGTCTTGAGCTGGCCTGGTCGGTCTGTGACTGACTGGTCGACCTCTGGCATAAATATCGCTGGGCTCATGGTCGGTCAGCACGTCTGGGCTGTCCTGGTCGGTCGAGCCTGGGCTGCTCTGGTCGGTCAATCGGTCGGTCTGCTTAGGTTGCTCTGCTCGGTTTTCCTGTTCTGATTGGTCGGTCTACTTAGGTTGCTCTGCTCGGTCAGCCTGTTCTGATCGGTCGGTCTGGCAAGGATGCCCAGGTCGGGATCGTACTGCTCGGTCACAGGTAGTCCAGGCCGTGGTCTTCATTGGGGATCTTGTCACCACCCCCGCCAACGTTGTCTCTCTCTCTCTCTCTCTCTCTCTCTCTCTCTCGTTATTTACAATTTTTCCTTTGACCTTTGATATTGGCTCGTTTGAAATCTACAACTAAGATATTGGCTTGAAATCTGCAAATATTTCCTTTGATGAAGGGTCAGGTTGATGGGTTTGGGTGAAGATCTTCGATGACTAGGTGTTCATTTTCTGTTCTGATTGTTCTTTCTTTGTTTCCGCTCCAGAAGTTGTAAGGTTTAGAAGCAATTGCATCTACTACATTCATGGCAACAACATTCACATTTTCAGTTTCGAGCTTCATGGCTAGCTCTCATGGCGATTGAAAATTTTTGCTCATCTATTATGTCCCAAACCGAACGAACCAGGCCAACCCCTGAACTTGATCGGTGAAGTCGGTTCTCTCAACCGTTGGTTGGAAATTTATTAGAACCGAACTAGTCAGTTTAGCCCCCGGTTTGGGCTCAAAACTGAACCGACGCGTCAGTTTTCAGCCCTAATTATGATAATAATAATAATAAAAAAAAAAAAAAAGACTTTTAGCTATTGTGAAGTCCAAAGGCTAATCTTGAAATATAATTTCAAAAACAAAATGAATACTTTCTTACGAGCCATGGTCTCTATAAAGAGAAGAAGAAAGGAATTAGAAGATTTATGTGAAGAACATACATTATGGACAAAGATTCAGAGATAT
The DNA here is from genome assembly GCA_003952965.2 of Morella rubra. NCBI lineage: Eukaryota > Viridiplantae > Streptophyta > Magnoliopsida > Fagales > Myricaceae > Morella > Morella rubra. The sequence goes on along the minus strand of CM025856.1, from coordinate 16,436,343 downwards.
TATATAGTTAATAAAAAAAAAGACTTAATTAATATGCGAGTCCCTATAGTTTAACTTTTTTTTTTCAATTTGGTCGGTTAGTTTTAATTCTTCCCTTTGAGTCCTTGAGCTTAATTGTTTGTCCCAATTAAAAGGCCATTACATCCAATCTCAGTCTATTTTGATGAAATATGCTTACATGGCTAATGGTGAATACATCACCACAATTATTAGTCGACATCGGAATTCACTCGACCCATATCGCTTAGCAATGAAACTTTTTTCAGTAGCAAAATATGTCTATATGTCTTGTTTGTGGTCTTTATTTGGATAGAACTACTTTTTTTGGGATAGGTAGGATAGGTAGTTATTCACAGGGACATGTAGAGGAAGAATTAAAATGAGAGACCAAAGAAAAAAAATTAAACAATTAGTTGTGCCTTTAGACTGTTAACATTTATTAATGAGTTCTCCTAAATTTATTTCTTTTTCATAAAAATGATATCCCTTTGTAAATAAGGGATAAATATATTTTTTACTCTCCTATCTTGACACTTTACACTATGAAGTCTCACTTTTGTTATATTTCATCTCTCAACTATTAATTTCAGAAACTTTATTTCCTCAAGTAAAATTTTTAGGAAATTCATTTATTGACAAGTACAATTACAATTTTGCCCCTAAATAGTTTTTGCAGTGATATTTTTCTTGGGGAAGCATCATTTCTTACGTCAAACATCTTTTTTTGGTCCAAGAGAACAATATATATTAAGAGATGTGCAAAGTTTTTAATTAATAGTTTGAGAGTGCAAAATGGCGAGACTTCTATTATTGGAGGATAAAAAATATATTTATTTATCTTTACAACATGCCTAATACTCTCCCGCCTCAAATATTTGATGGTCAGCAAAGTTAATGTCCAACTAATCAAACCTAACCTCCCAGAATCAGGGTTGGCACAGCTTAAAAAATCGAACGAATGGAAAGTTCGTTCAAATATGAATACCAAATATATTCGTATTTTATTCCGAAAAACAGGAAATTGGAATTATGAGGGCCCATGTTGTAAAGAAAAAGTAGAACTAACTACATTAATTAAATTGCGGTGGAAATATATATCAGGCAAGGTAGGGGAAAAGAAAATTAATCCTTAAAAATCCAAAAGTAAGTCGGATCAAACAAATAAAAAATTTGAGAATGATTAGTAGTTAAGATTCTTTAAAGAAAAACAAATCAAGAAAGCCAAAAGGAAGCAGCATTTTATATAAAAGTCCTAATTAATTCATTAAGACTTTCTTAGTAAATTAACATAAACAGGTAGGGAACAGTTGGCTTCTAATTGGCTTTGTTGCCTGTTTTATTAAGGATGAGTTGTGTCTCTGCCCTGTTTTGTCACCTAAACATTATCCAAATATATATCCAGCCAGACTGAACACTCCCAGTCCCCCCTAAGTTCTTGAAACCCACTCGATGGCAGAAGCGCGGCAACGCTGGATAAACTTAAAGATAGCAAACATATAATATAGTCGGGGTATCCCCTTTTCCCAAGGACCCATCTGTCATCACTTTCTGAGATGGCAAACAGAAAGGAGAAATATAGTATTATTTCCGACTTAATTTATAAAAGTGTACTGATGGATAAGCGAGTGAAATCTGGACATTTATTTATGTACACCGGAGTTTGGGTGGATCTAGCACAATATTCATAAGAGTTCAGTTTATCACTACGATAAATTTTGAAAATATTGACTTATTCATTGACGAGCACCTGGTGTATAAGTGATTGTTTGGACTCTTGAGTGTACTCCTAACATACACTCTTAGGAGCCCTGGTGTAACTTTATACTTTACAATTCTAAACACTAGAATAAAACTTACCTAACGGATTAATAAATTCTAAACCAGTGTAACCCTTTGAGCCACATCCATTCTAGTAGTTGGCTATTGTTGTAGATATTAATCTCGTGTTTATTAAATTACTTTTTTTTTTTTTGAAATATTAGTATAAATTAGTGTCGTATGGATATTCTATACCTATTGTATAAAGAACATTTTATCATTATTGGGAATTGAGACAGACGGCAAAACTCTATTCCAACACATAAAAAGGACGAGTCCTTCATATAGCAAAGAAAAATGACATGTCATGTGACCTAATTGTGACTTGGAAGGCCCCAGTGCAAGCCAGCTCACTTCCACATATACAAGACTGATCGGTGCCCTTTCCAAGGCGCAAATCAAGGAAGCCAACATGAATGAACTGTTCGAGTGAAAGGCTCAGGCAACTGGTGCTGATGATTTGTCATCATGGAAGCCCTTGCATCCTCATCATTCCAGATTCAAAGCACGCTCACCTTTTGGCACCATCTCATTAAAAGCCAAAAATATACCCTCTAAAAACTCTCACTTAACCTTATATTAACAATAATAATCTACCAACTAGTACAGTTTTCCTAAATGCCAATTAAAAAAGCTAGACTTTTGAGACTATCCACCAACCTAAAGCCAAAGAAAACGTCCAAAATTCCAACCCTTTTCGAGATCAAATTACCCATCTAGCCAAAGCATAAGTCCAACTCTCCCTCCAAACCCTCCATAGTGTTTATCTGTTTCCTTCGTGTGACTTCAAAATTTCTGTAGTACTACTTAAACTGAATGTTGTTAGAAACAAACGCAAGATTAAACACTATGATTCCGGCATGTTTCAGCCCACCCAACACACTCTCAAGCAGCTCTCAAGTGCCTCAGAACCTCATAACCTGCATATACCAAACCCAGCTCTGCGACTCCCCTACCTATCTCACGCTTACCTGGTCCAAAACACTCTTCTCTCACTCCCTCACCATCTACGCTACTGATTCTTTCTCCATCTCCATCTCTCTCCACCCATCAACCTTCTCCTTCTTCCGGAATCGTCCAGGCTCCAAATCCATCTACCTGACCCGCGACCGTTACCAGAAAATCAAGCTCTACTGGGACTTCACTCGGGCCAAGTTCACCCGGAACTCCGCTGAGCCTGAGTCTTGCTTCTACGTTGCCATCTCTTGCAATGACAAGCTTGAATTCTTTCTGGGTGATCTTTTGGATGAGTTGACTCGGCGGTCCGGTTTGGTCACGATCACTCGGCAACTCCGAGAGCCAACTCTGTTGTCCAGACGGGAGCACGTGTTTGGACGAAGGAATTATGTATCGAGGGCTAAGTTCTTGGGAACCAAACACGAGATAGGAATTGAGTGCAGTGGGGGAGTGCTCAAAGTGAAAGTGGATGGAGAAGTAAGCCTTGTGGTCAAAAGGCTGGCGTGGAAATTTAGAGGGAATGAGAAAATCTACGTCGGAGGCACTGAAGTGGAATTCTTCTGGGATGTGTTCAATTGGTTCAATGATAACGATACCCATAATTGTCACGACAATAGCAGTACTGCTTATAGAAATGGGCATGGCGTGTTTGTCTTTCAAGTTGGGGATGGTGGGGTGTGGCCAGAAATGGTAGGTCCGGAGAAGAGGTTGATGAGGAAGAGCATGTCTTCTTCGTTGGGGTCCGGCGCAATGCCGTCGATGATACAGTTGCCACCGTCGACGCCGTCTTGTTCAAGCGTGCTGCAATGGGCAGAGGAAAGCAGTGACGGGGGCAGGAGTTCATGTTCTTCATCCACCAGGTCCTGTGGGAGCAACGGGGGATTCTCTCTATTGGTGTATGCTTGGAGGAAGGATTAGATTCGAATTTGGTCGAAAATGGGCAGTTAATTTGTCATAGTTAAGAGGTTTTTTTTTTTGAGGAAAAGAAAAACGACTCGATCACAATTCGAAGGAGTCATTCTTTCTCAGTTGCATTATCTTTTTATTTTTCTAAATTTTCTCATTTGCATTATCGGTGTTACAATTGTTTCTTATTTCGTGTAAATTAAAACAATTTGTACTGCACTCAGTAATGTATCTCTGCCGACTATTCTCATCTCTCATTTGCTATTTCTCATTTTAGATATGCTTATTTTCTTTTGTTTTTGAAAAATAAATAAAACAAAGGGACTAAGTGCTTAGATTTGACTTAAAATTTAGGGATAAATATACTCATTAATTATATAGCAGGTTTGCTTTAAAAAAAAATATATGAAGGTTTGACACATTGCACTATAAACTACAAACTTTAACACATTATATTCTCTAACTATTAAAATACGAGCTTTTAACACATTATATCCTATAACTACCCGTGTTAACAATTTGCCCCCTCCATCAAATTTTTATGTCAAAGTAAATGGAAGTTGAGTATTTTTACATTCAAAATAACAATAACACTCCAGATGACTTAAATTAATTGACCAAAATACTCTTAAACGGATGTGAACATACACAAAGTAAGTCAGAAGTCTAATTATTATTTTAGTCTAATTTGACGAAAAAATTGGACAGAATGGGCAAAGCATATAAGATTGGGATTTAGAGGGTGTAATATGTAAAAATGAAGTAGTTTATGGTGTAATGTATCAAACCTTGATGCATGAAAAATGTATTTAATTATCCCTAAAATCTAATAAAATTGAACTTTTTTACTCTTTATTACACCTCCCAAGAACTAGCTCAAACTACAATTGAAGAAAGATTCTTTTACATTTTGTCTTTATTGGACTTTTGATAGTTCTTTTAAATTATTTATAGTATCTTTTTGGCCTCTCTTTTTTTTTTTTTTATATCCTTTTATATTAGTATGAGATAGAGATGGAATTATATGAATAAAAGATCAAGGGAAACATAGGAAAATTATTGCTAAAATAAAACCAAAAAAATTTGAGGAAGCTATCTGAAGAAATTTTAAAATATAGCCCCAAACTAGGTAAAATAGCTCAATAAGTGAGCATAAGTTTGAATCATATTCCTACGTACAAATAAGTTTTTAATTTAAATGATATTTGTGTTGTGTGACTAGTTCAAGTGTTTGGAATTTGTCGCTGTGCTCATAACCTAATTAATGCGTCATCTCACTAGACAAAATCTATTAGAACTCTGTATACAAAGGTCGAGTGCAATGAATTTCTCTCGTTACTAAAAAAAAAAAAAAAGTAAACAAAATATAATGCTGCCCCTAATAAATATTTTTGTAAAACTATTTTTTATCCTAAGAGCTAGCTGATTTATAAATAAATTTAGTTGGTCAAAACTACAAATTAGCATCCCACAATCACTCAAGAAGTCACCCTCAAATTGACTTTAAGGTGAGTACCCTACAAAACTAACCACAAAAAAAGTTGGGGCAAGTCGGCAACATTGGCCAATACAATATTGAACTCCTCGGTTCAAATGGTTTAAACAGTTCGACACTATTTTCTCGCCCTTTCTCTCTTTCTCTTTTTTTTTTTTTTTGTTTAATAATTTCATCGTTCCTTACACCACATGGGTGATGGGAGCGAGAATTCAAGAGGCTAATCATGTGAAGCAGAGAGCCACACGACTGTGTTACGCCAGCTGAAAAGGCAGAGCAGAGCAGCGCAACCTTTCCAGCCAGGCGCGCATGCAGCGCCGTGTAATAGACAACAATGAAGCAGCCACATGCTCAGAGAATAAATAGCAGGCTAGAAAGGAGTGACGCGTCTTATGGAGAACAGGAGCCATCATAATCCTTCCATTTCCAGATTTCTCTCCACGTGTATGGAAATTTCAAGCCGGGAAGATTATCCCCAAATTAATCCATATAGAGATATGCATGCCAGCATGGGTATATATATATTCTTCTCAAAAAGCAATAAAATTATCCACATTAATTGAAAAGTCACAATCATATCGTCCTAAAAGTTATACTTGCTAGTTATTCAAATTAATTGGTCATTTATATGATCCATATCCATATATTGAGATTTAAGGCTAATAATACAAAAGAGTAGAAACTTTCACTTCTAGGAAAAATAAAAATCTTTTGACTTACTGGCCTTCTGATAGCACAATGTCGGTCCACCATTCAGCTCTGCCAGCTCCAGGCCAAACGCCATAGCTACATTGTTATAGTTTCCTTTTATAGTTTATTTTTTTAAAAAAATAATAATTTTAATTTCTCAGTGGTTTGCTTTTGAATTTTGATTCATTTTTTTATCCAATTAATATTCCAGGAAAAACATTCGAATCAAGCAAATAATTGGAAATGGTACATTCCAACGCCATAGCATTTGATTTCAGAGCTGGACTTCCATTCCAAATACCATATGTTGAGCGCACACATAAGATTATGTTCTCGGCTCAAAAAACAATATGTTCTCGTATCTTTGGATTAGAAATTATGTACAGTAAGTTCACCGAAGTGAACTCATTTATTGCATAGATAAATTCTAAGGAGCCTAACTCGGCGGCTTATAACCCACAACCTTTCATTTAAGTCATTAATCTGATTTATAAGAGAATTAAATTTGGAACCGTATGTCTTATTTATGTTCGTGTATTATGATACAGGAATACGCATCATTAGATACGATATGCATAAATATAAATGAACGACTATTAAACCTGATATAAAATGGGCTATGTACTGTCTTACGACCACACTTAAAATGGAATGGTACATTCCCATGCTTTCCTTTATTTTACCACAACCAAGCTGCTTTTTTTTTAATATTTATTTATTTAATTTCTACCCCTAATACGGTTGGCCAAAAGTTGCTCTCCAGGATTCGAATCCTTCCCTCTTGTAGTCACGAGAATAAATGCAATTAGATAAAAAAAAAAAACATTCTCATTTTTTCAAAAATAGAAAATTAGAGGAAGTACCATTTTTAATCTTGCAGCTTTTCGGAAAAAAAAAGTCATTTGGATTTTAAAAATAAAAAACTCAATCCCTGAACTTTGCACTATTAAAAAAAGAAGTAATTATGTTTATAAGCATTGGTGAATCTAGGGGAGCCAACCGGGGAGTCAATGTAAAACGTTTGCATTACGTAGTTGTCTGGGCCTCTTTTGTAGTTCATTTCCTTGTTTTCAGAGACCGTACTCTGCAGAATGAACAAGAGATGTTCTTATAAACCTTACTTGAGGTTTTTTGCACGGATTTACCATGGAAAAACACCGGGTAAAATGTAGGAGGAGCTCACTCTCTTGGATATTAATAGCAAAGATTGTGGGTAATATTTGAATGGAAATCCTGGGTACGTTTTCAATCTGAATTTGGACCCCGCAATACCTAGATTTGCACAATGACTATGAGTCAAGTTAATCTGATCACATAAGCCAAGTATGAGATTGGCCAGTCCCAATTGAGGTCCAATAATGATAGAGATTAAGGTACCGTTTCGAAAGATCTTGTTCAAGTACTAATTGGGCCAATTACAAGAGCACGGGCAAAGAAATTCAAAGATGTACTCAATGGACTTATTCAAGAGTTATGGGCTCAAGCGAATTCGTGGAAGCCCATTGAACATGATCACGTGAAGTCACCTTGATTCAATTCTAGAATTCTTCATTCAAGAGAAAATCAGCTTCAAGTTGGAAAGAAATATTTTTAGAGCTCTTCTAGGGGCTATTTTATGAAGGCCTATTCAAATTGGATCTTCATGGTTTGATTATAGGCTTCAGCAAGTTGGAAAGAAATATTTTTGCTCTTCTAGAAGGATCTCTATTTTGCGCCCAAACGCTTGCACTTCTTTTGGACGTCCAACACATTTTTCCTTATTTAGCTCTTTATTTTAGGCGTCCACATTTTTGTTAGGCAAGCAAGGCATTATTTCCTCAATTGCTTTGTGTGTTTTTAGGCGTGTAGGAATTATTTCCTTATATTATTTTGGGTTTAATTAGGTTTCCATGTTAGGGTTATTTTCCTTGTAACGTTTAGCCCTTTAAATAGGAGCTTTTGCTTTGTAATTCGGAGACATTGATTAATCAAAATTGTGAGAATTTATTCTCTTTAGTTCTTTGAAGAACTACTCGAACTTATCGGGATTTTCCGTGGCGTTCAACTTGACTTATCAAACGGAATTTCCATCACCGTTTGTGGCGTCTTCCTTATACCGAGGTTCTTGTTTTCCTAAACAACGGGTCAAGGTCTTCCATTCAAATAAGTCCTAGAACGATCTTGGATTCCCTTTCGTTGTTGGGTCTCGTTATTCTTGACGAGATTCACATCAAATAAGGTCCATTAGATGATCTAATTAAAGTTGGACAATATTATACTACGTTACAGACGTTTACACCCTTGAAAGTTACACTATTAAACTATTCGTGTTCCACTTGTATATTTCTTGTTCGAATATTCAACTACTAACTCTTCTAAAATGCTGACTTTAATGAGCAAGAATATTTAGTCAAGTGTTGAACCCCCGACAGATCCTTACAACTCACCTGCGTATCCAAGATTGGAGTCTTAAGAGAGAGAATCACTTCGCTAGTGTAAGGACTAATGTAAAACGTTTGTATCACGTAGTTGGCCATCTCTTATTTCAGTTCTCAATATTTTTAATATTTTTAGTCTTTAATTTTTGATAGTTTAACTTTAAGATACTTTTAATTACGTAGGAAAATTTTTTCTTTTTTTATCATTTTACCTTAAGCGTTAACCTCTTTAAAATTCAATCCTGATTCCACTACTATTTATTAGTCTATGTCACTAACGGCAGAACCCAACACGTTAGCAACAACGTCCACGTCACCTGCGCAAACCCCATTTACAAACCACCTCAGCATTTCCAAACAAAAAGTACAGCATTTTAGACCCCGACTGAGTTGAGTTGGGGCAGCGGATATGCTACCCAACCCTGATGGAAACTGACCTAGTCGGGTCGAGAGTGGCTTGTGCGAGTGAGATGAATGCCAACGCTGAAGTTGTTCATGGTGTAGAGAGTAGACAGAGAAGTGGCATAACGACTTTTTTTTAAAGTGGAAAATTTCAGGATTTAGTTTTTCATTCTAAAAATTCAAGGATTTTCGTGAAAAGGAGCAAAATCCAAGAACTAAAAATAAAATTTCCAAAAAAAAAAAAAACCGATATTGTTGTAACAGCAATTGAAACATATTACTAACGTTGTTAACACGTACTTAGTCACGAGAATATAATTCTTAACAATTTTTTTCCTTCTACACATAAATATCATCTCTGTATATTGAGCTAACCTGAATTGTGCTCAAATTTGAGTCGTTATTTTTTTTTTTTTAAATTCAAGCTTGAACTTGGCTAATTTAGTCATTAAACAAAAATAAAATGAACAATGGTAGTTTCAAAAAGATGCAATGCACCTAAATCCTGGTTGTGACTTCATCTCTCTCTCTCTCTCTCTCTCAAGGTGTTAATAACAGCACGAGCCACGACCCCGAGTCAAAGTCACCGAAGCTCTTGATAATATTCAGGGGTAATATCATAATATACCCTTTAATTATAGGTCAAAATCAATCACGCATTTTAAGTTTCAATCTTTTATGTTTTGATTATAATCAATCCTCATCTTTTATTTGATTTGACTATTAAATTATATGCAAAACGATCAAATGTCCCTCAAATACAAAATTATTAAAAATATTGAAACTCTATTTTAATAATCTATTTATTTTAATTTTTTTCTTGAATTTTATTTATTTATTTTCCTATGACTTAACAGTTAACTCAAGCTGAAGGCGATGATTGATTATATTCGAAACATAAAGGACTCAAATCACAATTTTAAAATTTAAGAGGGCGAAATTGATTTTGATCTATAATTAGGGAGCTTGCTGTGACATTACCCTAATATTCACAAATTGGAGTACTACCGATATCAAATCAGTGCTATGCAGTTCCACCTTGGACTTAAAACCTAGAGTCGTGTTTTTTGTTTACCCCAATGTCTTCGTATTGATTGTGTTGGAACACTGAAAGAAGCAAAATGAAATTACCAAGCAAATTCTAGTAAGCGGCTGCAACTGATGTTAAGATTATACGACTCTTTAGCTTCTTCAGATGTATTGAGCCTTGAGCATTCAATCCTCAGGCCTTCCAAAACTGGGGGTGAATATCTGACCGATTGCTTCCAGCGCAGATATATTCCAACTCTCAGCGTGCCTGACAATCTGCCAAATGAAAAAAGAGGCAAGCATCGCAATCATACCATACAAACAAGTTCGTACATGCACATTGCATCACAAGAAAGAGCTTTTATTTCTCACATTGAACTCATCATCTAATTCGTATAATGTGCTCCCATCGATGTAAATGAAGGGCTTCCATGGAAGTTTCAGGTAAGTCCTGCAAAAAGTAGAATAGAGAAAACAATAAAAAAGGTGGGTTGGAGATTTGGTTGGCTGCATCAGACAAAGCTAGCTACTTAACCACCAAGCAGAGTTGATTTAAGGAGGCTTATTAGCAAGATTACTTTCACTCTTTTAGAAACATATAAAACGATTCTCCAATTTATACAGACCAACCAGGAGCATTTGACCTTCCTAAGGACAATGTGGACTAAAAGGAAAAAAAGAAAAGAATCAAGTAGATTCTCAATCACCTCCCACCCCTGAAAGGACCAAAGAAAAAATAGGATCTGAGCTTATACAGCCAAAAACTCAACGGGATGAGTTAAGCACCTTAGTTTCCATGTTGCTAACACAAAATTAGGATCTGAGCTTATATCCTGCAGTGGAATCACATTAACAGTCGTTACGGAACTCCAAATAAACTTGATAATCTAGGAAGAATTAAAAGGGTTGGAAAAGAGCCCATATTATGTGCACTTCGAGGTGTTTAATACAAGAATGATTCATGTCAAGAGAAAAAAAAAACCCAAAAACGGAATAATGCACCTCACAATATCCTTACAAGAACTGGAAAATAACATACAGTTCCCATCTGGCAGATACAGGGTAGACCTTAAATGAAGCCACAATGGATTCAGATGAGATATAAAGTTTTGAGCTGCATGACCCCTTCCGCTAGTTACTTCGTACAACATCAATACAAACTCAACTGATTTTTCTTGTTGAATCCTAAAGGTAGAATATCAAAACAGTATTGTTTTCCTTTTTTTTTTTTTTGGATCAGGAAAATGAAAGCAGCATTTGCTGAAACTGAACAACTCTTTTCCTAAACAGGATGTTGTCTTTCTTTCCACTGTTCCACATATCACAAAAGACAATTCCGTAGAAAGCCGTTCATTGAGAAGCATATAGAATCTGCAGTGAATCCCAACTCTAAAACAGTAGAAAAAAGATAGATTTTGTACAATTGAGACAAACTGAAATTTTCTTACATCATCAATTGGTAAGCATTATGCTAAACAAAGGATCAAACTCATGTTTTCATTTACCAATTGAAGGATTTCATAACATAAACTTCTGAATCGGTCAAAACATTTGATGCAGGTACCCAACAGTTTTGTTATTATAGCCGAAACCAAATTTTACATAGAGAATGACTACCTTTTCAATCTTTTGCAACCCAATTGATGGGCCATCAAAGAAAGGAACAAGCAATTTCAAGTTCCGTGAATACAACTCCCTACCTGAAGAGTGGAGTGAAAAGCAGATAAATTAGTTGATTCTTCTGATACATTTAGTTTCCAACAAAGTGGAAACTTTCAGGATGCTTTGAAATTTACGAGCAGAAAAGAGAGAGAGAATCTAAAGCATCTAGGACTATTTAGGCACTTGATGATGAAGTCTAGATTTGGAACTGCATTAAAAGAACTAAAGACTTTCCCTTATACACAGTACATAGAGATTGACATGAAAACACGCTAGTGTCGTCCTTACCTTATATGGTTAATATAGGTAGTCACCTAAACAAGAAATGAGACTAAGAGGAAAAAAAAAAAAAGCAGTCATATTTCTACAAGACAAACGTTGCTTTCAAATTTAGAATAGGTAAGCCATAAGTCGAGCGTGATTAAAAAAGAGCAGGTTCGGTGATGGTTCCCATTACACATTTATTATGTAGGATCTAATAAAACTAAAGTCATATCTCTGAGAACTAATTGTTAACTGATATGATATAAAAGCACAACAAAATGGATTAAATAATGCTCATCGCAAAATTCAGAATGAGTTTTCTTACCTCGAAATCTAATAGTTGGATCTTCGAACATACAATCTTCAGCATAAATTGAGGAAGTAAAAGCCCCTATTTCAAGTAAAAAGATGGTGTTAAGGACACATAACTAATAGATAGTGTTAAGGACACATAGCTAATAACAAATGATAAAATAATTGGCCTAATTTTGATTTTTGGATATCTTCATTACATTTGACAGACACTTCTTCCTAGTCTCAACCATCAGGATAAGCGAAGCTGGATAGGAAGAAGGACAAGGCTTTTAACTGAGATCTAAGAGCCCACAACTTCCACAAGATCATGTGATATTCGTTAGTAACACATAGGAAAGGTTAGTTTCTTTCAGATAGTTCTACTTCATGGATTATGGTTCCCCACTCTCTTAATGCGGTGTCTGTTTAATACCACTGATAAGTGACTTTAATACATGACTGTGCTTCTTAACTGACTACAGCCCCTTGGAACTTTAAATAGCCCTCAGGAAGAACATAAAGGAGAGTTCCTCATCACTCTCTTAACTATACAATATGACTCAATACATATCTTAAACTACAACTTGGAACTTTAAATACTCAGGAAGAACATAAAGGAGAGATCCATCTAGTAGCTCTGAATAATATCAGACAAGTGAGAGATGCTATTATACAATATCTCAATATCATTCCCTCATTAAACAAAATTAACACTGATATCTGGCCTGAATCCTCGTCTTGGAATAGAAAAACCACTTTCTCTACCAGTCATTTTCAAGCTGAAGGCACTACTTCAGTGCCTCCGCAACCCACCTTCCCCGCGCCCCACCCCCCCCCCCCCAAAAAAAAAGAAAAAGAAAAAAGAAAGCCAACCTTTTGTAATTTTCCTGTTCAAAGTGCTCCATAACACAAAATTTTGAAGATGGAAAAAGGTACCTGTTACAAAGTAGGCATTCTCATAATCACATTTGAGGATCATCACAACATCATCAACGTCCGAAACTGAAATCTCTTCTGCCTTTGTATCACTCACTGTTTCCAGTCTGCAAAACATTTAGGGTTGAAAAAACCAGCACACTGACACACGCAAATGATCTCACATTATGTTTACATAAGTGAAACTCTCAATTGACTCGGTCAACCTCAGTTGGGTTCAGGGAAGCAACACGTAGTCCGTGTATTGTCACGTTTGTGTACTCTTTTATCTCCTCCCCCTATGTATTTTCGATCAAAACAAAAGGAAAAGGAGGTAAAACTCCAGGAAATAAATTTAATTGAGCTAAGGCTCGAGTTGACGACCAATAGTGTAGCATCCTTGAAACTTTGAAGTCAGACTCTGCTTTTTCTTCCGATATTTTCAAGGGAACAAAGGGAAATTACCTGTTCTTGCTGGAGGAGAAGAGTCTCAAAAGTTCAGTGACTCCGCGCACCGCGAGTTTCAAAATCTGCGGGGTTTTGCTTCGGGTTTTGATTTCCCTCTTATTGACATTGTTGCCGTACTTTTTATCAGTTGTGCTGAAAGAGCATCGAATGCCCTGGACTCTCTGCAGGATGAACAGCAATCAAGGGGTCAGAGGGATCAATAGTCATGGTCTCATGGCATCAAGATTCAAGGGAGAGAGCATAGGGGACAAAAGAATTGGTAGCGGCACTTCGAGTGTTACTTTTGAGTGTGCAGCCAGAGGAGGAGGTTTCGCGCTGGGATAACATCCCGCCATTTCCAGCCCCAGCTCTCTCTCCGTGTAGTATAGAAAATTTTTGGTTTCTTGTCCGGCGGTTTTCTTCCCGTCGTGCCTTTATATCCCACTTCACACCAGGACATGTCGTCCATCCAACTCTGTTTTATTTTTGTTTTTGTCCCTGTTTTTAGAATTCGCGGTAAGTGGAAAAGAGATGATATTATTGAATCGGCGGACCAGATGGTTTGTTACTTTGTTTTATCCACCATAAAAATTCGAAGAAATTGACGCACCACACGACACATTATACCCCTCTCGCTTATTGATATTTACATTTAAAACTATTTTTTTTTGTCACATTAAGCCCCTCACTGACTAATTTCAAACATTTGAAACTGTTTAATAAAAATTTTCTGACAATTTGAACTGAAAATAATTTCTAAAAATAAAATTTTAAAAAAGTGAAGTGGCAAAGACACTGAGCAAGAATCAATCCACTTTCAACAAATTTTGTGAATCAAATTAGGGGGACCTAAAAATTTTTCTCCATTTTAAAATTTTGGTATGCAAATATAACTAATTAAAAATTTTGGTAAAAAAACAAAAAACTTAGAAATAATCTCTCTGCTCTATTAATAATTTCATTTCATTATAATAAATATAAAAATTTCACTCAAATCATCTCTTTTCACTTTTATTTAATAATTTTTATAAAATTTTAATTTTTTATTACTTCATCTTAAAATTATTACACAGTAAAACTCTAATCCACTTCAATTATTTATACTTATCTCATTGGCGAAACTTCCTCGGTTAAATGTCTACTTTTTAGCCAGAATTAGAAAGTTACTTTCTTTGTTTTTATTGGGAAAACAGTGGGGCTGAAACTGATTTTTGCCGAAGAAGAACTTGGAGCCCATCGTCAATACTTGTGACATTAGAACTTTACAATAGCACTATGCTCCGTTTATTTCAAACCGATCCAAGTATAAGTCGAATGTTGGTGTTTGATTGTGAATATATAACGATATTTAAAATATTGATATATTAAAATTAATAAAAAAATAAAAAGAAATAATTTAAATAAATTTTTTATATTTATTTAAAATAAAGAGTGATAATTTAGTATAGAGAGATAAAATTTTAAAATTATTAGTACGAGCTCAAAATTTTCGCCCCGAAGCACCACTCACGGACAACAGCCCTGTACTTTTTCTCGCGAGTGTAACGGTGAAATATTGATTTGCGTTAGAATTTAAAGGCCCATTAGTCTTTCTTATATTGGACAATAAGCCCGTTGGTATTTTGAACTCGATAACTTGTTAAAGGCCCCGTAAAACTCATCTATATGTTTCCCCTCTAGTCCCGGTTTCAAATTTTTTTTTTGGCTAACGCTCAGCGATTGCGATCTCACAAAGCTAAAAAAGTAGCCGTTGCAAAACGGACAAAAGGAATTCGAGAAGGGCCTATTTAAAACCTGCAAAAAGATGCGGTGCCAAAGGATGGAATTTCTTCGAATGAAAAGAAATTCGAGAAGGGCCACGCCAATGGGGAAATGAATGTAGGCTGGTGGAAATCCAATTTGCAGGATGGTGCTGAGCGGTTTGTATGGAGAATGGGAATGTGTACTTGGGTGAGTGGAAGAACGGGGTTATCTCCAGAAAAGGGATTTTGATATGGGCCAATGGGAGTAGGTATGAAGGGCATTGGGAGAATGGGGTGTCATTTGGGTAAAGGAACGTTCACTTGGGCTGATGGGAGTAGCAATGCCGGTAATTGGGGTAAGGATTTTCACTTTCAGGTCGGTGCTACGAGGAAAAGGTCGTCGCTGGATTTGGGACGTGTGGATTTGGATATTGCAAGGAATGTGAATTTTCTGCGGATTTGCAACGGGGAATTGGATAGAGAGGCCGGGGATATTACTTGTGATATTGTGGATAATTTGGAGGCGTCTATGTTCTATAAGGATGGTAAGCAGTGTAGCTACGGAGGTTCTGTCGGTCAGATACCGAGGAGTCCGTGTTTGTTGGTCAATGGCGACATTAAGAAACCGGGGAAGATGATATCCAAGGGACATAAGAACTAAGATTTGATGCTTAATCTTCAACTGGGTATCAGGTGTTTTTTGTTTTTCATTCTCATTTTATATCTTGTGTACAATTTTGGTTTTGTTTGTGCCAGTTTTGCCTTTCCGATACCTTTTTTTTTGCTTGCAGATACTCTGTTGAAAAGCATGCTTCAATACGACGGGAGCTTAGGCCAGGGGATTTCGATCCCAACGAGAAGTTTTGGACATGGTTTCCAACAGAAGGGTCCAAGTGTACGGCCCCGCATCAATCGTTAGAGTTCAAATGGAAGGACTATTGTCGAATGGTATTCAGGTATTGATTCGTTTTTATGGTCATATATAACATTTTGCTTCTCTTTTGAGCTTTTCCACTGTTACCATGACTATTGGGTTGCATTGCCATTTTTGGGTTCCCGTTTTATTGGGAGCTTTCGTGTAAGTTGACTCTTCTATTAAATGGTGTTAACCTGTTAGATTGGTATTTATACGTCTGAGGGAATTCTTTGCAATAGATCCGGCGGACTACATGCTAGCTATTTGTGAAAATGATGCACTAAGGGAGTTATCTTCGCCAGGGAAGAGTGGAAGTATATTCTACCTCACTCAGGATGACCGGTTTATGATAAAAACTTTTAAAGAAATCTGAAGTCAAGGTTACTAGCTCACCCTTTTCTGACTTCTGAATCCATTCAGTTTAAATCGAAACAGTAAAATAACATGCACCTAGGAATTTTAAAGAAGATAACTCTTGTAGAAGAAGTTTCCATATACTATTTTCCGGTTTTTACGTGCTTAGTTCGAATTACATTGAATCTAGGGTCAAATAGATTGTAACCTTTACATTGCAAACTTTACCTTGCATCCTGTCTCAGGTGCTTATCAGCATGCTTTCGAGTTACTGCCAACATGTTTGTCAGTAGTCCAGAATTCGTTTATTTCTGCCCCCTCTTATTTAGAAGTTCTTATACATTGTTCTTCTCATCTGCAGTTAAGCATCAAGGCTTCAATTGAGATGACCGTTGCCCTGCTTACCAAATAAATGACTGTTTTCCTTCCAACTCGATTGGATATTGACATTACCCATGCAAAAAATTATATAGCAGTCATTGAGGCTCTCTGTATTTTCTACACGGGAAATAGTTGTTCTTTTTCTTACATGGGCTTACGCAAATATAGATGCCATCTTAAAAGTTTCTATTTCACTTTTGAAAGCTTTTGTGGTATGGACACCTTAGACATCCTATGACCTGAACAAAAAGCAGCAGCGATTGCAAGTTGTCACTGTTTCCATGACTTTGTTTGTTTTGATTACAGGAAGAACTCTCTAGAGATGAGACTTCATACATCATGAAATAGATCGAATAATGAAAACCGGTATGTTTATTTCTTCAAAATCCATTTGAATATTTGAAGAAACAAAAACTAGTAAAGGAAAATGCTAACAAACTCTTAAAATTGTTACATTTTCTA
Source organism: Morella rubra (assembly GCA_003952965.2). Classification (NCBI taxonomy): domain Eukaryota; kingdom Viridiplantae; phylum Streptophyta; class Magnoliopsida; order Fagales; family Myricaceae; genus Morella; species Morella rubra. The sequence goes on along the minus strand of CM025856.1, from coordinate 16,419,192 downwards.
AGCATTCTAAAGCTTTTCCTTTTTCTTTTTTCTCATTTTTTTGACATTTCGAAAGGGGATTTGCTGGTCGAACTAACAACCTGCAAAAATGTAAAATGGAGTCTTTTTCACCTATCCTTATTAGAAATCAACTGGTACCTTGACTACTCAGAAAAAAAACTGCTACCTTAACTATTCCTAGTTAGATATAATTGGGACCTATTTAATGTTGATTTGACCTTGCAAGCAGCCTAGTTGTAAGTGTAAGTGTGCCTCCCAATCATATTCGTGGGTTAAACAACCTCAGTTTTGGATGCAAAAGTAGTTTTGTTGTTGTGAGAAAAGGTGAAACTTTGTTCTGCTTTAGAAATTTACTCATGTTGTATATGTATCTGAAATTCATGTCTAACTATGACTGCAACTAATTACAGTAACAATTGGAGGCCACATAGCTTATTCTGGCGGACTTGGGCAGTAGGCAAGTATTTTTTTCGATAAACTTTTTCCTTTTACTTTTATCTGTCAGTCAGATTCAACACCATTGCTTTAAGTAAAATGAAAGTATCCGTGGGTTCTTCATCTAGATTTTGCACAAACTTATAGGAGTCCACCTTATAAGTGCACCGATTAGACACCATTAAATAAGCTTGTGCGTAGAAGAAAATATTGAGATACCAGAAAGTATAACATTGCTACCTATCAGGGTTTCTGTGCAACAGACACAAATAATCATCACTGCATACTGCATATTACAAGAAAAAAAAAATTATATGTTCTTCACAATATCTTCAATGGGACTTGAATGTTAAGAAGAGAATTTCAGATTGGATGAAACTAATTTAGTACCTTAAAGAAGTCTTCCCTATAGATTTGAATGTTTTGATTTTTTAAGGTTCTAGTTGAGGTTGCCTATTTCATTAATTCAATGCTGTCTCTAAGGAAAACAGGAAACTTCTTCCGATGAAAGTTTAAAGCATTTTAGGAACTTCGAGCAGCAATTATACGCTGAAAAAATCGGTTCCACATAAACCTTATATGCGGAAATAATAGCGAATTAAGTTGCTATGTTTGTATGTTTTATTCAATGTCCCCACAGTATCATGTCAGGAAAAATGACATGTGGTTTTTGGGTTCTGATTCCACAGAAAAATAACATTTAAAGAAAAGAATAACAATGTGAAGAATGTTGCTTGGGCTTTTAGCCTTGGATTATTCAGTCCATCATATTAGTTTAATATTTTCTTCTTCTTTTAGGATAAAACCATAGAAAAAACATTTTTCATAAAATACTTTCAAACTGCTCGTGAAACTATTGCATTCTTTTCCATGTCTTACTGATGTGTAGTTTTAAATTTAAAATTTTGTTTGAAGTGGATGGTTTAAGACTCAATAGCGTTGCCGAACCTAGAAGGGGGGGTTGAATAGGTTCTGTTTTTTTTTCTTGAATTCTATAATCACTTAAAGACTGCATACTCTTCACAAGCACAGTTAGTAATTTCAAGAAAAACTAAAGCAACAAAATAACGTGCGGAAGAATTAACCAACTATGGACACTGTACAGCAGTATATTCAATCTGCAGAATATTACTTTTACGCTCTTTATCAATCAAAGAAACTAAAGAAGAAATAACCCTAATAACAGCAAGTTATTCAATGTAAACAAAATCAGAACAAGGACACCAAAATTTGTGTACGAAGAGAAAACCCACTTGAAAGAATTCTTTCAAAGAAATCGGAGGGCCTTCTGTGGCTAGGTACACATTATAGGCTACCCAAACCCCATTTGCTAGTCTGAGATAATGTGGGAAGGAACAATCTCACTGGGTTCAATCTAGTTCACTCACAGCAAACTATAGAAACTTTTTCAGAGAATGTACGTAGAATAGGCTCTCGAAGTTAGTATCTCTCTCAAGGAATCACTCATCAATCATTCGGGGTCAGAATGTGAGAAGAAACACCATTTTATTTTCTGGAGGATTGGGTGGAAGGCTTCTCACAAATACTCTAGTAATCTTGCTTCTTGTGTGCTTCTGTCAAAATCGTTGTAACTACCTTTCGTGAGTCTTGATCAAACTATGAATGAACTCTGATCAAACTTTGAGTTCAGTGAACTGCAAGCATACTTCAATCAAACCTTAACACTTCAGACGATCACCAAATATATTGATACACTGGTCTTGACTTGAGTAGGACTTGATAAATGCAAATCTCAGGAATTTTTACCAACTCATCATGAAGTCTATACGCCAACTAAAGTACATTAACAATCTCCCCTTTGGCGAACTTCATGACAACACAACCCAAAAACCTAAAGACATAAGTTCTGCTGATCACCACCACAGAACTTATTTACAAAATGACACATAACGTATTCTAAACATAGGCTAGACACAATTCCTGAAATTTATCAACCTGCATATGACAAACTCAACAACAACCAAATAACTCACAAAAAAAATATTAGTCTACTGTTAAGATACAGAAACAATAACTTGGATCAACACTTGAAATATCATTAGCATTAGAGCACATATGAATCTCCCCCTGAGTTGAGCAATTTCGGCTCCCCTTAACTATCAGCAAGATTTTATAGATATTTCATGTTAACTCATCAGAAATTAGAGATAACCTCTAGCACATTATCAAGGCACAAATAATAGCAACTAACTTATCCATTAGTCAAAAACAGATATAGAAATAGTGATAGCAACTAAGTGCATCAACAGCAACCTAAACATAGTCATAAAACCAGCAACTAAGTTCAAAAGTTTGAAAAAAGACATGAACAAAATACAACATCAGACATCAGTTTAGAAAGCAAAAGCAAATGAAAACGAATCAAATTCTACTACTCCCCCTTTGTCAAGAAGGAGCCAAAGGAACTATTTATCATCAGAGGTGCGGTTGCATAACCTTCATCTTCTTCACCTTCCACCTCATCATCACCCTCTTCAACATCATCTTTAGCTGGGTCATCCTCTTCCTCGATCTTCCTCTTCCTCATCTTCCTCTTCCTCAACATCTTCCTCAGAAGAAGGAGCACTACTGCAAGCTTCATCCAATCTTAAATGTTTGCGAATCAAGGCAACATCAGCTACTAACTTTGCCAAATCAAGTTTGAACACTTCCTAATTAGCAAGAAGAGTGGACTGAACAGACGCAGAGGAAGTAGACCGTTCGGTCAGTAGTTTAGTAGCCTCAACTAGATAGGTAATATCAGAGTGTATAGGTTCACAACTCGGATCAGATGAGGGAAAGGATTTTTAGTGACCTTTGTGAGATTTACTCTGACTTAGAGTATGTTTTCCTACAGTTTGGACTTTCTCACGTATTTCATTTCGAGGAATAAAGATGAAATGAGCAACCAACAATTTCATGATCAAGCTACAATATGGAAGGCGATTGGTAGTAGACTTAGAATGAAACACCTTGACCATATAAGCACAAATATGGGCAGGTAAATCAATCTGGTCATTTATCAAAAATGCATACAAAAATCACATTCGTTCAAAAGAGAGCGCAGAAAGATGTCTAATAGGAAAAATATTGGTTGAAATAATCCTACTTAAAATCAAATGCTTAGAAGTGAAGAGTTTTGAACTAAACTCTTTTGCCTTGAAGGTGAATTGTTTTTGAGCAAGAAAGTTGGCAATAACAGTGTTAGAAGGTCTAGTTCTTGCTGAGTAAGGATACGTGAGTTTATGTGCTCTTGGAATGCCTAAACAGTTAGCTAGGATATTAAGGTCTGCGTCTATGGATTGACCACGAAAATATATTGTGAAGGAAGTAGAATTATTATGAATGTTTGAGTAGAATTCATGTATCACAGACATAAATGGAGGCATGATGTGAGTGATCAAAGATTCCTAATCTCTAGCAGTAAATCTCTCAGCAACATGTAACTTAGTGAGTTCGGCTAGTCTAACCTCTCTCTCAATGATTAACAATTTAAGAGCAAATCTTGTAGTGAAGAGTTCCTCGGCCTTTGCATTGAGGAATCGGGTGCTATCAAATTCTTTCTGTGGTTCAGGTGTCTGTGGTGCTTTTCCAGAAGCTTGTTTGGTAAACCTTTTTCAAGGAGGTGGTGCATTGGAAGACGCCTCAGTCCTTTTCTTTGGAGGTTTAGTGGGTGCGGGCTGTTTGGACAAGCTACAGTAATTTTCAGCTTGTTTGGCAGCAGCTCGCTTAATGTGCACCATCTACAAAAAAAATGTTTACTATTGACTAATATTATGGACGTAGAAATAGTTATGTTCTATCAGCCCAAATACATACCACAAAGAACACTATATGCAATTTCTATGAACTCAAGCTATCCGAAATATTGTTTGCTGATATTAATTCTAATTAAAGAAACTTCAAGACCTTAACGTGTACAAAAATATCATGTAAGTTTCTATAGAGATTAGGACAGCAGAAGTTACATATTATGAGATACCCATGAATCATATTCTAACAAGAGTACCGAAACCTATATTTAATACCATGAGAAATTTCTTATGGATAAAAACTAGAAACGAAAAGAAGTTCTAACAACTTTGTATTGACCGAATATCCATATATTCCAATAATCGAAAATGTTTCACAAACTTAAATCAACTAAGCAATATAATGATAGAGTCAACTAATCTCTCTAGATCTTAACAAAGGATGAAAGATTATACAAGGAGTACAAGACAAATTAGCAATTTTTCGTAAAAGGGGAAATTTTTTGATAAACCCTAGATTTTGAATAAGAGATAGATTTGGTGAAATCAACGAGCCAATCACAATGGGTGTTTGAAAATCATCTTTAAAAACACTTTTAAAACAAAACCCATAAGAAATATTAGACATATTTTAAGCACAAAAATTTCAGATCTAAGAACATGAGTGCCGAACCCACATGGGAGACCACACGGCCAAATGACCACCAACTAGTCAAGAAATCATGTAGAAAGTAAAGACAAAGTAGAGTAAGTCAAGACTCTTTACCTTTTTGCGTTCTTAGTGGGTATTAAATAACAATATACTGCAAACTAGAATCCAAGATAAGTTGAAGTGTGTGTGGCGGCAAGTGAGGAAATAGAGATGAAGGGTGATAGGCATCAGGTGAAAAGAGAGAGATAGCTTAGGCTAGCCTTGATAATGCACTTAGTTACTATCACTATCACTATTTCTATGTCTGTTTTTGACTGATGGATAAATTAGTTGCTATTATTTGTGCCTTGATAATGTGCTAGAGGTTATCTCTAATTTCTGATGAGTTAACATGAAATATCTATAAAATCTTGTTGATAGTTAGGGGCAGCCGAAATTGCTCAACTCAGGGGGAGATTCATATGTGCTCTGATGCTAATGATATTTCAAGTGTTGATCATAGTTATTGTTTCTTTATCTTAACAGTAGACTAATATTTTTTTGTGAGTTATTTGATTGTTGTTGAGTTTGTCATCTACAGGTTGATAAATCTCAGGAATTGTGTCTAGCCTATGTTTAGAATATGTTATGTGTCATTTTGTAAATAAGTTCTGTGGTGGTGATTAGCAGAACTTATGTCTTTAGGTTTGGGTTGTTTTGTCATGAAGTTCGCCAAAGGGGAGATTGTGAATGTACTTTAGTTGGCGTATAGACTTCATGATGAGTTGGTAAAAATTCCTGAGATTTGCCATTTATCAAGTCCTACTCAAGTCAAGACCAATGTATCAATATATTTGTGCGTCTGAAGTGTTAAGATTTAATTGAAATATGCTTGCAGTTCCTCAGGAATTTTTACCAACTCATCATGAAGTCTATACGCCGACTAAAGTACATTCACATTGTTTCCTATGTCTTTCTTTAAAACTTTTTATTATTATAAATTGTTCAATTAGTATAATAACCCTCTTTTGCTTTTGAAGCTCCTTGACATTTTTATAAGAGATATTCAGGATAATCTAATAATAGACTTTGGATTTAAGCATCTAGATTGCATATCCGTTACGTTCTGCTGAATGAGTACAAATCATATACATAAAGACTTGTGCGCTTAAAACTGCTATTTTGCTTCCTTAAGCTCAAAAACCATTTGCATGTTCAAAACTATTCAAATCTCTATATAATAAATCATGTATATAATTCTCTTTTTGGCAATAATTTCTCAAGTTCGTTAGTATTAAAACATGCCTCTTTGCATAGAAGTACAAATATAATTTGGTTTGTATAAAAAAACACTATGGACATCACTCGGCTTAGCATAAACACTCATTTGTCTTTTTGTTCTTCTTTATTTTCTTTTCACTCTCTTTTTTTGAACTCTTGGTCTCACAAGTGTTTTTCAACTCATTTTCCCTTTTCAATTTCATTTGATCTTCATACACTTGTCTTGGAGTCAAGGGAACAAGAGTAATGGTCTTATTGTCACGAATGAATGTCTATTCTTGAACTCATCATGAGTAACCTTCCTGTTGAATTGCTACGGCTTACCAAATAGTATGTGACGCGGGAACAACATCACAAAGTACTTCATCCTTATACATTCCAATTGAGAAGGAAACTAACACTTGCTTGTTTACCTTGACCTCCCCACAATCATTCAATCACTGCAACTTGTGCAGTCGAGGATGTTTTAAGAGAGGTAAATTTAACTTTTCAACTAAAGTAATGCTAGCCACATTAGTATGAAAAATATCTTGTTATTGATATAACATCTAGTATGAAAAATATTCTCCCTTTGTTGTTCCATTTTATCCTCTACTGGATACTCCACATCATCAGTACTTAAGACATTTGTTCATCCTCACTTTTATTTTCACTTTCCACCTTTCCATCAACACGTACAATCATGATATTCTTATTTGGACATTGTGAAGTTATGTGACCTACACCCAAACAACGGAAACATTTAGGCTATGTTTGGTTTGGTTTTGAAAACATTTTTTTTGTTTGTGTTTTTTTGTTTTCTTTGTTTTGTTAAAAGTTTTGTAGAGTTACTAGTTTATTGAGTTTGTAAAAATTAAAAGTTTAAAAGTGTTGCTGTGTTAAAATCGGTAAATTGTAAAAATTGTAAAAATTTTGAAAATGAATTGATGAAAACAAACATTTTTTGAAAAACGAAAGTTTGAAGTTTTAAGTTTGACGTTAGTTCTGCTTTTGGGTGGTTCAGTTTTGGACTTGACAACAGCTCCTTCGTCTTTCTTCCAATTGGACCTCCATGACGTAGAGGAGCCTGAACTTTGAAGTGAACGAGTTCCTTTTCTTTTAAGCTGTCGTTCCACCTTTATTGCCATATGCACCATGTCCTCAAACTCTACGTAGTTTTGCAACTTTGCAACTCTACCACGTAGCTTCTCTATCGTCTTCGATGTTAGTCCGAATCATGGCTATTTACATCTCTTTGTAGTAATCATCCACGCTCCTATAAACTTGAGTAAGGCTTTGTAATTTCTGATACAAGTCCTTGTAGTAGTGACTTGGAACAAATCTCCTCATGATGGCCTTCATCTCCTCCCATGTCTCAATAGGCCTCTCATGGCTTCTCCTTCTGCTTATCACAAGTTGATCCCACCATATAATAGCATAATCAGTAAATTCAATGACGATGAGTTTTACCTTTTTCTCTTCATAGTAGTTATGGCACTCAAAAATCAATTCAACCTCCTTTTCTCATTCCAAGTATGTTTCGAGATCATTCTTCCCTTGGAACGATGAAATCTTCATCTTTATGCTTTTTAGATTTTTGTCAACTCCATCTCCCTATCTCGAATCTCGTTGGAAACCTATACCACACCTTCCTCTTTTTGGCACGTCTCTGCCATTACCGTTCAAAGAACCTCGATCCTCTTCATCTTCGAACTCAACCTCCTGGTTACAACCTTCACACCAAGTAGCAATAACAACGTCTTGCCTATCTATCCGATCTTGAATATCATTAAACATTACGGTCATATGCTCAAATTGTTGCCGTATAGCCTGTAACATGAGCGGCTCCTTCGTTGTTTGATGCTTCGGCCTTGGAAGACATATTTTTTTTGAAATTATAGAAACAAAAGAATGTTAGAAATAATTTCTCACATACTCCCTTACGTGTTTGCACTCTTTTGGCTTTTTCCTAATAATATTCTCACCCACTCTTGCCTTTTACCGCTCTTGTTTCCCAATAATTGAACTCAAACAAGGAACACCTTATATTATCCCAACTAGCAATAGATCTAAGAAACAATAAGGAATAAAGTGACATGGAATTTACGGACTTTGTGAGAGGAAAAGCGATAAGGAAATAAAATACCAATATGATATATACTCTACCACTTTGAAAAACAAGATCAATACATCCCAATCAAAAGATACCTCAACAGCTAGTGCTGAATTTTTTTTTTTTTGGGTATGTGCCAAAAGTCCAATGAAATCCTAGTTGCAACTTTTTTTTTTGATAGATAAAGAAACAACAAAACTCAACAATAGAATAAAAACAAGAATGAATGATTTGATGTGAAACCTGATTTTAAACATGGGCTTTGATACCAAAATGATGTGAACTCATGGGATTGAAACCCTTGAACCACGAACAATTTGAATAAAACCCAAGAACACCAACAAATCAAGCCAAGGAACTAATCTTGACCCGTTGAAATCTTGTTCCAAGAACCAAGATTATAGTTATAATCTTGACCCGTTGAAATCTTGCTTCAAGAACCAAGATTGAAGTTAGAACGCTACAAGAAAGAATCCTTGATAAGTTCTTTAGTTCACTCAAGAACTAGAAAAAAAAACTCTTTCTCAGAGAAAATTATACTTAACTTTTTTTGATGTCTCAAAACAATACATAGAAGCTCTTAAATATAGGAGGAGGTTTTGAACAAGTCTCTTATTTCTAAGCAATGTGGGACAACATGGATTAGTACTAGTGAACAATAACCGCATGAACAATAACTCAGAACCCTTAAACTAACACTATCTCCATAATTTAAAAGCAATAACCTAACAAATTAAATAAGCCCAACAAGCCCACAAATATGAAGCCTAAACATTAGGTCCAAAACATTAGGCTATGCCTCCCTCTGTAGCTTGTATCACAGAAGTAGGATTGGTTCTTCTTCTTGTGATCCCATCTTGAACGGTGGAGTCTTGTACAGTAAATTGGCATATGTCCAAGTAGATTGCACCAATCCTTGCATAGCTTCCTTAATCTTCTTTACTCTTAATCTTGTGATTAGCTCTTCTGGAACTTGCAATGGATCTTTGAGACTTTGTCCACCTTGGTGCCCATCATTCTACAACCTAATGTTTTGGACCTAATGTTTAGGTTTGATATTTGTGGGCTTATTTAATTTGTTGGGATATTACTTTTAAATTATGGAGATAGTTTTAGTTTAAGGGTTTTGGGTTACTATTCACGCGGGTTATTGTTCACTTAGGGGTTAATCTATGTTGTCCCACATTACTTAGAAATAAGGGACTTGTTCAAAGCTTCTATGTATTGTTTTGAGACATAAAAAAAGTTAAGTATAATTTTCTCTAAAAAAAGTTTTTCTTCTAGTTCTTGAGTGAACTAAAGAACTTATCAAGATTCTTCCTTGTGGCGTTTTAACTTCAATTTGGTTCTTGAAGCAAGATTTCGAGATTTCAACGGGTCAAGTTTATAGTTTTGGTTCTTGGAACAAGATTTCAACGGGTCAAGATTAGTTCATTGGCTTGATTTGTTGGTGTTCTTGGGTTTTTATTCAAATTGTTCATAGGTTCAATGGGTTTCAATCCTACGGGTTAGCATCATTTGAGTTATAGCTAGGATGCTAGGATTTCATTGGATTTGTGCAGCATGCACAAAAAAAAAAATCGGCACTAGCTGTTGGGGTGTTTTTGATTGGGATGTATTGATCTTGTTTTGCAAAGTGGTAGTAAAAGAGTCAAAAGAGTGCAAAAACAATGACCATATTTGAGTGCAAACATGTAACGGAGTGTGTGAAAAATTATTTTTGTTTCTATATTTAAAAAAAAAAACAAAATGTCTTCTAGGGCCGAAGCATCAAACAACAAAGGAGGGCCATTCATGTTACAATTTGAGCGCATGAGCGAGATGTTTAATGATATTTAGGATCGGATGGAATGGCAAGACGCTGTTATTACTACTTGGCGTGAAGGTCGTAACCAAAGAAGGCAAGGCAAGGTTATTTGAACGGTGATGATAGGGGCGTGGCAAGAGGAAGAAGGTGTGGTATAGGTTTCCAACGAGATCTGAGTGTCGTAACTACTTTAAGGAGCTGAAGGAAAAACCATGAGAGGCCTATTGAGACATGAGAGGAGATGAAGGCTATCATGAGGAGGTGATTTGTTTCAAGTCACTACTACGGAGCGTGATGATTACTACAAAGAGATGTAGATAGCCATGATTCGAGCTAACATTGAAGAAGATAGAGAAGCTACCATGGTGAGGTTTTTGAATGGGCTGAATCGAGACATTGCCAACGTGGTAGAGTTGCAACACTACATAGAGTTTGAGGACATGGTGTATATGACAATAAATGTGGAACGACAGCTTAAAAGAAAAGGAACTGTTCACTTCAAAGTCCAGGCTCCACTACGTCATGGAAGTCCAATTGGAAGAAAGACGAATGAGCTGTTGTCAAGTCCAGAACCGAACCACCCAAAAAACGAGATGAAGTTTCAGTGCCACCAAAGGTAAAAAAAAACGTAAGATAGAAGTTTCATATAGTGTCCCATGATTGCACATGTTGATGGAGAGGTGGAAACTGAAAGTGAAAGTGAGGATGAACAAATGAACGATGATGATGTGGAGTATCCCAATGCCTTAAGTGAGTATTGGAACAACAAAGGGAGAACATTTTTCATACTAGATACCATATCAATAACAAGGTATGTAGTATGATTATTAATGACGAAAGTTGTACTAATGTGGCTAGCATTACTTTAGTTGAAAAGTTAAATTTACCTTTCTTGAAACATCCTCGACCTAAGTTGCAGTGGTTGAATGATTGTGGGAGGTCAAGGTCAAGCAAGTGTTAGTTTCCTTCTCAATTGGAAAGTATAAGGATGAAGTACTTTGTGATGTTGTTCCCCACGCGGGTCACATAATATTGGGTAGGCCATGACAATTCAACAGGAAGGTTACTTGTGGAGTTCAAAAAAAGAGAGTGAAAAGAAAAATGAGACTAAAAAGAAAAAGGAAAGTGGAGAGAAAAAAGAGTGTAAAGAGAAAAAAGAGAGTGATGTCAAGAGTATTTTTTATACAAACTAGACTATGTTAGTACTTCTGTACAAAGTGGCATGACTAACGAACTTGACAAAGTGACTGTGAGGATGAACAAAGTGCCTTAAGTACTGATGATGTAGATGTATGATGTCATCAACCAGGGTGAGTCACTTGTGGCAAAAACTTAAGTGTTCAAGTAAAAAAAGATGACATGGAACAACAAAGGGAGAACATTTTTCATACTAGATACCATATCAATAACAAGGTATGTAGTATGATTATTAATGACGAAAGTTGTACTAATGTGGCTAGCATTACTTTAGTTGAAAAGTTAAATTTACCTTTCTTGAAACATCCTCGTAACTACGTATAAGTTGCAGTGGTTGAATGATTGTAGGGAGGTTGTAGATAGCCATGATTACACAAGCAAGTGTTAGTTTCCTTCTACAATGGTGGAAAGTATAAGGATGAGTGTACAAGTTTGAATGATGTTGAAGTTCCCATGCACGCGGGTCACATAATATTGGGTATGGCCGGGTCTGATGATGTAGATGATGATGTGGAGTATCCGATAGAGGGTGAGTCACTTGTGGCTACTTAAGTGCTCAAGTCAAAAAGGATGACATGGAACAACAAAGGGAGAACATTTTTCATACTAGATACCATATCAATAACAAGGTATGTAGTATGATTATTAATGACGAAAGTTGTACTAATGTGGCTAGCATTACTTTAGTTGAAAAGTTAAATTTACCTTTCTTGAAACATCCTCGACCGTATAAGTTGCATGGTTGAATGATTGTGGGAGGTCAAGGTACACAAGCAAGTGTTAGTTTCCTTCTCAATTGGAAAGTATAAGGATGAAGTACTTTGTGATGTTGTTCCCATGCACGCGGGTCACATAATATTGGGTAGGCCATGACAATTCAACAGGAAGGTTACTTGTGGAGTTCAAAAAAAGAGAGTGAAAAGAAAAATGAGACTAAAAAGAAAAAGGAAAGTGGAGAGAAAAAAGAGTGTAAAGAGAAAAAAGAGAGTGATGTCAAGAGTATTTTTTATACAAACTAGACTATGTTAGTACTTCTGTACAAAGTGGCATGTTTTTACTAACGAACTTGACAAATCTTTGCTTGTTGTTGTTGTTTCTTTGTTTGCTAGTGGATTGCCACCTATTTGTTGTTGTTTCTTTGTTGCATGAAACTAGATTGCATAGAGTGTGAGCGTCAATCCCTAATGTCCAGCCTATAGGAGTAATCCGGAGGAGACAAAGGACACGTGAGAGAGAGCATGAGTCCATGCGCGGCACTAGTATTGGTTGTACCTAAGAAGGATGGAACTTGGCGAATGTGTGTTGATTGCAGGGCTATCAACAACATTATGATAAAGTATGTTGGATGACATGTTGGATGAACTACATGGGTCAATGTATTTTCACAAAAATTGATTTGAAAAATGGGTATTATCAGATTAGGATGAGAGAGGGTAATGAATGAAATACTGCCTTTTGGTCTAACTAATGCAGTTAGTACATTCATGAGGTTAATGAATCATGTATTGTGTGCGTTTTTAGGCAAATTTGATGTAGTCTATTTTGATGATATCTTAGTGTATAGCAAGAGCTTAGATGAGCATATAGAGCTCAGATGTGCTTGACGTTTTGAGAAAAGAAAAGTTATATGCCAATTTAAAGAAATATTCCTTTTGCTTGGACAAAGTTGTGTTTCTTGGCTATGTTGTTAGCACAAAAGGAATTGAGATGGATGAGAAAAAGGTGTAGATCAAGGAATGACCCACACCCAAGTCAATCACGTAGGTATGAAATTTTCATGGTTTGACTAGCTTTTAATCGACGCTTTGTCAAAGATTTCAGTACACTACCGCTCACTGAAATTGTTAAAAAATCCATTAGTGAGATTAAAGAAAGGTTATGTAGTGCTTTGTCTTAGCATTATCTGATTTTTCTAAAATTTTTGAGATTGAGTGTGATGCTTCAGGAATAGGTATTGGACCTGTTTTGATGCAGGAGAAGTGGCCCATAGCCTATTTCCGTAAAAAGCTAAATGGAGCAATTAAACAAAGATATTTGCGACAATCAAGACATATTGCTTGTGGCAAGAATTCTGGGAACTCTCCAAATTCCTTACCCAGTGTCCATTTAGATCCATGATGGCACCAAGTCACTTAATTGCCTTTGAGGAGTGTCACTCTGGGTGCAGCCGGGCGCCGTGCCTTCACCTCATATGAGACAAGAGATGTGACTTTCTTGGAGTAATTGAGCATTGTCTTAGCAATGATGACGAAGGTTCCTAAACTCTTGTTATATGTTTGTTTTTGTTTGTTTTAAATTTGAAGACTATACGATTTATTGTATAGAGATTTGAATAGAAAATAGTTTGGACCACATTCACAAGGTTTTAGAGCTCAAGGAAGCGAAAGAGTAGTTGCAAACTCACAAGTCTTCGTGTACATGATTTGTACTGCAATCGGCAGAACCTACATATTCATAATCTAGATGGTCATTCAACTAATAAAACATTAGGACTTTGATGTATATGCCTTACATGAATCGCAGGCAATTTGAATTTGAAATCAAAACACATATATAATCAGAGCTGGCTTAATAATGCTTATAGTCACGTTACATGGTTAACAAAATTTTAAATTTCAAACTACACATCAATCGTAGACAGTTTGAAATTATTTTCTCAATGATTTTAAGACATGTACATCAGTCAAACTTAATTTGCCCACAAAACAAAAGTGAACTTTCTAGTAGACAGTTTACACCTTACAAACCTTCTTAATCATATATTCGAATACAGAATAAGTTTTCTACTTATAAATGAAACACATAAAAGAAATGTGGAGACGACTTCACACATATGTCTTGAACAACTACTATCAAGATGCCAAACATAGTCATTACAAGAAATGCAACATGTACAAGCAACAAGGGATATAGGTAGGAGAGTCACAGAGACAAGTGAATGTTCAGATCACAGAGAATTCGAAGTTGAATGCTGGTTTAAAAATTGCATTATTATAGTTTGGAAAATGTTTGTTTTGAAATGTATCCAAAGATTGTGTGATTTATTGTATAGAGATTTGAATAGCAAATAGTTTGCACCACATTCAAATGGTTTCAAGCTTCCTAGCTCAAGGAAGCCAAAGAGGAGTTGCAAATGCATAAGTCTTCATGTACATGATTTGTTCTACAGCAAAATAGAGATTCATAATCTAGATGGTCATTCAACTAAGGAAGCACATTAGGACTTTGCTAGAATTTTACTGAACATCAAAAGCAATCTTGACTAGTTCTTTTAAAGTCAAAACATATAACCAGCTGGCCTAATAATGTTATGTCTTACACTAATTGATTGATTTGTAAATAAAAAAATGTTAAAATTTTAAATTTCATACTAACATCAATAATACATGGGCAACAATGCAATAGTTTCACAGGCATTTTGAAATTATTTTTTTGAAAATGTTTTTCCAACGGTTTTAAGACAAGTACATGAGTCAAACTTAATTAAAAGTTTTGATGGACTTTCTAGTATTTAATGAGTCAAATTTATTCCAATACTGAATAAGTTTTCTATTTATAAATGAAACCCACTACTACTAAGGGTTCCATACAAGACTAAAAGCCTAAGCAACATTCTTCACGTCGTTATACTTTTCTTTAAATGTTGTTTTTCTGTCGATTCAGAACCCAAAATAGACTAAATGTTGTTTTCCTAACGCACTGGGGACACTAAATAAAATATACAAACATAATTTCACTATTAGTTTCACAGCTTGGATTTATGTGGAACCGAGTTTTTCACCGTATAATTGCTGCCCAAAATTCCTAAATGGAAAGATTTATGCAATGTTGTCTAATCGATGCACTTATAAGGTAGACTCCTATAAGTTTGTGCAAAATCTAGATGAAGTCCAGCTTCAGCAAATTTGAGCTAACTTCTATCTATGCTCTTGTATTACAATTGTCTTCAATAAGAAGAACCTAGGATACTTTCATTTTCCTCAAAGCAATGGTATTGAATGTGTCTGACAGATCAAAGCAAAAGGAAAAAGTTCATTAACAAAAATACTTGCCTGCTGCCCAAGCCAACAAGAATATTCGGCCTCCAATTTTCACTAGAATCAGTTTTAGTCATAGTTAGACATGAATTTCAGATACATGAATTTCACAGAAGTAAATTTCTCAAGTAGAACAAAAGTTTCACCTTCTCACACAACAATACAGCTCCTTTGGCATCCAAAACTGAGTTTATTTAACCCAGCACTTACACTTACAACTAGGCTGTTTGCAAAGCAAAAATCAACATTAAATAGGTTGATTTTGGTCCCAATTAAAATCTAACTAGGAATAGTTAAAGTAACGATTTTCATTATTGCATCTATTTCATGAAGTCCATCTCCAGAGAGTTCTTCCTGTAATCGAAACAAACAAAGTCATGGAAACACAAGTGACATCCTACATTGGTCTGTTCTGTGGGCCCGACCAAAAGTACAGTGACAACCTTGCGCTGTTGCTTTTTGTTCCGGTCATAGTGTGTAGGATTGAAGATTTCACCTAAAAATCTTAACTTACCACCCTAGGGCTTAAGCCAATGTCATAGTATCTACAAGGTGTCCACACCATAAAAGCTTCTAAAAGTGAAACAGCAACATTTAAGATGGCAGCTATGTTTGCGTAAGCCCATGCAAGAAAAAGAACAACTATTTCACGTGTAGAAAAGGCTGAGAGTCAATATCCATTTGAGTTGGAAGGAAAACAGTCATTTATTTGGTAAGCAGAGCAACAATCATCTCAATTAATGAAGCCTTGATGCTTAACTGCAGATGAGAAGAACAATGTAAAAGAACTTCTAAATAAGAGGGCAGAAATAAACGAATTGTCGACGAGTTCTTTTACTGACAATCATGTTGGCAGTAACTCGAAAGCATGCTGATAAGCACCTGAGATAGGATGCAAGGTGGTTATAATCTATTTGAAGGATCCATAAACTATAGTATGTGAAGAGAAAACAGCTCATTTATTTGGTAACAGTAAGCATGTGACTCAATACCACCTTAGGAAAGCATTACACTTGATAATGTCATAGATGTATGAACAGAGTGTCCAAAACTCAAAATTGTATTTGATAAAAGGAGAAAGATGCATCAAAATTGAGAATCTACTTAGCTACACTGTTAGAACCGGCCCATGCAAAAGCATGAATCGTTACTTCTGTAAGAGTTGAGATGTCAAATCTATATAGGGTTGGAAGGCAAAAACCAGCCTACATCAATGGTAATTGCAAGAAGAGAATAAATCAGCAAGCCCAAAATTAAACCTTATAGATGAGTTAATGGAGTCAATACTGAAAGGACCAAACGTCCTTCCAACTGACAAACAGTTCGGTTGTGGAAGCACCCTTCTTTGGAAATATGAGAATGACCTAAATTCTTCTACAAGAGTTATAAAAGAGTATAGGAAAGCTTATAAATGGCAATGCAACCAAGAGTCATGGTAACAGTATGTTATATATGCTCAATACCTGGATACCATTCGACAATAGTCCTTCCATTTGAACTCCAGCGATTGATGCGGGGCCGTACACTTGGACCCTTCTGTTGGAAACCATGTCCAAAACTTCTCGTTGGGATCGAAATCCCCTGGCCTAAGCTCCCGTCGTATTGAAGCATGCTTTTCAACAGAGTATCTGCAAGCAAAAAAAAAGGTATCGGAAAGGCAAAACTGGCACAAACAAAACCAAAATTGTACACAAGATAGAAAACGAGAATGAAAAACAAAAAGCACCTGATACCCAGTTGAAGGTTAAGCATCAAGTCGTAGTTCTTATGTCCCTTGGATATCATCTTCTCCGGTTTCTTAATGTCGCCATTGACCAACAAACATAGACTCCTCGGTATCTGACCGACAGAACCTCCGTAGCTACACTGCTTACCATCCTTATAGAACATAGACGCCTCCAAATTATCCACAATATCCCCCGCCTCTCTATCCAATTCCCCGATGCAAATTTGCAGAAAATTCACATTCCTTGCAATCTCCAAATCCACACGTTCCAAATCCAGCGACGACCTTTTCCTCGTAGCACCGACCTGAAAGTGAAAATCCTTACCCCAATTACCGGCATTGCTACTCCCATCAGAACAATTGAACGTTCCTTTACCCAAATGGCACCCCATTCTCCCAATGCCCTTCATACCTACTCCCATCGGCCTATATCAAAATCCCTTTTCCGGATATAACCCCGTTCTTCCACTCACTCAAGTACAGAAGTACTCATTCCCATTGCTCAATACATACCGCCCTCCAGGCTCCACCATCCTGCAAAGTGCATTTCCACCAGCCTACATGCATGTCCCCATTGGCGTGGCCCTTCTTGAATTCCTTTTCTCCGTTTTGCAACGGCTACATTTTTAGCTTTGTGAGACCGAAATTGCGGAGCGTTAGCCAACAAAAATTGTAACCGGAACATAGAAGAAACGCTTTAATTGGGTGAATTTAATTTGCGGGACCAGACAGGAAACATCGATGAGTTTTATTGGGCTTTTATCAAGTTATCGAGTTCAAAAGACCAACGGGTTTATTGCCCAATATAAGAAAGACTAATGGGCCTTTAAATTCTAAAGCGTTACCCTCACCAGAAAAAAGTGTCATCCATTTTTCTTTTTTTCTAGGCTCATTTGTTTCCGAACAAGAAAAAGTACCAATCATACATTAACAATCGGTACTGGTCTCGATTCGTGGTTCGATTCTACTCACTGAAATAATTTTAATTTTTTTTCTAAGTGAAATAATTTTAATTTTATTCCAGCCGCAAAAAGTCATTAATTACTTTTATCTACACGAACTAAGATATCTTGTAAGAATCTTAAGAAATACGAACTACAATTCGGACAACGAATGAATGATAGAAGGGTAGCTTCAGAGTTCGAGATGTCTAAGCTTTGAAGTTTTGATTCTTTAACGTTAGAATAAAAAGTTGGATAAACTCAGACTAATTTTATTAAGTTGTAAATTCAAGGATTTTTTTAAAAGCATGTAAGGATGAAAAAATAATTTTTCCTAGAATTAAAAAGTAATTAACGCCATGTTATGTACTTGCCCGATGCTTTTTAATAAAATTTATTTTATCAGGCTCACCCATCAAATTGGTCCGATTTGAATTTTATACACATTCATTACTGAAAAATTCGGTAATTATCGAGAGAGAGCAACAGTGAGAGAAATGGATTATGGCTACCTTAAAATACCCCATTTAAGTCACATTCACCTTTTACAGATTGTTTCATTACTGACTTAAGAAGTTATATTTCCTTATCGCTATCTGCCTTAATGATGCTGGTATTGAGTATTGTATGTTGGTATTATAAGATGATATATAAAAGTTGATCTTTTAATACATATGTATAAGAATAACGTTAAAGATAAATAACTTTTATATTTTTTTATATCACCTTCCTTCTTTTTCTTGTGTTGTCACACATTTTTTTATTCTTAAAAAGATATTCTTGTTGTCTTTTAATTATTATTTTTTTATTATTCAACAAACAAAGTTCTTATAGTGAAATTTCTGGTAGATCTTCAGTTGGATTGCCCAAGTCTACAAGTAGCTGTTACAGGTTCAATAGTTACAACAGTCTAATAAGACTCTACAAAAAGAAAAAGAAACTATAGTATTTATGTCTAGAAAAAGAAATACACCATGCATTAAACTATCAAAATCTTATACATGATAAATGTTAAACTCATAAGGTTAAAACAAGAGAAAAAAATGATCTACTAAAGTAGTCTATATTAAAGATTAGAACAATTTATTTCGATCACATTTAATTGAAACAACAACATAAATATTTAGCATTTGGTATTGTGAATAGTTTAAGTTTGTACAGCTAGAAGCAAATTTTCTGGTCGAGTATTCAAATTCCAAAAATCAGGTATATCTGAGGCATGTGAACTCTCCTGAAACATTAATTATATTTGAAAACATATTTGGACCTATAGTATAAAAGTATGCCCGACAAATTACAAACTAATTAATGAAAAAAAAACTTCATAAAATGAAAAGAAGTGAAAAGTACACTTGCTTTTTTTTTCCTTTCTTCGCAGGAGATGAAAAGTGCTTAAAACAAAACTAAACCGTATAATGCACAAAGAAAGACTTTTTGAGTGAACCTAATGAATTAGTTTTACATGATAAATTAGGTTCAGATAGACATGTTCCATTTGCATGATGTGTGGGAGTTTTGTGTCTTGGTTGTCCCAGAGGAGATGGTGCAACCTCCCTAGTTAGCCAAAGGCAGTCTGAGGTCTAAAGACTAATTTTAAAACTGATTTTATAAAATTCAAATTATAACTGAAAAACCAAAGCCAAATCTGAAATTGAACCATTTTTCCATTAAATTGTTTCTGTAATTTAAACTGTTTTGGTTAATTAATGAGACATGACACATTCTTAATTAATTGTTGGTACTGTTTGAAATTCACTCTTTATACATCTCAGTATAAAAAGGGCCTAATGCAAAATGTAAATTTGGTCCCGTGGTTTCAATTCAACGATTTGGTCCTTGAGATCACCAATATGATGCACAGGAGCCACTCCTACGTACTTTAGTTAATCTTCTGACGTAATACGTTGACATGTCAATTTTTAAACACTTGGTACAAGTATTTTTTCACACGTGAATTTTTACTCCCCAAATTTTGTACATGGGCATTGACTGAAAAAAAAAAAGAAAAATTCTTTCTCGTGGAGACCCCTATCTCCCATCCATTTCTGTACATCCCCTTTTCTTCAAATCACCATGCCCTAACACCTTCAACAAGAAAGTCTGACATAATAGTGATGTTATGGCCCAAGTAAGATCACCCAAGAAAGAACATGAAGAAAAGACAGTGAAGAAAAAATGACTCAGAAAGATATCAATACATACCAGGTGTTGAAGCTATGCCAATTTTAAAACCCAAAACCTGGTGAACTCCATCTTGCATGAACATGAAGATCAACGATGATTTTCAAATCCGTTTGAAGGCATATTCTCAAATGGCACCACCATTTTGTAGTGGCTAGGTGAGTAGAGAGCTCTAAATGCAATTCACGTCCTCTGTCCCTAACCCATTATTTTGGGTATTGGCCGGCTCAAACTGTCATCAAACTTGTCTTTAGAGAAGTCTAGGAGTGCTTTTGGACTCTCAGACAGACATTGGCCAGGATATTCGAGAGCAGAGATGGTAGGGTTGTCATAGATCAGTGATGACGAGAAGGCATTCTCGAATGAGTTGAGTTATTATCATAAACTCTTATAGTTATAAGCCTCGTAAGCGACAGTCAAGATTTGCTTTTAAACAATCTAATGGGGAGAGCCATGCCACGTCTTTAAATGAGCTTAATTCGTTGAAAATGCGACCAAGACTCGTTTCCAGCTCTTGTCCCGTTCTCCTCTCTCGAAATTTTTTTTTTCTTGGTTCCTTTCTCGAAATTTCAAATCGCAGAACATTCCTTTTCAGCTCCCACGATTTCAGCCCCAAGCTCCCATAAGAGCTTTATGATAATAACTGGATTCTGGCGTTTTGTGCTTCTTCAATCGTTTATGTTGCTGCAGCTTTCCCTTTTCGCATGGTCATCTTATTTGAGGGGTTTTGTCCACATTATCCCATATATACAACGGCTTAATTTGAACCAGCATCGAGCAAGCACAAGCATCTCATGTTTACAGTTACAGACATGGCTTCAGAGGCTTTGCGGCCAAGTTGATCGACCACCAAGCTTTCCAGATTTATAGTAAGAATGTTGTTCTCCAAAATCTCTTGTTTTGGCATATAGAATCACAGATTAATGGCTTTATGAATGAAATATTGTGAGTAGAGATACCGGGCGTTGTTTCAGTGTTTCCCATTCGAAACGAAGGCTGCACACCACTCATTCGTGGGATTTCATGGGTCTTATAGGAGAGGAAGCCATGGAGATTCCTGGGTATTCCATCAAGAGCCAAGTCAATGTTATTGTTGGGTTCATCGATACCGGTCAGCTCTTTTTAACTATCTTCCACATCCTCACTACTACAATTATTCTGTTGATCCTCAGGAGCACCCCTTCCTCCTTTTCCTGTGAATTTCGTCCTCCGTTTATTAGTCTGTGTCCGCCAATGGCAAATTAGTTCCTTCACAAGAATGCAAAGCCTTCATTTACCACTTATGCATAGAAGAGAGGGGCTTGGCAATGTCTCTTTTAGTACCTAAGCCTTCATTTCTGTATGAGTTATTGTTTCCAGATCAGAATCTTGCTATCAGAAAACAATTGCATGATCAAGCAAAGTTAATTTTTTTGAGTTTATTTCACCTTTTCCTTTTTTGTGATTCTTCAACTTATTTTGAACTTAAAAAAGCAATAGAGGTGTTTCTTTATTATTTATTTATTTATTGCTCTGTTAGCTATCGCGTTTGTTTTTCTATCACTACGCAACTGTCAATATGGCCAATGTACTTAGATATGCTGTTTTAGGACTACTGTTGTAAGTCTTATTCTATGTGAACATTTTGCACAACTTATTGCATTCTGTATGCTTGAATGCTCGTGTCCCTTCAATTTGGTGGACCTAGTTTATTGGTCATTATGGATTCATAGAGAGAGAGAGAACAAATGTGGTCTTAACTTTGGCTGTCATATAAAGCAAGAATTTAGCCTGAATCTGCAAGCTTTAGTGATGCTGACATGCCTCCAATGCCTGCCAGATGGATGGGGCAATGCCAATTAGGAGAAGCATTCAATGCTTCATCTTGCAACAGGTTTTTCCCTAGATACATTCTCAGTTGCTGAAATAATATCATGAACATTAACATAGAGGATCCTTAGTATTAATTAAAACTCTAATGGGAAAGGAAAGTGATTGGAGCTAGATACTATATGAGTGGCTATGAAGCAGAAGAAGAATTAGTAAGCAAAATGTCATTTATATCTCTGAGGGACAGCTCTGGCCATGGTAGCCACACAGCCTTAACAGCTGTTGGTCGCTATGTGACAACAATGAATTACAGGGGGCTGGGAGCTAGAGGAGCTAGAGGTGGTGCACCTATGACCAGGATTGCCATATACAAAATGTATTGGGAGTCGGGTTGCTATGATGTTGACTTACTAGCCGCCTTTGACGATGCAATTAGAGATTTTATTGCTTCAAAATATGGAAATGTGAGTATGTTTCGGATTTATCTGCTTTTCTAATAAGGCCATTCTTTTGTGGGAATAGGAAATCAATGTCCAGGATTTTCTACTGAAGTTGCTCCAATTCTGATTTTTCTTATGAACTCCGTCTAACACGTTAGCAAGAACTAAGAAAAGGATTTCAGCATGGGGTGATGAAGCAGATTAGCAGAATCTTCTCACCAACAGTTTTTTGAAGGCGTATTGGGGGTTCTTCTGAGTGAGGGCATAGCTGACATTGAGAAGAAAGATTGTGGTCCTAAAGATTTGCTGCTTGAGATGGATTGTATTCTTAGGCCTATTGGTCTCATAATTATTTGTACATATTATGGATAAATGGAGGAAAATAATGGGGTGTATATAGAACGCATTTGGTATTCAGAACTCCATTTGTAGCCTGTCATCTATTTGGTTTCTCCTTTCAGAATCCATTTCTCCAGTTGTTAAATGCTTTTTCCCATTGTAGTTTCCTATTGGGGCTAGTTTTTTTCGTTTATTCAATCATGAATATTTGTGACATATGGGCTCAAAATAGGCCAAAATAATTGTAATTGAACGTGTATTACTGAACGAGGATTGTACAAAGAGGATGGTAGAACCTCCAAAACAGTCTCACAAGTGCATGCCAAAACATAACTTTTGCAGCTGTTCCTGTGCATCCATTTCCAATCAGAACAAAAATAGGTTCAATGTGGACTTTCTTCCTGAAACCATTCCCATCTTCTTTATCAGCATGTGGTCTGCATTATAATGGCACATTAGAGTTAAACAATTATACTTTTTATTTAACAAAAAAGTATCTCATATATTCTAAACAAACAGTAAAAATTCTGAACTTATTTTATATTATTCACTTAGAAGTTTGTGGCACATACCACTATGACTCCATTAATCTACAACTCGTCAAGGTTCTTAAATTGTCCACTTAGCGATTCATCCTCACTGTCCTCCTCCTCCTCCTCATGAACCTCATCTCATTGGATGCCTACGAAGGAGGAATACACAAGTATAATTGTGTTGGTAATTTTATTCAAACAAACAAATAAAAAAATGATATGTTATGGTATTGGTAACATTTATTTTTCAAATCTAATCACGAAATTAGAAAACATACCTCCAATTCATCACTTAGTTGCAAACGACGAGAAACTGGTTGTGAAGAAGCACAGTTAACCCCACATGGGGCACGACCACGACCACGTAAATACCTTTGCTCAAGTTTGCTCTTTAATCTCTTATTCCCTTTATGCTTCGGCTCCCGAGTCTTGAAACCTTTTGCAACAATCTTTATATGAACATCCATTCCAGAATTCGCGCTAACAGGGGCAGAAGGATCTTCATCATCCAACGATAACTGAGCAAGTTCCTGTTCTAGTATAGCGTGGCAACGATCAAAGATGGGCTAAGATTGAGTTCTATCTCTATAACGCTGAATAGTTGAAGCAATCTGGTTTATATAGGAATGCTGAACTCGATCATTTGTCTTTGAGAACGGAGCATGTGAACTTTTGTAGGTGTACCAACACATGATTATGTTGCGCACACCATACGAAGATGCAATATTTCCTATTAGACTGCTGCTGAAAAGTACAACTTGTAGGGCACCCACATCTTCGTATTTCGTCGCTCCCGCTTCACCGGCACACTTAAATCCTTTTCTTTTTCGTCCCTTCTTTACTACAAACAAAAACTCTGATTGTCCAATACCCATGTTCTCTATGGTTGAAGCTAGCTTGTTTATAAATGCTGAAGCCTTTGACTGTTGCATACTGATTGTACCAGTCGTATGCATGCTCGACATCCTTCCATTCTAGATTCCAAACATCTACTATCTCCCTGTTGTCAGCCTTTACCATGTCACTTACATGTACGAATAAAAAAAAATTATTAAACAA
Organism: Morella rubra; assembly: GCA_003952965.2. Classification (NCBI taxonomy): domain Eukaryota; kingdom Viridiplantae; phylum Streptophyta; class Magnoliopsida; order Fagales; family Myricaceae; genus Morella; species Morella rubra. The sequence continues at coordinate 16,394,932 of CM025856.1, read as the reverse complement.
GTCATGATACTATTTAAGCAGCTCAAATGAAGGACAACTAACTTAACTTCCGGGTTCCATGTTGTGAGTCTAAATAACAACCCAAGAGGGGAGTGAATTGGGTTTATAAAAAACGTCTTCCCTTTTTAATAAAAATGCAGATCTGGAAAATATACTATTTCTACAAATACAAGAGCAGATCTGAATATGCTTAATGCTTCTTAATAAGAAGAACAATAAATCATAAAGCATAAATCTCCACAAGTATGAATATGTACTGAAACGTAAGAGAGATAGAGTTAGAGAGATGACACCGTAATTTTAGGTGGTTCGGCCAACACTTGCCTACGTCCACCCCCAAGGCTATTGACTTCCTTGGGCTTCCTTCACTATTCTCCAAATAGCAAATACACCTTAGCTTCCAGGTGCTAAGGAACCTTTACAAAGCGTTTTCGAGCTCACGCTTCAACTCTCTCACAAATCCCAAAACCCAAGGGATTTCTTCTACTCTCACAAGTAGGACAAGTGTTTACCCAACACCCTCACAAATCCAAAACCCAAGGATTTTTCTACCCTCACGAGTAGGACAAGTGGGTAAGTGTTTTACAAATAATGGGTACAATAAGGAATGGCTCTAAGCCGAATATCAAGTAGAAAGCTCACAACGTGTGAATGGCTCTCTAAGCCGAATTAGCAAATGAAAAGCTCAATAAAGTGCAAGAAGACAAGATTCTTGAATGAAACCTAAAGTTTGGCAAGTAGGAGCACAAGCTTTCTTGGTAGGTGCAGCTTCCCTCTTCTTCAAGCACTTTCTCTCTCTAGAAGTTAGGGCACGATTGATTGCAAGTGTGCTGTCTCTTCTTCAAGAAACTTCTCTCTCTTTGGAGGCTAGATCGTCAAGGATAGCACGAGAAGAAGATTTAACAATGGGAGCTTTGATCTTGGAGGAATCAGCAAATGAAATCTTTGGATCTTGCTTTTCTCTCTCTAGATGTTGAATAATGATCAAGCCTTCTTCTCTCTCATCTCGTTCTTCTTATAGCCCCTAGGTCTTCAACGGTCATCAAAGCTTCAAAAGTGCCGTTGGAAGGGAATCCAAGTCATTTGAGACCATTTGGAGACTTTTTGGATGAGTTGGCGTCGTTTCCAGATATCTGCAAATTCGCACCATGTGTCGACACATTGTCTTCATGTGTCGACACTTTAAACTTAGTCTGAAATTTTGCTCTCGGGAGACAGTGCAATGTGTCGACACTTGTCTTCAATGTGTCGACACTTGTCATGTGTCGACACATTAAATACTTAGTCAGAAATTTTGCTCTCGACACAATGTGTCGACACTTGTCTTCAATGTGTCGACACATTGAATACTTAGTCTGAAAAATTTGTTCTTTGACAGCAACTACTCCAATTCAACATATCTCAAAAACACCTACAATATAAAAATTGACCAATTAACTTGTGTAATGGTGTTCAAGTCCTCTTATAAATATTTTAGAGAGATAACCTTCAATATTTGAAATAAATCCTTTAGAAAAGAGGATTGACAATGTAAAATCTAAAATCTTCAAAACTTAGAATTTTTGTTATCATCAAAATCAATTATGGATTGTTTGCAAAACAACCTTGGGCTAACACATGTACTACTAAACCCTGTCTATTGATATTGGGATTGATCCCTTCCATTGCAGTCATATTGTTCCCTTATAATCCAAATACAAATCAACCCGAGATCCAAAAATTAGTCTTGCAAGATATATGTGAAATAATTGTCTCTCATGCCTAGGCTTTAAAAAGAGCTACATCATAAACTAAAATACAAGGAAGGAAATTAGTAATTATTCTGAAATCAAATTCCAACAAATCATTCACAAATCATGGAAGAATTGATCGGGACTTACACAAGTGAATGCATGGTTTCCTGCTGTCTATTCATGTAAAAACTCATGGGAAATTTAATAGAAAAACAATGACAGTATATCTGTAGTTTTTACTCAGAAGTTCTTGATATATTGTATGCTGTGTGGTGGTAGTTTTTTGGTCTTGGGGCAAATATGGTCATTAGGACACTGACTTCAATCATTATCATCATTTCACCACTTTGTTTTACTTTTATTGTAATTAAAATAACTTGTTCAATATGTTCCATAGCTCTAATAATGCACCTACTCGGTAACTCCAATAATAAAAGTTGTGAATCAGGACAAACAAATTGAAAAGTAGAAAAATGAATGAGACAAACTTTCAATTCTCATATACAGACAAATGAAGAAATTAAAAAAGGAACAACATCACAAGCATTTAATTAACGACTGCATCGACAAAAGTTTATGACTAAAATTATGTAATTAAACAAAAAAAAAAGATAAAAAGATAAAACCCTATCCAGTGCACTACCACTGGTTAAATGAAATCCCAAACAATCGAAAATCTAAACAGAAAGTTCAATATTAACTCCCTTAGTTATTTAATATATTTTATCGTCAACTCAATAACTTGTAACGTCAGCCACCTGTTCTGCGATTTGGGGCTAAAATCATGGGAACTGAAAACGAAATCGTGGGAGCTGAAAATCCTTTTCACTGTCAATTCTTAAAGTTTTCATTGTTGACATATTTTCGTCGGCCTCTATACATCTAATCTAATTATGTTAGATGTTCACAGGATCCAGATCCCCTCAAATTCTTGGGGTATTGTAAGGGAACCAGCCTCCTTTTCCCTCCACACCTCTTCCACCACTTCCAAGAACTTCGAAAGTGCTGGAGGTAAGGATGATTGGGTGTAATGACCAAGCTATTCATTGTATGGTGGAGGACTTGGATTGGAAATGGACTTGTCTTATTTTTGTGGTGTATGGAGAGAACAAGTATGAACATAGATGTAGACTATGGAGGGATTTATTGGGTGTTGGGAAGGCTTTTTAACTCTCTAAAGTAATGGCAGCATGATTAGAGACACCTGTCGCATGAAAGATTGCACTTGATAAATTGAAAATTTCATCCCACTTCTCATTAATCAATGCCCAATGCAGCTTTCGCATGATTGGAGCATCAACCTCTATATTTGATCTTGTTAACTTCTGACCACTGTACCGAGGTCCAACAATTCAGCTTGTTCCATGAATACCCGCGTCATTCTTCCATGTTGACCATTGCGAGGAGCCACCACTAGCCTCATCTCTACTTGAGCGTAAAGCATTTATATATCTCCCAGGACCACCAACGGGATGTTAATGCCATTACCGACACCCAATAAATTCCTCCATAGTCTACGTCTACCTCCATGCTTGTTCTCCCCATAACACCACCGAAATAAGACAAGTCTATTTCCAATCCAAGCCAAGCTTGGTACTTTAACACATTTGATTTTTCTTATTTTTAATTTATTTGTGTCGTTGCTTTCGTTTTATTGACTTATGCTTATTTGTTATGTTCTTTTATCATCCTATGAGACGAATACATACATCACATTGGAGTTTTTGTGGGAAACAATTAATAAGACTAAAACCGGTTCAAAATAAAATTTTGAAATGGTAGCCGGTTTCTTAAACAAATGAGTTTTTGAGCACCAAATTAATAAGAAACAAATATCTTAAAACAAAAAAGTACCAAATTTTAAGTTTGAGAAGGCAGTAATAAAAATAAAGTAACATAATCTTACATGACTGGATAAGCAGTTGATCTAACTATTTTTGGTGTACTCCTTGGTAGACTAGATTTTCTCGCTATTTTTACATATCCACCCATTCCCCAATTGTCTCCTCAGGAAACTAACCAGTAACTTTTCTCTTCTTCTTCATCTTGACCAAAACCTATTATTAGAAATGCATGATTGCCTAATGGCTCTAAGGTAGGGTCTTTAGGTCCTTCATATATACTCTATCATCCACAACAAAATAATAATAATAAAAATAAGTATTAAGTAAGAAATTGACAAAAATGATATTGCTATTTCAATCACATTTAAGTTGCATTCACCTTTTCATAAAATTTGAATTCTTTATACACGGTTAATGCAGCAGCTACAGGTTGTCTCATTACTACCTTAGCTTGGTATTGCAAGAAGATAAAAGTTATCTTTTAATGCATATTTATAAGAATAATGTTAAAGACAGAAATTTTATATTTCTTTATATCACCTCTTCTTTCGTCTTTGGTTGGCACAGATTTTTTGATCCTTTAAAAGGATACTCTTGTTCTCTTCTAATTCTATTTGTTTGAATCCATTTAAAAGCTTTTTTATTGTGAAAGGTATAGGGTTCAACCCAGGGGCGGAAGTAAGGGGTAGCGAACCAGGGCGGCCGCCACCTATTGCTCCGCCAAAAAAAAAAAAAATATTATATGTATTTTTTTTTTTTTTTACATAAGCTGGCCTGGGCCTGACACCCATTAGACCCAAGCTAACTAGCCACTCTTAGTGATTTAGTCATTAATCTTAGTGAATCAATTTTGTAATTTATTGTTTCCTAATAATTAAAACTATATAAAACTTGTTTTCTTTTTCCTTCTTTTCCTTAGCATATAAAACTTGTTTCCAATTTATCACTGCTACATCTTTGATACTGATTAATGGATAAACTCTTTTCAGTTATTCACCTTGAATCCAGTTTCACCGGATGCATGGATAACTATCTGAAATTATTTTCAATTGACACCTTTAGATAGTTTGTCAACTTCAAAACCACTCGATACCTTTGAACATTGCCGTTCACCTGAAAATAATTTATATTTTAATTCATAGCATGTTGTGTGTCAAGAGTGCCTTCACATGTTGTCATTATATAAATGATGAGAGACACAGAACTCTGAGATGTAATTATTACTCCAAACTATACTCATGCTATTACCACTGATTGACATCATGCTATTGCTCCAATATTTTTAATACTTTTAGTTCTTTATTTTCAATATTTTAACTCTTAACGACATTTTCTGCATTATGGAGGGAATTTTTTTTTGGTCATTTCGCCTTAGGACTTCGCCCCCTTCAAATTTGGTTATGGTTACTGGTTCAACCTCGTCTTCACAACAATCAATAAATTCTTGTAATGAAAGTTCTCAGATCTTCAGATGTATGTTCAAGTCTATAGGCAGCTGTTAGAGTTTCAATAGTTGCAATAGTCCAACAAGACTACAAAAGGAAAAACTATATTATTTATATTTATAAAAAAAATTATACCTTAAACTGTTAAAATCTAATGAATTTTAAACTAGAGTTAATCCTACAAGTTTGGACAGGAAGTAGCAAATTTCCTGGTGGAGTATTCCAATCCCAAAAATCAGATATAACTGAGCTATGTGAACCCTCCTAAAACATTAATTAGATTTCAAAACATGTTCTATAATATAGAAGTAAGCCTGAAAGAAAAAAAAAGAAGAAGAAGAAACTTCATACCACGTAGCTAAAGTGAATGGAAGTGAAGTGAATGGAAGTGAAGTGAATAGAAGTGAAAATTTTCTTTCTTTCTTGGCAGAGTACTTGAAACAAAACAAAACAAAACAGTGTATATAATCCATAAATAAAGACTTTTTACATGATGAATTAGGCTAATGAAGACATGTCTTATTTGCGTGAGTTGAGTATTGTGTATTATTTTCATCTATTATTTTAATTTGAACGAAATAGAGGGAGGGACAGAGATAAAGAAGACTTTTGTTGAAGTGATCGCCACATTGGAAGGCTGGCACTACAAAAAAAACAGGTCTATAGCGGCCGTCCTTTTAGCGGCGGTCTCTAAAAACGCCGCTATAGACCCCTATCCCGGCGTTTTACTTTAAACGCGACTAAAAACACCCCTATAGCGGCGGTCACCGACCGCCGCTATAGACTCCTAAGCAGCGGTCACTTAGCGGTCTCTGTCCGCCGCTATATACCTCATGTAGCACAGCGGTTTTGTCAAAACCGCAGCTATAAGGCTAATCTATTGCGGCTGTCAGAGACTGCCGCTATAGATTGTATACCTACAGCGGCGGTTTTGAAAAAACCTGCTGCTAAAGGTATACCTATAGCAAAAATGCCGCTACAGGTATAGTTGGAAAAAAATTAAAAAAAAAATCCAAAATTATATGTTATTTAATGTTAATAATTATTTTTATAAACTATTTTATTCCTTTTAATACATAATTTTATTTTGTCACGTGTTTAAAAAAAATTTTAGGAGACCTACTTAATAAAATATGGAATTAAAAGGAGTTTTATGAAAATTGAAGTTGTTATATGGAGTTAGAAATAATGTTATGAAAGTTATATCTATGATTGTTATGGTAATTGTATTTTTATTGACTAAATCTAAGTAGTTTAGACATTTATTATCATATGCTTATAATGAGCATATTGATACAGAATGTAGGGGGAGTCAAGTCGGACGACGCTGAGCTGTCAGATTACACATTGATGGCGCTGAATTACCTTGAGTGGGTAGATCAGCGCAAGATGGCAAGAAATTGTAATCTAACCTAATTGGGGTAGTTTTCGTGCACGTGTCGGTTTTTTGGTCATAACTTTGGCTACGAGTATCCGATTTGCGCCCATGACCCCAATTCAGAAAGCTCTTTTCGGCACGCACGTCGTGGTCACCAGCTATACTTGGTGCGCCTCGTTTGAGCCCTAAATCCGCTATTTTCTCCCTCAAAAACCTATTTTTAGTTATGATTTTCTTTCCTTTACCGTTTAGGAATTATTTCTGAACCCGATTTGGGCCAGTTTTTGGCAGTCTATTGTATACAAGGTAAAACCCCATTAGGGATGGGATTTTAGTTATTTTAGCCCGCTTGTGGGTTATTTTTTTGGAACATGCATGATTTAATTATGACATATTATTTAATTTCAAACAAAAATATATTGTGAGATTAATTAGCTTATGCAATTAAAGTACATAACTTAATATCTGCTCATAGTTATTATGATAATTGAATATTTTATTGATTATAATTAACAATTATATTTCAATAATTTGTAATATAAGACTAATTAATTAAGATTCAAAACGGTGTCCCCTCCCTAAAACGCTGCTGTTCCCCCCACCTCCCCCTCCCCCTTTCTTAAAAACTCCCCCCGCGCCCTAAAACGCCAAAATTCCCCCTCCCCACGCGCGCCCTAAAACGCGAAATTCAACCCACAGCCTTCCCCCCCCCCCCCCCCCTGGCACACCCTCACCCCCTGGTCCCCGAGCTCCCTTCCTTGCTGTCACTCACCACCCACCAGGGGGTGAGGGCTTGGGGTTGTTCTGAAATGGGACTTAGGCAACAGGGTGATGCCCGATTTCGGGTTTTCGCTGTTTCGAATGTCGGGTCGGCAATACCGGTGGATAAGGGGTTCTGGTGATGGAAATTCTGGTGGGAGAGGTGAAGGTAGTGGTGATGGGGGCTTTGACGGTGACGGTGGAAATAACTGGTCCTTGCTGTCGTGGTAATGTACGTCCATTTCACATTTTTTTGTCTCAGTTTTAGGATGTTAATTACCTTGCTTTTTGTCTCATTTATATTCCCTTCCTCTTTCTGCAAAGAGCCACACTGTCTCTCTCTTTTCTCTCTTTTCTGGGGGGGGGTGATTGGTTCATGGTATTAACATGCCTCTCATGGCATTGCTGGTCGGAATTCGTACACAATAGTTCAATGCACTATAGGAAATTTTATAGTGTTTTTTTTTATCTTTAGTTGGCTTGGGATTTGGCTCTTATTTGTTGGTTGGCCAACAGGGCCACGTGTGTTGGCAGAGCTCGTACAATCTTTCAGGTGAGTGCACATTTCCCTAGATAATTTCAAATTCAAAATGTTTTTTATCAAATAGTTAACTGAGTTAGCGAACCTTAATTGTCCTAACTGATTACTCTGCGACATGGCATTTGAAGCAGTTGACTTAGCATTTGGTAATTAAGCCAAATGTTTTAATGCTTGGTTTGTTTCTACATGAGTTGGTAGGCGTAAAGGGGTTTTACTCGGAGGCTTATAGAGCACAACTCAGATAGCTGAGGCAATTTCACTACGAACAAGTCCTTGATTGGAGGCCTAAGATTTTAGAATTGGCCCTCATGTACATTCCATGAAGCTGGGGTTCTTGAAGATCACTTTCATCACTTTTGGCCTCCTAATATACCACGTAGAAGTAGAATGGCGAAGTTTCAACTTATCTTTCGAAACCAGCCAAAAGGAGTCTAGGTTGTCAATGTTATTATTCAATGTAATAGTACCTTATCTTATGAAGCTGTTGGGTTTAGAGAAATAGTAAAACTGTAGGATGATTTTCCTGGTACATGCTTCCATTGTTCTAAGCTATGAGTACGAGGATAAAGATTGCATGTTCATATCTCTTTTTTGTCCCTGTTTACAGCCATCTTTTTCTTGCTTTCCAAGAGCATTAATACTGATTTTTGCTTTTGACGAAGTCATCTCTCTTGGGCACAAAGAAAATGTGACTGTTGCACTGGTGAAGCAACACTGTGAGATGGAAAGTCATGAAGAGAAGCTGCACAAGTTGGTACTGCAGAGCAAGATCAATGAAACCAAGGATCATATGAAGCGCAAAGCTAGCGAGATTGAGAAAAGCAAGGTTTTAAGAACATGTCCAATAGAGATTCTTTTAAAGCTTGTAATTACATCTTATTACAGTCTATTCCTAATTTGTAAAGATTCTTGTGTTTGTTGTAAAATATTATTAATCAATAATAATGAAGTATATTTTGTTTTATTATCTTGGTCTTTAAATTTTTACATCCAATGAATTATGATTATTAAAATAAATTTGTATTATCGATTAAAAAAGCATGTATAGAAAAATATAGGAAAAAAATTAGTGGTGATTCGTTAAAAATAAAAAATAAAAAAAAGAAAAAAAAAGCTGCAAACCTATAGCAGCGGTCACCGACGCTGCTATAGGTGGCACTGACCGCCGCTATAGACCTTTAGTGCCAAAACAACACAATTGCGCCTTGGTATATAGCGGCGGTTTCAACCGCTGCTAGGTGACCGCCGCTATAGACCCGAGGTTTTCACCAGCAGTCACCCGAACCGCCGCGATAGACCTATGCCGACGGGTATATGGCGGCGGTCGAGACCGCCGCTAAAAAACCGCTGCTATAGGTTATAGCAGCGGTTTTTTGACCTATAGCAGCAGTTTCCGACCACTGCTATAGGTCGGTTTTTTTGTAGTGTGGGAGTTGAATGAACATTTTTTTTAATTAAAGGACCACGTAACCTCCGAAGTTCATTAAATTGAATAAATAGACTTACCAACTAACTAACTATATATATAACCAGATTGAAATTCAAAGTCTTAATTACATTGATGATTGATTCTATGCAAATTATGTTAACAATGATCAATGGGGGCTGCGAAACCTATTCAAAATTTTGGTTCAAACAGTTTGGTTGACAAAACATTTTATTTCTTCGCTAAATGAGTTATGTGCAATTAATATTTTTTGCTGTCAATTCTTTGAATTTTCTCAGTGTCGAAATATTTTCGTTGCCCACTATACATTTGTTTGAACTATTGTTTGATGTTCGCACATAGTGTATTTTTCGAAACGACATCATATAGATTCTATTGAGGTTTGTGAAAAGGTTATTAAAATTTATGAAAAGGTTTTGAGGTTTGTAAAAGGTTGTTAGAGTTTTGTATAAAAAAAAGAAAGTGTTACAGTTTGTGAAAGAAAAAATTCAAAAAAAATTTTGAGCCAACTAACCAATTTTTAGCAGAAAAAAAAATTGTTTGACAAACTCTAACAACTTTTCACAAACTTGATAGAATCTGCACTACAACCAATAAAAAAAAAATTGCAACAAAAATGTTTTTTGCACAGAAAAATATTTTTTGATTGGACGATGTTCTGAATTAATTTTTGTGAGAAGTCCTAATCCAACAAAATATTATACATACATCACATTAGAGTTTTTATGGGAAATAATTACATAAAAGACCAAGACCAGTCCAAAATAAATTTATGGCATTGTAATAGATACTTAATAGTTAGAACAGCCGGGTCAACCAAAATGCATCCTTCTCTTATTCCCATTGACTTAGAGTTGGATATATGTAAAATTTAGAGTTGTCTCCTCTTAAATAACTTGGTTAATTCTCATTGGCTCAGGGTTGGATGTATCTAAAATTTAGAGTTGTCTCCTCTTGAAGAACTTGGTTAATTGAAACCGAATCCTTTTTCATTAGTACTCCAGCATATCTGTTTTAATTTGAAGAAAATGGAAAGAGAGATAGTATCTGTTTTGTTTGGTAAACTGGTAAGTATATTTTCATGTCAAAACAGAGTTGGGCAAATCCCTTAGTTATAGACGATTACAAAACAAAACAGAGCAGAACACCTAAATAACCAATCAAGCAAGAGTACATATCTCCAACAAGTAAAGGGGAGGAGATGATCATCTGTCATCTAGGCTTCTACCAACCAGAGAAGGAACATAAACATGCACTATCAAAGTGGACCTAATGAAAGCCTTTGACATGGTCAGATGGGATTTCTTATATGCTATTCTTGTAGATGCTGCCTTTCCGCCGATTGCTATCAACTAGATTAAAGAATGCCTGACTACGACAATGTTTTCTCTCAGTGACAATGGGGGCACTTGTCGTTTTTTTTTTGGTAAACGTGGCTTGCGACCAATGTCCCCGTACCTGTTCACCCTTGTTATGGAAGGGTTTTCAGGTTTATTGGAGAATGCCATTTGCCAGGGCTTTTTCAAGTATCACTGGAGATGCCATAAGACCAAGACATTTTCTTTGAAATGATATTCAAAGTTGTGATTGGCAACGGTGAATCTACTTCTTTGTGGTTTGATAATTGGCATCTATCGAGCCCCCATTTTCAGGGTCTTCCCAATTGTGGTGTGATGTGGCTATTGAGACTCCTTATACATTCAGATCAGGCCCAACTTCGGAAGATTCTGTTTGGTGGTTCCTCTCCTCTAATGGTTGCTTCTCGGTCTCTAGTGCTCTCATCCACCCTTTGGTTGATTCGCATCACTTGCTCCAGTTCTCTGGTCATATCCCAAGATTTTCGTTCATTTTGTGGCTTGATGTACGTGATATGCTTACTACTCAGAAACGCCCAAAACGTTTTGGTGCGATTTCGGAGACTCCCTATACCTTATGTGATTATGATATTGAAGACTGTAACCACTTACTTTTTAAATGCATTTTGGCTAGAAGAATATGGATCTTACTGCGTGATAGGTGTGATATTCCCCGCAACAGGTGGTGCTAGAGGGACACCATTAGCTGGGCTTCTCGGAACTTGAAAGGTAAATCTCTCAGGACTCGTATCTGTAAGCTAACTCTTGCGGCTGCTGTTTATGTAATTTGGAGGGAGCGTAACCAGAGATTGTATCGGAAGAGACAAAAGTTTGTGGAGGTGCTAACTGAGATTGTGAACAATATTAGAGATAGAGCATCCTTGTTTCCTAAGAGTATCTATATTAATTTGAACGAAATATAGAGCGCGGGCTGCTTCCAAGAAAAAAGAAAAAAAAAGAATTGAATAAACATTTTTTTTTAATTAAAGGACATTCAATTGAATAAACAGACTTACTAACTGTATATATAAAAAAAAGCCACATTAAAATTCAGAGTCTTACATAGATTGTATGCAAATTATGTTGACAATGGTCAACTGGGGCTGTGAAGCCTATTCCGACATTTTGCTACATTTCACATCTTAAAATGGACAATGACCTACGTACGGATCGATGGGCTCAAAGGTTGGGCCAATCCAGAATTTGACCCAGCCAAGTTGTTGGGTTAGACTGGGTCTTTATTTAGACCAAAGAGCTGTTCAACCTATCCGACAGGCCCGTCCGGTCCATATAGAAAACTGTAAGACATTAGTAAAAATGCCCTTCGGAAACACTATCTAGACTAGGCGCGGACGAATAAAAAAACAGTGAGAAAAAAAGTCAGAAATGAACTGTTCCTCTCACATCAAAATATTTGAATTATCCGTGACGTACATACCACAAGGAGAAAGGGGGGGAGAACAAATATTACAAAATTGCAAAGATCTCAGTTGCCAGCTTCCCCGGAAATCACCACCTCTTCTTTAATTTTCTTGACAGAAGCTGAATCGTCTTTTTCCTCCATCGGCATGTTCATTTTGATGAAAAATTTTAGGATTCGAATCCTATTCTCTAAAACATATTCCTCTAATTTTATTAGATGTAAAATTACTTATCAAAGTGTTATATTCTAATTTGTTATATATCATTTTCAATTTATAATATTGCTAATCTATTTAATCTTTCTTAATCATAATAAATTATTATAAAATAACATAATGAAATTAAAATAAATACAAACAAAGACTTAAAATAAGATTACATACAAATAATGATAACTAAGACAAATACAACCTAAAATAAAATAAAAATAAAAATTTTAGAATAATAGTACCTTTAGTGATATATAAGTGATCTTGATGCCAAAGATAAGAGTTAAGAAACACCAATAAATGATAAGAATAAACAATGAAATAGTTGAGAGATAATTTTTAGGTATTTTTGATACTTAACCGATATTGTCTCACCTAAAATTTATCAAGTTAAGGCTTAAGCCCTTTTAAAGATAGATTTTTAGTGTACACTGCAAAAAAAAAAATGTTAATCTGATATGAAAAGCTAATCTCAAAGAGATTTTATAGGACTTTTCATTAAAAAAATTGAATTAATTGACTGAGATTTTATTTGGTTTTTTTGAATTAATTGCAATTATAGATTTAAATAATGAGATTTTATAGGGTTAAACCATAAAAAGTGAAAAGTTAATGCTCATATCAAGGAGATTTAATAGGCATCTTCAATCAATATATTCCTTAAGTTTTTTAGGCCTTTACATTAATTATTTTTTAAAATATACTATTAAAAAAATTTTAATTTGGGAGACTCCTAAATTTGGGGGCCTTAGGCAATTGCCAATGATGTCTATAGTTGGAGCTACTCCTGAACTCATGCTTCAGCCTTTCAACTTCTCGATCCCTTTCTTCTAGCTTCTCTTGCAAGATAAGAACCTGCACGAGAAGATGCCAATAATAGCATGATACACAATTATTATGTAAATTTTTAAGTATACAAACAAGCATAGCAACCAACTGACATTTTCACTCCGTTCGAAACAACGAAAATGAAACCATTTCATTTGATCTTTCCACATCATTTGTCAACCCCTCCATACAGAGGCGGAACCAAAATTAGAAGCCAACCATGGCGAACTTTTAAAGCAAAATGACTGAATTTTTTTTTCATACGTAATGCTAAAAATTGTCTTAGAATTACAATATCAAAAATCAAAGACTAAAAATATTAAAAATATTGAAATACACATATCGTATTATGTACTACGACTGAGAGGGGGCAATTGGATCCTGCGTTTCTGCATCTTCTGAAAATATTGCAAAACGACTTCATTCTTTATAGTTTCAAAAATTTCCCGCTCGATGTACACTATCATGCAATCATTCATCCAGTCATCTCCCATCCTATTATGCAAATCAGTCTTGATAATCTTCATTGTAGAGAACACTCTCTCAACGGTTGCAGTCGCAACTAGTAAAACCAATACAACTCAATAAGCTGATAAACTATGGATACAAAATATTCTTTCTGGTCTCAACTATCTTCACAGCAAGATCTCTAATATCTTGAAGCCCAAAAAAAGCATCATGCAATCTAACATCTCTAATGTAGGTGTCAAGCTGATCTCTAAGAAATAACTTCTTAGTTGTTGAGAAATCTTATGGATAAAACTCAGCAAGACGACATAACTTATCAAGATCAAATGTTGAGAATGAGTCCCTTGGATCAAGACATGCTATGCAAAGAAGTAACTCCGTACTTGCTTCTGTGAAACGATCATTCATCTCTTAAGAAATTAAATCAATAACCTGGCAAAACACTTCCACACGAAAATAATGCAAATAAATAATTGTTTACCCTCCACGCCTCGAACGATCGCGAGTTGGATATAATATCTTCCATATTGGGCACATTAATAGAATTATTCAGACAAAGTGTTTTGACTTGTTCCAAAAATTCATCCCATCCTATCTCCCTAAACTCTTGCAACCGTTCCCTCACAACTCTAACCAAACTTATAGCATTAACAATGTCTTGATCCTTTCGCTGTAAAGCTTGTGACAATGCATTTGTAATTCCCATTATCTTCCTCAACAAATGCATAGTAGATACAAATTCATAACTTTGCATCTTATCCATCAAGCTTCTAGCCATGACTCTTTATGTTAGCTCAAGCGTGTTTTTACAAACAATCCACTTTGATTTTGATGATAACAAAGTTTTCAAACTTGTTTAAGACTTTTAGATTTTACATTGAAAATCTCTTTTAAGAAATGATATATTTTTAAAGCATCAAGGTTTCTCTATTTTAAAATATCTCTAAGCATACCTGAACACATTACACAAGTTAATTGATCAATTTTTTATTGTATTTTTGAGATATGTTGAATTGAAGTTGCTGTCAAAGAACGAATTTTTTAAGTGTTGGAAGTGTCGACACATTGAACTAACACCCGAAAGAGTGATTCCAGGCCATTCTAAAGTATCGACACATTGAATAAGTGTCGACACATTGAACTAACACCCGAGAGTTGTTTCTTGGCCAAAGTTTAATGTGTCAGCACATACCACAATGTGTCGACACATTGTGTTATTTTGCAGATATCCTGGAAGCGACGCCAATCATCCAAAAAGTCTCCAAATGTCTCAAATGACCTCCAACGGCACTCAAGCTTTACAAGAAGACCCTTGGTGCCCTAGAAGCTTTAAATAGAAGAAGATGGAGAGAGAAAAGAAGTGTGCGCCATTAACTCTTGCCCTAATTTCTAGAGAGAGAAAAAGCTTTCAAGAAGAAAGAAGCTCCACCATCCAAGAAAGCTCGTACTCCCACCTGAAAATACTGTAGCTTTCTTTGTGAATCTTGTCTCTTTGCACACCTCAGTACTTCATACTTGTTTATTCAGCTTAAAGAGCCTTTACTAAGATTCCTTTGTACCCATTCTTGAAAAACACGTGAGTGTTTGTGAAAAACACTTGTCCTACTTGTTGTGTAGAAGAAATCCTCTAGGTTGTGAGGATTTGAGAGAGTGAGTTAAAGTGTAAGCTCGAAAACACTTTGTAAAGGTTCCTTAGCACCCGGAAGCTAAGGTGTACTTACTATTTGGAAATAGTGAAGGAAGCCCAAGGAAGTCAATAGCCTTGGGGGTGGACGTAGGCAAGTGTTGGCCGAACCACCTAAAAATCACGGTGTCATCTCTCTATCCTTATCTCATTTATTGTTGATATTATTTGTTGCACTTGTTTGTCTTTTTTTATTCTTATTAGTCTTGATTATATAGATTTCTCTTTGCTCTTTTAGAAGGGTCTTAGCATATTGGGTTTTCGAAAAAGAGACAAAAGTTTTTATAAGACCCAATTCACCCCCCATTTTGGGTTGTTTTTGCACTCACACTTTGTTTTGGGCAAGTACCATCCTCATTTATATTTTCAAGAACGTCCAACACTGCTGACCACATAGCAAAGAGATGGGTTATTGTAGTGTGGTATGAACCCCAACGAGTGTCACCTATAATGTTATGGGAATTAAAAACTAATAAACAAAGAAAGGAAAAATGAATGATCTAAAATATTGTAATGAGATATAATAATCAACGAGTATCACCTGGTCGTACAAGACTGGTTTCTTGATTTTTGCCCCTTCCACTAGAAATCTCTCCATTTTCCAACCTCTCCACTATCTTCTCATGTTGACTTTGCCGAAGATTATCTTTCCTTTTACAAGAAGCTCCGACCATAGTCACAATCAAAGAAGTGTAATTAAAAAAATCACCAATTTGAAAGTTATTCTTTGCAATAGCCACAACTGCCAGTTGAAGTTGGTGAGCAAAACAATGGATATAGGTAGCAGAAGGATTATCCCTCAAAATGAGCGACTTCAACCTATTGAACTCGCCTCGCATGTTTGATACCCCATCATACCCTTGACCTCTCAATTTGGATATTGACAACCCATGTCTTGCAAACAATTTGTCTATAGCATTTTCAAAGATTGAGAGCAAGTATCAGGAACATGTTCCACACCAAGAAACATTTCAATCACCTGTCCACGTTTGTTCACATATCTCAAAACCACTGTCATTTGCTCCTTCACTGAATTATCTCAAGACTCATCAACCATAAGAGAAAAAAAACTGTCTCCAATATCTTTAATAATGGCAATTGTGGTCTTCGCTGCACAAGCATTCACCAATTCTTTCTGAGTTTTTGAAGAAGTCATTTGGTTGTTTCCAAGAGCATTACTCTTAATTGTCTTAGCAACTTTTCATCAAGCTTACCATACCATTCCAAAATTTCAAGAAAATTGCCTTTCCTCAATGAACCTCTGACTGTCATGACCACAAAAAGCCAATCCTTGCATCAAAAGAAACCGAATGCATTCTAAAACCGCTGTTAAACGAATGCGATAAGCATTCTCTTATCATGCCCCTATGTGGATAACGCGTGCGACACACTTTGTCGCTGATTTTGGAATGCTTCACATTGTATTCTAGTTTCATTGTGAGCACTATCATATGTACCAACATGCTCACCAAAAACCTTCATTGAATTTTTCCAAGTGTTAAATCCAAGAAGTAAACACATCTCCCCCGGACCTTACCCCTCTAGATCGCCTAAACAAATAACACCACAAGCAATATGCAGCATCCTTGATACACTATATTCCAACCACGGATAATCTTTGAACCATGCCGCCCTAAAACCCCTCATATCACTCCATATTTCTTCTTGGGAAAATTATGGCTACGCGGTTGATAAGGACCTTTGATCAAGTACTCCCTACGAACTTGATCAATAATCCTAGCATCATATTCTTCAATGGTTTACGTAACCCTGGGTCAGCAACAATATCATCTGGACTAAACTCAATAAGAGGTCTTTTCAAACTAGTATCCATTTCAGAACTAGTAGCCACGTTAGGAGTATTAGACGACTCCATGCTTTGTGGCTTTTTTTGTGAAAAACCTTTCCATTATCTAAACAAAACAAAACAAAACAAAATTCACGTAAATTAAACGAATTTATAGATTTGTGGCATATGTTAGGTTGTTTGTGATGGAATCTTTTGTAATTAACCTTTCTATCAATGATATTATAAAATTGGCCTTAAAAAAATGGAAATAGAAACTCAAAACAAATAATGGAAAGGTTACCTTAACATGGAAACAAAAACTAAAACAAAACGCAATGGAATCAGTTCTTACCTAATAATCAAATAATTTCTCCCAAATTATTAACTGTCTAAGATATATAGCTAAAATGCAATTGCTGTTCTAGACATTGACAAAAGAAAGATGCTGGTGAAAAATTAAAATGCAATAATTCTATTTTATAAATAATTAATTCTGCCTAATGTGCCCTAATTTGGGATCAAAACATAATTCAAGATAATTACAAATTCTTAATCTCAAATTCTCAAATCTCAATCATACTTTCATACATTCATACAAATTAATTTCACAAGACAAGATAATCATAAACTGAAAAATTTCAAAATATAAGTATAAATTAATTCACAAGAAAAATGCACTTAAATTCACAATTTCACCAAAAAAAAAATCATTCGGAATTGGACATTGATCAGCCTTCAAAATCAAAATTATCAAATCCAACATAATTTATAATTTTATTACCTCTTAGGAGTGGACAAGAGCCAAGAGGTCTGTGGTGTGGCGGACGACGGTGGCTGCATGGCGGGATGGAGAAAATCTGAGAAGTGAGGCCTGAGGGAGAGAGAGAACCAGATTTAGAGAAGTGAGAACGCTGCTGTCGTGTGTTTGTGAGAGAGAAAATCTGAGAGAGAGGAGGCTGAGGAGCTGAGAGAGGCACGAATAGATTATAGAAGGTTAAAAAAAAATTGAAACGGTGCGTTTTTGCTTCAGCAGTGTGAGAGAAAAAGAGAGGGCTGAGAGATCAGATGCACGATTCTGAGGCCTGAGGGTGAGAACTGCAATGTCGGGCTGTTTAAATTTTTTTTTTGGCTGTCGGGCTGTGCAACGTTAGGCTGTTGGACAGGAGGAAGCTTCATTTGGCCTGGGCCTGGGCTCAACCATGGCGGCCCAGGCCAACCTCTTTATAAAAAAAAAAACACGTGTAAAAATTTATTTTGGGCAGAGCCAACCATGGCGGCCGTCATGGTTTGCCATGGCTTGTTTCTGCCCCTGCCTCCATATGTTTGTGTAGTGCTGCATGCAACGGAGACAAGAGTATCAAATATCAATGTAGATTGACTTCGAGAATTGTCCAACAACCCACACAGATATTCAATCCTTTTGATACCCAGCGGTCTGAAACCCAGTCAGACATATCACAATACACACAATTCACATGTTGCTAACCTTCAAATTGACTTCTCAGTTCTGCATTCTGCGATTTCTGCAAAGCAAGTTGCGTTGTTAATTCATGCATCTGCAGAGAAGACAACATTGAGGAAAATCAACACAGAGTTGCATTAAATTTGTCACCTAATTGTGTGCATGCCATCTTGTTTAAGTAAATATATGTTAGAACAATCCTCATTGACGGTGTAAACTCAACAACAGAATTTTTTATACTGTAATTAACATCTATCCCCCTAACTCCCATTTACTACAAGGAAATGCAGTTGCAGCACTTTTCCTTCAGAAGCCAGATTTCCGATCTCCTCGTTCTCCTATTGCAAGGTCCTACATTTAGCCATCAGCATCTTACCCATTTTGCTTTGTGGAGTAAAACTGAGTGCAGAAATAGTATCCTGTTTCTCCTCAACTCTTTCTCCTTCTCCTCAAACCAAATTCTAGCATTATGGCATCACAAAGATACATAAAATGAGTTATGATAGTTCAATTACTAGTTCAAATCAGTAATCTTGAAACCTGTCAACTGCAATCAGCATCATGCCGCAGAGAATGGCAGGGGATATTAGAATGTTTTGATATTAGAAATTCGAGGATATATATATATTACATGTACAAAACGAGTATGCAAAGAAAATACTACAATTTTCGTTCTAGAATGCTAAGACTTTTGCATTGGGTTATGGCCTCCAAATTGCGGCTTAAGCATTAAGAATTTCAACAATATGATGTAGACCTTTAAAAGTTTGTGTTAGCAGCAACAACTTTGTGATAAACCCATAAAGAAATTGAACTAGGAGAGTGAGAGTCTAGCTAATACTACAAGTGCTTCAACAATCTGACTACCTTTCAAGCATAAGAATCTGTAAAGACAAACCTGAGAGAAAAAGGCAGCACAGCAGTGTGTAAACACAAAGCAAAATGTTGGTTTAAAGATGATTTTGCTCTATAAAAGTGAAGTCCATCTAAACCAACATTTTAAACCAGCAGTCAACAGATAGAAAAACATAAGAGATATTCAAGGATTACATAATTTACTTGAAATTATTTATAAAAGATTCAAATTATTTATAATTCGTAGTAATGACTTCCTTTCCGTCTCATAGGTAAGCAAGTGAATGCAATTTATGCCGAAGGTAACATCTAGCATTATCTTCTCCCATAGATTACTTTTCATTAATCTCATTCCATTACAATAAATATAAAAAAATCACTTAAATCATCTCTCTCCTCTATCAATAATCTCATTCCATTACAATAAATATAAAAAATTCACTTAAATCATTTCTATCCACTTTTTTCACCAACTCCTATAAAATTCTAATTTTTTATTACTTTTTCTTAAAATTTAATAAAACTCTAATCCACTTCAATTTTTTATATTTATCTCATTGGCCAAACTACCTCAGAAAAATGTCGCTACAAGAAAACGGAGCCATAACAACCAATTTTTTTGGCCACTAGCTAAATATGGTTGCCAATAGTTGACTTTTAGCAACCAAATTTTAAAACTGCTGCTATTAAGACTTTTAGTAGCAAATTTAAGATGATAGCTAATTTTTTTTTTTTTTTTATCGAAATAGCATATTAGCAACCAGATGATTAGTCGCTAAAAGTTAAACAATGGCAACTAATATTTTTTTGGTCAAAATAGGATATTAGAAGCCAGATAATTGGTTGCTAAAAGTTAAACAATAGCCACTAATATTTAATGGTCACAAACGATGACCATTTTACAACCAGTTAAAGAAATGGTCGCTAAAAGTTATAGAATTAAACAGTAAAGGGACCATTAAAAAAAGTCGTGCCTTTGCATCCTTTAAAAATAAAAAAGTTTATAAGTTAGGACCCACACGTAAAAGTTCTCATTATTGGTTGCTATAAGTTGCATTTTTTTTTCTAGGCCTATAAGTTGCATTCTTAAAACTAAATGAGAGGTGATTCCAAGCGTAGATATATATAAGCTATGCAAGTGAGCCCTCCAAATTAATATTTAGGTTAATATTCCTAATGACTTGTTCAGCAATTGATCTTATATTTGTGCTGTTACTTTTTAGCAATATATATATAAAACTATGTAAAAGATCAAACAACAAAATATAAAGCATGATTCTAACTGTTGAAGGGTTTTGTCTCTACCGTGAAAAAATTTCGCCGCAGCACGTACCACTACCAGAAATATTAAAAAATTAGAAGCATTTTGCGCCGCTAGTTTGACGTTCGCACTAAGAGGATCCCGCGTCCAGCCAAAGTCCTCATTTCTCAACTTCTCAATTTCTGTTCTATGAGAGCTTGGAGGGGGGAATGGCAAGGCAGCCATGTTCGCAACCCAGGTTTCCGTGGCACAATCAAGCGTGATTGATGATCTCTTCTTCTGCGCTCTGATGATAAGGATCCGCTCTCGCCTCGTAGAGCCTCCTTAGATTTTTTCACTCTTTCCCCGTCACCTTGGTGACTCATTTCTCTCCCCTCCACTTCTCTCTACCTTCCACCTCCTTCTATCCGCCCCATCTCTCTTAGGTTTCCGTTTCTACCCTCACTCTCTCCCTTCTAGTTTCACCCCTCCTGTACCCTTTCTTTTCAATCAATTCCCAATTGCACAGAGCAATATGATCAAGGTAATACAATAACCATTTGTAAGCATTCCTCTGTTTCGCAACTTCTCAATTTTTGCTCTTTGAAGTTCTCCTAAAACAAAAGCCACACAAGAGCGCACAAAAGAAGGGTATCTGCTCCCTAATGGCATTCTCTTCGCCACTGTAAGCATTCCTTTGTTAAGTTTGGTTAGTTTAACTTGTGGATTTTTTACCTGCCGTAGAAAACGAAAAGGAGAAAACTCTGCGTTATTCAGAGTTTTAAGGAGAGGAACAGAGTTTGCATAGTTATGAGACGAACAAAGTTTTCGTTCTTTTGTCTAATTTGCATAGTTATGAGACGAACAAAGTTTTCGTTCTTTTGTCTAATGCTGATTTATCTATTATCAGTCCTAATCTAGTAAAATCGTTCAGCATTTTAAACTCTCAGTTCTGTCGGGAAAAATTCCAAGTAACGTTACAAAAAGCATTCCTTTGTTGCCCAGCTTCTCTCTCTGTTTCGCAGATCTTTGAATGCTTTTGTCGGGTTATACGTCTTGCTTTGCTGCGGACTAGAGCATAATTTTGAGAAAGTGCTGGACTAATAAAAGGTAAGTTTTTTTTTTTTTTTTTTTTGAATATTCAGTTGTATTTGGTATTGTATTTCCTATGGATATTCAGTTGTATTTGGACTAATATAATTTTCAGTTGTATTTGGTATTGGATATTCAGTTGTATTTGAGCATAATCTAGTCTTTCTTTCCATGTTAAAGATACTGGTTTTTGCAACTTATTTTATATTTACTTTAATTTGGTAGATGACTTTTCTTGCATGGGGCTCCAGTGGTGTTTTGTGGTGGGCGGTCCTCTGTTCTCATGGTGTTGGAGTGAGTTGAGATTTTAACTTCAGATAGTGGTGAAGATTTTCCATTAAGCATTGATTTGGAGTCCTATTGAGGTAGGGGTGAATAGCGGACTAGTCGGAAGGACATTTCCGGTCCGCTAATAGCGGTGGCCAAAATCAACTCCGCTTTTGCTTTTGAGAGCGATAGCTAAAATCAACTCCGCTTCTGCTTCCGTTAGCGGAAGCGGATAGCGAAATTTCGACAACTTTTTGGGCCATAATTTAAGCTGATCCTAAAACATGTAATTCAAATGTAAAAATAAATATAAAAACATGCAATTTAGTCTCTAACTTCTAACTTGTAACAATCTTAGAAGTATCAGCATCAATTTATGAAACTCTGCAGCATTAGAAATTTCTGGATATTCAGTTGTATTTGTCCCATCAGTAACTTCAGGTTCGTTATCCTCTTTATCATATGTATGACCTTGGATGTCAACCAACATTGAAAAAATTTGAACCTTTTTTATTTAAATGGTAAACGCATTTTGCAAATTTGTTGGTTAAATTCATACACATAACAAATTCACTAAACTGGCATACACATAACAAATTCCAAATTCATTTTCATGAAAACATACACATAACAAATTCATGAAAACAGATCAAATTGGACTAACAAATTCGCATAACAGATTTAAGCAAATATTTGGTGAGCTATGGCAGTAGTTTTCAGTTGCAGGGTGGGAGGGCTCGGTGCTCCAGGGCTCGGGGTGTGTGTTTTGCTGTGACTTGGCCGCGGAATCCTTTGGGGTTCTTATGGTGTTCGGAAGAGTGTAGGGCATTTTTGCGTGGATCAAAACGACGAGTTTTGATCCACTTCACGTCGATAAGAACGTCGGTGAAGATTTTCCATTAAGTGGCCGAAAATCATTGAGCTCCTCTTTGAAGCTCCGTTGGAAGCCGGACCGAAATTACAGTTCTAGTTCTATGCTTCGGGATGTGAGATAGATTTAATTATATCCTCCATCTGAACTATTGATAGATATTCCTCAATACTTTTAAGCCCATTACATTTTTTCTCGTGAGTGTAAAGGTGAAATATTGATTTGCTTTAGAATTTAAAGGCCCATTAGTCTTTCTTATATTGGACAATAAGCCCGTTGGTCTTTTGAACTCGATAACTTGATAAAAGCCCGTAAAACTCATCGATGTTTCCCCTCTAGTCCCGGTTTCAAATTTTTTTTTTGGCTAACGCTCCGCGATTTCGATCTCACAAAGCTAAAAAAGTAGCCGTTGCAAAACGGACAAAAGGAATTCGAGAAGGGCCTATTTAAAACCTGCAAAAAGGATGCGGTGCCAAAGGATGGAATTTCTTCTAATGAAAAGAAATTCGAGAAGGGCCACGCCAATGGGGAAATGTATGTAGGCTGGTGGAAATCCAATTTGCAGGATGGTGCTGAGCGGTTTGTATGGAGAATGGGAATGTGTACTTGGGTGAGTGGAAGAACGGGGTTATCTCCAGAAAAGGGATTTTGATATGGGCCAATGGGAGTAGGTATGAAGGGCATTGGGAGAATGGGGTGTCATTTGGGTAAAGGAACGTTCACTTGGGCTGATGGGAGTAGCAATGCCGGTAATTGGGGTAAGGATTTTCACTTTCAGGTCGGTGCTACGAGGAAAAGGTCGTCGCTGGATTTGGGACGTGTGGATTTGGATATTGCAAGGAATGTGAATTTTCCGCGGATTTGCAACGGGGAATTGGATAGAGAGGTTGGGGATATTACTTGTGATATTGTGGATAATTTGGAGGCGTCTATGTTCTATAAGGATGGTAAGCAGTGTAGCTACGGAGGTTCTGTCGGTCAGATACCGAGGAGTCCGTGTTTGTTGGTCAATGGCGACATTAAGAAACCGGGGAAGATGATATCCAAGGGACATAAGAACTATTTGATTTTATGCTTAATCTTCAACTGGGTATCAGGTGTTTTTTGTTTTTCATTCTCGTTTTCTATCTTGTGTACAATTTTGGTTTTGTTTGTGCCAGTTTTGCCTTTCCGATACCTTTTTTTTTTTGCTTGCAGATACTCTGTTGAAAAGCATGCTTCAATACGACGGGAGCTTAGGCCAGGGGATTTCGATCCCAACGAGAAGTTTTGGACATGGTTTCCAACAGAAGGGTCCAAGTGTACGGCCCCGCATCAATCGTTAGAGTTCAAATGGAAGGACTATTGTCGAATGGTATTCAGGTATTGATCGTTTTTATGGTCATATATAACATTTTGCTTCTCTTTTGAGCTTTTCCACTGTTACCATGACTATTGGGTTGCATTGCCATTTTTGGGTTCCCGTTTTATTGGGAGCTTTCGTGTAAGTTGACTCTTCTATTAAATGGTGTTAACCTGTTAGATTGGTATTTATACGTCTGAGGGAATTCTTTGCAATAGATCCGGCGGACTACATGCTAGCTATTTGTGAAAATGATGCACTAAGGGAGTTATCTTCGCCAGGGAAGAGTGGAAGTATATTCTACCTCACTCAGGATGACCGGTTTATGATAAAAACTTTTAAAGAAATCTGAAGTCAAGGTTACTAGCTCACCCTTTTCTGACTTCTGAATCCATTCAGTTTAAATCGAAACAGTAAAATAACATGCACCTAGGAATTTTAAAGAAGATAACTCTTGTAGAAGAAGTTTCCATATACTATTTTCCGGTTTTTACGTGCTTAGTTCGAATTACATTGAATCTAGGGTCAAATAGATTGTACATTGCAAACTTTACCTTGCATCCTGTCTCAGGTGCTTATCAGCATGCTTTCGAGTTACTGCCAACATGTTTGTCAGTAGTCCAGAATTCGTTTATTTCTGCCCCCTCTTATTTAGAAGTTCTTATACATTGTTCTTCTCATCTGCAGTTAAGCATCAAGGCTTCAATTGAGATGACCGTTGCCCTGCTTACCAAATAAATGACTGTTTTCCTTCCAACTCGAATGGATATTGACATTACCCATGCAAAAAATTATATAGCAGTCATTGAGGCTCTCTGTATTTTCTACACGGGAAATAGTTGTTCTTTTTCTTACATGGGCTTACGCAAATATAGATGCCATCTTAAAAGTTTCTATTTCACTTTTGAAAGCTTTTGTGGTATGGACACCTTAGACATCCTATGACCTGAACAAAAAGCAGCAGCGATTGCAAGTTGTCACTGTTTCCATGACTTTGTTTGTTTTGATTACAGGAAGAACTCTCTAGAGATGAGACTTCATACATCATGAAATAGATCGAATAATGAAAACCGGTACGTTTATTTCTTCAAAATCCATTTGAATATTAGAAGAAACAAAAACTAGTAAAGGAAAATGCTAACAAACTTTTAAAAAATTTTCTAAGCATTCTAAAGAATGACATTTCGAAAGAAGAAACAAAAACTAGTAAATGTGAAAGGAACTGAACTTTTATCTTATTAGAAATCAACTGGTACCTTGTTCAGAAAAAAAACTGCTACCTTAACTATTCCTAGTTAGATACAATTGGGAGCTATTTAATGTTGATTTGACTTTGCAAGCAGCCTTTTGCATCCTCATTTAACAGAGTTTTTAACTCTCAATAGAATTTTAAATCGTTAAGGAATTCGCACTTTCCCAAGATAAAAATGAAGAAGCTAAAATCCTAGAGTTCGGAATCTAACTTGCTGGGGTCTTGAGAAAAGGCATTGAACAACAGAATATGCTGGATGCCACGATTAATGTAAAGACGCTGCAAGAGGAGGAATCTTTTAGAAACAGACAGCTATGCACTTATTAGAAATCAACTGGTACCTTGCTAACTACCCTTCAAGAAAGGAAAAACTGATTCCTATTGAACCAAACCATATTAAGCATAGATCTTGAACCTAGGGTTAAGGGAGAGCTGCGGTTGCAAAAAAGACTTCACCCACACCTCTAAAGGGTTGACAATCAATAGGCCACGGTGAGTTTAAACTAAGGTGGTGGTGATTTTGAATACCGCCCGAATCTTGCCCAAGAACACAGACACTAGTTGTAAGTGTAAGTGTGCCTCCCAATCATATTCTTGGGTTAAACAACCTCAGTTTTGGATGCAAAAGTAGTTTTGTTGTTGTGAGAAAAGGTGAAACTTTGTTCTGCTAATTCAGAAATTTACTCATGTTGTATATGTATCTGAAATTCATGTCTAACTATGACTGCAACTAATTACAGTAAAAATTGGAGGCCACATAGCTTATTCTGGCGGACTTGGGCAGCAGGCAAGTACTTTTGTCGATGAACTTTTTCCTTTTACTTTTATCTGTCAGTCAGATTCAACACCATTGCTTTAAGTAAAATGAAAGTATCTCTGGGTTCTTCTTATTCCGTGGGTTCTTCATCTAGATTTTGCACAACTATAGGAGTCCACCTTATAAGTGCACCGATTAGACACCATTAAATAAGCTTGTGCGTAGAAGAAAATAATGAGATTACCAGAAAGTATAACATTGCTACCTATCAGGGTTTCTGTGCAAAAGACACAAATATCATCACTGCATACTGCATATTACAAGAAAAAAAAATGTTCTCACAATATCTTCAATGAGACTTGAATGTTAAGAAGAGAATTTCAGATTGGATGAAACTAATTTAGTACCTTAAAGTCTTCCCTATAGATTTGAATGTTTTGATTTTTGTAGGTTCTAGTTGAGGTTCCCTATTTCATTAATTCAATGCTGTCTCTAAGGAAAACAGGAAACTTCTTCCGATGAAAGTTTAAAGCATTTTAGGAACTTCGAGCAGCAATTATACGCTGAAGAAATCGGTTCCACGTAAACCTTATATGTGGAACTAATAGTGAATTACGTTGCTATGTTTGTATATTTTATTCAATGTCCCCACAGTATCATGTTAGGAAAAATGACGTGGTTTTTGGGTTCTGATTCCACAGAAAAATAACATTTAAAGAAAAGAATAACAATGTGAAGAATGTTGTTTGGGGCTTTTAATCTTGGATCATTCAGTCCATCATATTAGTTTAATATTTTCTTCTTCTTTTAGGCTAAAACCATATAAAAAACATTTTCATAAAAATACTTTCAAACTGCTTGTGAAACTATTGCATTCTTTTCCATGTCTTACTGATGTGTAGTTTTGAATTTAAAATTTTGTTTCCTATGTCTTTCTTTAAAACTTTTTATTATTATAAATTGTTCAATTAGTATAATAACCCTCTTTTGCTTTTGAAGCTACTTGAAATTTTTATAAGGGATATTCAGGATAATCTAATATTGGAATTCGGATTTGAGCATCTAGATTACATATCCGTTATGTTCTGTTGAATGAGTACAAATCATATACACGAAGACTTGTGCGCTTAAAACTGCTATTTCCTCAACAACCATTTGCATGTTCAAAACTATTCAAATCTCTATTCAATAAATCATGTATATAATTTTTTTTTTTGGCAATGACGTGTGTTCGAATACATTTCAAAACATAAACATTTTCAAAACCATAACCGTGAAAATTTTAAACCAGCATTCAACTTTGAATTTTT
The DNA here is from genome assembly GCA_003952965.2 of Morella rubra. Classification (NCBI taxonomy): domain Eukaryota; kingdom Viridiplantae; phylum Streptophyta; class Magnoliopsida; order Fagales; family Myricaceae; genus Morella; species Morella rubra. Next base: position 16,367,582 of record CM025856.1, on the reverse strand, counting down.
TGTGATCTGAAAATTCTGAAAATTTCCTATCCATCACTTGTCTCGGCTATTATCAAACCCTGATTCTTTTGCTTCCTCATCCCAATTTTTTTTTATCTAAAAATACATTATTTGAATTTAGGAACGAGCTTCGACCTTGATATATTGAAACTCCTTGAACGAACAATTTGAATAAAACCCAAGAACACCAACAAATCAAGCCAAAGAACTAATTTTGACCCATTGAAATCTTATTCCAAGAATCAAGATTATAGTTATAATCTTGACTCGTTGAAATCTTGCTTCAAGAACCAAAATTGAAGTTAGATGTCACAAGGAAGAATCGTTGATAAGTTCTTTAGTTCACTCAAGAACTGGAAGAGAAACTCTTTCTTAGAAAAAATTATACTTAACTTTTTTTGATGTTTCAAAACAATACATAGAAATTGCTAAATATAGGATGAAGTTTGAACAAATCCCTTTTTTTTAAGCAATGTGGGACAACATGGATTAGTCCCTAAGTGAACAGTAACCAAAAACCCTTAAACTAAAACTATCTCCATAATTTAAAAGCAATAATCCAACAAATTAAATAAGCTCAACAAGCCCACAAATATGAAACCTAAACATTAGGTTCAAAACATTAGGCTGTGTCTCCCTCTGCTTGTATCACATGAAGTAGAATTGATTCTTCTTCTTGTGATCCCATCTTGAACGGTGGAGTCTTGTACAGTAAATTGGCATACTTGGTCCAAGTAGATTGCACCAATCCTTGCATAGCTTCTTTAATCTTCTTTGCTCTTGATCTTGTGATTGATTCTTCTGAACTTGCAATGAATCTTGAGACTCTGTCCACCTTGGTACCCATCATTCCACAGCCTAATGTTTTGGATCTAATGTTTAGGTCTCATATTTGTGGGCTTGTTGGGCTTATTTAATTTATTGGGTTATTGCTTTTAAATTATGGAGATAGTTTTAGTTTAAAGGTTTAAAGGTTTTGGGTCCACAAATATGAAACCTAAACATTAGGCTCTGTAGCTTGTATCACATGAAGTAGGATTGGTTCTTCTTGGGATTGATTCTTCTTCTTGTGGAGTCTTGTATAGTAAATTGGCATGCTCGGTCCAAGTAGATTGCACTAATCCTTGCATAGCTTCCTTAATCTTCTTTGCTCTTTATTTTGTGATTGACCTTTCTAGAACTTGCAATGGATCTTTGAGACTCTCTGTCGACCTTGATGCCTGTCAGAACTTTTGGATGATTATCAAGGAGATTTATATTTTTTAGAACAAACAAATTCTCACAACATCCAAAAAAAAATATCTCAAAAAATTTCTTATCATTACAAAAAATATTTTAATAATAATCTAAAGCCTTATTTTAATTATATAAATAATCTTGTGAAGTCTTATTTGAATGCTATAAATAATCCTGAGGAAGGAGCTCCGCAGCTCCTTCCTCATCTTGGAATGTCCCCGTAATGGGGCAGAGTTCATCGAATGATGAAGCTAAATGGCAGCTTTGTGATTGAGATGTTGATGGGTGCGGTAAACGAAGGCGTGTTGGTGACACCTTTGCCAGGTCTAGACTGAGGGAGCTCATTTAGGAAGACGACCAAGTAACTACGAGGTATGAGGACCTCCTAATTTGCCACTAAAGAGAGGAAACCCATCAAAAATTTATTATTCTTTGTTCTTCAAAATGGTGAATACAAAGGAAACCAATGTGAAATTTCGGACCCATAATAATGAAGAAACTTGTGGTTCCGGGAAAGGAAAAGATAAGACTTAGAAAATAATCTATCATTGAAATAAAAGACCCAATTTAAGGAATCAAGAAATTTTACAAAAATGAATTGAAACTAATGATAACACCAAAGGAAAACTACGAATTCCCAACACGCAACTTGCATTTACTCTTGTGAGAATCCGCATTGAACGAAGAAGTTCTCTCTAAGCAAATGCCGAATTCAGCCATGGCGGCACCTATCGTCATCATGGCGGCGCCTATCGTCGTCAGGACCTCCAATAAGAAATCATAATTAAAACCAGACAAACTAGATCTAGTAAGCTAAAATCATACAAGTAGAAAATCTCGAGTAGGAAAGTTCAAAGCCAATGGTACCAATTCAAGAAAAATAGAGTACATTCAACTTCGAATTTACTATGATCTGTAGATTCTGAACATTCCTATCTATATCAGATTCTTCTAACTCCACCTGCAGGATTCTTACTCACCATGTCATAAGAAACTACCATTTGTTTCTTTTGCTTCCTCATCCCAAAAAAACAGTAAGAAATCATAATTACAATCAGACAAACTAGACCTAGTAAGCTAAAATCATATGAGTAGAAAATCTTGAGTAGGAAAGTTCAAAGCCAATGGTACTAATTCAAGAAAAACAGAGCACATTGACCAATCTAGAGTACATTCAACTTTGAATTTATCTAAATAATAGTTACTTAGATGTCACTTGTTTATATTTATTTATTGGGTAACATGATGTGACATAAGATGTTACATAGATATTATTGAGTGACATTGTAGAAAAATCATGTCAATGATTAATGAATCAAATGCGAGAAATATGACTCTTCGGTTCCTTATTCACTTGATATTTTGTTTTAGATCAAGTTACATATCTGAAGATTCTAAACATTCCTATCTATCAGATTATTCTGACTCCACTTGTAGGATTCTTACTCACCATGTCGTGCAAAACTATTATTTGTCTCTTTGCTTCCTCAAAACGAGCTTTACTTCATCACTAGGTAATCATAAGGACAAAGAGTTTTTTTAGATATATATTTTTCATAAACAAACGAATTCTCACAACATCTAAACAAATATATCTCAAAAAAATTTCTTATCAATACAAAAAAAAAAATATTTTCAAAAACACAGTCCATAATACTCTGAAGCCTTGTTTTAATGATATAAATAATCTAGGCAATAACATGAAGTAAATAATCTTCAAGAACGAGCTAGAGCTGTTAGTAAGAGCAAAGTCCTAATCCAGGATGAAGTTAAATGTACTCGTAATTTAGGATGGCTCAATTGAGATGTTGTTGCTAGGTGCTATTTCCAAATTTGAGAAATTTGAGAGAAACTTACTGGGAAAAAGACTCCATTTTTTCGATGGTTATGTTTTGTTAAGGAAGAATCCTCTTCTGATTCTTCACTAGAGTTTAAATGATTTGTTATTTGAATTTTACGTGTATTATTCCTTTCCTTATCTATAGGATCTCAATGTATTTCTTTGTTGTTTATTTCCTTGTATATAGGATTCTGTTTCTTTGTAAACGTTGTCTATATAATTCAAATTCTTCACCTCAATGATGATTGAGGATTCCAGTGATATGCTACGGTTTATTCAAACCTCTTTATGGTATCAGAGCAAGTAGGTTGAAATTTTTTTCCGATCACATGGCTGCGAATGCTTCCTCATCGTCTTCTCTTCCGCTGAACACAATGGTGCATATGCTCACCATCAAACTGACCTCCAACAATTACTTGCTCTGAAGACATCAGTTTGTCCCTTTGTTAACCAGTCAAGATCTCTTCGGCTACCTGGACGGTAGCAAAGTTGCTCCCCCTTCCACGGTCACGGCTTCTGACGGTACCCAGATGCCCAATCCCGTCTACTCTTCCTGGTTCAACATTGATCAGATGCTGCTGAGTTTGCTTTATTCCTCCCTCACTGAGGAATCTATGAGCGAAGTCCCCGGTAAGCCTCATTGTTCTGCAGCTTGGCTTGCCCTTGAAGCTGCATTCTCCCATCGAACCAAGACTCGGGAACTTCAACTCAAAGATGAGCTCCAACTTATGCAGCGTGGATCTCAATCTATAGCTGAATTCTCTCGGACGTCCAAGGGTCTTTGCGACCGCCTGGCCACCATTGGTCGTCCTGTTGACGACATGGATAAAGTCCATTGGTTTCTGTGAGCATTGGGTCCCGATTTCAAAATTTTCTCCACCACTATGCTCTCACAGCTTCCGTTACCTTCTTTTGCAGATCTAGTTCCGAAAGCTTTGAGTCATGAAATTTTTGAACGATCGCTTTGTCACCCATCCTCGAACTCTGCCTTTTATGTGCAGAACTATTCAAAATCAAAGGCACCCAAGAAGAACAAGCCTAAGTCTTCTTCTACTACTGCTTCGAAACCGGCCCCCTCCTCTTCAGTTTTTTGTCAACTGTGCGACAAGGAAGGCCATTTGGCAAAACGCTGCTGGACTTTTTTGAATCTGAAAAAGAAGCAGTCAGCAAATCTTGCTGAAGCATTTTCTGCTTGCTCACTTCAGGATTTGAATGCCTCAGAATGGTTTCCCGACTCTGGCGCTACCTCTCACATGACAAGTGATGCTGACGGTGTGGATGTGCCTGCTGTCTACTCTGGTAATGAACGTGTTATGGTTGGAAATGGTCACTCGTTACCGATTTCACATACCGGTTCTATCACATCTCTTATTTTCCATAGTCCTATTCTATTGTCCAATGTTTTGGTCGTTCCTGGTATTAAGAAAAATCTTCTTTCTATCAGTCAACTTACCAAAGACAATAACTATTGTGTAACCTTTTCTTCCTCTAGTTTTACCATACAGGATCGGGTCACCGGGACACAGCTGGGAGTCGGAAGATGTGAAAATGGCCTCTACGTGTTAGATTGTGATCACCATGCTTTCCTTTCAGCTGCATTTTCTAATAAACCACGAGCTTCAGTCCAGTTGTGGCATGCTCATCTTGGACACCCCAATTTTTGTATTGTTTCTTCTCTTTCAAAATTAGGGTCTATTTCTTGTAGCAATAAATTGGTGAAAACTGATTCCAAATTTTGTATTGGCTGTAAACTTGGCAAAAGTCACCGTTTACCTTTTTCTATTAATGATAATCAATGTGCTTTGCCTTTTGATCGCTTACACTGTGATTTATGGGGTCCCTCACCAATTGCTTCCACCACTGGATATAGATATTATGCTGTTTTTATTGATGATTGTACTCGCTTTGGTTGGATCTTTCCTTTAAAACTTAAATCTGACTTTTTCAATACATTCATCAATTTTCAACGCTACATTGAAACCCAATTTTCCGTCAAAATTAAATATTTTCAGTGTGATGGCAGTACCGAGTTCACTAACAATCAGTTTCGTACTCATCTCACTTCTTGTGGCATTGCACTTCGACTTGCGTGTCCTTATACTCCTAGCCAAAATGGGATTGCTGAATGTAAACATCAACGTGTCACAGAAACTGGTCTCACCCTTATGTTTCATGCATGCATGCCTTTATCTCTTTGGGTTGAGGCTTTCCCTACAGCCATTTTTCTCATCAACTGGCTTCCATCGCCAAATCTCGGTGGCAAGACTCCTTATGAGCTTCTATATGGTAAGCAACCCGATTACTTTATACTCCGCAATTTTGGTTGTCTCTGTTTTCCTTATTTGCATCATTATGCCCATAATAAATTATCTCCCAAATATATTCCTTGTGTATTTTTAGGTTATAGCACTCTTCATAAAGGTTTTCGTTGCTTAGACCGACAGACACATCGTATCTATATTTCTCGTCACGTGCAATTTCATGAAACTTGTTTTCCTTATGCGGGTCCTAATACGCAAAGTGTTCCTAGCTCGAGTCCTTATGATCAATTCTGTGACCCCATGGAATGTGGATCTTCTTTGTCTCCTTGTTTGTCAAATACTTTGCCTAGTTCCTCGCACCTTACTTGTTTCCCTTGCAGTGACCAAACACCTGCGTCCTCTTTGTCGGATCCTCCTATCATTCTGTCTTCCGTTACCCCTGATCCGTCGACCATTGACTCCCCTGTTTCCTCTCCGTCCGTTCCTCCACTCTCTGTCACGGTGCCACCTCCAACCGGCCACCCGATGATTACTAGAGGGAAAGCAGGTATTTTCAAACCTAAAGCTTATCATGCTCTGACACTTGTCTCTTTGTCTCAATATTTTCAGGCACTCCTTGCCACTAAAGAGCCTCGGGGCTTTAAGTCTGCTGTAAAACATCTTGAGTGGCTTTCAGCTATGGATGATGAAATTCATGCTTTGAAGAAAAATGAGACATTGGATCTTGTTCCTTGTCTTGTTAATCACAACATTGTTGGGTGCAAATGAATCTTTAAAACAAAGTTTCATGCTGATGGATCTATTGAACGACATAAGGCTCGCCTTGTGGCTCAGGGATTCTCTCAGATCCATGGTCTTGATTTTGAAAACACATTCAATCTTGTGGTGCGTCCTACTACTGTTCGGATTATTCTCACATTGGCCATCTCTTCTGGATGGCGTTTACATCAATTGGATGTTAAAAACGCTTTTCTTCATGGCCATCTCTCTAAAGAGGTTTATATGGAACAACCGCATAGCTACACTGACCCTCAGCTTCCTGGCCATGTATGCCGTTTGAAGCATGCTCTCTATGGTCTCAAACAAGCACCAAGAGCTTGGTTCTAGCGCTTTAGCACTTTTTTGTTGAAGCTTGGTTTTTTACTCAGTCAGGTAGATTCGTCTTTGTTCATATATCACTCTTCAGCTGACATTGTTTACTTGTTGCTCTATGTCGACGATATGGTCATCATTGGCAGTAATTCTTCCTTGATTTAGTCTCTTATTGTTCAGCTCTCTCAGGAATTCTCTATGAAAGATTTAGGACCTCTTCATTATTTCCTTGGCGTTGAAGTTCTTTCTAATGATCACGGTATTTTTCTCAGTCAAACGAAATATGCACTTGATCTTCTCTGGCGTGCTGACATGGTTGATGCCTAGCCTATCTCCACTCCTTTTGTGGTTGGCCATCACTTGTCTACCGAAGGAAAATTGTTCTCCGATCCAACTCTCTTTCGATCACTTGCTGGTGCTCTTCAATATCTGACAATCACTCAGCTGGATCTTTCTTTTAGTGTGAATTCTATCTGCCAGTACATGCATGCTCCCACCGAAGATCACTTCCGCGCTCTGAAACGTATTCTACGTTATGTGAAAGACACGGTTCGCCATGGTCTTCAACTACATCGCACTTCCTCTCCTGTGTTGCTTGGTTATTCTGATGTGGATTGGGCTGGTTGTCCTAACACACGACAGTTCTACTACAGGCTACGTCATATTTTTTGGACCCAACTTAATCTCATGGTGTTCCAAGAAACAGACTACAGTTTCACGTTCTAGTGCTGAGGCTGAATATCGTGCACTCGCTGTGGCCTCTACTGAATTATCTTGGATTGTCCAACTACTTAGAGATCTTCGTGTCCCATTACCTTCACCACCAAAGATACTTTGTGACAATCAAAGTGCCATCTTTATGGCCATCAATCCAGTTACTAGATCTCGTTCCAAACATATCGCCATTGATTATCATTTTGTACGTGAGTTAGTGGCTAACGGCAATTTGAAACTTGGATATATTCCCTCACATCTTCAGTTGGCAGATTCTTTTACCAAGGGTGTCACCAAACCACAATTCCTCCTTTTTCGCAGCAAGCTTCGCGTTACCCCTTCTCTCACGCTCAACTTGAAGGGGGGTGTTAAGGAAGAATCCTCTTCTGATTCTTCACTAGAGTTTAAATGATTTGTTATTTGAATTTTACGTCTATTATTCCTTTCCTTATCTATAGGATCTCAACGTATTTCTTTTGTTGTTTATTTCCTTATACATAGGATTCTGTTTCTTTGTAAACGTTGTCTATATAATTCAAATTCTTCACCTCAATGATGATTGAGGATTCCAGTGATATGCTACTGTTTATTCAAACCTCTTTATGTTTAATTCCATCCAGCAAGATATGATAAAAAAAGAGAATCACATTCAACTCTGTCTTTGATTATGCGATTCTGGGATTTCACCTCGGTAGCCATGAACAGATCAAACTATGCACATTCAAAATATATCTCAAAAATTTTTCTTATCATTACAAAAAAAAAAAAAAAAAATGTTTTCAAAAACATAAACAAACATAGTCCAATAAATACCTGCAGCCGTATTTTCATGATTTTAATAATTTAGGCAATAACCCGAATCCTAATCTTATGCTATTTCCAGATTTGAGAAACTTGGTTACTGGGAAAATGACTCATTTTTCGATGGCTATGTTCAATTCCATGACAACAAGATATGATAAGATCAGATTCCACTCTTTGTCCTGGATGCGATTCTGGGATTTCACCTCAGCAGCAACCTAAACCATGAACAGAGCAAACTAATGTGCATCTAGATCTAGTAGAGTAAAGTAATGATGCTCCTCCAGCAAAGGAAAGTGATGAGGCTTCTTATGCTGGTTTTCATTGCCTTTCATCTACTGTCAATCTTTACTCACAAGGCTATCGCATGGGAGTTCGAGAGATGATGGTCTATTACCTAAACAGAGATATTTCAGACAATCAAGACATATTGCTTTTGGCAAGAATTCTAGGAACTCTCCAAATTCCTTACCCAGTGTCCATTTAGATCCATGATGGCACCAAGTCACTTCTTATTGCCTTTGAGGAGTGTCACTCTGGGTGCAGCCGGGCGCCGTGCCTTCACCTCATATGTAACAAGATTAGATCGACAAAAGATGTGACTTTCTTGGAGTAATTGAGCATTGTCTTGGCAATGATGAAGTTCCTAAACTCTTGTTAATAATATATATGCTTACGGTTCTCAGGATGACGGTGAGCAAGAATTGGAAGGTAATAATAACAGTGATGAATCTGATAGGGAGAGTTTAGATCACAGAAAATTCGAAATTGAATGTTGGTTTAAAAATTTTCATTGTTATGGTTTGGAAATTGTTTGTTTTAAATTTGAAGACTATACGATTTATTGTATAGAGATTTGAATAGAAAATAGTTTGGACCACATTCACAAGGTTTTAGAGCTCAAGGAAGCGAAAGAGTAGTTGCAAACTCACAAGTCTTCGTGTACATGATTTGTACTGCAATCGGCAGAACCTACATAATCATAATCTAGATGGTCATTCAACTAATAAAACATTTGGACTTTGATGTATATGCCTTGCATGAATCGCAGGCAATTTGAATTTGAAATCAAAACACATATATAATCAGAGCTGGCTTAATAATGCTTATAGTCACGTTACATGGTTAACAAAATTTTAAATTTCAAACTACACATCAATCGTAGACAGTTTGAAATTATTTTCTCAATGATTTTAAGACATGTACATCAGTCAAACTTAATTTTGGCCCACAAAACAAAAGTGAACTTTCTAGTAGACAGTTTACACCTTACAAACCTTCTTAATCATATATTCGAATACAGAATAAGTTTTCTACTTATAAATGAAACACATAAAAGAAATGTGGAGACGACTTCACACATATGTCTTGAACAACTACTATCAAGATGCCAAACATAGTCATTACAAGAAATGCAACATGTACAAGCAACAAGGGATATAGGTAGGAGAGTCACAGAGACAAGTGAATGTTCAGATCACAGAGAATTCGAAGTTGAATGCTGGTTTAAAAATTGCATTATTATAGTTTGGAAAATGTTTGTTTTGAAATGTATCCAAAGATTGTGTGATTTATTGTATAGAGATTTGAATAGCAAATAGTTTACACCACATTCAAATGGTTTCAAGCTTCCTAGCTCAAGGAAGCCAAAGAGGAGTTGCAAATGCATAAGTCTTCATGTACATGATTTGTTCTACATTCAGCAAATAGAGATTCATAATCTAGATGGTCATTCAACTAAGGAAGCACATTAGGACTTTGCTAGAATTTTACTGAACATCAAAAGCAATCTTGACTAGTTCTTTTAAAGTCAAAACATATAACCAGCTGGCCTAATAATGGTTATGTCTTTACACTAATTGATTGATTTGTAAATAAAAAAATGTTAAGATTTTAAATTTCATACTAACATCAATAATACATGGGCAACAATGCAATAGTTTCACAGGCATTTTGAAATTATTTTTTTGAAAATGTTTTTCCAACGGTTTTAAGACAAGTACATGAGTCAAACTTAATTAAAAGTTTTGATGGACTTTCTAGTATTTAATGAGTCAAATTTATTCCAATACTGAATAAGTTTTCTATTTATAAATGAAACCCACTACTACTAAAGGTTCCATACAAGACTAAAAGCCTAAGCAACATTCTTCACGTCGTTATACTTTTCTTTAAATGTTGTTTTTCTGTCGATTCAGAACCCAAAATAGACTAAATGTTGTTTTCCTAACGCACTGGGGACACTAAATAAAATATACAAACATAATTTCACTATTAGTTTCACAGCTTGGATTTATGTGGAACCGAGTTTTTCACCGTATAATTGCTGCCCAAAATTCCTAAAAAAGATTTATGCAATGTTGTCTAATCGATGCACTTATAAGGTAGACTCCTATAAGTTTGTGCAAAATCTAGATGAAGTCCAGCTTCAGCAAATTTGAGCTAACTTCTATCTATGCTCTTGTATTACAATTGTCTTCAATAAGAAGAACCTAGGGATACTTTCATTTTCCTCAAAGCAATGGTATTGAATGTGTCTGACAGATCAAAGCAAAAGGAAAAAGTTCATTAACAAAAATACTTGCCTGCTGCCCAGCCAACAAGAATATTCGGCCTCCAATTTTCACTAGAATCAGTTTTAGTCATAGTTAGACATGAATTTCAGATACATGAATTTCACAGAAGTAAATTTCTCAAGTAGAACAAAAGTTTCACCTTCTCACACAACAATACAGCTCCTTTGGCATCCAAAACTGAGGTTATTTAACCCAGCACACTTACACTTACAACTAGGCTGTTTGCAAAGCAAAAATCAACGTTAAATAGGTTGATTTTGGTCCCAATTAAAATCTAACTAGGAATAGTTAAAGTAACGATTTTCATTATTGCATCTATTTCATGAAGTTCCATCTCCAGAGAGTTCTTCCTGTAATCGAAACAAACAAAGTCATGGAAACACAAGTGACATCCTACATTGGTCTGTTCTGTGGGCCCGACCAAAAGTACAGTGACAACCTTGCGCTGTTGCTTTTGTTCCGGTCATAGTGTGTAGGATTGAAGATTTCACCTAAAAATCTAACTTACCACCCTAGGGCTTAAGCCGATGTCATAGAATCTACAAGGTGTCCACACCATAAAAGCTTCTAAAAGTGAAACAGCAACATTTAAGATGGCAGCTATGTTTGCGTAAGCCCATGCAAGAAAAAGAATAACTATTTCACGTGTAGAAAAGGCTGAGAGTCAATATCCATTTGAGTTGGAAGGAAAACAGTCATTTATTTGGTAAGCAGAGCAACAATCATCTCAATTAATGAAGCCTTGATGCTTAACTGCGGATGAGAAGAACAATGTAAAAGAACTTCTAAATAAGAGAGGGCAGAAATAAACGAATTGTCGACGAGTTCTTTTACTGACAATCATGTTGGCAGTAACTCGAAAGCATGCTGATAAGCACCTGAGATAGGATGCAAGGTGGTTATAATCTATTTGAACTTGGATTCAATGTAATTCGAACTAAGAACTAAAACTGGAAAGTAGTATATGGAAACCTATCAATCTTCAGCCCCTGTCTAAATTAGGCGTTAAATCAAACGGAAAAGCATGAAAAATGACCAAAATGCCCCTCCAAAATAAAATTACTAAAAAAAGTAAAAAAATTCATTAAAAATAAAAAATATAATATTTTTAAAAAAATAAAATATTTTTAAATAAAACTATTGAAATCTATTTCAATAATCTATTTATTTTTAATTTAATTATTTTTATTTATTTTTTAAAATTTAGCCTTGGAGGGGCATTTCGGTCATTTTGCATGATTTTCCGTTGGACTTAATGCTGATTTAGAGATGGGGGGGCAAAGATTGATAGGTTTTGAAAGTTATGGGTCTCAAATTGTTAGATTGAAAAATAAGGGTAGCAACTTGATTTTTGCCAAACATTGGGGCTAACTATGAGTTTACCCCTATTAAAAGTGATAAAATTTTACTATTTGTGTTTAGTTTGGACAACTATGCAAAAGTGTCCGGATGCGAGGATTTATCCAAACATGAAATGTTGTCATTTTTCTTATGTCCGGACGTTATGTCAATGCTGTCTGGACTCTTTCATAGTAAAGTTTAATTATTTTTTTAACTGCTTTAAGTTCAGACGGCTATCCAAATAGGTCCGGACGCTATTTTTATCTGTTCGAACGCTTTTTTATATTAAATTTGCATTTTCTTTTTTTATTATACCGTTCGGACTCTTTTATGTTGTTGTTCGACGTAGTTATAACGTTCGAATGTTGTTTTGCAGATTATTAAATGTTAGCCCAATGTGGTTTTGTAAAACAAAACATATTTGATTTTGATGATAACAAAAGTTTCTAAGTACTTTGAAGTCTTGTAAATTTTTCCTTGTCAATCCACTTTCTAAATGATATATTTCAAGGGATTTGGGTTTTCTCTCTCTAAAATATTTTAAAGGACTTGAACACCATTACATAAGTTGATAAGATCAATTTTTCCCTTTGTAGGTGTTTAAAAAGATTTTGGAATGGTTTGGACGCTTTAAAGTTGCTGATTTTCTCTCCAGCACTTATAAGTGTCGACAGATTGATTCATAGTGTCGACACATTGCACTTACACTCGAGAATATCATTTCGACACATTCAAGTGTATTAGTGTTGACACATTGCACTATCTCCCGAGATCAACATCAGTTTTTTGAAGTGTCGACACATTGAAGACTAGTGTCAACACATTGCACTGACTCCCGAAAGCTCAACTCTAGTTCAATTTTTGATGTGTCAACACATGCTAACCATGTGTCAAGACATGCCAGGGTTTAATGAAAAATTTGAAAAATTTTCAGAACCTTCAAATTACTTTCAAATGACGTGGGCGCCTTCCAACGGTCCTTTTGCTAGCTTTGATGACCGTTAAAGTCAAAGAAGATTAAATACAAGAAGTTAAAGAGAAGAGAAGGATCGCACGAATAGACTTTTGCAATTATTCTACAACCTAACTTATAGAGAGAGAAATGCTTTGAAGAAGAGAGAAGACCGCACCTACCAAGAAAGCTTGTAATTCCCCTGCCAAATTTCAGCTTTCTACTGAGATCTTTGTCTTCTTGCACTGTTTTGTGCTTTACACTTGTATATTCAGCTTTGAGAGCCATTCATTGATCTTCTTTGTACCCATCCTTTATAAACCACTTGAGTGTTGGTAAACACTAGGTCCTACACGTGTGGGTAGAAGAAATCCCTTGGGTTTTGGGATTTGTGAAAGAGTTAAAGCGTGAGCTCGAAAAACGCTTTGTAAAGGTTCCTTAGCACTCCGGAAGCTAAGGTGTATTTAGTATTTGAAGAATAGTGAAGGAAGCCCAAGGTAGTCAATAGCCTTGGGAGTGGACGTAGGCAAAGTTGGCCGAAACCTAAAAATACGGTGTCATCTTCTAACTCTTTCTCTCCTTATTGCTTGTTTCATATCTTTCTTTGAGGTGTTTTATGCCCTTCGGTTATATTGCTTAAATTATCTTGAAAAAATTTATTTTTTTATTATAACCCAATTCACCCCCTCTTGGATTGTTATTTAAACTTTCATTAAAAATGAGCAAGCGTTTGCGTACCAGCAGCAGGCCGATGCCGAGAAATCTTTCTACTCTAGCTTTATCGTTGGAGGAACATACGGCAGTCATAATGTCCCACTCGGTCGTTGTCAAGTGGCATATCCAAGTTGGCGGATTTCTACGAGCTTCGGTTTGAGGATCGGATGCTTCTAGAGATAGTGGAGCAAGTAGGTTGGCTTCCATTCCTCCAGAGGACCGGGTATGCGTCGAAGAACCTAGTGCGAGAGTTCTATGCTTCTATACTTCAGGCGAGGGACCTCGAGGAGCCTAGTATGGAGGTCACCGTCCGTAACGTTCAGATCATATTCTCGCCAGACGAGCTATTTCTTGGGGTATGAGGGATTTGACAGCGTTCCCAAACCTGCCAATGAGCGAGGAGGGCCGGCCTACTAAGGCCGAGGTATTCGGACCATGCTGGGCGATGATACACTGATTTTGGAGGGAGCTTATATGGTACACGGGCAGTTGCTTCCTTTCTGGCGGATCATGCACCTGATCCTATGCTACCATCGACCCGAAGAAGCACACGACGAGTGTCTTATGGCCGGCTGAGTTCTTGTACATGGTAGTTGTACGGGGGCTTCCTGTTGATATGGCATCATTCATCTACCAATCCGTTCGTGCTGAGGCCCTGAAGACGATGCTCAGATTTCATTGCCTTATGGGTTCTTCTGACCCAGTTCCTGCATCCTTGATGGTACCCGAGGGTGCCGACGAGCTGAGGGCACTTCCACTTGGGTGATTAACAAGACAACGCTCTCAAAGTCGATGGCCAGACACGACGAGTGCTGAATGCGCTCGGGCAGCTAGAGTTAGATGAGAGGAGCCGCTAGGGGGGAGGAGCAGGATCCTGGACAGGGCTCGACCCAGGGACTTGAGGGACATGGCCGAGTTGGGTGGCGGCTATGATGACCGAGTTGACTGAGCAGATGCGAGCGGTCATGCAGCCCACCCATGAGATGGATGGGTGATATCAGTTCTCGGCTAGCAGCTTTGGAGCAAAAGGTCAGAGCATGGACGGTGAGTGAAGAGGCAGGTGGTCGAGGTTTAGTTGCCGGAAAGGGCGTCGCTACTAGTGCAGAGCTAGTTGCCTGACTCAGGGGTCGTTGCTTGAGGAGCACAAGAAATGTCCGGAGTTCTGAATCGCTGATGATTGATGATCAGTAGATATTTAGTTTCTTTTATTATGATTTATTTTTTATTATATTTTGAGGACATTTATTTTTATATTATGTTTTGAGTATGTATATTGGATTGTATTTGATGTTATTTTGTTTATATTATGTTTTGTGGATATTTGATATATTTATGTTATTTCTATTATTAAAAGTCATTACAATATGTTTATCTTATTTCTATCTTATTTCGTAACTCCTTTCAACTTCGTTACACAACTCTTCTTTATATTAGAAAGAAATAAAAAAATAAGATCGTCAAAACCGTTAGACTAGAGGATAACCGTCCGACGTATTACAGTAAGGTCGAACGGTGTCGTACTTCGCAAGAAAAGCGTCCGGACGTAATTGATACACTGTTCGGACGCTTGTTTTTAGATTAGTGTTGAGATGCTGTCGTTTGGGGCTTCCAAACGGCGCCATGAAATTTAATAAAGCGTTCGTTTTATGAGTGACGTTTTTTCAAGATCAGACGTTGTCGTTTGTAGTTGCTAAAATGGTGTCGTCAGTTGCAAGCGTCGGACGGTATGAAAATTTAGGCGGCATGTTTTTCCTCGTAAACTTTTACACGTAGGCGTCCGAACGATATTATGTCCCGAACGGATTATATTCGTTTGAAAGATGGGAAATCGCAGACAGTGTAGGAAAACGGTCAAAACTTAGAAATTTGAGAGATTTGAGCAAGAGGAGAAGAGGAGAGCTGATTTTAAGACATCAATCTCATTGAAAAGGGTGTGGAAGGAGCAACTCATTTGGGATTTGATATTGGATTGCATTTGAGGTTAGTGGGTTTTTAATGTTTTAGGATGAAAAGCATGGATTTTAGGATATAAAAGCATGTGTTTTTCAAATTTTTAGGGTCTAAAATGATAGCAATTGAGTTTGGGGTTGGTTGTGATGTGTTTATATTGAAGTGTTTGTCATTTGGGTTGATTTTGGCATGAATTTGTGTGAAAATTCATTGTTCGTCGAAGAACAGTGTTGTTCGACAATCACAGTCGACGGTTATGTCCGTCCGGACTTTTAGTTCGGACGCTTTGCAAAAAGGTCCGAACGCTTATATTTTATGTTCGGACGGTTATGACGTCCGAACGGTTTTGTTGTTATGTTCATGCATTCATTTAGTAGCCTTAGCCCCTGTTTAAGAATTACACGGAGTTCGGATAACGAACTCGGTGTAATTCTTGAATTGTCCACGTTATGGACAGTTTGAGTTTACAATATGCGTAATGTGCGTAATTGTATCTGCTATTGTGACTAGATGTGTTTAGAAATTTCGATGCAAATCTCCTTTTGTCCTTCGGATACACATTCAGCATTGAGCTTACACACTGCCTTCAATGGTGGGTGTTTATGCTCAATGTTGTAGGCGTGTATCTGGGGACTGAGGGAAATGCTGTCGAAATTTCTAAAGCATCGGTCACAATAGTCGGGTCAATTACGTGCAGTACGTGATATTGTAAACTTGAATGGGATAGACCTATCACCGAAGAAATTGGAGTTGAGTGTGAATGTCATCATTGTTTGCATTATTGTTTGTATTTTCGTCTTTGAAGGAACAATATGGATAAGAGCTGGATTTATGAGGCTGATAGACTCAAAAGTGCGAAGTATAGTGATGGTGTTCGGGATTTTATGAGTGTTGCCCGTAGTTATGCAGATAGTCGGGACTGATAAGATGTCCATGTAAGAGATGTAAGAATGTGTTGTTCCAACGTGTAGACGAGATGGAGGATCATTTATTCATAATTGGGTTTGACCAGAGTTACACTCATTGGGTATTTCATGGAGAGTCGATTTCAGAAGTTTCTAACCGGGTAGTGACTTTAGAACCTGAACCGAGTAGTGAGGACTCTGAGGGAAACATAAATGATGATATGAGAGACATGTTAGAAGATTTTGAGGCGGGAGAGGGGTTGATGAGAACGCTGGTGAAAATATTTCTAGGTCCTGAAACATCGAGTCTGGGTTTGGAGGGGTTTTCGCGTATACCAAGTTATGGGTAGATGCTGAGCGAGAGTTGTATCCCGGGTGTAAGAAGTACTCGAAGTTGTCTTTCGTTGTTAGGTTACTTCATGTGAAGTCGAGAATAATTTGACTGTAAAGGCGTTTGAAGATGTGTTGGGCTTGATAAAAGATGCGCTGCCGGAGGGGGAGACACTTCCTAAATCTTATTATGAGGCGAAAAAGTTAAGAAAGAATTTAGGATTTAGCTATGATAACATACATGCGTGCTTAAATGACTGTGTACTGTTTTGGAAGGAGCACAGTGAGTTACAAGAGTGTCCGGTGTGTGGGAATCGAGGTGGAAGTACAGTCAGAATAAAATCAATAGCGTGTGGTTGAAGATGGGGTGATGAGGCATCCTGCAGACTCTGGGTATGGAAGGACCTCGATAAGAAGTATGAATGGTTTGGTCGGGAATCTCGGAACGTCCGGTTGGGTTTGGCATCTGATGGGTTCAATCCGTTTGGCAACATGAGCTTATCGTATAGTATATGGCCAGTGGTACTAATTCCATACAATTTGCCGCCATGGAAATGTATGAAGGATTCAAGTTTCATGCTGTCATTGCTTATTCCGGGTCCAAGAAGTCCCAAGAATGATATCGACGTCTACTTGCAGCCATTGATAGATGAGTTGAAGGACTTGTGGGAAAATGGAGTGCAGACGTACGACGCGGCCGTGTCAAGTTCATTCAAGTTACATGCTGCTTTGCTTTGGACAATAAATGACTTCCCCGCTTATGGTAATCTCTCGGTTGGAGTACGAAAGGATGGTTAGCATGCCCTAATTGCAATGCGAACACAATGTCATTTTGGTTGAAACATGGGGGCAAACATTATTTTTTGGGACATCGCCGGTATTTGCCGCGACGCATGGGTGGAGGCATGATGTCGACATATTTGACGGGAAAAAAGAGTTTAGAGCAGCGCCTGAAGAAGTCACTGGAGAGGAGATACTTCAACAACTTGAATCGGTACCGTTATGTTCGTTTGGGAAGACTCAGAAGAAGAGAAAACGGGCTGACAATGAGTTAAGTTGGACGAAGCGCAGCATATTCTTTGAGTTGCCGTACTGGTCAGATTTGAAACTTCGACATAATTTGGACGTCATGCACATAGAGAAGAATATTTGTGACAATGTGTTGGGAACTTTGATGAACGTCGATGGTAAGACGAAGGACAATGCTAGTGCTCGGAGGACTTGGCATTAATGGGCATTAAAAAGATTTGCATTTGCAAGTTCGGGGTCAGCAGGAGGTGATGCCTCAAGCATTATTTACTTTAACGAAGGATGAACGTAAGAAGTGTTGTGAATGGCTGAAGGGTGTAAGTTTCGGATGGATACGCCTCTAACATATCCCGTGCGTGAATATAAAATGAAGGAAAATAATGGGTATGAAGAGTCACGACTCACACGTCTTGTTGCAGCGACTGTTACCGGCAATGATACACGGGTTGTTAGGAAACGAAGTATGTACAGCGTTGACTGAGTTGAGCTTATTCTTCAGAGACTTGTGCTCAAGAACAATACGTTTAGACGTTGTGGACCAGTTAGAGAAGGACATCGGAATGATTCTTTGCAAGTTGGAACATTATTTCCTCCATCATTTTTTACTATTATGGTTCATTTAGGTTCATTTACCTCGGGAGGTGAAACTTGGGGGTCCAGTTCAATTTCGGTGGATGTATCCAATGGAGAGGTATATGGGGAAGATGAAGCGTTTCGTTAAGAACAGGCACGGTGTGAGGGCTCCATAGCAGAGAATTATGTGTTAAATGAATGTCTAACTTTTTGCTCAATGTATCTTGGTACGGTTGAGACGAGATTTAATAGAAAAGACCGAATTATGCCGACATGGATGATCGAAGTTGTCGTTTTTCTGTGTTTACTCAAAGTGTTCGACCGCTGGGAGCTGGTAGGGGTCAAGATTTGAATATAAAGGAATTTACAAAAGCAGTGGTACGTACTCAACAACTGTTCAAAATCAGCCAACATATAGAGTAAGCGCTTATAAGAATATTTGCTCATTTAAACACTTATCAGTTCATTATATTTTAATTTATTATAAAATATCTTATTTCTTTATAGCGAGCACTTGGAAGAGATGAGGAGGCAATCACCAATAAATGTTGATAGGAGGCACGAAGAAGGATTTCCGTTATGGTTTAGAAATCGGGTATTTATTTAATTTTTCTCTATTATATGTTTATATTTTAATTTTGATATTTTTTTAGATTCAAATTAACACGTGTTTACTATTTTAGATTCAAACTATGCGCAATGAAAATTCGGGCTCGGTGTCGGATGATTTGTATGCATTAGCATCCGGTCCGGATCACGGGCACTTTGTTATTCTGGGTGTGTAGTGAATGGAGTTAGGTTTCACACGGTCTTTCGTGAACAGTTTCGTAACACTCAGAATAGTGGTGTGGTTGTTCCGGGGGACCATGATGGGGAAGATGTTGATTTTTACGGCCAGGTCGTGGATATTTACGCGTTGTTATTTGCGGGAATTTAGTTTATTTACTAAAATGTGACTGGTTTGACTTGAGTACTCAAAACTTAGGTCTTGATAAAAGTGGTCGGTTTGTTAGTATTAACACATCCCGAAAGTGGTACAAAGACGACCCGTTCGTGCTAGCTTCTCAGGGAATCAAGTGTTTTATATCGATGATATGAAGTTGGGCGGTCACTGGAAGATTGTTCAAAAGATTACCCCTAGAAACACGTATGATATTCCACATATTGAGGAGGAAGCTAGTGAAGATGGAGAAGGACCGTCGAACGTGAAGCATACCAGGAGAATGAGTCTATTGAGCTTTTTGTGGACTTTAGCTCTTTGACATGATCCCGTTGACTAGAAATGACATCGAGGCTTATGTGCCGGTAACCGATGAGAGTGGTCCACAACAACGTGAAGTAGAAGGAAGCGATGATTCCTCGGAATCATTCAGTGAAGATTGTAGTGATTCTGAAGAATATGACTCCGAGGACTAAAGTAACTTTATCGTTTCAATTTACTTTGCGTTTCTATTTTATATTCATTTTGAGTAACATAATTCATTGTGTTTTTTTCTCTAATATTGATTTATTTGGTCACAGGACGACGTCATGCCAGCGGGAGGGAAACGTCTTCGGTGCGATTCATCAGTTCGAGCTGAGAGTAGTCCCGGTACACTAGCAGTGTCGGGTCCTTCACTTAGGGATAGGAACGAATTACCGTCCCCTGCACAGCCAGTCCAGTAGGCACCCAAAGTAGTTGTGCATGTAAGTATCTTACCCGTCAATCTTGATTAAATATTATGACTTTTAAATTTCTATGCTTAACTGAATTTTAAATTTATTGTTCTTCATTTGTAGCGACGTCCGGAATCAACACGTTCGAGGTAGTACGCGTGGGATTGCCTTACTCAAGGCTCGCACCGGAGGAAAGCTGACTGTCCATATCCCTGATGGACGTACGGGCGGTGATGACAAGGCGTCCTCAATGCTCTCGAGTCATATTGGTGCGCTCGTTCGACAACATGTCCCATTTGAGACGAGTAAGTGGAAGGAGGTCCCCGAGGTTAAATCGTATGTGATGAACCGAGTGTTGGTAAGTATAATTTATTAAATTTTAATTGTTGAAACTTTTATACGTACTAACTGTTATATATGTTAAGGATGACTTCCAACTAGATTACGACCGAACCGAGGATCGCATCACTGTGACGTCTACGATGAACACAGCGTACAGGACGCACAAAAATAGAATGTTCCAGCATTACTCGGTGTTCAATTCCAAAGAAGAGGCGTTAGAGCACCCGTATCCCGATATGAACAAGGAAGAATGGACTCGTGTTTGTGATTTATTCGCGAGCGAGGAATTTCAGGTTAAACATTTTTATTCCATCCTGAACGTTTATTTTATTTTATTATTAATTGTGGTAACAACTGTAAATGTACAATGCAGAGGAGGAGTGCAATCAACAAGGAGAATAGAGCTAAGCTGAAGATTGTACACACATTGGAGCGAGGTCTTTCCAACGCGCGAGAGCGTTGTTAGTAAGTAATAAATTTAAATTTTTATTATTTATTATTTAAATAAATGACTTAGGTATTTTAATATGCACGTTTTATATTTCTTTTGGTGTACAGAAAAATCCAGAATCTGATGAGATTAGTCCTGCGTTGCTGTATAAAAAGACGCATACTAATAAGGATGGCATGTGGACATCAGAAGATGCACGAAAATTTTGTAAGTTGTAACGTTAGATTTAATGATGCATTCGTGTGCGTTTATGTTTCATATGTGCTAGTTTTTATCTTCTTTTTTAATTTTGTAGGAAAAAATGGAGGCGTTACAGTTGCAGCACGAGTAGAGGGAAAGTCATACACGAAGTGGAGATTTTCGCTGAGGTGTTGGGGACGAAAGCGGGTTACGTGCGAGGTTTAGGCCGTTCAGTACGGTCTGTTGGATCATCTTCATCAGTATCGTCCGTTGATTTGTCCCGGAGATTGGAGGAGGCCAGATTAGAGATTGAGGAGATGAGGGCTAGACAGATTGGAATATGAAGTGCTTCTGTCAAGCGGTCAGATATGGAGCAGACGATGCGAGAGCATCTACAGATGATGGAGGAGCAGCAACGGAAGAAAGACGAAGAGCACGGAAGATGATGAAGGAGGAGCAAAGGACCTAGTGGAACAACAAGAACGGAGGATGCAACTAATGGCGGAGCAGATGCGTGAGCAGCTGGTGGAGCAGATCAGACAGCTGCAATCTCGTTCGACACCCAAATGAAAATTTGGGTAGATTTATATATTTTTACTACTTGTCAGTACTTATCGATTATGTATTTTATTTACTTTTAATAACGATTGCATATTTGTAGATATTTTATTATATTTGAGTATTGAATATCTTTTATTTATATTATTTGTAAATTATTTTTAAAATTTTAATTAAATTAATTCAAATACGAAAAATGTTCGAACGGTATAAAAGGTCGTCGAACGGTTATTTGGCGTTGATAACGTGCGCACGCATAACTATCCATCCGCACACATCGCGTTAAATTCTTCCCTCCAACGGTTATTTTCGCGTGCACACGATCTTTTATTAAGCAACGTGTGCACGATACAACACGTTCAACGTGTTCAACGAACAAGCGTCCGAACTTTATGTCAAGTTCGAACGGATTTTGAGGATGACAAAAATATTTCGTCATAATGAAACAACGGTGCGGACGTCTTTACGAAAGCGTCCGGACTATGTATGTACGTTCGGACGATGTTGTATACCGTGCGCACGGATTGTAGATGACGAAATTCATTTCGTCACCTTGGAGAACCGTTCACATGAGCTGTCCGAACATATTAGAGTACGTTCGCACAGCTCATGCGAACGGATGGATTGTACTGGGCATGACGATTTTCAATTTCGTCAGTATGGCACAAAACCATTCGGACGGTTTGTAAAACGTCCGAACGGTTTTGAGTGACAGAACGTTAAAATCGTCACCCAAAACTTTGGCTGACGGGCTTTAGGTGACAAACCGGGTGACAACTCGATTTTGTCACCCAAAAATTAGGACGAAATTAGTACGTGTTTGGGTGACAAATTTTTTTGCCTCCCAAAGTCTTTTTTCTTGTAGCGATTTGTTTAAAAGTTTTTATCATAAACCAAATGGCACCCCAGTCGCCCAATGCCCTTCATACCTACTCCCATTGGCCCATATCAAAATCCCTTTTCCGGAGATAACCCCGTTCTTCCACTCACTCAAGTACTCATTCCCATTGCGCCATACATACCACCCTTCACCACCCTGCAAATTGCATTTCCACCAGCCTACATACTTGTCCTCATTGGCGTGGCCCTTCTCGGATTCCTTTTTCTTAGAAGTAATTCCATCATTTGGCACCCCATCAGTTTGCAAGTTTTAAATAGGCCCTTCTCTAATTTCTTTTGTCCGTTTTGCAACGGCTACTTGTTTAGCTTTGTGAGACCGAAATCGCGGAGCGTTAGCCAAAAAAAATTGAAACGGGAACATAGAAGAAACGCTTCAATTGGGTGAATTTAATTTGTGGGACCAGACGAGAAACATTGATGAGTTTTACTGGGCTTTTGTCAAGTTATCGAGTTAAAAAGACCAACGGGCTTATTGCCCAATATAAGAAAGACTAATGGGCCTTTAAATTCTAAAGCTAATCAATGTTTCACCGTTACACTAACGAGAAAAAGTGTCATCCATTTTTTCCTTTTTCTAGGCTCATTTGTTTCCGAACAAGAAAAATTACTTTTACACGAACTAAGATATCTTGGAAGAACCTTGACGAATACGAACTACATCTTTTACAATTATTTTCTTCGAATTGCACCATAAAATTTGAAAAGATATTAACATAAATATAAATTATATCGTATTTAATGTTATACGTATAATGTTTTGGACAAGCTATAAAAAGGTAGTTTCAGAGTTCGAGATGTCTAAGCTTTGAAGTTTTGATTCTTTAATGTTTGAATAAAAAGTTGGATAAACTCAAAGACTAATTTTATTAAGTTGTAAATTCAAGGATTTTTTTAAAAGCATGTAAGGATGAAAAATAATTTATCCTAGAATTAAAAAGTAATTACGCCATGTTATGTACTTTCCGAATTTTTTTAATAAAATTTTATTTTATCAGGCTCACCAATCAAATTGGTCGGATTTGAATTTTGTACACATTCTTTTTGTGAGTCTAAACAGCAACTCAAAAAGGGGAGGTGAATTGGGTTTTACAAAATATTAGATTTTTTTCGATAAAAATACAAATCTGTAAAATACTTAATGTTATATAAAACGAAAACAATAAATTATACAATATCGGTAAGAGATAAGGTAGAGAGATAATACACCGTATTTTTAGGTGGTTCGGCTAAGACTTGCATACGTCTACCCCCAAGGCTATTACATTCCTTGGGCTTCTCCACTATAATTCAATAATATCCACAACTTAGGTTCTGGGTGTTGAAAGTAACCCCGCAGTGCGTGCTTGCTGGAAACCACCGCCAGAACTTAGATTTGAGAGGAAGAGGTGCTGGCATGTAGGACCTCACGTACCGTCGTTTTGGCTTCAAGCTGGGATAGAAGTAAGCACTTGTTGATGTTGAAGCTATCCATGTCGGTCATGATCGCCGAAGACCCCCAAAAGAGATAGGATCTACACTTACATTTTGCTTAAAAAAAAAAAAATAAAAAACAACAAGGAGTTGAGAGGGGAGATTTATTGGAAAGTTCGACCACCAAAAAGAAATAGGAAAGAGGAGGGAGGGCAATTGATATATTTATTCATTTAAATATAAACTATCTCAAGATCCTTTTTCTCTTTAGTGAATATATATTCCCTCTCCTGTCCTCCCACATGAAATTTTCTCCTACCACTTATTAAACAGAATTATTTACTGAAGAAAAAAAAAAAAATTAATTAAACTCCTTTATGGGTGGGTAACCCACTCCTCCCCTTTTGAGTGAGTGTGAAGGGTTGTTTATGTTCTTATTATATGGTCCATAGGTAATGGGCGCAATTAAAGTCCAAATATAAATTCACAATCAGCACAACGAAATATTTGTCCTCGACGACCACAAGGACGACACTCACCATATGTGTTGGAGAGAGGTAAGCACTAAGCTGGTGCTTGTGGCCATCGAGGATCAAGATTCCTGAGAGCAAACCACACTGCACATCGAGGTCGAAATTGCACTTCTCACTACTGTACACGGAGCCATTACATTTGCGATCACAAACATCACAGTGAGGGGAGGAGGATAAGAGGATGCTGATGAAGTGGGTGTCGCATTATTCTGGGTAATTCGGCACAAGATTTGGGAAGAAAAAAACTGCACTGAACACAACCATAAAATGAAGACATTGTTCGTTATGCCGAAGCTGATCAGTTATAAAGCTTTAAATCATGCTCGTGACTGAAATGTTTGATTTCTGCCAACTCGATCTTCTTGACTACACAAGTTAATGGGGCAGCGGATTCATCGAGCTCAGGACCTTCGTATTTAAATATAGTAGTAGTTGATTCAATGGGGTTCTTCTCTTCAAATTCCATCACGAATGTTTCATCTACGTGTTCCTCTTTTGTAGCACAATCTATATGGGCAACAATGTCGCAATCTGAGCAATAATAGATCCTGTAGTTTGTATCCACCTTCTTAATATAGTGTACTTCATGATCCCGCTGTGCTCTGACGGATTGGGCTGAAGACAGTCGATGAGGTTGAGAGGGTGCTTGTGCCGTATATTTGTGAGAATCAATGGTACTAGCTAGCGTTCAATCTATGTGGGCCATGAATGTACAGATGGCACAGAAGTAAGACATTCCCTTGCCTTCTTTCCTACAAGCATCACAAGTGAAGGAGACTGATTTCCTTGTAGTGTAGAGCCATTTAAGATGAAGCTTAAAGTTACAGCGAGAACAATGGTAATTGAAGCCCCATAGTTCTCCATTGCAGCCACAACACTTCTTGGCAAAGAATAAGAGCATGTTTCGGGTGCAGTGGATGCTTCAATTCCCGGCGTTGTTCGGCACATGATTTATAAAGTTTGAAATGGCACTGGTTACAGCTGTAACCCGAACCCCATACACGTTTTGTGCACCCATCACAGAAGCACCAATTTTTCAGAATAGTCCAGCTGAGGCCAGCGGTGGTGGCTCTTGGATTTGGTGTGGTGATGGAAGGGAGGGATTGATTGGTCTCAAGCGTGGGAGGGTAGGTGCTCTGATTTAGAAGAGCCAGATAAAAGGAAGAACCAGAAGTAGACGAAGAAAAGGAAAAAGGACAACAAGTTGTTGTGAGTCCAACATGTTTATTTTTCTCCCGAGGGTGTTGGAGGTGAACGTGTAGATGATTAAAACAACCGTCTCAGTCCATGCAGAAAACTTCCTAATATAGGCCGTAGCTGTGAGTTAAGAATTGAACATGTTTTCACAAAAAGCAAAACTTTAAAAATGCTTAGAAATGGGTCTAAAAGAGATTGAGTAGCCTAAAAGTAGCAACACTTTCTATTTCTAAAATTCATCCAAACTAGAGTAGAGATGACTCAACTTGACAGAGCATTAAAAAATCTGGATCCTGGAGGCCAGAACAAGTCGCATTCTGCAATTCAGCTCTAATTAGGATGCGAATACCTGCAAAGTCACGGGCAAACATCACTCTCAACCACGTTATTCTAGAGTTCCTCGTCCTTGTTAAGCTCCCAACTCAAAAAGAGCATGGCTTCTTCGTCACCTTTTCTTCACAATACCTTCCAGAATCCCCTCAATTCCAAAAGTACCAGAAAATTGCTGGTGGTCAACTGGACCTGGCAGCTGGAATGAGACAGAGAAGTGCCCTGGTGGGCACAGATTCTGTGTATGCATCTGGAAGATTTGGGAGTTCTTGCAAACTATCTTTTCACCAGTCGTTGTTACCCCCTTAATTACTACTTTCCCATCAGGTTCCACGTCACAACTGAACTCATCTGCAGTCATAAAATGACTCAATGTGAAATTCAATGTTAATAACAAGCAGATATAGCTAATTCTAGGAAGGCCCAAGTGTAGAGTTACAGACACCAAACAGATGAAATATCAATTCCACTTTGTACTGATCCCGAAGAAACAGCACTTGATTTAATGCCAAATCAAATGAACAATAATGTTCCCACATGAATTATACAATTAACTGGTAAAGGTCAAAATACTGTCTTAAGTTCATGCAATCTAACTTAGAAATAAAATTTGGACCAAAGAAAATTTTACTAGCAAGTATAAGCGATTATGGATTCAAGTTGATCAAGCTTTACAATGTTAATGAAACTCACTCTCATCCCGTGCTACCCCTGGCAGGGAGACACGAAAAAAGTAAGAATCATTGGATTCACCAATATCCATTAGTCCTATCACTGGTCCAATCTTTCCCATAGCTGCACTCCCACTCAATGCAACCCCAACTCTGGTGGAAGATACAACACTATTCCACTCCTCCCGAGTTGACAGAGAAGGCAGAAATATCATAGCTGGGCCAATTTTTTCCAGAGTCTCCATATACCTTTTTCTTGGAGATGATGCAGAATAGCTTTGTGGTGTAGGTGGACCAATATATGGCACACTATTGAGAGGTGCCACATCATGAATGGCTTGCTGAGGATTTAAATGCTCTGGCTCCATAATTTCTTTTCTTGGTCTCCCACTCCTACAAGGAAGAACACAGATCTTAAGTACCATCTAATATGTTAAAAATTTGACAAAAAAAGAAAAGAAAAGAATGTATGTAAGAACCCTATACACTAAGATGTGCACATAAAATTGAAACAAAATCTTAGTTCTGAAAAAAAGTTGAAACATAGGAATTATTTTTCAAAACTGTGTGCATCACTCTTCATCCTCCTTCACTGAAGTTTGTGATTGATCATTTTTCATTGCGGACTCCCAGAGCTGGAATTATCAACTACTGAGAAAGTACCATACTTTTAACTCCAGCAACCTCTTCCTCTTCAAAACACCCATGAATTCTCTCATTACACTATCCAACTTAACCCAGACATGAACACCAAAAACTTAAAATACTCCGTACAAAATGTTAATACCCATCCATGATAGTATGCACCACGATTGCCAGTTTGACACAAATATTATAAGTCTTTAATAAATCTGTACAAAATTGCATACCAATTTCAGCAATTGTAACTGATTTAGTATTTTTTTTTTCTTCCTTTCTTAATAGGGAAAACCAAAAATTCTGATGGTATCAAACAACTGAAGAAGCCAAAACTAAAGGAGTACCAAACAACATCATCATAAGTACAAAAAGACAGTGAAGGACCAATCGGTGCAGACTTCAAGTTGTAACAATAACACTACAAATGACCTGACGGGTACTTTCATGGTTCAGGTTGGTTTAAGGTGCCAACATTTTTTTATCCACTTCAATACT
The DNA here is from genome assembly GCA_003952965.2 of Morella rubra. NCBI lineage: Eukaryota > Viridiplantae > Streptophyta > Magnoliopsida > Fagales > Myricaceae > Morella > Morella rubra. Next base: position 16,339,906 of record CM025856.1, on the reverse strand, counting down.
GCCATTAACCAATTATGGTGTGGCTAGATTAACATACTTTACCAAATTTAAAGCACAATTTGAGAGCAAGAGGAGAAGGAAGAATAGTACCAATGGTCCCTTCAAACTCCATAAGGTCATCATTGACAGAGAAAGTCTTCTTTGGATCAAGCTCATAATGAAAACGTCCCACCCACAGGACACCAGATGAAAATGGCTGCAGGAAGGCATGGTCCTGGATCATAAGATGTTGATATGCCATAAGTTCTGAAAACTAAGCATGACTTTTATGCAGTTCACATGTTATGAAGATGCAAATTTTCTAAAACACCCTTTTCCCAATTATTTATTTGCCATTTACTTATTTTTCACCATTTATCATTCTGATCAACCATGAATTGAATCACTAAAACAAATACCCTTCTGGCTTCAAACACAGTACCAGTTCTTAAATGGGAAGCTTATCTGATACTATAAACTGACAAAGCATGATGAAGTCGAGGATGCAAATGCGCGTGGGGGAACACATGCATATGTAGGGGAGGGTAGGTGTAAGAACCTCTGCTTTCTTGTTAAGTTTTGTGCATTCACAAGATGTCTGCACTTGCTTCAAGGAGAAGGATAACGACTACAAAACAATGACACTGGCAGATTTACAACATAGGATACATACTTTTCCAACCTGTAAGATGGAGCTAGAGCGTTTATAATTCTACCAAAGACAACTAGTACATCTTTCTTAAATGTTCATTTCAATCATAACACTTCAATAATTCCCTGAGAGAACTACAATTCACCATGGAAACTGCACATTAAACTTTTGAAAGCCATGGGAAGCTCCATTTCAGATGATGGACATGCAAATTCAGGGAACTTCATCTCTTACAAACCAGGCTGAATGTATACAGCCAAAATACAATGTCAGTACAGAATGTAATACCTTATTGGCTTGTTCCTTAGGCCTCAAACTTTCGACTATGACCACATACAGCATACATTAAGAAATAGAGAAGCTCTTGTATCAAACCCCTTTCAATAGCAACAAAGGGGCTATAACTTTTATAGACTGCCAAATGCATGCAAACATGCAATTGAGGATAAGAAGGCTGATTATTATTGTAACATAAGCTAACAGGAAAATAAAGGAGCTGTTAAAAATCCTTCCATAAACAAGCAGAACGACACAATTTATTACTGTTATTAGTCTTTTGGGCATCGACATTACACCATGTTGGAAGCTGACAAGAGGCACAACACCACTCTTCCATCCACGATGACTGCAAAAGGACTGGCCGTCAAAATGTCAGTCAATCGAGTGGCCCAGCAACAAGGAAGCTAAAGCTCGAACCTGATGTTTTGGGAAACCCAGCAATTCTATTAGATTTTTCTACAGAATAATTATTAGTATGGTCCACAACCCTTAACGCTGGTAAGGAAGTTCCAAATAGTATATCCTTGTGTTCTGCATTTCATATACATGGCTAATGTCACATGGCGCTTACAACACCCCACCCCCACTCTCTCTCCAGCCCCAACTCTTCAGGGAGGGGAGGGAAAGGGAGGAAGAGAAAGTTGTGGCAATGCAAAACTTATGGATGCATTGGTTGACAAAAATCATCAAGTTGTTATGCTTCCAATAAACCTAAACAATGAAAATGGTGTATGGTTCTTACCAGTGCAAAAACAAATCTTGATTTGCTCATTTGGTCACAAAACAACACCCAATTAACAACAAAGAAAAAAATACAAATGACATGACATGGTTGACAGTGCAAAAGAATACACTGATTGGTCGATTTCGTGAAAAAATGGACACCAATTTATGCTTCCGACAACTGAAGATGTACCTTGATTGATCTGCCCGGTGTCCGAAAAACAGTTACAAGCATTTTCTATGTTTCCAAGGACACAAGATTTCAAAATAACAAAGTAACCCACTCATTAGGACATCTTCAGAAACTGTTCCAAGCTAATTTTCCATGCTATGGTAATTTCCCGCACATTTCAGAACTGCAGGTCTCCTGCAGTATTGTCTGTTTCTCCCGACTGTGTTAGACCCAATAATGAACAACGTTAAAAAAGATTCAAATTTCATTTCTACCTGCTATTAAGGATTAGTCAGTAGAAGTCATTTTCCTTCAAATTCTAAACAAGCCCTAACACTCTGTAAAATGGGCCCCATTGGCCTGAGTATGAAAACCCAGTTTCCAAACTCAAACTGCCGAAGAAACTTGAAAGCTTATTCCGATCCCTCAAGAGAAAGAACACCAGATAAGTACAATAAGTTTGCAAATTGGTCCATATAATCAACAAATGGGATCTTTGTAAGGCTAATGACAGTAAATAATGAGATCATGTTGACAACAAATGCTTCCTTTACAACCATAACAAAATAAATAGGATTAAAAAAAAACCATCAGCTCTAACAAAAAGCATGAATTTATATGCGACTCTCATCAACATTACAAAGCACGCGTTTCCCAAGAAGAACCTAAAACCAACCCCCAAATTTTTGAGAGGAAAGTTGGGCATTAAAAAGCCTATGCATTTATCCATATTGTATGTATATATAAAAGGAGCATTATGCATGCGTGCAGTAATTTACTGGAATGAATGTCAGTCTTTACCCTATAGGGGAAGCCATCGGAGATGGAGGTGTAGGGAAAGGAGTTAGTTTGATGCAGCGGCCAGCTCTTCCGGGAGCTTTGTTAGATTTCAGGCCCAGAGAATCGATTGGGTTTTCTTTTTCTCAAGGTCCTGAGATGATTTGGTGCCTCAGAGCCAGGGTACTCCTGGGGTTTAAACTTCTCGAGGGCTGGTAACTCATACTGAAGTCGTGAGGGTTTTAGGAATATTTTAGCTACTTGTACAGGAGGTTGTGTCTTCTGCTCAAAAGCAAAAAAAAAAAAAAAAAAAAAAACATCTAAATAAAGGGATGGCCCTTCACTCATTCAAAAATAATATAGTAATTAAATAAATAACTCAAAAATACAAAAAAAAGAGACAAATTAAAAATAAATTGTAAAAATGAAACACAAAAAATACAGACAAATTTCAAAAAACTCTAAAAAGGTATGATCCTTTGTTTTTCCATTGTTTTTAGTCCCTTTTTCTAATATTTTATTTAAAAAAATTTCTCTTTCTTTTGTATTTTTTTTAGTTATTAATTTAAAATTTCCAAGGTTTCATTATTTTTTAAATAATTTGAGGGTCATTCCTTATTTAAAATTTTTTCCATTTTTCTGTATTTTTCTCATTTGGTTTGCATTTTTACAATTTATTTCAATTTGTTGTCTCTTTATTTTATGTTTTTCAGTTATTTGTATAATATAATATATTTTTTTCGTGGGGTGGAGGTCATACCTTTTTTTTTCTATTGATATATAATTCTTTTTTTTTTTTTTTTTTTTTTTTATTATTTTATTGGTATTTTTTATTCTTTAATTAATATTTTAATATTTATTATTTAATTTTAATGATTAGTTTTTCAATTTTTTTTTTTAATTGTCACCATTAGAACCATGTCAACACTTTCATTAGTAGAGTGGATGGAAGGATTAACTAGGGAAAGTGTCCTTATCCCGAAGATCTCAAAAGAAAAAACCTTAGCCCAAATAAAAAAATTACAACTACTTTGTCACCAACTCTGATATTTTTTAAAAAAATTTTAACAATTTTTACAAATTTCAATACATTTTTATAAACTCCAACAACATTTTCATCAATCCCAATATACACTACCTTCAACAACAAAAATTTCACTAGAAAATTTTTTTACCCATCCAAACTCAGCCCAATTAAAAAAAGTATAAGCCATGGGATTAAGATTAATTTAACCCAAAAATTATATTTTATGTCTAAAATTACTATCAAATTTACAATATTTCTGCTCTCTTCACAATAAGCCCCTAAATTATCCTCTTAGCGAAAATATAACAGTTGAGATTGTGCTAGCTAGCCTATCTTTTATATATTTTGATGGTTGACTTTCTAAATCTTTTATCAAGATTTGTAATTGAAATAACAGGTCGCCAATTGATTGGAGATTTAAAAATTGTAATGTGTAATTTTTTTTTCTCTATTTCAATGTTAAATTAGTCATTAGATTTAAGTCTTTTTAAGAAATTCCCTCTATTTTAATTAGTATTAAAAATGAATTTCAAAAAAGATAATAAAAGGACTACACATGGACTCATAAAAAAAGTGACACATGTGCACACTACCATACCATTTCATATCTGTATGATCCTTACAACTACGCCATGTGAAAAAATATAGAAAAAATATTGAACAAAAAGTATAACAAACCAAAAGAATGTTAAAAATGAAACAAAATAAAGAAAGTTTTTTTTTACACCGTTTAACTGTCACAATATTCACAATTTGATTTTGAAACTGCTAAACTACTAATATATTTATTCTTTGCATTCTATGGTACATTTTGACAACTAAGATTGTGACACTGGTGTTATTATAACGTGAGATACAAATTGTAAAGGGTAAAAATTACTCTGCCTTCACTCTGCCTTCATAAACTATGAAAGCAATTTTATACTAGTCCAACTATCACTTTTGATACATTAAACCTTTAAACTATTAAAATCAATTAATTTGCTTATTGAAATAGAATTTAATGGTTAAAACCGTGACACATAACTCATTTATAACATATGTGGCACGTTTAATGGTTGGACATTTTTTAAATGTGCAAATTGATGAAATTTAATAATTATATAGCTTCAATGTGTCAAAAGTAGTAAGTGCATGAGACTCTTTTTTTAAATATTCCTTTAGTAGTTTAGAAGAGGAAGAGTGAGAATTTGACAGAGAGCTTTTGGACCAATGGCAGCAGGAGAAAGAAGAGACATTAGCGCGAAACAGTCTATTTGATTTTTTACTTTTAGTAACGCTAGTTTTTAATTTTAGGAACAGGAGCATAAAGTTGTATCTTTAGTGACCAACATATGGATTCGGTCACTGGCGCCTGATGTTTTAGTGACCAAATAAAAGGCTTCGGTGGCTGTAGTTTGATTTTCTTGTAGTGGTTATCCTCTGGTGTTAAGTCCACTAGATCATATCTAGTTTGAATATGTCGAGAAGTTTGTGTTGCGTGCTGTTATTATCCAAGTGTACTGTGTGAAGTGTCCTTTAAACATATATGCATGGTGAAGATGCCGAAAATGCTCCAGCCCAGCAGATGGACGATGCTCAACCCTTCAGCATTCTTTGGCCCAAGACAATTACCTTTAAGAGAAATAATAAACTAAGACAAAGCCACCTCGTAGGTGAAACTCCGATTTCTTAATGAGTATTTGGGGTGCTTTTAGCCTGTTAGGTAGAAATAATGCTTAAAAAAAGTATGTAACTTATACCTGCCCTTTTGGTGATCCTTTCCTTATCTAGCAGAAGATTTACTTAGTTGATAGAATTTAGGCTAATCTTTCTCAATTAGGTTCAGATTCGATTCGATTTGGTGATGTGAAAGCACACGACTTTCCTTTCACTCGACAATTATGTCCATACTTAATTTGGACTTAACTAGAACTTCAGGAGCGACTCAAGAGAGCGTTATATTTTGAATATCCCTTCCTTCTCCGCCTTCGAGCTTAACTCGACCCTCAGACATGGACTTATCATTTGATACTATCAGCCTGGGCGTCGGCCGAGCTTCATTTACCCATTGGTTGGGATAAATATATATTTTTGTCTTACTTAATTAGCCCTTAAAGAGTTTTCCGGTCAAGTGCTGTTGTACAGAGTAAAAACGTGTACTTCTTTATTAGGATATATTCCTCTACATGTTTATGGAGCATTAATTCCAAAGATATTTTATGTTGTTAGTTATTCTTAATTAGGATTATAATATTAATTAAGCCTGTTGCGGACCACCAAATTGTCAAAAAGTTGTGACCTACTCAAGCTAAAATCGCTATGTTAGGATTATAATATGTAAAAATGGTCCACGTTGATCATGACCGCGAAAGCTTTACCTTTTGTCATGTGAATGTGAGTATTAGGTGAATTCACGCTAGAAACGTGCATCTACCATATTCCACAATTTACGGATTGCATGAACATCCTTTCACACTTTATTCTATGTCGAAGATGACTCAACTAGTGAATATTATTGTGATAAAAATAAATATTCAGATCATCAAGAAGTAAAAAAATGAGAATAAAATTAACCGTCACAAAAAAAAAACCAAAATTTAAGTATTTCGACTTTAAAATTTAAGTTTACTGACAAAAATTCAAGAAGAAATTCACTCTAAAAAAGGTAGAATACAAGAAGTAGTAACACAACACTCAAGCCTAAAGTCATAATACACTCAATTTTCTCACACACAAAAGAGATGAGAATAATAAGGGAGCCATTTCAATATTCTACAACTCTTTTTCTAGCTGCTCTATTGAATTTTTTTCGTGCTTTCACTCCGAAATAATTATTCTCCTTTTAAAATTCCACCACGAATATCGCGTGCATCTCTATAAATGCAAAGAATCGAAGTCTTTAACAAGCACCAAATTTTGCAGCCTTTCGTCATTTTAGAAATAGTCAACTTTCACTTGTCTAAAAGACAACTGTAGTAGTTAGAGGGAATTTTCTTAAGGGAATAAGATGGACAGAGTCTAATAGGCAGCTTGCTGATCGATGACACCTATCAGACCACATTTTCGCCATCTATTTGTTGCTTTTGGTTTTTTAAATGTTCACTGAGTAGATACAAACTGCTCCGCTCTGCGGGGATGCATTTTGCTCTGTAAGGGCTATGCCTACTTTTGTTCAGTTCGTTGAAAAATCAATACACTTATCCGTTACCAAAAATAAAAAACACGGGATTTAATGCAATGTTCTAGCTATATGTGGAAAAAAAGGCTCTCGACCTCCTTCGTTGATATTTTTTTTGATCAATCATCAAAATTTTTCATGTTGATAATTTTGTGGCTGATTTAATTGCTACTTAGGTGGCAGCCTATTCTTTTACAGGAGAGGTTTCACTCTCTTTTCTTCTTAATCATTGTCTCTCGAAGTTTAATGTGGCTAAACCCCTATAAAACTCCTCTATCCTATCTTAGCTTTCGTTTGGACTTTTGTGTTTGTTTTCTTTTTTTAAGTCCTGTCCTGTGCTTCGTTTGTTCCGCCGATATATAAAATTAGGTGTTTTCACAAAAAAGAAAAAAAGAAAAAAAAGAATGTAATGCAATCATTAAATGCATTTCGTTGAATAAGAATCATGCACGTGTAACTTTACCTTTTGTACAAAAGAAATGGTGAGTCTTGACTTTTCAAAAGCCAAGTCACACACGTAACATGTATCACTTGAAGAAGAAAGGAATCCAAAACATAATTAATGGTGTAGACAATACTAGAGAAAAGTGCTGTTAGTGTTATAACAAGAGACAAGGAGTATTACCAAGAAAAAAACAAAAAGAAGAAAAGGAGTATTTAATACAATATAATATCTAAAAGAATAAAGACCCCAACCGCTTTTAATTTTTAGGTTAAGATATTGTTCGTTTTCATACTGTACGTACACGCGTTTTCAGTTCTGATCTTTATTTTTTCAGCTATTATTATATTACTTTTTTGATGCATGTGAAATGCACTACAGAATTTACTAGAGAAAGTGGTTAGCATTGGAAAGATAAATATTTAGAAAGTCTCTTAATAGATAGGGACACAGATTAAAAATTTGTCTATAGATTTAAGACCAACTATATATTTTACCTTTTCACACATATAAGTCAATTTACCACAAGCTTATTTTCCATATCTTCTTTGTGGACCAGACCACACAACACACTCCCGACCACTTGTGGATTGTGGCAGCACAATTTGCCTATAAATTCTACCCCCAAACACGTCCTTAGGTGTCATGTATTGCCTATAAATGGCATTGAAGACCATGCACTTCGTCTTGCAAGTCCCTTGAATTCATATCAGCTAATTAACGTGTGCAGAGTCGTCCACCCAAAATGTCCTCAAACGTCGATCAACCCAACATCCAAATATTGCCACTTCTAGTGACGGGGAGCCGGTCACTTCTGTTCCCCCACGCAAGATCCACTCCTCATCATGACTTCTGCTGATCCACCATATAGAATTCTCTTTACTCATGACACACATCTTGTCCATTCTATTCTCTTCAAGAATATTCGCTTCTCTTGATCCATGTCAAGATCCATCAATTGTCTCATACCACTCAGCCACCACAAGATCCAGTTGTCGCCGGTATCACTGAGATCTTCGACAGAAACGACCCAGATATTGATTTTCCTGTATGTGTCTTTAAAGTGCCAAACTCTCTATCCACCTCGAAGTCGGAAGCTTACTGCCCCCAGGTAGTAGGCTTAGGACCGCTTCATCATAACCGGTCCGAGCTAGCAACGATGCAGATGTACAAGATTTCTGTCACAAGGAAAATTCATAGGGGATTCAGGCGCAGGGATGGATTCAAAACACTCATAGAGGGACTCAGCTTGAAGCTGATGCCATCTGTCCATGCTTGTTACCAGATGTATTTGATGGATAATGACTCTCAGGTAGCATGTATAATGGCGATTGACGGTCTGTTTCTGTTTGGGTTGCTTTGTTCCCATGGCATCGGCAAGATGCTCTAGCCTCTTCAGAAACTTTGCGTGGTTTAGTTAACCCTGCAGATACGAGACTGGCTCAGGATGGGATCCTTAGAGATGCGATGATGCTGGAGAACCAAATTCCAATGATTGCGCTGAAAAATATCTTGCTTATGGAGAGCTTAGAGCCAGGAAAAAAAAAGTCACCCATCGTGGACCACTATCTTCCTAAAATGTTGCTGGGTTTTTGTAAAGCACTCTCTCCACTAAAAGTCTTAGGGTATTACCCGCCCTCCGTTGCTTTAAAGCGCTATCATTTGTTGGATCTTCTATACGAGTTGGTTACTCTGGAAAAACCCCCGATTGAAGATGTACCTAGACAAGAAGAAGAAGCATACGAGTACCCAGTTGGCATGGGACGATCGTTGGAATCAGAAGTCTGGCACGTGATCCTAAATCTAGCTATTCCAAATGAAGTCAAACAACCCCTTCAGCTGGTAAAAGGTATACGTGAGCTTCCCTGGTCTAACCTTCATTCTCTTTTCAAAACAAAGGAGGAAATCTTGATTCCTACAGTATCAAACCTTTGTGATGCCGGTGTGAAATTCTCTTCCTCCGACCGCATAACAAGCATTTTGTTTGACCCTGTAACAGCCTCGTTTAAGCTTCCCATCGTTAAACTAAATAATAACTCCGAGGTTGTAATCAGAAACCTAGTGGCCTATGAAGCAATGTACAAGCCAGAATCTGAGCCACTGGTTTTTACGGGTATATTGAAATGATGAGTGGGATTATCCAGACTGCCAAGGATGTGAAGGTACTCAGGGATCATCAAGTCCTAGACATTGAGTTCCTTAAGGATGACGAGGTTGTGAAAATTTTTACTGGAATGAGCAAGCCCATGCGCGTCGGCAAATGCACCTAATATTGACAAGGCCATTACTGATGTTAACAACTTCTACAATGGTACCACAAAGGGTAAGGCTAGCAATTCATCAAGAAGGGGGGTTCAATTTTATGGCGCAATCGCAAGATCGTTGCTGCTATCTTGCTCTTTTGCTGATGGCTTTGGAGACTTTCTGCTCGGTCTATGGCTGTCCTCGTATATTCGAGAAGACCACTTAACGGCTTAAACAGGCAAGATTAACATCTTCTGTTTTGACAAAATTCTTCTCAGCGCTCTGCATTCTGCCTTCTGTCTCTCTTTTTTCGATCTATATCCTTGTTTCCTGATCCATTGCCTTCTATCTCTCACTAGGACAATGCCACTGCCTCTCTGGAGTTGTCTATTCGAATTACTATCCTCCTATATATCCTTCTTGAAGCTTCCAGCCGTGGTTACTGCACTTCAAGAGCGAGTATTGCAACAAGCAATGGTTACTAATTTTGGCATTTGTTGCGTTGGTGTACTTCCTGCTTACATTCGGACAGACTTTCATCGCCATCTATGCTTGTGTCCATTCCAAAACCTAAACAATAAATACTCAGTTCTCCACTTTCAAACTTTAGCCAAATAAGTTAGTTAATAGCTTTTGGTGTTCACAAAGTTGAAGGATTAAATAATTAATTAGTCATATTTTCATTGTTTACAAGATCTATTTTACAATAATAAGCTCTGCCCTTGATATACAAACAAGATATAACACAAGGCCATAAAGAAAATGCTAATTTGTGTGTGCTTGCGGGATTTATAATTAGTTTGCATAATAAGTACCAAATGTCCAACGCTCCTGCAAGATGGGCCCCTGTTTCGGCTTCCGTGATACACTAAAGCACGATTATTTATATTTCTCAAAACTACGCGACCAAATAATATATAATATCTCTACACTTTCGTGTTGGAGGTGAAGGCCGGGACAACAACACCCGAGAATGTGTCCCACGCAGATGAGAGATGAACAGTAATTACATGATCATAATTTTATAATAAATTCGGTGCAACAATAATCATTCAAGCAAATGACAGAGGTGAGTTCTTTTTCCATTCTCCCCTTAATTGCGGAGCAACTTTAAAGTCGGATTGAGAGCCTTGTCTTTACTCGTGAGTCACTCTGTTAGAAGGTTCCATTAGTCATTATTACTCTATATTATCTTGAAAGTGAATGGGACAATACCAGCCGCGAAGGAAGTCATTATTTTATTACTCTATATTATCTTGAAAGTGAATGGGACAATACCAGCTGTGAAGGACGTCCCACGTTGCATACAGGAACCAAAAGCTGGTTCTAAATGACGTTGTATCTGACGTTAAACCAACACTTCTACATCAGAACAAAACCTTACTTTCTACATCCATCCCGTAACAAGATTTTAATAACACTTTTCGCCGAACCCTTAGAGGGACACACCCACATGTTCCAAAAGAAGGCTTCAGAACTTGGAGATGTACCGTGCAGGAGAGTCCAAGCACAAATTGCCCATCAGCCCTTAAGCATCTATATGTGAAAAGTGGGCATGGGATTGACATACTATAGATGATAAGATCCATCGAAATAGATTCTTAAAACAATTTATAACCAAGAGTTGATACGATGGCTATCCCAAATGTCTAGGAAGAAGTGGAGAATCCTTTTAAAGATGGATGGCTATGTTTCATACATGATTTGAGTATCTTGCTTCAAGAACAAACTAATACACCTACTTCGAGACTTTTCACTGATGCAAGTCATGAAAAGATATCAAAGGATAGTAAGTCGATAGATTTTCAATGTGTAAAGACTTGCACTGGGGTTCTTAGCTAGGAATTTAACCTTACTTCTTTGCAAAACATGAAACTGGTCAGTACAGGTGAAACACAGACCAGGATTAGCCCCTCTGATACTGATATGCTATAGGCAAAAGTTTCTCAGTACCAACCATAATTAAACCATGGCAGGCACTTCAGGTAGTAATTTAGTTTCTTTATTTTTATCTTTTCAGGGACATGGGGGAGAGGTGACCGCGAATTCGTTGAATTGCTAGATTGAAAGAACTGCTTATCGACAGCTTCAAAGAAACTCCAACAAACTTTAAAACTGGAAGCTTTTAAGAACTTACAGCCCAATTGATAATACTTGAGGACAGATATTTAAGGCGAACAGATTCGATAAGCTCCCTTCAAATTGTTTTGTTGGGTAGTTGGAAAAGAAGAAAAAAAATAAGGCAGAGAATACAGAGGATGATGGGTCAGTCTGCTAATTCATCGGAAATAATCTCTCTAATATGGCCATTCACTTTGGTAGACTTCATCTCCTCGGTAGTCATGTCAACCAAAAAGTGAGCATACATACAGGACCACTATTACTCCACCAAAAAAAAAAAAATTACTATGGAGCCATTTTCATAACCTTTGCTGGGGCCTGACTGTTACTTAGGAATGATGGGCAATAGGAACATTAAATCTCCAGCAAGAACCAGTGATTAATGTAAATCATGACTGATAGTCAAGCTTCTCCATGGTTTCATACCAGGAGAACAAACAAGAGTAATATTCAATTTTAGTGCAGAAGAACAGTTTATTTAACGCTCCTGAAAATTTCGCTACTTTGCTGTGCCACAAGTAGGAATCAAACTATGCTGTGATATCAAAAACCAAAGACGTGGGGGTTAGTTGTACAATAAGATTTGGGAAACTTCATTTTGCAGCCCTAAACTATGGCATCAAGGTTAATTCAGGGGTCCAAACTAGCAAATTCGTCACATTGAGTTGTTGAACTATCAAAATTCATTAATGTGCGCCCTCAAATAAGATCCAACTATCAAAATCGTGCTATATGGCCTATTTATAACACAGACGCCATGATTTTGACAGTTAGATCTTATTTGAGAGCACACATTGATAAATTTGATAGTTTGATGGCTTCATGAGATGAACTTGATAATTCAAACCCCTAAAAGGACATGAACCACATAGTTTCACTACAAAAAAACAGGCCTTTAGCGGCGGTCAGAAACCGCTGCTAAAGCTTTTAGCAGCATTTTTTTAGCGACGATCGCGACCGCCACTATAGGTCCGTCGCAATAGGTTATAGCGGCGGTTTTCGCGACCGCTGGTGAAGAGTCAATATATAGCGGCGTTTGTGACATGTCCGCTACAGACCCGAAATGTTGTGGCAGTGTTTCTTGAAACGCCACTACAGGTCGCTTGTGATTGCGTTAAAAATCTATAGCAGCGGTTTTGTGACTGCCGCTACAGACCCGAAATGTTGTGGCAGCATTTCTTCAAACGTCACTACAGGTCGATTTGAAAGGGTCCTCTGTAATGACATGGGCCGTGATAGTCACGTGTGGGAGGAGAGGTGCAAGATGAGGCGGCATTGGCACCCATGGGCACCCTTGACACGCCCACCGCGCGCGCAGCAAGAGCACCACAGCCATGCCATGGCATCAGCGTGCGCGCGCGCGCAAGCTCAATGCCCCAGCAACCCTGACAAGGCATGGCGCCCAGCAACACCCATGCTTGGCATGCCAGCCAGCCAGCCATGGACATGCCATGACAGCCCACGGCCTTGCCATGACACGGTGCCACAGCAAGTCCTTGGCCACCAGCCAAGCCAAGCAAGCACAGTGGGCCAACAGACAAAGGAGTGCCACTACACCAGATGGCCACCACCAGTGGCGGAGCACCACCACCCCTACTGGTGCTAGGTGGGGAAAGGAAGAGGAAGGGCCACAGAGTCGAAGGAGCACGACCACCCATGGAGGTGCAAGCAGCGGCGCCGCCGCCGTGGACGGCGGCGGACGACGGCAAGATCCACGAGGTATCTTAGGGATTAGTTTCCTTTCTTGTTGAGATTGAATAAATCATATCTTCTAGATTTAGGGATCCTTTCCTAAACTCTAGAAGATTCCTTTTCCTTTGAGTTTGGTTTTTAGGCATGTAATATCAAATCTACGTGATTGAAGGGATTGATTTCCAACGAGCGGCGATTTGATTTAGATTTGATATTTGAGTCCATTAGGGTTTTGTAAGCACCTAAGATGTCTATATAAACACCCTTCGGTGCAGTTAGAGTTATCATTCATTGAGAATATAGAGTTTACGAGAGCCTGAGAGCTTTTGAGAGTGTTTTGGCCAAGCATAGGCACATATATGCTAAGTCGGTTTCAGGGCTAATAACCTTGTTACTTGGGATTCATTATAGGCTAATAACCTAGTTTGGGTACCCGTTCTTGGGCTAATTAACCCTTGATCGGGATTGTTCTTGTGTTCTTGTGGTTCTTGGGCTAATAACCCTTAACCACATTTTTGTTCTTCATAATAATATCTCGAGTGTTCTTCATTTGTGTGCTTAGATCCTATATTTCAGCTCGTGTGTTGCCAAGAACGGTTTAGGAGGATCGATTGGGGTGATCGCGTTCGAATCACTTGGCGGGAGTTGGCGTTGTTAAGGCGGCCTAGACCGGGGTCCCTAACACGATTGTGATCTGCGTATAGTAGCGGTTTGTGAAAAGGCACTATTTTTTTTTCTAGTAGCACTATATCAGTTTTATAAATAGTGGTGTCTGCCTATATTTTCCTGTAATCCGATTAAAAAGTGCTATTTCATCATTGGCTTTTCCAACGGTATAGTTTTAGCTAATTATTTTTTTCTAGCATTTGCTAAACAGCAGTTTTTTCAGTTTTAAATAAATTTGCAATAAATTCGTGTTTAACCTAGCATTTTTTTATATATATTTTCCTGTAATACAGAATTTAAATAGATTTTGATTGATTGATGCAAAAATATTTTTTTTTCTATATTTTCCTGTAATCCGAATGTAATAGATTTTAATTGATTGATGCAAAAAGAGAAAATGTAATAAAACAAAATATATTTCATCATTGACTAAATAACCACGTCTTACAAGTTTTGCAACAAACAAGTAATAAGTAATAACAACAAATAAGTAATGACAGTTTCTCAGAAGTCTAAAAACTAATAAGTAATGACATTTAACAACAAATAACTATAACTTTAATTTTTAGTAGGTTCAGCACCTACACCAGCACCATCTGCTCCAGCACTATCTGCACATCTGCACTACCACCAACACCATTATCCTCACCATCAACATTGTCTGTCATTGCAACATTGGAAAATTAACAAAAAATAATGACATGAACAAAGAAAAAAAATATATAAATACAAATACAAGAGCTTAGTACAACTTAAAATCAAATTAATGGCAGTCTTTATTTATGTTATTATCTTACAATGAAACATTTTCCGGCTTGCATGAGATGAGATCGGAAATGTTGGTGGAACTTGGTCGGGATTGAGATTTGCAACATTTTGGTTTTGAAGTTGGTCCTACAAAAGTTAAATAAACAATTAACTAGGAAAATACATAAATAGAATCAATAGTGATTATGTGAGGGTAAGTAACTAAAATTTTTACCCAGGCTTCCCATCATTTTGTTTGTAGATTGAAGCGATGAAATTGTAGACTGCATCATCTTCATTTGATCTTGCATCTCTATCATTTCCGCGTTATTAGAAGATTCAGGCTGAGTGGATATTATGTTGGGGTTGGTAGGATGGGATGAAGGAGTTGGTCCTAGTCCAACGCGCAAATGCGACCATGTCGTTCTGGACCCATAACTTGTGCATATCGGTCAGATGGTGATCAACTGATGTTGCCACCCATTTTGGATTGGCTCAAAGTGTGACTTGCTGGATCATTTAGGTTCAAATCTCCTCAAAGTTTTTACCAGCTTCACTTTCGACGCTACATTAACACCAAGACATTAGAAATTAATAATAAGTTATATTCATGAAATCCATAATACAAAGAAATAATGTCATACTCGTCCTGCATCAGAATACTAAAAATCGACTAAGTTGCAAAATTGCTCCAAATTAACGTTGTTGGAGCTTTACTTTTGACATGTTGAGGCGTAAAGGCCTCATTGAAAAATTTGTGCTTCAAACTACATGTGTAGTTCCTCCATTTTTCTCCCAAATCTTTGATGAACCAACGCTTCACTGTATCCCCCAATGGAAGGCTCGGGGATTGTAAAGCGCCTCTGCAAAATATACCCCAAGAGTTAGGTATGTCAAGTATTAAACTTATATAATTGAATTTCAAGTATTGTGAATAAAATTAGGTATACCGTCATAATACTCCAACAATCCTCCTTTATTGCCGTAGGGACTCTACGCCAATCCACGGCATCTAGTTGGATTTGATTAGGAACACGGGCAACGCAACCCGTGAATTTGTTAAAAATGCCTTCTTCATCACCTAGAGGCTGCCCATTGTCATTAAAACACGTTGGAATCCATTCACCCTCTTTTAGATTCCACACGTCAGTCATGCGCGTCTCACCACGCGCTTTACGAACTTGAGTATCATCTGCACATGTAAAATGTGAAATTAAATTCACTAACAAATAACTAAAATTATCACTATTTTGGTTATTAACAAACCAAGTGTTTCGTCATCGTTCGAAGGTTCATCATGTTCGAACGATGGTATGGTAGCTTGATGTGAAGGAAGCATAGGTTGCTGTGATGATGGCGTAGGTTGCTGTGATTGTGGCGTAGGTTGCTGTGATGATGGTGTAGGTTGTAGTGATGATGGTGTAGCTTGCTGTGATGATGGCGTAGCTTGCTGTGATGAAGAGGATATAGTCCTGAACCTCTTCCTCGTCATTGTACATACACAAGAAACTGTAGTAATTGATATTCGAGAATCAATTAACCATAATAATATCCTAGTAATTTCCCTAAAGTAATATTCATGCACGACATATGCTTAAACAAAACAACATCAATAAAACTAAATTCCAACCAGATTATAATGCATGTCTAAAAGAAATGAATTAAACAGAGAGATAATTGACATACCGTAGGAAAGTCCTGAGATATATCTAGTGTTGTTCCTTCCACCTCATTTCTAAACCACATCATATCATCTTGTACATTCTCAGGGACTTGCTCAATGTTGAAATTATAAGGCTCATTTTCACAATAGTCATCCACCTCATCATCAAACATCTCACCATTACCAGTATCAAACACATCTCTTGGTTTGGTCTTGACAACTACTTCCCAATTTGGATGTCTTTCATCAGATACGTAGTATACTTGAGATGCTTGTGATGCGAAGATGAATGGATCATCGCTTAATCGCTCTCCAGTATGCACTAAACGCGATGAATTAACAAGTTTGAATCCAAACTCATCAACTTTATATCCCTTACCAATAGTTGGTCAATCCAATCACATTTGAATAGTACAAAACACATCAAAATAGTTTAACTCAATGATACTTGTAATTCGCCCGTAATATGTGGTGCCCCCTTCAACAGTCACACAAACTCACTATTTTGAGTTGTTCTGCCCATTTCATTATTATCTTTTGCACGAAACTTCATACCATTACGTACATATTGAATGATCTAGCTTCGGGTTTGGACCTTTAGCAAGCCATCGAACTCTATTTGGAAGTTCACGCTTCCTCGCATCGTCCATATTTTGAACCTATTTTCCTCAACAGCAACTCAAGATTAACACTATTTATAAGTTTTAAAGTAACCAAGCAATGCAAAACATTTTAAACATAACACATACATAGTCTCGAAACCAATCACAAAACTCATCCCTATGCATCTTGTCGATGACATAATCTGTGGGTCGACTCCTACGATTTGTTGCCTTCAATCGATCCTTATGCATTCTGCATGGACTATAGAATTAAAAAAATTATATTGGGTATAAACATTCTCAATGAAAGAGTTATATGTCTTAACAACACTTACGTGCAAATTTAGATTAACTCATCGCAATTAAAAAGGATATATCGATGGGCTTGCATGCATGCCTTTCATATCAAGACGAACAAAGAGATTCCTCCCATAGTATCGTCTACATTTCTTTGGGATCTATTAAAGATCGTTGGAACTGATTCTAAATATCTTGAACAAAAAGTTAGCATTCATCTGCTATATATCCTTCAGCAATAGAGCCTTCAGGTGCGGCCGTGTTGCGAACATAAGATTTGAAACGATGCATGCACCTACACCAACAATATTACATTTCAAAAAATAATACACGTGCAGAGAAACCTGCGTAACATATTTCTATAACTAATATTACCTTTCTATAGGATACATCCACCGAAGTTGAACCGGTCCACCCATCTTACATTCTGCAACTAGATGTACGACCAAGTGCACCATAACAGTAAAAAATGAAGGCGGAAATATCATTTCAAGTTGACACAATGTTATAGGAATTTGAGCCTCAAGTCGATCTAGTCCTCTAATCGTAATGTTTTGGAACAAATTTCCCTAAAGAAACATGACAATGCGATTAAAGGAGAACAAACATTGCTTGGTAATGATCTCCGTATTGCAATGGGCATCAAATGTTGCATCAAGATGTGACAGTCATGACTCTTCAAACCTATGATATTACGTTGTTCAATCTTGACACAACGTGATATGTTCGAAGCAAAACCATCCGGCATTTTTACATTCTTTATCACTTTTAGGAAGCCTTCTTTCGCCTCGCGAGTCATTACGTAGCAAGCACCCGGCAAATGCAACTTTCCTGCATCAGTAGTCTCTGGATGGAGATCATGTCTTATTCCCATGCTTTGTAAGTCAAGACGTGCCTTGTAGTTATCTTTTGTCTTCCCGTCCACATTTAACAATGTAGCAATTATGTTGTCAACTACGTTCTTATCCTTCCAATAAGGCAATGTAAAGAAAATACTTCGCTTCTTCCATACACTTGACTCAAAATGTTCAACCCTCTAATTCCCTCAAAATGTCATCACCGGTCATAAAATGGGCGGTGGAGCCATTTCATAAGTACCGTCAAATGATCTTTGATTTCTTCTCCACCTATGATTTAATGGTAAGAACCGTCTATGCCCCATGTAGCAAAATTTTCTGCCATTATCCAACCACCGTGAACAAGTCTGAAACATACAACATGGACATGCAAGATGTCCTTTTGTACTCCATCCAGAGAGGTCACCATATGCAGGAAAATCGTTAATTGTCCACATCAATGCCGCACGCATCTTAAACATATTTTTCGTAGCAATGTCATAAGTATCTAACCCAACATCCACAACTCTTTTAACTCCAATATCAAAGGCTCTAGATATACATCTATCTTGAAAGAAGGAGATTTGGGTCCAAGAATAAGCAATGACAACACTAAAGATGAACGTTTCATACACATCCAAGGAGGCAAGTTATAAGGTACCAATATCACTGGCCATGTACTATGACTGGTACTCATGTTCCCAAAAGGATTGAACCATCCGCTGCTAACCCAAGCCTAACATTACGAGGATCAAAAGCAAAATCAGCATACTGAGAATCAAATGCCTTCCAACTTAGACCATCAGCCGGATGCCTTAACAACCCATCATTTACACGTCCATCGTGATGCCATTTCATATGAGAAGCAGTTTTTGAGGACATGAATAGCCTCTGTAATCGGTGCTTTAAAGGAAACCACCGCAAAACTTTAGCCGGTTTTTTCTTGATCTCTTGGATGATCCACCTTCATTCGTGAGAAAATATTTCCCTCCCCATTGCCCTTCCATTTTGATGCTCCACACTTTGAACAAACTTCTAATTTCTCATTCTCATTCCAAAACAACATACAACCGTTTGGACAAACAGGAATCTTTTCATATCCAAGTCCTAACCCTTTCATATATTTTTTAGCTTCATAAGTGTCCTTCGGTAATTTTGCACCCGCAGGAAGCATATCACCCAGTGTTTGGAGTAACCACGTAAAAGAGTATTACTCCACCCTCCCATGCACTTCAAATGATATAACTGTACAACAGCAGTTAACTTACTAAATTTTATGCACCCTTCATACAAAGGATCGTCTGCATCTTTAAGCATGTCATAAAACTTTGAGCCGTATTAGTAGGATCTCTGTTCTCGTACATTATGGATTGTGTTTCCGGTACTAATGGAAATACATCGTTTAATAGTTCATGCATCCCAGATGATGTTCACACATTTCATTATCCCAACAAAAATAGAGGATGACTAGATGCTGTCCTATCTCGCAATTCACCATGCGCAAACCAATAATCGTAACCCGAGACATCCCATATTGGACCAAATGATCATGTACCGTACTATGTTATACCTCTTGTAATTGACGCACTTTACACAAGGGCAACAAATTCTCTATCACTACCCATACTCTTAGATGCAAAACCCAGAAACTCATTGACTCCCAACACATATTCTCTTGTCCCGCGTTTTTTTTCATCCAACTCTTGTCCATGAGCGCAATAACAACTATATGAAATGCAACAAAAAAGAAGCTATGTATCATTTTAATGTTCATCACATGTTATCAAGATTTTGATATAAACTAACATAAATCAATAAAACAAACACATTAAACCAACAAAACTATAATTAAATAATAACTTGTTAAACTTAGAGATCCCTCCGTAAAGAGGACTGGTTTCGTTTCACCTCAAGTTAAACCTCCAACATCAGTGTAGAGGTATCCACCAGGAAGTGATCTCAAAAGTTAAATAAAAATAAAGATAAATATAGATCAACAAATAAACATTAAACATTAAACAACATAAACCTTGTCCTCCAATCTCCAACAAAAACCACAGAACCAACAACAGATAATAGTTACCCCTCCAATCTCCAATAAACTCCACAGAACCAACAACAAGTAATAGTTAGCCCTGCCCTCCGCTTTCCAACAAAAACCACAAACTCCAATCTCCAACAAAACCAACAACAATATAATGTAATTGATATTGAGAATCAAAATACCACTGACCTGTTCCAGAGCAATTCCTTATCAGCAACTCACCTATCAACCCTTAATTAGGAACAACACCAAATCTAAAAATGCATTCAAATCAGTTTCTAAGCTTCAAAAAAAGCACACAAATATATCATATGCACTTAACTATAAGAGGAACGAAGCTAATGCTATATTCATGATAAAACGAAATTATATATATTGTAAAATTCCTTATCAGCAACTAACCCTCCAAAAACCTTCAATTAGCTGAACTTAGCCTTCAATTTCGTCAGAATTCAACAGTAATCAGAATTTTTTCCTTTCAAAATAATTAGACAAATAAATCCCCAAAGCACTTAACTATAAGAGGAACGAAGCTAATGCTATATTCATGATAAAACGAAATTATAATATTGTAAAAATATGCTAACCCTCCAAAACCTCAAAGCTGCTTAGCCTTCAATTTCGTCAGAATTCAACAGTAACGAATTTTTTCCTTGATTATAATTAGACAAACCCCAAAGAAATAACTCGAATATCAAGTTTGAGACTTTCATGTGCTATCTAGTAACTACATAATTGAAACTGAAAAAAATTCAAGCTTTTTTCTCCCTGCAAAAAAAGGAAAACAACTTCATTACGTACCTTGGAAAAGTAATCTACCTCAGAGAAACTGACTCCAGAGATTGAAGAAATAAGGGACACTGTTTTGATAAACGATGGAAGCAAGAAAAAAAAATGTTTTTAGGGCCAACTCCTAAACACGTTTTCAGGGCCAACAGAAAAACAACAGAACTAATGCATCTACACAG
>CM025856.1:16193382-16313247 GCA_003952965.2 Morella rubra | reverse complement strand
TGAGTGATAAGGACCCTTAGAACATTCTTCCCATACCTTGGTAAAGTAGGGATCCTCCTTGTAAAGCTCTTTCACCACTTCAAAGCCAAACATTAACTTGCATAGTAGAAAGCAAGGAATGTCGACGACTCAAAGCATCAGCCACTTGATTTTGAACACCCGCCTTATGCTTGAGAACAAAGGAAAATGATTGTAAAAACTCACTCCATTTGGCATGTCGGGAATTGAGTTTTTGTTGGCTATTCAAATACTTCAAGGCTTCATGATCCGAGAACAAGATGAACTCCTTAGGAAGGAGATAATGACTCCAATGATGCAAGGCTCGAACAATAGCATAAAATTCTTTGTCATAAGTCGAGTATTTCTTGCGAGACTCACTCAACTTTTCACTAAAGAAGGCAATAGGTTTTCCTTCTTGGCTAAGTACTGCACCAATGCCAACATTAGAAGCGTCACAATCAACTTCAAACAAAATGTCAAAATTTGGCAAGGAAAGGACTGGAGCTTTCGTCATCTTTCTCTTGATAATTTCAAAACTCTTCTCGGCTTCACTAGTCCACTTGAAAATACCTCCCTTCAAGCACTCAGTGATGGGTGCAATGATAGAGCTGAATCCTTTGATGAATCTTCGATAAAATGATGCAAGACCATGAAAGCTTCGAATATCATGAATCGACCTTGGTATAGGCCAAGTCGTGATTGCTTCAATCTTGCTAGGATCCACTTTATCCCTTCGCTAGACACCACATAGCCTAAAAAGATAAGGCTCTCAGTAAAGAAATGACATTTCTTCAAATTTGCAAACAACTTTTGCTCCCGTAGAGTTGTGAACACTTGCCGAAGATGTTCCAAGTGTTGCTCCTTATGCTTGCTGTACACCAAGATATCATCAAAGTAGACAACAATAAAATGCCCAATAAAAGATTTAAAGACATGATTCATAAGGCGCATGAAGGTACTAGGAGCATTAGAAAGCCCAAAAGGCATAACCATCCACTCATAAAGACCATCTCGAGTTTTGAAAGCGGTCTTCCATTCATCTCCCGGCCTCATTCGAATTTGATGATAACCACTTCGAAGATCTATCTTCGAAAAGATAGAAGCACCGTGAAGTTGGTCAAGAAGATCATCAAGGCGAGGAATAGGAAAGCGATATTTGATGGTAATCTTGTTCACCGCTCTACTATCAACACACATCCGCCATGTTCCATCCTTCTTTGGTACAAGAAGTGCGGGGACAGCACAATGACTCATGCTTTCTTTCACCAAGCCTTTAGCCAAAAGCTCCCCAACTTGCCTTTGCATTCTTCATTCTCCTTAGGACTCATCCTATAGGCTGCTTTGTTTGGAATGATGGAACCCGGTACAAGATCAATGCAATGTTGAATGTCTCTCATAGGAGGGAGACCATATGGAATTTCTTCGGGAATGACATCAAGGAACTCTTCAAGAAGAGATTGCATAATAAGAGGTGGTTCATTCACTTCTTCATTTTCTTCCATCACCACAAGAGCACAAACTTCGTTAGAACACACCAATTCCTTCTCAACATCACATATAGAGAGTAAATTATTTCCCTCTCCTTTATAAGGTTTGGGAGATCTCTCCAAACGCAAAGGACCCAAAATGATCCTTACTCCATCTTTGACAAACTCATAAGTATTCTTGAAACCGTCATGAATAGATTTCCTATCATATTGCCATGGTCTACCGAGAAGTAAATGGCAAGCATCCATAGGCACAACATCACATAATACTTCATCTTTGTAATTCTTGCCAATAGAAAATTGAACAAGAGTGCGTTGGTTTACCTTCACCTCGTTTCCTTTTCGAAACCACGTAAGCTTGTAAGGTTGAGGATGAGGTTGTGTCTTAAGTTTCAGCTTCTTCACCATGTCTTCAGCCACCACGTTCTCACAACTTCCACCATCAATGATAATATCACAAACTTTGCCATGGGAAGTGCATCTTGTTTGAAAGATGTTTGTCCGAGCCATTCATCACAATCTTCATGGACTGAACTCAAACTTCTTCGAACAACAAGTGATTCTCCAATGTCGGCATAAGTGACATCTTCGTCTTCCTTGTTTTCTGCATCTTCCTCCATTGGTTCTTCTTCATCGCCTTCGTCCATCCATTCTTCTTCAATAAGAGTCACCACTTTGCGGTTTGGACAATCAGAGGCAATATGACCAAATCCTTGGCATTTGAAGCACTTGCGAGAATTAGGATTTTGGCGAATTGAACTTGGTCCTCCTTCATTCTTCAGGAGTTGAGGAGTGCTTTGTTTGCTGCAAACTTTGGTGCTGAAACTTTAGGACTAAAGAGCTCCCTCGGTTGGAATGACCTTCCTTTGCTCCAAATCGTGGTCTACTTCCATGAGCCTCCTTTTGTTGCTTTTCCACCTTTATTGCTAGCTTCACAACATCATTGTAAGTCCAATACGGTTGTAATTGGACAATATTGCCAATCTCCCATCTTAGCCCACCAAGATAGCGAGCGATAGTTTGCTCTTCCGGCTCCGCCACATCACACTTCATTATGAGATGATCGAACTCAGCAGTATATTCTTCCACCAAAAGATCCTTTTGCTTGAAATTGTGGAACTTAAGAAAAATATCTTGTCGGTAATTATCTGGCAAAAATTTTTGCTTAAGAACTTTTCTCATCTTTTCCCATGTAGCAATACGACTTCTTCCTTCTCGAGCACACTGCTTCTTTAATTCTCCCACCATAGAGAAGCATATTTCTTCAATCTCAATGCAACAAGCTTCACCTTTCTCTCTTCCGGTACCTCCTTATAATCAAAGATCCGCTCCACCGAATGTAACCAATCAAGAAACTCGTCCGGCTGCATCCTTCCTTCAAACTTGGGGATATCAACTCTCACATCAAGTTGATCTCGTTGAACTTCATTGTTTCTTTGATTACGTCGACGATGATGATGAACATGTTCCGCCGATGATGCTTCACTTCGTTCACGATAGAAAGGATTCTCATTCTCATGATGAGAAGATTCACCATCCGAATCATGATGAGAACCAAAAGGCTCATAATACTCAAGACGTTGCTGAAGTTGTTGTAATTGTCTTCGTAGATCTGCAACTTCAACTTCATGGAGATCTCTTTCATGAGCTGGAGGAGAGTCAACATTTGGCCCACGACGACGACGACCCGCCATGACAACCAAAAGCTCTGATACCACTTGATACCGGGATTAACCGGGGAAAGCGCGGGACACCTCAGGAAAGATAGTAATGGGGACCTCAGGAAGTGATAACCCTCGGAATAGTAATGAGGACATCTATCGGGATGTTTGTGGGAAAAACACTCAGAAACACACTAACTCACACACTCAGATAGATAAGCTCACCACCCAAGTAGAACACAAAGGGATACAGAAATCACCACCCAATGTAATCCAACACGGGATACAGAGCAAGAACTCGCCACCTATCGGAATCCACCGAAGGATAAGAGTTGTTAGAAGAAATCCTTCTTCAAAGTAGCCTAAGGCTCAAGTTGTATAAACACTCAAAATCTCTTTCTTTTTCCACTACTAGAGAAGGGTTTAAATAGCAAAGCTTGGAACAACCCTCCAAGCATGAGTAAATGAAAATACATCTTCCAAAATATTAATTGAACATAAAAGACTCTTAGGGAAATGAAAAGACACTTTGAAAATCCAAAAGAACAAGCTAAAAATAGCAAACTCGTCCAAAATTCACTAGACCTCGGAATTACTGCCAGCCTGACCTCCTTGGAGTAATTCAACCATAACTTTTCTAGAAAACTCCAAATTGTACGCCGTTTGATGCATTGGAAACTAGACTTGTAGAGCTTTCCAACAAGCCATAATTCGAACAGAAACCCTTCGTGAATCATTCCAGAATTTAATTTCAATCTCAACCTTTTGTGCTGACCACACCTGTGTCACTAGCAGAAGGTTTACTGACTTAGTTTATAGAATTTTGGTGATTCTTTCCCAATTAGGCTCAGATTCGATTTGAGTTGGTGAGGTGAAAGCGCATGACTTTCCTTATACTTGACAATTATTTCCATACTTAGTTTGGACATAGCTAGAACTTCTTGAGGAATAACCCTTCCTTCTTTGCCTTCGGGCTTAACTGTAGCCTCAGACACGGGCCTATCATTTGATACAGTCAGCCTGCACGTAGGCCCAGCTTTATCAGTTATCCATTTGGTTGGGGCATAATTTTTTTCCATAGTTAATTAGCCCTTACAGAATTTTCCGGTCAAGTGCTGTTCGTAGAGAGTAAAAACGGGTACTTATTTATTAAGATATGTTCCTCTACATGTTTTTGGAGCATTAATTCCAAAGATATTTTATGTTGTTAGTTATATCTTAATTAGGATTATAATATTAATTAAGCCTATTGCGGACCACCAAATGCTCACTCCGTAAACAAGGCATGCAAGCTTTTGATCCCATGCAACCTTGGCCAGCTCATGAAGACAGATTTCAAAACACGTCATCCAAGTTGGAACTTCAGAGCTATGCTGAAGCCTTTAATTTACTCGACGATTTGAGACCTCATGAGAAGCAATCATAGATGAGTTTTTCCCCCCCAATCTTTACTTTTATCAGATGACAAAGTATGGGTAAACTCCACAGAATTGTGCTGTGAGTATTAAGTGAATTCAGGCTGGAAAAGTGCTATCATATTCCGCAATTTACAGACCATATGAACATCCTTTCACACTTTGTTGTACCGTTGCAGATGACTCAACTAGTGAGTTTTATTGTGATATATGTGAAGAAGAATGGAATCCAAAAAAATATTGGTGTTATACAATACAAGTGTGAAAAAAGTAATTACAATATTGGTAAAGGAGACAAGGAGTATTAATTAATACAATACAATAGCTCAAAGAATAAGAACCCCCCAACAGCTTTTAGTTTTTAGGTTAAGGTATTGTCCGTTTCATCCAGTACACGCGTTCTCAATTGTGGGATCTTTATTCTTTTGAGCTTTGTTATATTACTTTTTTGATGGATGTGAAACACACTTGAGAATTTACTAGAGAAAGTGGGGTTAGTTTTACAAGAGACAAGGAGTATATATTTAATACAATATAATAGCTCAAAGAATTATAAAGATCCCCCAACTGCTTTTAGTTTTTATGTTAAGGTATTGTCCGTTTCATCCAGGACACGCATTCTTAGTTCTGGTCTTTATTCTTTTGATGAGCTATTGTTATATTACTTTTTTAATGCATCTGAAATACACTACAGATCAATTCACTAGTGTAAGTTTAGTGTTTGGGACATCACTCAACCTAAAAGTCTAAGCCTACAGTAATTCGAGCCTAACTATGCTATATTAACTGCTCACACTTGTGATTTCTTTCCTATGAAGGACACTCTAATTTATACCCTTTCAAGGATATGAGTCAATCACCACAAGCTTGTTTTCCATATCCTCTTTGTGGACTAGACCACACAGCACACTTACAGCCTCTAGTGGATTGTGACAGCACAGCTTGCTTCCTCTTTTGGTCTACCTCGAATGGAAACCTAATCTAATAGGCAACTTTTCTCTTGGCCCTCCCTTGGATCCACTTGTGCTTTGCCCCCGCACACTTGCTATCTCCTCTCCTGGAGGTGTCTTTTTGGGGAGCCGCCTATTGCAAAATATAACATATATGGACAACTCTCAACTTAGAAGCTCAAAATCTATACGTTTGAGCCTAGCTATATATTTTATATTAACCACTCACATTTCTAACTTTGTTTATTCAATGTGGGATAACTTTTTAACCTTCTCACGCGCAGCATTAACAGGCACCTCCGACCTTACGTGTCATGTATTGCCTATAAATGGCATTGAAGACCATGCACTGCGTCTTGCAAGTCCCTTGAATTCAGATCAGCTATCGTGTGTAGAGTCGTCCACCCAAAATGTCCTCAAACGTCGATTCAACAGTTAGCACCTCCTCCACACATCCTTACATGTATTGCCTATAAATGGCATTGAAGACCATGCATGCAAGTCCCTTGAATTCATCAGCTTCGTGTGCAGAGTGTCCACCCAAAATGTCCTCAAACGTCGATCAACCGCAAATATTGCAACTTCTAGTGACGGGGAGTCACTTCTGTTCCCACATGGCAAGATCCACTCCTCATCGTGACTTCTACTAATCCACCATATAGAATTCTCTTTACTCATGACACACATCTTGTCCATTCTATTCTCTCTCGTGATCCACGTCAAGATCCATCAATTGTCCATACCACTCAGCCACCACAAGATCCAGTTGTCGCCGGTATCACTGAGATCTTCGACAGAAACGACCCAGATATTGATTTTCCTGTATGTGTCTTTAAAGTGCCAAACTCTCTATCTGCCACGAAGCCGGAAGCTTACTGCCCCCAGGTAGTAGGCTTAGGACCGCTTCATCATAACCATTCTGAGCTAGCAACGATGCAGATGTACAAGATTTCTGTCGCAAGGAAAATTCATAGGGGATTCGGGCGCAGGGATGGATTCAAAACACTCATAAAGGGAATCAGCTTGAAGCTGATGCCATCTGTCCGTGCTTGTTACCAGATGTATTTGATATAATGACTCTCAGGTAGCATGTATAATGGCGATTGACGGTCTGTTTCTGTTTGGGTTGCTTTGTTCCATGGCATCATGCTCTAGCCTCTTCAGAAACTTTGCACCCTATACGAGACTGGCTCAGGATGGGATTCTTAGAGATGCGATGATGCTGGAGAACCAAATTCCAATGATTGCGCTGAAAAATATCTTGCTTATGGAGAGCTTAGAGCCAGGAAAAAAAAAGTCACCCATCGTGGACACTATCTTCCTAAAATGTTGCTGGGTTTTTGTAAAGCACTCTCTCCACTAAAAGTCTTACCCGCCCTCCGTTGCTTTAAAGCGCTATCATTTGTTGGATCTTCTATACGATGTTACTCTCTAGACAAGAAGAAGAAGCATACGAGTTGGCATGGAAACTTGGAATGCGTAGTAAATCTAATTGACCCTGCAGATACGAGACTGGCTCAGGATGGGATTCTTAGAGATGCGATGATGCTGGAGAACCAAATTCCAATGATTGCGCTGAAAAATATCTTGCTTATGGAGAGCTTACAGCCACGAAAAAAAAAGTCACCCATCGTGGACTACTATCTTCCTAAAATGTTGCTGGGTTTTTGTAAAGCACTCTCTCCACTAAAAGTCTTAGAGTATTACCCGCCCTCCGTTGCTTTAAAGCGCTATCATTTGTTGGATCTTCTATACGAGTTGGTTACTCTGGAAAAGCCCCCGATGGAAGATACCAGGACAAGAAGAAGAAGCATACGAGTACCCAGCTGGCATGGTACAAAAATCATTGGAATCGGTAGCCTTGGATGTGATCTTAAATCTAGCTATTCCACATCAAGTCAAACAACCCCTTCAGCTGGTAAAAGGTATACATGAGCTTCCCTGGTCTAACCTTTATTCCTCTTTTCAAAACAAAGCTCCGGTAAAGGAGGAAATCTTGATTCCTACAGCGTCAAACCTTTGTGATGTTGGTGTGAAATTCTCTTCCTCCGACCGCATAACAGGCATTTGTTTGACCCTGTAACAGCCTCGTTTAAGCTTCCCATCGTTAAACTAAATAATAACTCCGAGGTTGTAATCAGAAACCTAGTAGCCTATGAAGCGATGTACAAGCCAGAATCTGAGCCACTGGTTTTTACGGGGTATATTGAAATGATGAGTGGGATTATCCAGACTGCCGAGGATGTGAAGGTACTCAGGGATCATCAAGTCCTAGACATTGAGTTCCTTAAGGATGACGAGGTTGTGAAAATTTTTACTGAATGAGCAAGCCCGTGCGGTCGGCAAATGCACCTAATATTGACAAGGCCATTACTGATGTTAACAACTTCTACAATGGTACCACAAAGGGTAAGGCTCGCAAATTCATCAAGAAGTGGGGTTCAATTTTATGGCGCAATCGCAAGATCGTTGCTGCTATCTTGCTCTTGTCGCTGATGGCTTTGGAGACTTTCTGCTCGGTCTATGGCTGTCCTCGTATATTCGAGAAGACCACTTAACGGCTTAAACAGGCAAGATTAACATCTTCTCTTTTGACAAAATTCTTCTCAGCGCTCTGCATTCTGCCTTCTGTCTCTTTTTTTTCTCTATTCCTTGTTTCCTGATCCATTGCCTTCTATCTCTCACTAGGACAATGCCACTGCCTCTCTGGAGTTGTCTACGGGAATCATTGTCCTCCTATATATCCTTCTTGAAGCTTCCAGCCGTGTGGACGAGATTTACCTTTCCCCAACTGTTCTGCCTATAAAAATAAAAGCTCAAGCGTTAACTCATGTGCCTCTTTCTACTGCGTTACTCTTCAGAGTGTCCTTCGCACTCCTTAATAGAATATATACATTCCACTACATTCATTTTTTTGGAGCATTAATCGGAAAGATATTGGCTGGTTCTTAATTAACATGTCTTTAAACTATTATTCTTACTTAGGTATATTTAAGCCTCTACAGATCACGAAACCTCTTAAAATAACGGCTCAATAATTTAGCCACCTCATCAGTCAACGTGAAAATCGAGATGTTTATTTTTAAAAATGAATAGAAATTACAAGCTTCAATCATCTTCCCTCTTTAGATAATGAAAAATTACACTCCTTAAAATGGTGATGTTGATGTTTCCAATGCCTAATGATGAACAATGCTCAACCCTTCAAGCATCCTCAGGGCCAAAACAGCTACCATATAAGAGAAATAACAAACTAAGACAAAGCCACCTCGCAGGTGAAACTCTGATGTTTCAATGAGTACATGGGGTGCCTATACGTAGAAATAATGCTTAAAAGTAGGAGTGGTCTTGATCGATCTATAATTGTACGCAATCGGTTCTTGACTACCCTTTTCTTCCTGAATTGAGGAGCTCTTAATCATTCCTGATATTGCGATCCTCAGTGACCCTTTCCTTAGCTAGCAGAAAGTTTACTTAGTTTGTAAAATTTACATGATTCTTTCTCAATTAGGATTTGATTGGGATTTGTGAGGTCAAAGCGCACGACTTCCGCTCAACAATTCTTTCCATAATCGGTTAATTTAGGCTTTTATTAACTGGGGCCCGGACATGGGCCCTTGGCCAATTATTTTATACTCTCGGCCTGGGCGTGGGCTTGGGCCATTGGGGCCTTACCACGCCATTTTCCTTCTGCAGGCCGAGCTTCATTGACCCCATCGGCTTGGGGTATATTCCTCTACTTGTCTTTCTCCTTAGTTAATTGGCCCTCAAGAGTTGTCCTGACAATTGCTCTTGTACACTGTAAAAACGTTTTCTTTATTAGGATATATTCCTCTATTTGTTTTTTTGAAGCATTAATTCCAAAGATATTTTCTGTTTTTAGTTATTCTTAATTAGGATTATAATATTTATGCGCATGCGGACCACCAAATTGTCAAAAAGTTGTGATCTACACAGGCTAATATCGCTCTCGGCCAATTCCATCATTCAACCAAATTGGCCCATGACGTGTTGCATGTGGATCTGTAGGGCAGCAAGTTGGCTCGCGTGCGTGGGCTGGTTGAGGTCCTGAAAAATTTGACCAATTTTTAAAGATGATCCAGAGAACAAAGGCCGACAAAAGAAGAATTTGTCAATCAGTTTATCTTACTCAAACAAGCTCCATTTTACAAAGGTCAAGGTATTCCAAATCTCAGTACGTACAATCTCAAATGCATAATATTCTTATTCTTTTGGGGAACAAATCGTACAGTACTTTTACTATTTTCTCTTTGGCGTCGAAAGTTTTGGGACATATTCTTTACTTCGATTTGGAACGCTTATGCGGTCTCTTATATTATAATTTTTGAGTCACTGGCTTACGTAAAGAATCAAATATCAAAGTGTATGGTTTCTTTAACTAACAACTTTTCACTTTCCAGTCGTACATATATACTTTTGATATGAAAATAATATAATTATCAAATGTATTTAAAACACAAGAGATTAATTTTGTCTTGTATTGATATTTTGTGAGAGATATACAAGTATATTAAATAGAAGGTGAATATCACTTTTAGCGTTTAAACTTACTTTAAAATGTCAAAAAGATGTCCAAACTACCAATTGTGTCACATTTAGCCCCAAATTAATTAACTACCAAAATACAACATTAATATTCGCATGTCATAGGATCTAACGTTTGAAATATGCAGAAATAGACTATGTAGCTGGTTGGATCCTATGATAGTTTTCGGTTGTTAATCATTACCATATATATAAAAGAGTGCAAACCATTAGAAATTAATAACGTCCAAATGCACAGTAATTTTTTTTTGGCTAACTAAAGGGCAATAATTATTCTTCCCCCACATGTACTGCTTTTTAACATTTTGGGAGATATATATATAATCCCATTTTTTATTTATTTAAGTGGGAAATAACTATAAAAATTATGACCCACACAATACTTAACTTAGTGATCACGCATCTTGAATAATTAGGCTCCCTTTGTTTTCCCGTATTTTACTTACTATAAAGTACTTTCCATACTTTCAATTATTTGGAGAGCCTCGTAAAACAGTCAACCGAAACTTAATTCGATTGAACCGCATTTTCTGAAAGTGGTTTACTTTTTGAAACTAGTGAATCTTCTTTCCGACCAGTCTCTCCTAGTTTATGGGTGGCTAAAAACCATCAACCTAACCTCCCGAGAAACCTATTCGGTTCAACTCGAACTGATTAGGTTATATTGTGGTTGGGTTTTGAAACATGAACCTGAAAAAAATCAGATTCATGTTTGGATCTCTAACCCAAAACCAAAGCATTCAAAGGAACCCGATCTCGACGGTTTTAACTTTTTTCAGGGCCGAGGTTGGGTTTTGAAACATGAATCCGAGAAAAATTAGGTTCGTGTTTGAGTCTCTAACTTGAAACCAAAGCATTTAAAGGGATTCGTTCTTGCGGTTTTAACTTTTTTCGGAGTCAAGTATTGAAACATGAACTCGAGAAAAATCAAGTTTGTGTTCAGGTATCTAACCCGAAACTAAAGCATTCAAAGGAAACCGACCTCGATGGTTTTAGCTTCTTCTTTTTTTTGGTCGGGTTGCAAACTTCTCACCCCAATGTTAAGAATTAAGTTTATTAATCATATAAAATTACGAAACATAAAACATGCGTCAAAACATTGAAAAATACTTTCAAAAAATATATTTGATGTAACAACCAAACAATGGAAATTAGAATACTTTAAAAACATAATGCATTGAAACTACTTTACAAAAAAAAAAAAGTACGGTAGGTTAAAACAAACTAAGCCTTTGTTGCATCTCATTTCATATTTCCAGTAGTGGGCGCTGCCGCATTTCCTTGTATTTTTAAATTTTTTTCTCATCTCTATACAAAAATCAATAAAACTTCAATTTACGGTCTTCCATGAAGATATTTTCTGTTAGTTATTAATTAATTAGGATTATAGCTTTTAGAAGCATATTGCGGATCATCAAATTGTCAAAAAGTTGTAATCTACACAGGCTAAAATCGCTCTCGGCAAATTCCATTTCCATCATTCAACCAAATTGGCCCATGACGTGTTGTGGATCTGCTGGGCAGCAAGTTGGCTCGCTTGCGTGGGCTGTTGAGGTCTTGAAAAATTTGACCAATTTGTAAAGATGATCCAGAGAACAAAGACCGACGAAAGAAGAATCCCCACAAAATTAAAGCAAGGCAGTTCACAGTATTGGTAACTACTGGGTCCAAGAAGAACAGTTAATTACGCTGTCGACTTTTAGTCCAAAATTTTGACTTTTCAATAACCCAGTACGTATTCGATCCTCAGCCACAACCACAAGTTGCTCAACCCGCCAAAGTTGAAGCTACTGCATTGTGTCTGCATTCCCGATATTCCCTCATTCCCGAACCCACTGGCTCTGGGAAATTGAAGCTCCCAAGGAACCACGGTTGTGATGAACTAGAAGATCCCAAGACGCGACGGGGGGGGGGTTGGTTTGGGGGTGGGGGGGGGGGGTGAATAGGTTCTCCAAATTTTTTTGTCCTTTTAATTTCACGGCTACACACTCTCACAAAACTATCAGCAAATTTCAAAGACACTCAATATCAATACTATATACTATGCGGAATCAAACCAATATGGACAAGACAATGCAGATTATCAATGCTTCAATATAATCAAGATTGTCTTTCTTAATCAAAGAAACAAATGAATGACAATCGTAACAACACTAAATCATCTACGAAATCACAATCACACATGATAACATCAAGAGTGATGACGAAGACAAAACCGCTTGAAAGAATCTTTCAAGAGGTAAAAACTCTCTGGGCCAAAGAGGCTGGTTTAAACGAATCCATTAGAAACTTCATACTCGGTACACAGTAATCTATAAACTATTGAACATCCCATTGCTAGTCTATCCAACTATTACCTTCCCTGAAATACAACATCCAGATCTGCAACATGCAGGGAACGAGGAACTCCTCTTTCATTTGAAATTCTTGATTCCTAAAACCGATCTTACAGCCAAGCCAATCTTTCCACACACCCACGTGCAATCAGCTCTTTCACAACTGGAACACCCAGTCTTGGTAGATCTCTAGCAACCTTTGGAGTTAACCTTCATTGTTGTGGTCAATCTTGGTAATCGAAATCCAAACTGAGATAATAGGGAAAAGAAAAATCTCACTGGGTTTGATCTCAGTTCATTCACATACGGACTATGGAATAGTAACAGAAAGTATATCACGAAGGCTTTCGAAAGATAGATCTCTTAAAGGTTTTTCAGAAACATTGTGAATAAATGTGAGAAAATAGTTTTTATACTCTCGGGAGTCGAAAGGAAGGTTTTCATGAAGTTTTGAGACTTATTGAATCTTGGGCGAAGCTGTTAAGATCGTTACAGTAGTCTTTTGTCAAATCTGATCGAACAATAAGTGAACTTCAATCAAACTTTGAGTGCTTTAGAAAACATCAGCGCTCCGACTTCGCGTTAGTAAACTATAAGCATACTTCAATCAAACCTTAACTATTCCCAAACGATCACCAATTTTGTTGAACTGCTGGACTTGAGCAAGACTTCATTAAAAACAAATCTCATGAATAACTAAGACACGTCAAGAAGTTTTTATGCCAACTAAAATACATCTACAGTGTCCCCCTTTGGCGAACTTCATGACAAAACAAATCCAGTTCCTAAGACATAAGTTCTGTTGATCACCACCAAAGAACCTATTTATAAAGTGACACACAGCCTATACTAAGACAAAGACTAAACACTATTCCTGAGATTTTATTAACTTGCATACAGCAATCTCAACAAATACAAAATAGCTGACAGAAACATTAGTCCAGAGTTAAGTGAGTATAACCATCAAATATCAAATGAGATAACATAAGCATCAAAATTAAATACTAATCTCTCTCTGAGATAAGCATTAGGGGTAATTTCATAGTTCGCCCATTAAGTATGGCCAAATATCAATGTTGACCCACCAATTACCTTAATGGATATTTACTTCCTTTAAGTTTTAAAAATCATCAAATTTCGTCCTTCGTCCATTGTTAGTGTTTAAACAGACAAACTCCATGAACACGTGCCTCCCATGTGATTTTCACTCATAGCAGATTACCAATTTACCCTCCATAAGTGACAGAGACTAGCTCGAACCCCCCTGGTCCCTTCATGTGCAGATCAAACCTCTCCCTGTCGTAGATCAACCCCACCTTTCCACACAATGAAGCTGTCGTAGTCTCATAGATCAACTTTCCCCCTCCCGATTTTCTTTAACATTATCTCTAGACATTTGATTTCGATGGAGATTTACTGACTGAATGTAGGATTACAGAGTGGGTTAACCTACGTGTATTGAAGCCTCGAAGCCCTAAATTGGATGTAGAGAAAAGAAGACAAGCATGGTAAACATTGATTTTTCTGTTCTAT
The DNA here is from genome assembly GCA_003952965.2 of Morella rubra. Classification (NCBI taxonomy): domain Eukaryota; kingdom Viridiplantae; phylum Streptophyta; class Magnoliopsida; order Fagales; family Myricaceae; genus Morella; species Morella rubra. The sequence continues at coordinate 16,299,299 of CM025856.1, read as the reverse complement.
TCCTATTCATTTTCCAAATATACTCCTCATTTGAACATTGGCGAATAGGTTTTTGATATTTGATTATGTGCTTAGGGTTGTTTGAGAGTGAGGGGTGTGGCGATGGTATTCGACAGAGTTGCTATTTATATGCATTTCCTTGTGAGTGTGGTCTCGTTGGTTGGAATTATCATGTTAATTTACCAATTGTTTATGCAAGTGTTCTGTGGGTGACAACATGTGGTTCCCTTTGCATTTCGTATATGTTTGTGGTCCGTTTGTTTTTTACTTTTAAAGTATTAGGTTATGCGTTGAAACCATCTCCAATACTATTATATCTTTGCCTTTTGTTTTGCCTTTTTCTTTTATTTTTTCCTTTTCTATTGCCTTTTCTTTTGTTTTGTATTTTGTTACTATAATGAATTTGGACTTGTTGACCTAGAATTTTTCATTTTCTATATTGTTACGAAGGTGCTTGATTAGAAACAGGCCAAGTGAAATGAATGAACTTATAGAATTTGTCACTTCTGTATTGTCAGGTAGAGGGTAAAAGAAAATTTTCCAAGTGGAATATAAAGATATTTCCTTTAAAAAGTGATAGAAATGTTGACAAAGGTGCTTGATTAGAAACAGGATGAGTAAAAGGACCATACTTTGATCCCTCCTAGGTGGATTCTATTTGTATGAATTTGTTAATAAAGAGCAGGTTGTTTGTTGCTCTGGCATGTGACTGGAGCAATAAGCTTTACGAGCCTAAAATTGCCGTATTGTTTACATATTTTGATTTGGCTTGAAGATTGAGCATGGTCTTTATTTTATTGTTTAAATATTTTGATCAGTTGGTGAAAGTTTTTTAATTTGTAATCAGTGTATTTTGTTGGGTGCTTTATTTGTAGAGTAACCATATTATGGAAATTTTATGGCAATCATTCATTTGTCTTCTGTATTGGTAGATAGGGACTTCTCTTCTGGTTTTGCTAGATGTATTTGGACATTGTTAGATAAGGCAAAAATGACAGGATTTGGACATTTTTGGGATAGCATAAATGAATTGCTTTTGGTAGATGTATTTGAATTTTGTAAACACTGTTTGTATTTAATATAGAGAACTTGATCCTAATTACCACATTCTGAACAGTATTTTAACATTATCACCTTACAAGATTATAAAGTATAAATGATTTGTCTTAGTCAGTATTTTTCTAATGTTTATCTGATCATTGTGGCAGGTTTGTTATGACTGTTGGAATCCGTATTGTTTAAGGTGCACTACGGGGGAAAGTTTGACAGGTTTAACAGATGTGTTTATGTGGGTGGTCAGGTTGCTATTCAGCTAATCCATACAACATCGACTGTTCTCGTTTATAGAGATAGAGGGTGTTGTCAAGGATTAATTACGGATACAAGTCTGGTGACTTCTTGTACTATCAAGAGCTCGAGAAGACACTCTCCAATGGGTTGAGGATTATCTCAGGGGACCCCGATGTCCTTTAAATGGTGGTAACACACGTTGGGAAGGATGTAATACTTCTGTACGTAGTTGGGTTTGAGGTTGCCACTATAGTAGACCTAGTTGACGAAGAAACAGAGAGGTGTTGTCTTGGAATTGGTACCAAATAGTGGACTAATGCTCTAAGTAGCGATGATGATTAGTACGATGATGAATATGATGAAGCAGCGGCCAATGAAGATTTTGGTAGGCCATCGGTTGGTTTGGGTGGCCATTCATTCGAGGTGGGTGGGGCCTTGGGAGGTTTGGGTGGCCATTCAAGTGAGGTGGGTGGGCCATTGAGTGGGACCTTCAAAGACATCGATGCTGTTGATAGAGATGAAGAAGACATGACGACGGAGATGGCAAATGAAGAGCACATGACAACGTAGGTTGGAGATGATGCACCTTAACACATCCAGAGTCAGTAGATGATGGTAAGTACTTTAGTCATCTATAACTTACAAGATGTTTAGTGATCCATCAACCGGTTTTGATTGATCTCTTTTAATTGGCATGCTGCAGGGTACCTTTCTGGCCAAGTGATCTCTGATACTCTTATATCTCCACATGAGAGTGAAACTGAGCATGATCGGCATTCACACACTGCTTAGAGTTCCATGAGCGTGACCTAAGGTCAATGTCCCTAATGCTGGGAATGAAGTTCACATATGCAGCACTATTTAGAGCTGCTGTAAAAGAGGCCAATATTAAAATGGGGAAGGATGTCTGCTACAAGAAAAACAACAAGGACAGAGTTGTGATGGTGTGTAGGACAGAGAAATGTAAATATAGGGTGTATGGTAGGATGATACCAGAGGAACGAAGTTTTGAGATTTGGGACATTCAACCAAGACATAAGTGTCCAAGACAGTATAGACTATCTCAAGTTAGCTTTCGGTAGATTGTGAATAAGATGGTTGACTAGATTAAAAGTAAACCATCTATGTCAGTGTCCGCAATCTATGACGAGGTGAAGCAGAACTAGCAATGCGAGACTATGAGGAAGAAATGCTACTGGGCAAAAAGGAAAGCTTTAGATATGATATTTGGTTCACACAAAGAGCAATATGGGAGGGTATGAGACTATTGTGCTACTGTGAGAGAGACAAACCCTGGTAGCTGTGTGTTAGTAATTACTAGCCGTATTGTCCCAGAGATACCCCTATTTTTTCAGCGCTTGTACGTATCATTCAATGCTATGAAGAATGGCTTCAAGGATGGCTGCAGAACCCTAATATGTTTGGATGGTTGCTTTTTGAAGGGGGAGTTCAAAGGTCAACTTCTGAGTTCTGTTGCCCGGGATCCTAACAATAATATGTATCTTGTGGCATTTGCCGTTGTGGAAGTTGAGATCAAGGACAGTTGTGAATGTTTCTTAGAGACATTGGTGGGGGATCTAAGTTTAACTCCATCAAGAGGTTGCATTCATGTCTGACAGATAGAAGGTTAGTTTATTATGTTTATTTTGTTTGGTTTAGACTTCTATAAATGATAGCACTTAATATGTCCTTGCTGACTGTGTATCTTTGTGCAGGGGCTTGTACTAGCTTTCGAAGCTCTGATCTCGATGGTAGATCATCAGTTCTGTGTTAGACATCTATATGCTAAGTTCAGAGATGCTGGCCATCATGGTGTAGCCTTCAAAGACAAGCTATGGGGAGTAGCCACTGCGTATACTGAAAATGAATTCAACAAGAAGATGGATGAGCTGAAGGCACTAAGTCCAGGTGCACATGAGTACCTACGGAAGGTAAACCCAGTGTATGTTCCTAATCATGGTTCCACACACATAGCAAGAGTGACATTGTGGCCAACAACCTGTGAAAGTGTTTTAACTCTTATGTTCTGGATGCACAAGACAAATCGATCCTCACGATGATAGAGATGATACGCAAGAAGTTGATACGGAGATATCAGCTCAAGAGAAAGGAGATACAAATGTATACTGGTTGAATATGTCCAAGGACAGTTGAGAAACTGGAGGCAACTTGTGAAGAGGCAAGCTATTGCCTCCCAACTTATGCTGCAGAGGGATACTTTGAGGTTGAATGCCACCTAAAGCAATTTGTGGTCAACCTTCAAAGACATACATGGACTTGTCTAAAGGGATACGACTAGAATCTCATGTGCACATGGGTGTTCTACCATAATTTATAACAGTAGAAATCTATAGGAATTTATGGACTGGTATTACACGATGAAGGCATACAAGAGGGCATATGCTCCTATCATCTACCAGATACCTTCTGAGGATCAATGGGTTCATACTACTTTTGAGCCTATGGACCCCCCATTCACCAGGGTGCAACTTGGAAGTCCCAGGAAATTAAGGAAGAAGGGTACAGATGAACTCAGAAAAAGCTCCATAATTTCAAGACGACAGAATGGACTAAACTGCTCTGAGTGCAAGGAAATGGGTCATAATAAGAGAACATGCCCAAGACTGAATCGTAGGTCATCATCATGTCGGACACCTAATATGGATAGGGCCCTCCAAGCACTGTTCGATGGCAGACATTCAATCTCCCATGCAAGTTAGAACACTTGGGCCACCAGAGGGGTCATTTGTTAGGATTATCTAAATTTTGCTTTTTATATATACTACAACATTTTCTGATTGTATTTTATTATCACACACTATAAGGAGGCAGAATGAAATAGAGAACCAAACACCGTCCCAATCCATTGCGGAGCAATGCAGTGTACCTATAAGAATAGTCCATAAACCATGTTTTATCTGATTGTCAATATTTGTATTGACTAGAGGGGTATATGCAGCTTATGGATCCTTACGTCTATCGCAGTTCTTACCAAAAGGCTTTTCAATTGGAGGTAGTGCACCATGGAGCATAGGAGTAAGTACCTAATAATTTTGTCAATATCTAGTTTATTAGACTTCTAACATGTACAAAAAGTAACTTTCTATTTGGTATTTTTTTTCAAAGAGCAAGGAAGAAGAAGGCTGTACGAGCTTCAATAAGAGTGCCCACACAGACACATCTTGTTCAGAGAACTAGTACGCATCATCATATACACGTATGCGAATCAATAACATGGGGATCCCTTCTCGTGTAAGGGCCAGGCGATCTAGTAGGCTGGAAAGGGGGTGGGGTCTCAAGCAAGCACTAGGAGCAGAAATGTGGTCATTGACCCAATTACTCCAACATTAGGGGTGGGCGTTAGATGCTCTTGGGGACCACCTGGTACTAGTGGAGTTCAATTCAGGGTGAGGGAACACAATCCAAGTGTTGGAACGAGTGAACGGTACAAGCTCCAGCTGCAAATCCCTCAAGAGCAAAGGATAAGGACAAGAAACCAACGTGGCAAATATAATAAATTTTGACTTGTCTAGTTTATATGGTGCATTGGTGTAGTTTATTTGGACTTTTTGTTCTATTTTGATGTATGATTAGTTGGGATTTTTTGTTAACATAGTGGTATGTGGATATATTGGTTGAGAAGGAATTGGAGTACTGGTGGATGTATTCGTTGGGACTTGATGGTTGTCGTTGTGACATTGGCATGTGCTTAAGCACCTCTTTTGTTTTGTTTCCTTAGTCAGCATATTGTAAGGAAATGTACCTTTTTTTGATGAATCAGATATGTTGGAAGCAGCGTGTTACTTTTTGGTGAACACGTACTTGTTGATGAATATGATATGATATCTTATGGCATTCAGCTTACTACCACTTTTTGTTTAGGTCAAGTGCCACCTATTCTATTTGCTTTTGGGCAGTTTAAGTGCACAATTCAAGTGCCACCTATTCCATTTGATTTTGGCCAGTTTTAGCACTGTGCACTTCAGCACTTTTTGCCCGGTGCTTAAAATATGACAATAAAGTATATACCATTTGCTTCAATGAATGCTTATTGTGCACTTTAGTATAAACAACTATGACAGGACTGAACTAAACAGACATCCTTACATTCGTTAAAGGAGGTCCTTACAATAACCATTCACAAACATCCTTACATTAAGCATTAATAAAGTAGGTCTTTACAATAACCATTAATAAACATCCTTACATTAAGCATTAAAGTAGATTGATCAAATAATACAGTACATAATTTGGTCAACAAGAACTCCAAACCATAAACATCTCACAGTGGTAACATGTGCTTAAATGAGTACACACACCGGTACCATATACATGAGCAACCAAAATTCCACTAAAAAGACACCAACTAAAGACCAGTGCAGCCCTATAACCCATCCTTTGGCCTTTGAATCCTTTCTCACAACCTGAATCTCCTCTCAATGTTGTGCAGCCATGGAATTGATTATGGCTGGATGTTGCAAGGCAATGGCAGCAAGATGTTCTTGGTATTCCACAGTCATGGCCTCAATGGCTGTTTTTATTGTCGGAGCTCTCTCTTAATTGATTCCAAAGAAACTTGTTCACCAATCCTCTGACCATGCATTATTTGGAGTTGGCGAATAACCCTTTGTCCATATGCGCATATCTTAGGATCTCTCCATGCAAAATAATTACAATGACCACCATCCTGCCACCATTAATTTAAGGGAAATTTACAAATAACACATTACGTTTTAAGCCCTTTTTAAAAACCTCATTAGGTTTAAAAAAATTTAAAATAGCTCATTGGGTTTGTTATTTTTGTACCGAAACTCTTATATTACATAAACATCTCGGACCCTTTGTAGAACATTCAATTTGTTCACTTGCAAATCTAAAGCTATTGTGTGATTCAGACATTTGGACGACTGAGATAAGAAAAAACAAAAATACCCACAACATTGAAATCTTGAAATCAAGTCATAAAGGGAAAAACTGAGGATCCAAACCTTTAAGAAAAATGGTTCTTGCATTTGCTTCACCCACGCATCTAAAAATGGTCAATTTCAAGAGCAGATCTTAACTTCGTGTCTCACGGATGGAAGAGAGAGATGAGAGAGAGAGAGAGAGAGAGAGAGAGAAGACAGTGCTTGTAAGTGGACATGCCATAGAAAGTGTGAGAGAAGTCAAGATAATGTAGAAGAACGTCAGAATATGGAGAAGGGCAAAAGGGTGAAGTGTTATGGATGAAAATCACATGGGAGGCTCGTGTTCATGGAGTCCGTTTGTTATAACGCCAAAAATGAACGAAGGATGAAGTTTGATGATTTTTAAAACTTAAAGGACATAAATATTTGTTAAGGTAATTGGTGGGTCGACATTGATTTATGGTCATACTTAATGGGCGAACTATGAAATTACCCTAAGCATTACCATAGGAGGTCATCTCCTCCTGACTATCAGCACAACTTATAGAAACGTCATAATAATGATCAAGAATTAGCACACTCATAATGCTAACATCAAGTAAGCCTTTAAGCTTATAAACAAAGGTATTAGTTAAACTGAAACTAAGCACCATATAAAACATCTATCAAAAGTAAAACATTAACACATCAACATAAGTTGTCAAAAAAAATATCCAAACAACAGAGAGTATCAAGATAACAGAACCAAGCAAAAGATAAGATAACCAACAACAACAAAAACTAATTTCCATTCCATTCCTTCCATTCCCCCTACAATTTCTCTCCTTTTTTGTCAAGAAGGAGTCGAAGGGACTACTCATCATCAAGCGTATCTGAATTAGTACCCTCCTTAGCATCATTTTTCTCATCATCCTCATCCTCCACATCAGTTGTAGTGGTAGCAGAATTTGCATCCTGTTTAGCCACCATTGAATCCTATTGAGGACTAGCAGTGCTTGAATCTTCATTGATTTTTAAGTGTTTTCTAATCAAGCTAACATCCGCCACTAACTTCATCAGATCTAATTTAAAACTTCTTGATTGGTAGCAAGTGTGGACTGAACAAAGACTGAGTCAGTAGATCTCTTAGTCAACAGTTTTAGTGCCTTAACCATATATGCAATATCAGATTGCAGAGGACTATGACTAGAGTCAGAGGACGAAATTGATTTAAAGTGACCCTTATGAGACTTACTTTGGCTGAGAGTGTGTTTAACAACAGTTTAAACTTTTTCACGAGGTTCATCATGAGGAATAGAGATGAAATTAACAGCTGGGAATTTCATGATCAAACAAGTTTAGGGTAATCTATTTTTAGTAGATTTAGAATGGAATAATTTGACCATATGAGCACAGATATGGATGGTAAATAAATAGGATCATTAATCAAGAAAAGCATAGAGAAATCTCATTCTTTCAAATGATAAAGCTGAAAGATACCTATTCACAAAGATATTCGTCCAGACAATCCTACTTAAGTTCAAATGCTCAAATGTAAAGTTTTTGGCAGTAAATTCTTTGTCTTGAAAGTTTAGTTGTTGTTGAGACAAGAAATTTATAGTAGTGTTGGGTGAGGGTCGAGTTCTAACTGAGTAGGGATAAGTAGGTTTATAAACCCTAGGAATTCCTAAACAGTGTGCTAGAATTGAAGGATCAACATCTAAATATTGACCATGAAAGTAAATAGTAAAAGAGACAAGTCAATGAAATTGTGCATATTCAGGTAGAATTCATGTACCATTGATTCTGATGGAGGCACAATGTGGGTTATTATGGATTCCCAACTACGTGTTGTAAACCTTTCAGCTATGTGCATCTGAGACAGCCCTTCCAACAATATTTCACGCTCAATGATTAAAAGCTTTGGCGCAAATTGGTGGTAAATAATTCCTCTGATTGAGCATTTAGAAACCAAGTGCGATCATAATCTTCAGGTGGTGTAGGAGGTATCTTCACCATTCCTTTAGCGAGCCTCATAAATTTCTTAGAGGGAGATTCACTTGAGGAGGCAGCAACACATTTCTTTGAAGTTTTCATGGGAGAGGGCGGTTTGGATTTCTCAAACTAGTTTTGAGCATGTTTGGTTGTAGCTTGCTTGATGCTTACTCTCTGGTCAAAAATATGCTATTAGTATTCAACTAATATTCACACAATATAAAAAAATTGTATTTTATCACATTTGTACCATACCAAGCTACGAAACACTATAAGTTGATAATATTTTTAACTCCAATATACAATATCCAATGCCACTGAGGATTTAGTTCCATATTCAATCAATAAGAAATAAGTACACTATTTTTCATGCATAACAATGTTACAATATTAAGCTGTTATTAGTTACTCGAGTACACTATAGCCAACAATTATCAATGGGTTTAATAAATCCAAGCCAAACAAGAATCTTACTAGATTTTGACAAATAGTGATTATATATATGAAAGATAACAAGAGATTTAACAGATTTTTAAGACAAATTTATAAAACGCTATTAACCTAAGATTTTGAAATTGATAAATTTGCTGAAACAACGTGTCTATTGGAATGGGTATTCTAGAAAACTCTTTAAAATCTCTTTGACAGCAAAACCCATAAGAAATTTATGCATAATATAAGTTTAAAGAAAGAAATTTAACAATAATGATGCCAAACCCACCATGTGGGACCACACGGCCATTTGGCCACCAGCCAATCAAAGATTCATAGAGAAAAGAAAGACAAAGTTGGAAAAGTTAAGAATCAATATCTTTTCAAACCATAGTGGATGATTAAACAAGAGTTTTCTTCAAGTACTAGAATCCAAGATGAGCGAAAAGTGCGAGGCGGCACAAGTGAGAAGTGGAGAGGAGTATTGGGTAGAAGTGAGAAAGAGTTAGGTTAAAAGTGAATAGATGAGGGTAAGAGAGTAAACGGGCTTAATGCTTAAAAAACACTAAACAAAACAAAGGCTTATTGACTTTAAAAAGAGTCCTACCCATATCGTAAACATTATGCCCACACTTGTAACCTAAAAAAAAAAAAATTCCTAAGTTACCAAGGCACTTACCTGACCACCGAATACCTTCTACTACTAGCACCATGGATAGTCAAACTACAAAGAAACTCTATGCGAACTAACTATCACAGTTTAGTCATCGAAAAATTATATTTTTGCAGAATTTTCTCAAATTCATCAAAAATTCTAGAAATTATCAGAATATTATCTAAGAGCATGTTAGACTAACAAAAAAATATTATTATACATGCATAACCAAAAAACTAAATAACTGATCAAATTTTTTAAGATAATTGACAAATACCTACGGCTTGTCTAAAAAATTCAAATCTTAACGTATCAAGAGATTTTATATAGCTAATTGATTTTCGGTGGAAACATGTTCAACAGTAATAACTTGATTTTCAACAAGATCACGTATAAAATGATGTCTAATATCTATATGCTTTATATGTGAATGTTGTATAGTGTTTTTAGAGATGTTTATAGCACTTGTATTATCACATTATACAAACATTGATTTTTGATGTATTCCATAACCAGCTAACATTTGCTTCATCCACAGGAGTTGTGTGCAACAACTCCCCATGGCAGTGTACTCGGCCTCAGCAGTAGATAGGGATATGGAACCTTGCTTTTTTCTAAGCCAAGCTACTAAATTTGAGCCTAAGTAAAAACAGCCACCAGATGTGCTTTTTTTGTCATCTGAGTTTCCAGCCCAGTTTGCATTAGTAAAGCCGACCAAATGAGTGTTAGATTCCTTGGAATACCAAATTTCATAGTCTACAGTACCACTTACATATCTATGATCTTCTTCACTGCTTCAAGATGACTTTCTTTGGGATTTGCTTGAAACCTAGCACATATCCCTACACTAAAAGCTAAGTCAGGCCTGCTAGTAGTTAAATACAATAAACTTCCAATCATACTGCAGTACATGGTATGGTCTACACTCTTTCAAGACACATCAATATTCTGTTTAATAGAGGTATTCATAGTAACCTTTCTATGCTTTTTATTTTCTAAACCAAAATGACTCACAAGATCTTTTACTAAACAAACCACCTTTGCTTTGTTTAATTTGCAAACCAAGAAAATAATGAAGTTCTCCAACCATACTCATCTCAAACTCACTCTTCATGGATTCAACAAATTCTAAGGCATGTGATTCCATAGGAGAGCCAAACACAATGTCATCTACATAAATTTGTGCTATGATAATATGTTTATCAATTTTCTTTATAAAAAGAGTGCAATCAGCATCACCTCTTATGAAACCATTATCTAGCAAATATGTAGTTAACCTATCGCACAGGCCCTAGGAGCTTGCTTTAGACCATAAAGAGCTTTCTTTAATTTAAACACATGGTTAGGATATTTTGGATCTATGAATCCTTTAGGTTGTTCTACAAAAACTTCTTCTTGCAAAATACCATTTAAAAATGCACTTTTCACATCCATTGGTATAATTTGATGCCCATAGAACAAGATATAGCGAATAAAATTTGTATAGACTCTAGTCTTGCTACTGGTGCAAATGTTTCATCAAAGTATATGCCCTCTATTTGTGTGTACCCTTTTGTAACAAAATGAGCTTTATTTCTAATTACAACACCATTTTCATCAGATTTATTCTTAAAAATCCATTTAGTACCAATGATGTTATTAGAAGTGGGTCTAAGTACTAGAAACCAAACATCATTCCTAATAAATTGATTTAGCTCATCATGCATGGCATTGACCCAAAATTTGTCTTTTAAAGCTTCATCAATATTTTTTGGTTCACACAAAGAGACATAACATGAGTATGTGATTTGGTTTAGAATTCTACCTTCCAGCCTCATTCCTTCATTGACCTTACCGATGATATTTTGCTCAGGATGATTTAATTTCACCCGAGAGGAAGGTTCCAAGCCATTGTCTGAATTTGATTCTCTGTTTCCATTGACTCTGTATCAGATGAAGTTTGCTTTTCTTCAGTTATTTCAGAATGCTCACTTGGTTCATCTTCTTCTTCAACCTGATTTTCTTGTATAACAACATTCTCAATATTCTTCAGGTCAGTATCATGAAATCATCATCTATTTTGACTTTAATAGTCTCTATAACAGTAAAAGTACGTAAGTTGTAAACCCGGTAAGCTCTACTTGATGTTGAGTAACCTAAAAATATTCATTCATCACTACGTGAATCAAACTTACCAAGATTTTCTCTATCACGTAAGATATAACACTTATACCAAAAATTTTAATGTACTTCACAGTAGGTCTTTTTCCTTTCCAAATTTTTTAAGAAGTTTTGTTTGTTTTAAGATGAAGATACACTTTATTAATGATATAACATGCAGTATTTATAGCTTCACCCCAAAATTTTTTAGCAATACCTTTACCATGAAGCATTACATGAGCCATTTCTTGAAGGACCCAATTTTTTCTTTCAACAACGCCGTTTGTTGAGGAGTTATAGGTGCAGAAAATTCTTGATGTATCCACTCATCAAGACACAAGATATGAAAGTTAGTGTTGTTAAATTCCTTTCCATGGTCACTTCGGATTCTTTGAATTCTACAGCCTTGTTCTTTTTGCAATCGATTGCAAAGGCTTTTAACCTTCTCAAAAGTTTTGGAATTCTCTCTTAAAAGTTCAATCCAAATAAACCTAGAAGAAGTCATCGACACCACAAGTATATATTTTCTACCACCAAGACTTTCAGCCTTTGTGGCCCCATTAAATCCTATATGTAATAGTTTTAAACATTTAGAGGTAAGAATATCAGTGGTCTTTTTATGAGAGGTTCTAATTTGTTTCCTAAATAAGCAGGGTCCACATACTTTGTCAACTACCTTTTCTAGTCTAGATATGCTATTGACTAACTTTGTAATTTTTGTTAAGTCACGATAGTTAATGTGACCCAATCTTTGATGCCAAAAATGAGATATATCAAGGTTAGCTTTATTGTAAGACAAAGCATCATCAATAGTTAACCCATAGCAATTATCAAATTTGCATGTTCCACTAAAAACAGATTTTCCCTTAGAGTTAATCACAGAACACTTGATGATGCTTTGTCTTACTTCAAGTCCTGAATCGCATATTTGACTAATGCTTAGCAAATTTGATTTTAGACCTTACACATAAAGTACATCATTAAAAACTAAAGCTAGGAAGAGTTCATTACCAAGGATTTCGGATTTACTACCATCTCTGAATGTAACAACTCCTCCCCTACCATTTTTAAGAGTGGTGAACATACTTTTGTCTTCACACATACATTTGGAGCAGCCACTATCAAGGTACCACATATAGTTGCTCTTTGCTTTTAACGCAATGTGGGCTAGAAAACAAGAGTTAGTAGATTTCTTTCTCCAAACTTCTAGTTTTTCAAAGGGGTTTAGTTTCTGATTTAAATGTTGAATTTGCTGAGTTAACACATTTACTTGTAACATCAATTTACCAAACTTAGTTTTTGAAACATCATTGAGTATTAGTAATCTCTCCTACTATCACTTTTCAAGAGATCATAACAATTTGGTTTAATGTGACCAAGTTTTCCACAGTGAAGGCAAGTAGGAATAAATTTGAATTTTTAGTGTTAGTAGAAACAGAGTTTTTTTTGTAGAGCTTACCTTGTTTACCTTACTTGGAAGTTCGGGTACAGTAGAGTTATTCTTAGTTGTTAGCACAAAGACTACTTTATTTAAGGATGTGGGAACTGATGTTGAACTCTTGAATCCCAAACCTCTTTTGTTACCATTAGACTGACCAATCTGAAGCATCTTGTCAAGGTTGCTGGTTCCCATAGTGAATTTCTTCATCTGAACATTAGCTTGTTCTAGCTCCTTAGTTAGCCTTATAATTTGATCTTCAAGGGTTTTATTTGTCACGATAAGCTCTTGAATCTTCTGACTTTGTTCTAACGATTTATTAACAAGCTCATCTCTTTCCTTTTCAATGCAATCAAATTTCTTATATTTTAAGACATTCTCCTTTTTAATTTTGATGCTCTCCTCATACAGCTGTTGATAGGCTTCTTTCAAGCTCTCAACTTTATTCATATCTTCAACAGTGGTTTAATCTAAATTGTCAACATTAGCAACTCGTTAGAAATAGATAATGTGAAAGCTATGAAGTTTACCTTATCAGTGTCAACATTTTCTTTTGTCTGAAGAGTCTGATTCAGACTATGAATTGGAAAGAGATGTCTTTAATACATGCTTTCCTTTTGATTTCAAGAAGGTCAAGCATTCAACTTTAAAATGTCCAAACCCTTTGCATTCATGTCATTGTAACCCCTGGTCTAGTTTCTTCTTGAATTCCCTTCACTCAGATTTATCTTTTTGTTCATTGTTCTTACAACTTGGCTTGGTAAAATGCTTCGAATTTGACTTCTCTCCTTTCTAGTTTCTGCCCTTTTTAAACTTGAACACTTTTCTAAATTTTTTGACAGAAAGTGTGATGTCATCATCATCTATAACCTCATCTTCAGAACATGAATAATCATCCATTACCTTCAAAGCAATGGATTTTCCTTTCTTAGATGGAGGAAACCTCATTTCATATGTTTGAAGGGAACCCACCAGTTCGTCGAGCTTGATTGAGTCCAGATTTTTGCTTTCTTCAATGGCTGTCACTTTAGCACTAAACCTTCGAATAAAGATCTCAGAATTTTACGAACAACCTTAGATTCAGGTATTTTCTCACCTAAAGCTAAAGCTGCAGTTGACCAAATTTGTGAGTTTTCCGTAAAACTCATCAAAAGGTTTATTGTCTTTCATTTTAAGCTCTTCGAATTTAGTAATATTCATTTGAAGTTTAGAGTCCCTAACTGCCTTTGTACCTTCATGGGTGACCAAGAAGATATCCCAAGCCTCTTTCGTTGTTTCACAGTTAGAGATCCGCATAAACTCTGTAGGGGAAACGCTCATGAAAAAGGTGTTTATTCCCTTACTATTCTAGCCGGCATTTTCCCTTTCACTCGTAGACCATTGCTGTGGTTCCTTCACAACCTTTTCTTCATTTACTATGATATACGGTTTCTCCCATCCTAAAGTCACAACAGTCCATACCCTTTCATCTATGGACTCAAAGAAAGCCCTCATTCTCACTTTCCAATATGCATAATTTGATCCATCGAAAAATGGAGGAATACTCAGTGATTGACCTCTATCCATATTGAATTTTTGAGTCTATAGAGTCGATGTCTGCTTTGATACCAATTGAACTAGATAGTTTAAGACTCAATATACAAGTGACCGAACCTAGAGGGGGGGTGAATAGGTTCTCCAATTTTTTCGGTCCTTTTTAATTTCACAGCTGCACACTCTCACAAAACTATCAGCAAATTTCAAGGACACTCAATATCAATACTATACTATACGAAATCAAACCAATATGGACAAGACAATGCAAATTATTAATGCTTCAATATAATCAAGACTATCTTTCTTAATCAAAGAAACAAGTGAATGACAATCGTAACAACAACACTAAATCATCTACGAAATCACAATCACACACGATAACACCAAGAGTGATGACAAAGAGAAAATCTGCTTGAAAGAATCTTTCAAGAGGTAAAAACTCTCCGGGCTATAAACTACCTAACATCTCGTTGCTAGTCTATCCAACTGTTACCTTACCTAGAATACAACATCCAAATCTGCACCATGCAGGGAAGGAGAAACTCCTCTTTCATTTGAAGTTTGATTCCTAAAAGCAATTTGCATATCATGAGCTAAATTTCTACTCGGCTTGTAGCTTCTTCTAGACTTCTCTACATGC
Source organism: Morella rubra (assembly GCA_003952965.2). Classification (NCBI taxonomy): domain Eukaryota; kingdom Viridiplantae; phylum Streptophyta; class Magnoliopsida; order Fagales; family Myricaceae; genus Morella; species Morella rubra. The sequence goes on along the minus strand of CM025856.1, from coordinate 16,284,288 downwards.
TTGTGAAAAAGGAGGGGATGACATAGTTTGCATGTAATTACAATACTCATGCTTGACTTCTAGTAATGATTTTATTTTTTCTACGTCTTGTGTAAATTAAAGTAACCACAATTACTTATCAATCGGTTCATTTTACTCAAACAAGCTGTTGCTTTTCTCCCATTTTAGAATTTGGGGGATTGTAGGTCAAGTGTCATAAACAAATGCATAATATTCTTATTCTTTGAGTGAACAAATTGTTCACTTCTACTCTTTTCTCTTTCGCGTTGAAAGATCCGAGACATATAATTCGTTACTTCGATTTGGAACACTCATGGGGTCTTTAAGTTAGAATTCTAGAGTAATTGAATGAGGTAAAGAATAAAATAACAAAGTGTATGGTTTCTCTAACTAACAAATTTTTACTTTCCACTTGTACATATATACTTTTGATATGAAAATAATATAATTATCAAATGGATTTAGAACACAAGAGATTAATTTTGTAGTGTATCCATATTTTGGGAGAGATATATGTATATTATATATAATAAGAAATATCGCTTTTTGCGCTTAAACTTACATAAAAATGTCAAGAAAATGTCCAAACTACCAAAGACATCAGATTTAGTCCCAAAACTATCAAAATGCATACATCAATATTATCTCTATGTCATAGTATCCAACGATTGAAATATGTAGAAAATAGATTACGCGGCATAATGTTGATGATTGAATATCTATAACGTCAGGGTGAACGTTAATGAATTTTGATAGTTTCAGATTTGTAATCGTTACTATATATGTTAAAAAGAGTCAAACCGTTAGAAATAAGGTCCAAATGCACAGTATTTTTTTTTTTTGTGTGGCTATTTAAGTGGGCAATAATTATTCTTCCCCCACGTACAACTTTTTAACATTTTGGGAGATATATAATCCCATTGTTTATTTATCTAAGTGGGCAATAATTATAAAAAATTATGACCCCAAACATTAATACTTAATTAATGAATTATTGTTGCGTGGCTAATTTGCATAATTCTCTTGTAACTCCTACAAGAAGCTTTCATCATTTGAGAGAGAGAGAGAAAATCATGATGGTACGACAGAGAAGAAAGATAGAAAGAGCTATATATAGGCGGGCCAGCTTCAATGTTATGTAGTCGATCGTGACAGATAGTCAAAAGTAAATGGAAGATCTGAAGAAAGAGGACAGTAATTAGTAAAGGAATCAGGGAAAAAGTTAAGTTAATGATTACGATAAAGAAGGTCGATTAGGAGAAATTATCCGGGAATTTCTTCAAATATTATGAGTTTTATGTTCGACATTTATAACTTATAAGATTAATGATTAATTCTCCTTATTATTACTTAAAAACTGATATCTAGATCTTTTAGAAAGTTGTCAGCTTTGAATAACATGTCTTCATAACGTTGATTAGAGTCATAAATAAAAAGATGGCCCTTTACACCAAAAAGTAATTATAAAATGCATCAATAATTTAATATTTCAATTCTGTCACTAAAAATGCTTTCATGACGAGTATTGTTTAAACTAATCTCTGCCTGAAAAAATAGTCTATTGTTATTCACATCTTATTTGCTCAACATTTCCTTGTAATTGTAGACTGGGCTTTCGTGAGTGCAATTGGCATGCAACAAACAAATCCTCTACTTGAAATTAGATATGTTGAAAGTGAATTGATTTAGCTGCTGATCACCTTTAATTATTCCCTGTACTCGGCTTTACTTGCAAGTATCTTTACTGCTTCAATTTTACAATCCAGCGCAGGCCAAGTATCATAAACAAATCATATTCTACAAGTATACTTTCATTCTTTTCTTTTCTGTACGTAAAAGATATTCCTTGCTTCAATTACTTGAAGAATCATCGTGTTGGTTTAATCCCTTCCGAAATAAAAGGATCAGATACTAAACCATATTATTTTCCTATCTAACAACTATCCACGTGTAAACAGATTTTTGACATTCTTATTAGTGCTTCGATATTCTTTGGATTACTTTGTTCTGAGATTTTTCTAATAGAAGAAACTGGTAGCATCCAGATTTGGCTAGTTGGTGTCGGCATAAAACCAATATCTGTGTATGTAATTAGATTTGGATCCTTCTTGAAAGTGTTATGTAAATTGGCAGTTTTCTCATATCAAAACAGTCTTTTAATAAATGTATTTTTTCATTTAGTGCAGCAACTTGATTAATTCAGAATGACGTGGAGCTGAATAGAAAGTGGCTGGAAGGTGCTGGTGGCTTCTGGAACAATTGGAAATGGACGCTGAGCTGTAAGGCAGTTTTTCCCTGGGTCAGCCTGGCGAGTTTCCACAGCCTTCGTATACCCCTTCCAGAAAACACGCTAAGATACCCTCTTTACAATTTTCACCAATTTGACGCGCGCATCGCCATATCTCAAAGATCATTCTTCTATAGTTGTTTCTACTAGATCGTCCTTGCTTCAATCCTTGAAGAATCATATCGAAGACGAGTTCGTCGATCCGTGCTGATCAGAGTTGCTGGTCAAAGAAAATAAAAGGAGGCTTTACATCTGGGAAATGAAAAGGATCATAGATCACCTAAACCATTTGTCCTATCTAACAACTTTCCTAACGTGTAAACAGATTTTTGATCATTCTTATTAGTGCTTCGATATTCTTTGGATTGACTTTGTTCTTTGATGTTGCTGATTGTTGCTGCTAGATAGCATCTCTGTGTAGCATCTGAGTTGGCTGTCTTAGCATGAAATACTTGGTAATATCTGTGTAAAAATTCAATATACTTTGGATCCTTCTCCTTCTATTCCCACCCTAATAGTTTATCATAGTTTAAATCTCTCCGACAGTACCCTTCCTTTGACCTTATAATATTCTTTTCTTTTTCGTGTCCCAAGTTGTCCTTTCATCGACTTGCTTAAAGAATATTTCATCCTGGTACCTTAGTTAACTTTCATACCAAGGGAAAGGATCATCAAATACTAAAGTGTATTACTTCTTTATCCAGCCATGTCCTTCCACGTGTAAATACTTTTGATATAATAGTAATAATAATAATATAGTACTGAAAAGAATAATTCATACAAAACAGTTTTGTCACTCAGAGTACTTTTCGTGACAATTATTGCTAAGACAATCTCAGTCTAGCTAGTTCTTGTCAATATTGCTATATCTGTGATAGTTCGTTTAAAATAAAATAAGATAAACGATTTATTGAATCTGGACCTCATTCGATGAAAATCTAAAGAAATCCACGTAGCAATATTCAAGTACTAACTGTCTATTGGACCTTGTTGATGCCATTAGAGGACTAAGTAACACTCAATAAGAGAAACATTGTAGAAGAAAATCTCAGGAAAAAAATAAAAAGCAATTCAGGGTAAAATAAGTAATCAAGAGCAAATGACCTTGCTCGTTTCATGTTCATGAAGACAATTTTTCAAAACTTTTACAATTCACTGCTTCAACTTTATAATTTGGACAACGCCAAGTATTCTAAAAGAGTCTAGCGAATTCAACTGATTCTTTGCTTGGTTTCTTATCTTTTGAAAGGGATAGAGAGTGAGTGAAGGAGGGCAATATAAAAGAATAAGCTCAACGAGCATCACCAAGTTCCTTGCTCTGGTGTTTGTCTAGCCCCTTCAAGCTTATCTCTGTGGTACTGTGGCTGCTCATAATTGATGAAATTGCAGGATATACACTACACCATTTTTGGCCTTCGAGGACGGATTTTGTAGAGACATCAATAAAATCATCTTCAAAGCTTCACCTTTAGAGACGAAATGATCTACGTCTCTAAAAAAAAATTTTGTTAAAGACAAACAGAAATTTCGTACCCATTTAGAGACGAAACGTTTGCATCTTTATTCAATTCATCTCTAATTTGGCGAGAGAGACTTCTCTAAAGTATGAGCCCCAATTGATTACAAGATCGCATTGTTTAATCAATTAGGAGGTTGTCGGAACTGCATTAGGTTGAGACCAATTTCTCCAAACTTCATATATATGTAGAGACAGGTATTTTGGTAATCCAAAGTATAATTAGAAACTATAATTTATTTATTGCGAAATATATAAAAATAGTTCCTCAGTTTGTAATCTTGTTGGTCCAAATGGAGGATAAAGTAACACTAACCAAGAGAAACAGAGTAAAGCAAAAAGGTGGAGGACAAAGAAAACTCGAGAGAAACATAATAAAGCAAAAAAACCCACTCGAAGAAAGAAAGCAATTCAAGAAAATAATAAATATTCAACAGCAAATCACCTAGCTTGACAATGACTCAAGAGTTTTTGCACTTCACTGCTCCTGCTTTATAACTTGGGAACGCCAAGTATCTTAGAGTCCGCCATCACTGCAGGATTTGCCTCAATCGATAAATGCGTGAAATTACTCAAATGGTACCTATAATTTTACATTGTAAGAAACTGGCTCCTATGGTTCAAACTTCAACAATTTAGTCCCTGTATTACCAATATGATGCACGGGGTCTCTCCGTCCTTACCTCTATTAGTCCACTAACGAAATATGCTGACATGTCCATTTTTAAACACTTAAACAATGCTGACATATCATATATTCTGTCTAAGGATTAATGAAGATGTGGATAAAAGGATCTCCATGCATCGTATTGGTGACCACAGGGACTAAATCATTGAAGTTGGAATCATATGACAAATTTGTAATAAAGTGAAACCACAAGGACTATTTGGATAATTTTTCCTATTTTTTAGTACACTTTCATTCTCAGAGTTTTATCACTTTCTGTTCCAATTTTAGAATTTAGGCATGCTTTGGACCATGTTTGCATACCAAAATTTTGGCCAACCCAAAATAATTATGAAATAATATTTTTCTATTACAAAATATAACAAATTTACTCAAATTAACTCTCTTCACTTTTTCACCGATTTCCACAAACTAAAATTTTGATTCGCAAACATGATACAATCGGTATCACCGAATGCATGCTTTCTAGTACTTTACGCTTCTATTCTTTTCTTTCGTAATATATTCTTTCTTCGATTTTATCTTTTGTAAGAGAGAAAAGAAAAGCATGGCACCGAAGAGAGAAAGAGCTAAAAGAGGGCTACAAGTTGTGATGACAGTTAATTCCTTACATTTTTTTAGAGGAATAATTCCTCGAGTTTCAAGGATTGATTAGATCTGTTAATCACATATTTCGCATTGCACTGCAATATTTCCTAAATATTTTTTTGTATGCATTTCAAAAATAGTTAATGAACGCACCATTCTGCTGTAGTACGTGTTGCCAATTTGCCTTTTCAGCTTCTAACTCTTCCGACACAGCTTTTCTTGTTTGACCGAGACAAGAGAGAGAGTGGAAAAAGCTTCGCGGAGCCATACAAATTAATAACTCCACAAGCATAACTGGGTATGCCTATTGCTTTGGTGTTTATCTGCAGGCCCTTTTCTAGAGTTTATCTGGTCTGTTGCACCGTGTCTACTCCTTGTTGATGATATCGACGTGAATCAATTCTTCTCCAGTCTTTGGTAACGGTCAGGTGAGTTTTGAACCATTGTTATCTTTATTAGAAGAGAAGCATATTAACTTTAAAGCTTTGTTAACTTCTAGAGGCCAAAATGAATTTTCGTTCTTCTTTATTTGCTGCGAATGTTTATGGCTGCTCCTGTTCTTCGTTAAAGTTCGAGAATGAGTGTCCATTAAATGAGAGGCTGCTTGGCTCCATTTTTTCTTCCCCTTCCTTTTAGTTTGAAGATGAAGGCATGTATACAAGACAATATTGGTCGGAGATTTTCAGTCATCTTGGTGCTATATATGACAAACGAAAATGCTTTGTTGTAGAGAAATCTATTGTGCAAGTAAGAGAGAAGAAGGGACAGATGGAGGTTCAACATATCATCCACAAGCATCCATTGATCTTCAATGAACAACTCCAGAATGATCGTACAAGACAGGATTGTTGGTGGTGTGGAAACATCCCCTATGTGGGTTCTAATTACAGTTGCAAAGAGTGCTCTTGGTTCATCCTCCATAAATCATGTGCCGAATCACCTCGAGTTGTAGCACCCACACACCCAAAACATCCTCTTATTCTCCATGCACACTAGAAAATCAAATGTGATGGCTGCGAGGGTTTTTTAAACTTTAGTTACTATTGTTCTCATGCAACTTTAACTTGATCCAAAATGTGCTTCTCTACCTCTCATCAAAGAATCTCAAAGTCAAGACCATCTATTAATCCTTGTGCAGAAATCATTACCATTCAGTTGTGACGCTTACTGGGATGAAGGAAAGGGTATGTTTTACTTTTGTGCACATGTTCACTCGCAACACACATAAAATGCAGTTCCTTGCCATTGATTACAAGGCCACTCACCAAGAATTTTGAAATGCGCAACCATCCGTTGACCCTTGTGCGGAATTGCTTTTCATTCACTTGTGATGCTTGTGGGAAAGAAGACAAGGGCCTTTTTACTATTATGCCACATGTTCATTTGTGGTTGACCAAAAGTGTGCTTTCTTGCCGTCGATTGTCAAAGTTGTATGGCAATAACATCCTCTCAACCTCTACTCTCTTCAAGTTATAGGAAAGTTTGTCAAATATATGCTCAAACAGTAGACATGAACTACTAGGTCTATTATTGCTCAAGTTGCAATTTTCTTACCACCCTCATTGTGCTACGACCAAGGAAAAGATGGGTGAAAAATTTATGTGAGAACTTAAAGATACAGAGCATGTTGAGCCAACAAATATGTCACAAGAGGGTGCGTTGAATCTAGTGACTTATCTCCCTATGTTGCTAACAAGAAAAAGTTAGGAGTCGATGGAGTTGAAATAGAGGAAGAAATCAAGCATTTCAGTCATGAGCATGAGTTAAAACTTACCGACGAGCTTGACATCAACGAGCAATGTGATGGGTGTGTGCTTCTTATCTTTCCTCATTTTTACAAATGCACCATATGTAGATTCTTTCTTCATAGATCTTGTGTTGAATTACCGAGAAAAAAGCGACATCCACTTCACCTACACCCCCTAATGCTTCGCTCAGAGAAGTTTAGTGCGATGCCTGTCAACATGTATCGAAGGGCTTCAAGTATTGTGACCATTGTAGTTTCGACCTTGATGTCCCATGCAGTTCGGTCCACATATCCTTACACATGATGCTCACAAGCACCAGCTTATTCTTTGCCACTCATTGGCTAATGTCAAGTGTAGTTGTTGCGACCATAGTAGCAAATACATATTTCATTGTGGCGATTGTGAATTCGTGCTTGACTTTAATTGCGCAACACTACCATATTCTGCGATATACGAACCACATGAACATCCTTTTCACTTCGTTATACTGTTGAAGATGACTCCAGTGAATATTATTACGATTTATGTGAAGAAGAACGAGATCCAAAGCTTTGGTTCTATTACTGTGCAGATTACAGTTATCCTGTTCATTCAAACTGTATCCTCAAATATAAATATCACGCATGATGTTAACTTTTGTGTCAGATTAGTTGTGAAATTGTTTGTACGAATTTAACTTCAAAGTGTGTGGAGTTTCATTATAATACTCATGCTTGAGTAAAGAATCAGAAATGACATCATAGTTAATTTGCATGTACCAGCTAACAGGAGTAGGCCGAATAGCATTGGGAATTTGCATTCTTAGGGATTTGAGAATTGGTGAATAATATGAATGATGGAAAAAGGCTGACCATACACCTCTGAATGTGAATTAAAAAAAGAAGGCGATCATCAATTAATAAAGAAAGTGTTGTAACATAGGTGGTCTCATGAGTTTATTAATAAAACTCTCATTAATTAATACTCCATCATAATTATTAATAAAACAATATTCTCCATGTTTTTATATGATCTGGAATGGGTGGAGATATGTATACAAGGTTCGCTAAAATAGAGGTCGTCTGTCTTGTAGGCTACCTACATCAACAAATTCACTCTTACTCGATAGCATTTTTTTTCATCCCTCTTATCTTTCTAACATAGAGATCGACAATCAAAAGCTATTAGGCCATATATCTAATTATGAGAAATTTTTTTTTTCAACTTTCCTAGAATCAATTTGAGAATGACCATATATATACATATATGTTTGTATTTTTTATTTATTTTTTTAATTTATTATATTATTTTGAGGGAGTGAAGGGTCATGTACCTCTATATAGAGTATATTTTATGTTAATTTTTCTCATTTAATTAAATTAAATTATTTTATTTTATATTTATACTTATATTTAATGATTTTATTCTTTTAGACAATCATTTGGATAACATTTACCTTTTTTTTACTTCTATTTCCACTTCGAAAAGACTAGTCGAGAGAGAATCATTATAAAGTTCTTCAACCAACTCAATGGGCCTTATAGAACTCATCTTCATTCCTTCTCTTTTTTCACTTGTGGGATCCTAGGTTAACTTTAAACACTTTTAAGAAAGATAGCTTTTTCATATAAATCAATTTTCGAAATTGATAAAAATAAAATTTTACTAACAATAATATAAAAATCCGGTAAAATTGAATTTTGCACACCTAAAAATGATAATGCCCTCAATTGAATGTGAACATATGCAAAGTGGGGGGACATTATCATTTACACCTAAAAATGATATAATTTCAATCAAATATGAACATTCAAAGTTGAGCACTTCATTTTCAAAATAACCAAAAATAATTATGCCAATAATTATTATTTCTCTTACAATAAATATAACAAATTTACTCAAATTAACTCTCTTCACTTTTTCACCGATTATCACAACAAAATTTTGATTCGCAACTGATTACAATCGGTATCACCGAATGCATGCTTTTCTAGTACTTTACGCTTCTATTCTTTTCTTTCGTAATATATTCTTTCTTCGATTTTATCTTTTGTAAGAGAGAAAGAGAAAAGCATGGCACCCGAGAAGACAGAGCAAAGAGCTAAAAGAGGGCTACAAAAATGAATATGGTCGTGATGATTATCACTTTCGCTTGTTAATTGAGCCTGCCTCCAATTTTTTTTTTTAAAAAAAAACATGTTGGCTTATATGTTGAGGAACTCTTCCTCGAGTTTCAAGGATTGATTAGATCTGGTAATCAGTTAATCACATATTTCGCAATGCACTGCAATTTTTCCTAAATATTTTTTTGTATGCATTTCAAAAATAGTTAATGAACGCACCATTCTGCTGTAGTACGTGTTGCCAATTTGCCTTTTCAGCTTCTAACTCTTCCGACACAGCTTTTCTTGTTTGACCGAGACAAAGAGAGATAAAGTGAAAGTGAAAAAAGCTTCGCGGAGGGCCATACAAATTAATCAACTCCACAAGCATAACTGGGTATGCCTATTGCTTTGGTGTTTATCTGCAGGCCCTTTTCTAGAGTTTATCTGGTCTGTTGCACCGTGTCCTTGTTGATTGTTCGAACGTGAATGTGAATTCTTCTCCATTCTTCTCCACGGTCAGGTGAGTTTTGAGGTCAGTGTATCTTTATTAGAAGAGATGTTATCTTTATAACAGAAGAGAAGCTTTAGTGCATTAACTTTTAAGAGCTTTGGCCAAACTGAAGAGGCCAAAATGATGTTTATCGTTGCTTCTTTATTTGTTGCGAATGAGAATATGGCATTAAATGAGAGGTTCTTGGGCTCCATTTAAAGTTCGAGCCCTTCCTTTTTAGTCCATTAAATGAGAAGGCTGCTTGGGCCCAAGACAGTTTGGTCGAGATGATTTTCAGTCATCTTGGTACAAGCATAAGAGAGATAGAAAAATAAAATAATTTGGTCACGTCAAGTATAATACCAACAAATGCTATTCTTCTATTATATGTAGTTAATGTCACCCTTCCATTCTTTTTGTTGTAAAGTAGGTACGACATATTCTTTTCTTCAATTGGGACCCTTTGTGTGGTCGCCAAACTGACACTTTTTAGTCCTAAAGAATTAATTAAAGAGTTATCCTTTTGCCTTAATTGTTTCCAAAGGAAAGGATATCAAATACTTAGATTTCCTTTAATAGTTTTATGATTTTTCTTGGATTCGGAAAACAATGAGGGTAACTTCGTACTTTTGTTTCAACATTTTGTAGAATCGTATTAATGGAGGTTGGTTATTCATCTGTGTGACCAACAAAAAAGTGGATAAATGAAACTTCCATCAAGTTTGAAGGAGTGATTAGATGTAATTAATCGCATCGTTCAAATTGCACTGCAGCATTATTAAATGTGTTTTCGTTTATCAACAAAATGATCAGGAGTTCCATATTCAAGTTGTGGTTCGAAACTTAATTTCTATTATTAGAAAATTAAGAAGTTTACTTACCCAAAAAAAAATTTAAGAAGTTCAATGAATAGATTCTAAGCTATATATATAAGAACGTTCATGAGTGCCATATATTCCAAACTTCTCCACGAAGAAGGAAAACATTACTTTACATATCTTTGTATACAGACCTAATTGATGAGAAGTCATCCTCTTATTGGTACTTAAACTTCCTTTTTCTCATGTTTTTGGAAAACATGATCATGAGTTAATAATTTGGACACGTCAAGTATATCATGACCAGCAAATGCTGTGTATTCAGCTTCCAATATTCTTTTCTTTGTCAAATATATATGGCTTATTCTTTCCTTCCATTTGGAATGTTCACGTGGTTGCCAAAATAGAAATTTTATTCATTGAGTGAGACAGAGACAAAGAAAGAGATAGAAAGAAAAAGAAATAGAAAAGCATCAATGAGAGAGAAAGAGGGCCATATAAATCAATTAACTCTAAAATTGCATAACAATGCACCTATTGCTTTGCTGTTTATTCGGCCTTTTCTAAAGTTTATCTAATGGCGCTGCGCAGGCCTAATTACATGACAAGGTGAGAAAGAGACAAACACTTGGATCTATATATTACTAACTTTTGCAAGGAGCTGAAGGGTTTTGAATACATTTATCTTTGACTTGAATTCTTTGTTCAGGTAAGTATACAACACGATAATCTGAAATTTCACATTAATTGTTTAGGGTCCTACTATGATTAATGGAAATGCTTTATTGTAGAGAAATCTATTGTACAAGTAACAGAGAGGAAGGGACAAGTGGAGCTTCAACATTTCAGCCACGAGCATCTGTTGCTCTTCAATAAAAAGCTCCAAGATGATCGTACAATACGGTATTGTTGTGGGTGTTTTAATGATATCGTTGGTCCTAATTACAGTTGCAAAGAGTGCAAATGGTTTGTCCTTGATAAATCATGTGCCGAATTACCTCGGGAGTTGTAGCACCCATCACACCCAAAACATCCTCTTATTCTCCACTCACACTTTTTTCGCTTCATCAAATGTGATGGTTGCGAGGGTTACTTTAACAGCTTTAGTTACTATTGTTCTCAATGCAACTTTAAACTTGATCCAAAATGTGCTTCTCTACCTCTCACCAAAGAATCTCAAAGTCACGACCACCCACTGACCCTTGTACGGAAATCATTACCATTCACTTGTGATAAATGCCGTAGAAGAGGCAAGGGCATGTTTTACATTTGCACCACCTGTCCATTTGTGGTCCATCTGAAATGCAGCTCAATAACATTGAGTGCAAAACCACCCACTATAGATGCTGAAATTCATGACATCCATTGATCCTTGTGCCCAGATCATCACCATTCACCTGTGATGCTTGTGGAAAAGAAGATAAGGCCAGGTTTTACTTTTGTACCATTTGTTCATTCGTGGTCCACCAAAAATGTACTTCCTTCGTCAACTGTCAAAGTTTTAATACACAAACAACACCCTCTCAACGTCATATACTCTCTTCAAGACAACCAATCACATCGCAAAGCTTGTCAAATATGTGCCCAAACACGGACACAAACTATAGGTTTATTATTGCTCAAGTTGCAACTTTCTTGTCCACCTTCATTGTGCTATGACAAGGAAGAGAGGGATGAAAACATTTATCTGAGACTTAAAGATACAAAGTTATTGAAGAAGATCCATTTGTGAACGGGTGAAAAATCTGTTGACTAGTCACCATATGTTGTCAAGAACAAGAAACATAGCTAGAAATCAAGCATTTCAGCCATGAGCAGTTAAAACTTAAGCTTGACCAACGAGCAATGTGATGGGTGCGTGTGCCTATCTTTTCTCCATTTTACAGTTGCACTAGATGCAAATTCTTTCTTCATAAATCATGTGTTGAATTACCAAAAGAAAAGCGACACCCACTTCACCAACACCCCTAATCCTCAGCTCAAGATGACTTATTTCGGTGTAATGCTTGTCACCGTGAAAGTAATGGCTTCAGCTACTGCTGTGAAGATTGTACATTGACCTTGATGTCAAATGTGCTTCCATCTCAAATATCTTTACTCATGACAGTCACGTGCACAAGCTAATTCTCAGTAGTGCATCAGGTTTGGACATTTGTAGCGTTGTGATTCTGCAACCCTATACGGATTCAGGTGTGGCAATTGTAAATTCATGCTGGACTTCAAATGCGCAACATTGCAGCATTCCACTAGTTATGGGCCACATGAACATCCTTTTATACTTTGTTACAGCGCTGAAGATGATTCAGGTGAATATTATTGCGATATTTGTGAAGAAGAACGCAACCCAAAACTTTGGTTTTATTACTGTGCTGATTGCAGTTATCCTGTCCATCCAAACTGCATTCTCGAAAAATTTCCAAATATCAAATTTGGGAAAACTTACAAAGTTGATATCCATGAGCATCTCCTTACTTTGGTTCAGAAGACTTGGGATCACCCTTCGTGTAAGATTTGTGAAGATCCCTGTGAGGACTTGACTCTTGAATGTGTTGAATGTAATTTCAGTGCTCACCGCTCATGCTGTGTGTGAAAAATATAGAATGACATATATAGGTTGCATCTACTTCTTACTAGGGGCAGGAATTGCCTTATTGCTGCTCCCCACTCTTTGGTTATGTACTTCCATATGAAAACTTGTTCATGCTATATATCTACAAATCAAAATCTTGTTTGTGCATGCATGTAATTGACCTTTTTGTTATTGTTTTTTTTGTCCATTAATCAACATTCTTCACGTAACAATTAGCGATTAAGTTCCTTTTTTTTCTATGAGATTTTACACCCAAAGCTATGATTTTTGTCAAATGTATCCACCAATAATTGATTTCAGACATATTGCATACAGTTAAAAAATTTCGTCAATTTTGAATTAAAGTGATTTTTTGACAATTTCATCCCTATAAATTTTTTGACAGTGATATTTTTAAAAACATAAAATCATAATTTCACATGTTAAAAAAAAAAACAATTTCAAGCAAAATTGACGGAAAATTTTAATGGAGGTTGGAAAATGTCTTAAATCAATAGTTGGTCATATGTGTAATATGACAAAATTAATAATTTGCAAAACAAGTGTCAAAACTCTAATAGTTTTGAAGGTGGGTGTATGGGAAAAAGTCACTTTAGGCTCACAAACTATCAAAGCAAACAATCTCAAACAAGGGTTCCAAAATGAAATAAATTTGCATAATGAAATAAAATTATCAAAATGACTCAATATTTGCACTCTGGTAAGATCTTACAATTGAACTCTATAGAAAATAGACACAATATCAAAGGTTGGATACTATGACAGGACCTGCATTGATGAATTTTGGTAGTTTAAAGGTTCAAACTGACGAAAATGGTAGTTTGAAGAATCAAAATGAGTTTTGACTAATAATTTAGAAGCTAAAAGTGATTTTTTCCCCGTCATTGTATGTTCCAAGAATCCAAGTAACGGAAAAGCTAAAAATAAGAATGTTTTCGTGCTCATAATAATTGTATAAAGTTCAGAGAGAATATAATAACTTTTTTTTCAATGTAATCTACGCTTTGTCATATTGATCATATATGAATTACGTGTTTAAGGGACTCAAGGAGTAAAAAAGTTTAAACCTTAAAAGTTTTATAATTGAAAGACATCTTTAAGCTTTTAGAAGTTTTTAGACTCAAAAAATTTAAATTTATGATTACTAAACTAAATCACGGTACTGGGAAATATATGCTACTAATTGCAATTGATTTAACATATGTTCCATGCAAGCAATATTGCAAAAACTTAATCTTTCCAATATTAAGACCAAATCAAAATGTAATACGCCAAATTACTAATTTGTTTTAGTACTCTATCATTAACTATTAGTAGGCCTGGGGAAAAAAAGAAGAAGTTAACTGTATATGATTAGCATTCTAAAATAACTATCTTATTAATATATGATAGTTTTGTGCTTGGTTCATGAAAAATAGGAGAGTTGCCCCAACTACTCTTAGCTTCACTATAAGAAAAAAATACTTTGGGTGACAAAAAAATTTGTCACCCAAAGTACTAATTTCGTCAGCTAAGGTTTTGGGTGACAAAACCGAGTTGTCACCCGGTTTGTCACCTAAAGCCTGTCAGCAAAGGTTTTAGGTGACGATTTTCGTTCTGTCACTCGAAACCGTTCGGATGGTTATAATAACGTCCGAAGTTTTTGCCATATTGACGAAATTGAAAATCGTCATGCCCAGTACACTCCATCCGTTCGCATGAGGTGCGAACGTCGACAATGCGAACGGTTGTCCAATGTGACGAAATGAATTTTGTCATGGAAAAACGTGTGCACGGGTATAACATCGTCCGAACGATAATAAATATGTCCGGACGCATTTGTAAAGACGTCTGCACCGTTGTTTCATTTATGACGAAATATTTTTTGTCACTTTAAACATTCGAACTTTTACAAACAAAGTTCGGACGCAATTCTAGAACACGTTGGAACGTGTTTTATTACCGTGCAAACGGTTTCCTAATAAAACCGTGTGCACAGAAATACCGTTGGACGGAGTAAGGGTGTCGGATTGTTTTTAAGCGTGCGCACGTTATCAACATTCGAATGACTTTTGTTAGTTTCGAACCGTTTTCCACATATTTGAATTAATTTAATTAAAATTTTAAAAATAATTTACAAATAATATAAATAAAAAGATATTCAATACTCGTAATATAATAAAATATCTACAAATATGCAATCGTCATTAAAAGTAAATAAAATACATAATCGATAAGTACTGACAAAGTAGTGAAAATACATAAATCTACCCAAATTTTCATTTGGGTGTCGTACGAGATTGCAGCTGTCTGATCTGCTCCATCAGCTGCTCACGCATCTGCTCCGCCATTAGTTGCATCCTCGTTCTTGTTGTTCCACTAGGTTCCTTTTTGCTCCTGCATCATCTTCTGCTCTTTGTCTTTTTTTTGCTCTCCGCCATCATCTGCATCAGCTCTTCGTCTTTCTTCCGTTGCTGCTCCTCTATCATCTGTAGATGCTCTCGCATCGTCTGCTCCATATCTGACCGCTTGACTAGAAGCGCTTCATATTCCATTGTCTAGCCCTCATCTCCTCAATCTCTAATCTGGCCTCCTCCAATCTCGGACAAATCAACGGACGATACTGATGAAGATGATCCAACAGACCGTACTGAACGGCCTAAACCTCGCACGTAACCCGCTTTCGTCCCCAACACCTCAGCGAAAATCTCCACTTCGGTGTATGACTTTCCCTCTGACTCGTGCTGCAACTGTAACGCCTCCATTTTTTCCTACAAAATTAAAAAAGAAGATAAAATTAGCACATATGAAACATAAACGCATACGAATGCATCATTAAATCTAACGTTACAACTTACAAAATTTTTCGTGCATCTTCTGATGTCCACATGCCATCCTTATTAGTATGCGTCTTTTTATACAGCAACGCAGGACTAATCTCATCAGATTCTGGATTTTTCTGTACACCAAAAGAAATATAAACGTGCATATTAAAATACCTAAGTCATTTATTTAAATAATAAATAATAAAAATTAAATTTATTACTTACTAACAACGCTCTCGCGCGTTGGAAAGACCTCGCTCCGATGTGTGTACAATCTTCAGCTTAGCTCTATTCTCCTTGTTGATTGCACTCCTCCTCTGCATTGTACATTTACAGTTGTTACAATTAATAATAAAATAAAATAAACGTTCAGGACGGAATAAAAATTTTAACCTGAAATTCCTCGCTCGCGAATAAATCACAAGACACGAGTCCATTCTTCCTTGTTCATATCGGGATACGGGTGCTCTAACGCCTCTTCTTTGGAATTGAACACCGAGTAATGCTGGAACATTCTATTTTTGTGCGTCCTGTACGCTGTGTTCATCGTAGACGTCACAGTGATGCGATCCTCGGTTCGGTCGTAATCTAGTTGGAAGTCATCCTTAACATATATAACAGTTAGTACGTATAAAAGTTTCAACAATTAAAATTTAATAAATTATACTTACCAACACTCGGTTCATCACGTACGATTTAACCTCGTCGGGGACCTCCTTCCACTTACTCGTCTCAAATGGGACATGTTGTCGAACGAGCGCACCAATATGACTTGAGAGCATTGAGGACGCCTTGTCATCACCCCGTACGTCCATCAGGGATATGGACAGTCAGCTTTCCTCCGGTGCGAGCCTTGAGTAAGGCAATCCCACGCGTACTACCTCGAACGTGTTTGATTCCGGACGTCGCTACAAATGAAGAACAATAAATTTAAAATTCAGTTAAGCATAGAAATTTAAAAGTCATAATATTTAATCAAGATTGACGGGGTAAGATACTTACATGCACAACTACTTTGGGTGCCTACTGGACTGGCTGTGGTAGGGGACGGTAATTCGTTCTATCCCTAAGTGAAGGACCCGACACTGCTAGTGTACCGGGACTACTCTCAGCTCGAACTGATGAATCGCACCGAAGACGTTTCCTCCGCTGGCATGACGTCGTCCTGTGACCAAATAAATCAATATTAGAGAAAAAAAGACAATGAATTATGTTACTCAAAATGAATATAAAATAGAAACGCAAAGTAAATTGAAACGATAAAGTTACTTTAGTCCTCGGAGTCATATTCTTCAGAATCACTACAATCTTCACTGAACGATTCCGAGGAATCATCGTTCCTTCTACTTCACGTTGTTGGAACACTCTCATCGGTTACCGGCACATAAGCCTCGATGTCATTTCTAGTCAACGGGATCATGTCAAATGAGCTAAAGTCCACAAAAAGCTCAATAGACTCATTCTCCTGGTATGCTTCACGGTTCGACGGTCCTTCTCCATCTTCACTAGCTTCCTCCTCAATATGTGGAATATCATACGTGTTTCTAGGGGTAATCTTTTGAACAATCTTCCAGTGACCGCCCAACTTCATATCATCGATATAAAACACTTGATTCCCCTGAGAAGCTAGCACGAACGGGTCGTCTTTGTACCACTTTCGGGATGTGTTAATACTAACAAACCGACCACTTTTATCAAGACCTAAGTTTTGAGTACTCAAGTCAAACCAGTCACATTTAGTAAATAAACTAAATTCCCTCGCAAATAACGCAACGCGTAAATATCCACGACCTGGCCGTAAAAATCAACATCTTCCCCATCATGGTCCCCCGGAACAACCACACCACTATTCTGAGTGTTACGAAACTGTTCACGAAAGACCGTGTGAAACCTAACTCCATTCACTACACACCCAGAATAACAAAGTGCCCGCTGATCCGGACCGGATGCTAATGCATACAAATCATCCGACACCGAGCCGAATTTTCATTGCGCATAGTTTGAATCTAAAATAGTAAACACGTGTTAACTTTGAATCTAAAAAAATAATCAATTAAAATTAAACATATAATAGAAATAAAATTAAATAAATACCCGATTTCTAAACCATAACGGAAATCCTTCTTCGTGCCTCCTATCAACATTTATTGGTGATTGCCTCCTCATCTCTTCCAAGTGCTCGCTATAAATAAATAAGATATTTTATAATAAATTAAAATATAATGAACTGATAAGTGTTTAAATGAGCAAATATTCTTATAAGCGCTTACTCTATATGTTGGCTGATTTCTGAACAGTTGTTGAGTACGTACCACTGCGCTTTTGTAAATTCTTTCTATTCAAATCTTGACCCTACCAGCTCCCAGCGGTCGAACACTTTGAGTAAACACAGAAAAAGACAACTTCGATCATCCATGTCGGCATAATTTCGGTCTTTTCTATTAAATCTCGTCTCAACCGTACCAAGATACATTGAGCAAAAAGTTAGACATTCATTTAACACATAATTCTCTGCTATGGAGCCCTCACACCGTGCCTGTTCTTAACGAAACGCTTCATCTTCCCCATATACCTCTCCATTGGATACATCCACCGAAATTGAACTGGACCCCCAAGTTTCACCTCCCGAGGTAAATGAACTGCTAAATGAACCATAATAGTAAAAAAAATGATGGAGGGAAAATGTTCCAACTTGCAAAGAATCATTCTGATGTCCTTCTCTAACTGGTCCACAACATCTAAACGTATTGTTCTTGAGCACAAGTCTCTGAAGAATAAGCTCAACTCAGTCAAACTGTACATACTTCGTTTCCTAACAACCCGTGTATCATTGCCGGTAACAGTCGCTGCAACAAGACGTGTGAGTCGTGACTCTTCATACCCATTATCTTCCCTTCTTACGTTCATCCTTTGTTAAAGTAAATAATGCTTGAGGCATCACCTCCTGCTGACCCCGAACTTGCAAATGCAAATCTTTTTAATGCCCATTAATGCCAAGTCTCTCCGAGCACTAGCATTGTCCTTCGTCTTACCATCGACATTCATCAAAGTTCCCAACACATTGTCACAAATATTCTTCTCTATGTGCATGACGTCCAAATTATGTCGAAGTTTCAAATCTAACCAGTACGGCAACTCAAAGAATATGCTGCGCTTCGTCCAACTTAACTCATTGTCAGCCCGTTTTCTCTTCTTCTGAGTCTTCCCAAACGAACATAACGGTACCGATTCAAGTTGTTGAAGTATCTCCTCTCCAGTGACTTCTTCAGGCACTGCTCTAAACTCTTTTTTCCGTCAAATATGTCGACATCATGCCTCCACCCATGCGTCGCGGGCAAATACCGCGATGTCCCAAAAAATAATGTTTGCCCCCATGTTTCAACCAAAAAATTTGTGTTCGCATTGCAATTAGGCATGCTAACCATCCTTTCGTACTCCAACCCGAGAGATTACCATAAAAAGTCATTTATTGTCCAAAGCAAAGCAGCATGTAACTTGAATGAACTTGACACGGCGCGTCGTACGTCTGCACTCCATTTTCCCACAAGTCCTTCAACTCATCTATCAATGGCTGCAAGTAGACGTCGATATCATTCTGGGACTTCTTGGACCCAGAATAAGCAACGACAGCATGAAACTTGAATCCTTCATACATTTTCATGGTGGCAAATTGTATGGAATTAGTACCACTGGCCATATACTATACGATAAGCTCATGTTGCCAAACGGATTGAACCCATCAGATGCCAAACCCAACCGACGTTCCGAGATTCCCGACCAAACCATTCATATTCTTATCGAGGTCCTTCCATACCCCAGAGTCTGCAGGATGCCTCATCACCCATCTTCAACCACACGCTTCTCTTGGTGCCATCGCATATCGTTGCCGTTTGCCTTGATAGAAACAATCTCTGCAACCTTGGTTTCAAGGGAAAATGCCGCAGCACTTTTTGAGGAACCTTTGATTTGCTATTCTGACTGTACTTCCACCTCGATCCCCACACACCGGACACTCTTGTAACTCACTGTGCTCCTTCCAAAACAATACACAGTCATTTAAGCACGCATGTATGTTATCATAGCTAAACCTAAATTCTTTCTTAACTTTTTTGCCTCATAATAAGATTTAGGAAGTGTCTCCCCCTCCGGCAGCGCATCTTTTATTAAGCCCAACACATCTTCAAACGCCTTTACAGTCAAATTATTCTCCGACTTCACATGAAGTAACCTAACAACGAAAGACAACTTCGAGTACTTCTTACACCCGGGATACAACTCTCGCTCAGCATCCGCCCATAACTTGGTATACGGAAAAACCAGACTCGACTGTTTCAGGACCTAGCATATTTTCACCAGCGTTCTCATCAACCCCTCCTCCCGCCTCAAAATCTTCTAACATGTCTCTCATATCATCATTTATGTTTCCCTCAGAGTCCTTCACTTTCAGGTTCTAAAGTCACTACCCGGTTAGAAACTTCTGAAATTGACTCTCCGTGAAATACCCAATGAGTGTAACTCTGGTCAAACCCAATTATGAATAAATGATCCTCCATCTCGTCCACACATTGGAACAACACATTTTTACATTTCTTACATGGACATCTTATCAGTCCCGACTATCTGCATAACTACGGGCAACACTCATAAAATCCCGAACACCATCACTATACTTCGCACTTTTCAGTCTATCAGCCTCATAAATCCAGCTCTTATCCATATTGTTCCTTCAAAGACGAAAATACAAACAATAATGCAAACAAATGATGACATTCACACTCAACTCCAATTTCTTCAGGTGATAGGTCTATCCCATTCAAGTTTACAATATCACATACTGCACGTAATTGACCGACCATTGTGACCGATGCTCTAGAAATTTTGACAGCATTTCTCCTCAGTCCCCAGATACACGCCTACAATATTGAGCATAAACACCCACCATTTAAGGCAAGTATAAGCTCAATGCTGAATGTGTATCCGAAGGACAAAAGGAGATTTGCATCGAAATTTCTAAACACAATAGTCACAATAGCAGATACAATTACGCACATTACGCATATTGTCAAACTCAAAATTAAACCGAGTTCGTTATCCGAACTCCGTGTAATTCTTAAACAGGGGCTAAGGCTACTAAATGAATGCAAGAACATAACAGCTAAAAACCTTCGGACGTAATCTAAACCGTCCGCACAATCCATAAGCGTTCGGACGCTTTTTACAAAAGCGAACCAAAAAAAGTCCGGACGGACATAATCCGTCTGGACTGTGATTGTCGAACAAGACAGTTCTTCGACTCACAGACTCCATTTTCACTACAAATTCTTCCCAAAATCACCCCAAATCACAAACACTTCAATATAAACACATCACAACCAAGCTAAACTCAATTGCTATCATTTTAGACCCAAAAATTTTGAAAAACACATGCTTTTATATCCTAAAATTATGCTTTTCATCCTAAAACAATTCAATTTAGAACCCACTAACCTCAAATGCAATCCAATATCAAATTCTGAATGAGTTGCTCTTCCACACCCGATTCAATGCGGTTGGACGCTCAAAATCAGCTCTCATCTTCTCCTCTTGCTCAAATCTCTCTTTTCTAAGTGTTTCCCGTTTTTCCACCCTGTCTGCGATTCTACAACTTTGAAACGATTGAATACCGTTCGGACGAGTAAAATGAAGTTCGGACGCTTACGTGTATTAGTTTTCGAGGGAATTGTTGCCGCCTAAAATTTTGAACCGTCCGAACCATTGCAAACAGTTCGAACGCTATCTTTGGTCTTCGTTTTAGTAATCCTCAAACGACAGCATCTGGTCAAAACACAAACGTCCAGACTCGAATAATACGTTGAACGGTATCTTACATTGCACGACGCCGTTTGGAAATCCCCAAACGACAGCGTCTAAAAAAAGGATCGTAAACGAATCGTCCCGACCATATAAGAAACCGTTCGGATGGTTTCAAAGTCGTTCGAACGGTTTTTGACGAACTTTTATTATTTGTTCTAATAACAATTATAACATAACTTAGATAACATAAATATATCAAATATCGTCAAAACATAATATAAACAAAATAACATCAAATAAATACAAATTGATGTCCACAAAACATAATAGAAAAGTAAATGTCCTCAAAACAAAAAAAAAATAAATAAACATCATAATAAAGCTACAGGTCATCATCGTCATCATCCGTGATTTTTAGAACGTCACGGATTTGACTAAGGTGCTCCTCTATATGCACGACCCGCTGAGTCAATGCAAATAACTCAACACTGGTTGCCGCTTTCCTCATGGCCTCCTGAACTGCAGCGATCTCCTTCTTCCACCCAGAGTCCATGTCCATGACCTTTTGCTCCAAAGTTGTCAGCCGACAACTGATATCACTGACCATCTCATGGTGGGCCGCAAGACCGATTGCATCCGCTCAATCAGCTGCGTCATCATGTCGTCCATCCAACCGGTCGTTGTGCCCCAAATCCCTGGGTCGAGCTCTGCCCAGGATCCTGCTGCTCCCCAGCCCTCAGGCTGCTCCTGTCGTCTAACTCTAGCAGCCCGAGCGCATTCAGTGCTCGGCGTGTCTGGGCAATCGATTTGGAGAGCGTTGTCTTGTTGATAGACCCAACTGGAATGGCCCTCGGCTCGTCAGCACCCTCGGGTACCAGCAAGGAGTGCAGGAACTGGGTCAGTAGAATCCGTGCGGCAATGAAATTATAGCATCCGTCTTCAAGGCCTCTGCACGAACGGACTGATAGATGTA
This sequence comes from Morella rubra, assembly GCA_003952965.2. Taxonomy (NCBI): domain Eukaryota; kingdom Viridiplantae; phylum Streptophyta; class Magnoliopsida; order Fagales; family Myricaceae; genus Morella; species Morella rubra. The sequence continues at coordinate 16,261,909 of CM025856.1, read as the reverse complement.
GGATGCCATATCAACAGGTAGCCCCCGAACAACTCCAGGTACAAGAACTTCGCCCGGCTATAAGACAGCTCGTAGTGTGCTTCCTCGGGTCGATGGCGGAGCATAGGATCAGGTGCATGATCCGCCAGAAAGGAGCAACTGCCCGTGTACCATATAGCTCCTCCAAAATCATGTATCATCGCCCAGCATGGTCCGAATACCTCGGCCTTAGTAGGCCGGCCCTCCTCGCTCATTGGCAGGTTTGGGAACGCTGTCAAATCCCACTCGTACCCCAAGAATCTCGCCAACTCGTCCGGCGAGAATACAATCGGAACATTACGGACTGTGAGCTCCATACTAGGCTCCTCGATGTCCTCGCCCGTAAAATGGCACAATAGAACTCCCACACTAGGTTTCTCGATGCATACCCGTCCTATGAATCAACGAAGCCAACCTATCTCCTCCACCACCTTTGGAAGCGTCCGGCCCTCAAAAGTCAGGTCGTAGAAATCTGCCAACTTTATGTCCTCTCGACAACAATCGAGCGGGACATAACAATTGTTGTATGCTGCTCCAACGTCAAAGTAGAACCGGAAGGTTGCTCGATATCAGCCTAGCTGCTCGTACGTGCACGCTTGCTCATTTTTTTTCAATCTACATAACAAGCGTTCGCATGATTAGAAAATACGTCCGAACACGAAAATACAGTTCAAACGCTAAGTTGAAGACGTCCAGACCTCTTGTTAAAGCGTCCGGATGTCACAAAGGCGTCCCGACAACAAATAATATCCGTCCGAACATTAACAAATAAAAAACTATTTAATTTCAACATTAAAACGTCCGGACTAAGTTAAAAAGAGTCTGGACAAAATCAAAACGATAACGTATCCCTCCAAACGGCATTAAAAAGTGTTCAAACATTTAATTTATTCGTCCGGACGTCAAAAAAAGTGTTCGGACGCTGAGGGGAGGACCGCCGAGTTAACTCAATCATGGCAGCGTCCCTCTACCTCCACAAACACCCAAAAACACAGCCAAAACATACTTAAAACAATGTTAACACTTAACATAATAAATTTCAATGTAAAAATCAATCAAAAAACACAATGTACTATGCAAAAAAAGAATTGAAATTCTATAAAACTATAAAAAAAAAAAAAATCAAATTTTTACTATCAAATCATGTTAAAAGTAAGCAAAACATACCTAAACGTGATTAGATCCTCGAAAGAGTGATATTACGCTAAGATTTTAGAAGAAAAGAATTGAGATTTCAGAGAGTTTTGATGAGAAATGACGTGGTAGTTTTGAAAATGTCGAACTGTTCGACTTTTCAGAACTCGTCGATGTGTCCGGACTTTTAGCAAAGTGTCCGAACGGCATTTTTCACACATGGCCCAATCAACACAGTTAGTATTAAATGCCAAAATTTAAACCGTTTAAAATGGTTCGGCGCAATAAAGCCGTTCGACGTGTTTTTAGACGTGCGAATGACTTGCCACCGATATTGCGCGACGTGGCAGCGTACGATTGGCTGACTTGACGTCCTGAAATGATATCGTTCAGACTAAAACAACTGTTTTCAACCGCGGGTAACGTAAACACGTGTAAACCATGCGACGGTTACAATAGCGTCTGGACTGTGTATTACGGTCCAACGGGTACCATTGTTTTCGATATCGTATAACGTAAACACGTGTAAGCCATGCGACTGTTACAATAGCATCCGGACGTATTACTCAACCGTTCCAACCGCGTCATTTCATCATTCGAGTCCGGACTCTATCCCTCTATGTTCGAACACCTACTCTTTAGTGAAGTCGAACGTTATGTTTGTCGTCTGAACCCCTAGCAGATTTATTTAAAATTTCTTTTTTTTTTTTTTTGTTGTAAAATTCACTAAATTTAACTTCTTTCAATTAAATTAATTTCCTAATCACCTATTTAATTGTAATTACAAGCTAATTACACTAATCGTTCCGTTAACATAGCACTCGTACAAATCACCCGTTTGATCGTACTAATTATCTGTTTAAATTGTAATAAATTTAATCAAGTGAAAGAACATAAACTAATATAAAATATCAAAAATAATCCTAATACAGAACGAAAAACACAATCATAATGTCTAGTACAAGCCGGAGACGGTCTTTCAAACGGTAAATAAATAATAGTGATAAAGCATAAACAGAAACTAGTCCAAATCACGAGCTGGCTCGTCCAGATCTTGTCCGAGGGCGTCACGAACATGCGCCAAATGCTCCTCCATATTATCCACCCGTCTGACGAGTGTTTGCAGCTGTATCAGAACGTATGGACAGACTGGGACAACTCAGATAATTGTTGTCTCACAGAGAACAGTTTCATCCACATAATATTCAACTCTTTCGTTAGAGCCCTATCCGTTAGAGCAAGTTTGGTCTCTAGACCGATCAAGCGGCATTGGAGCTCCATGCACAACGAATGCGTCGGCCTCACTATCGCCCGAATACTCTCTTTCAACTCCACTAAAAAGCGTCCGCCCAAGCTGGTCACTCTGTCTGTCCCCCGACATTGGTGATACTTCTCCCCAAGTGTTCCATGGTCAACCTAGCAAAAACCGTCCGAACATTAGGAAAAACCGTTCGCATGAAAATCAAACTGCATCGTTTAAATTATATGCCATCCGGACATTAGACATCAAGTCTGGACGTTGTAAAATACCGTCCGAACGGTGTTTCGATGAACCAAACCAAAGCAGCATAATTTGATCAACCAAAACAACCCAACAAACTAAATAACAGACATAATTGAATTGAAATGCATGAAATTAAGAAGCAAACTCATGAAAAAAGTTTTACCTGAAGTTATTTGAGAGATCTCGAATAGGAGTGAAATCGTTTAGGAGAAAGTTTGAGAGAGGAGAGAGAGTTTGTGACTTTCACAAAGTGTGGCAGGTTTAACGTCTCCTAAAAGCGTCCGAACGTATTTCATATTCGTTCAGACGGTTCTCTGCATCATTTTCACACGTGGCCCAATTAAATTTATGTCATTAAATATGCCGATTGATTCGAAATGGATCTAGAACTTTAACCGTCCGAACTGTATTTATTAGTCCGGACGGTTTCGATTCTTAACGTGTCTAAAGTTTTGCAACGTGGAACCACACGATTCGTGGAAGAAGCGTCATGCAGACTTTTTTAACAGTCCGGACGGATTTTTTTCCCATTGGAACGCATTTTGTGTAGTCCGAACGGTATTGAGTGTTCATGACGATTTTAAATTTGTCACTATATATGCTGACGATTATTATTCGTTATGTAATTCCATTCGGACGGTTTTATAAAATATTGTTCGGACGGGTTTGAAAAAATTGTGACGATTCTAATTGTCACTCAGTTACGACAATTTGCAATTTGCCACCCAGCATAGAGTCCGAACGGTTTTGTTGAGAGTCCGGACGGTTTTTATATTTTGTGACTATTTTTACCGTCACTTATTGGCGACGCGTGTATGTCGTCACTCCAGAAATATGTCCGAACGTGTTTTTGATTGGTCCGGACGGTTTTTTTGTTCCTGGATGATTTTGGGTGACGAAATTAATATTTTGTCAGGGAAATGCCACTTAGGTGACAAAATTTGGTTTGACACCCAGATTTTTGTCACCTAAAGCTATATTTCTTGTAGTGCTTATATAATAACCTTAGTGTGTGTGTATATATATATATTTCTAGTTTCGTTTAGGCATGTGTAGATTTTACAATCTGCTTAATCCAATATATATGCGCATTTAGTAGGCCTAATATAGTTGATTTTTGTAAGCATACATTTTTTCTCGGATTTAAGCCATACATAATAGGGGTATAATTTTCCCAAAAGTCATGAAGCCGTATGCTTCGCAAGGAATTACATGTGCTTCATGCTTTTGGGTACTGAAATTTTGATATAGTGTGAATAAATTATTTAGTGTGTTAAAATTTTGGAATGGTAAAAAATGTTTGAGTATGAGAGTTGGTGAAAAGTGAAGAGTGAGATGATTTGAATGAATTTTTTTTATTTATTATAATATAAAGTGATAATTTAATAAAAAGAGATAAATTATTTTGTAATTATTTTATTAGGCTAAAATTTTGGCGTACAAATTTCTAAATGAAATCAAGCCCAAGGGCTGAGTCATATTGTGTCTGACCCTCCCAATAGGCTGGGCCTTCTCACCCTGTACTGGGTTTCTGGCCTTTAGGCCTAGGTGCATTTTCTCGGTACTGATGTCATACCAGGCCACGAAATAATACAACACTCTTCCAGGCCCTTTGAGTGGTCCTGTGGCTAGGCTTAAAAACCAGGATTTTTTTTTTCTAGGGAAATCGTAAAACTTCATTAATAGGGGAAAAAATACAAGAGGCAACATACAAGTGAAGAGCCCAGAGGTCCAGCTACAAGACTAACGGGCATAAAGCCCCTTTACATCAAGTAAAGTGGGCCCAAAGCCCACAAGAACAAGCCAGGTTAAAAGACCTAGAAGAGACAGCTGGATCCATAGATTTGGAAGCCGAAACCGAACCAAGAGGTTGGACAGCAACAAAACACCGCACACAGCGGCCAAGTTCTTTGCCGGAGGAGAGTTTCAAAAGAAGAGGAGAGGGTTTGGAGCGTTGCAAGCAATTACCAGTCATGGCCAATGGATATAGTTGTCCTGAGATCTTTAAAATGCCTTATTGGTCTTCTTGATCAACGCTACAAATTTACTAGAATGATAATTTTCTTATGTTTAATTTTATCAATAATTAAAGAAATATATAATTTCTTTTTTAAAAAAAAATATTCCTATCTTTCCACATTTGTCTTGCACTTCGCTGTCTCCAAATAATTATTAACAAATCTTTAGGTAAATTGGGAAAAGGAGAGAAGGAAGGGAAATAAGTAATTACAACTCCATATAACCTTTGAGCTGCTTTAAAAATAATGCAAGTTTATACATGTATATCTATCAATTTTTCTTGTTTTAAAAAGAGATAAATCTGTTTTTTAACCATCAATTATACATGTTGGACATATTACACTCAGAACTACTCATTTTGACACACTGCACCCTCAAACAATCAATATTAAATACTTTGTATTTTCTGTCAATTTATTTCATAAAATTAGATGCAAATATATGTAAAGTGGGTTAAAGGCATTTTTATTTACACCTAATAATGATGTTAAAAAATTTGTTTAAAAAAACAGTCTATTGTTATTTGCTCAACCTAATTTCCTTCTTGTAATTGTAGGTTAGGCTTTTGTCAGTGCAATTCGCATGCAACAAAAAAATGCTCTACTTGAAAGATACGTTGAAAGTGAATTGCTTTGGATGTTGATCAGCTTTGAATTATTCCTTGTGCTTGGCTTTACTTCCTAGTAACTTCATTGCTCCAATTTTAAAAGATATTCTTTGCTTCGATTAGGTACACTCACGTTAGTCTTCAAACCAGGATTTTTGAGACGTTGACTTAAAGAATCTTCTTGTTAAAAGAAAAGGATCAGATACTAAACCATATCGTATACCTATCCAACAACTTTCCATGTGTATAGATTTTTGACATTTTAATAAAAGTAATTTATCTTGTGGATTTTAATAAATATGAATTCAATTGCACTTTCTAAGAAATACTTAATCCAAAGAACATCTTGTGGAAAAAAAAATTATTTATATATCTATCTATTCCTCCAATAATTCTGAAAAATATTTTGTTTCCATATGATTTTTCAATTGCAATATTCTTTTCCTTTTCGTGTCGCAAGTTCTGTGACGTATACAAACTAGAATTCTTGAGTTCCCAAGGGAAAGGATCATCAAATACTATAGTATTATTTCTTTATCCAACCATGTCTTTCCACGTGTACATACTTTTCAGATAATACTAACAACATAGTACTGCAAATTAAGAAGAATTCATACTGCAATTTTGTCTAGAAGGTAGTCTTAGTGACAATTATTCCTAACACAATTTCTGTCTAGCTAGTGCTTGATATCAATATTTCTATGTATATGATAGTTTGATACAAAAATAAAACAAAATAAAATAAACGATTTTATTGAATCCAAACCCCATTCGACGAAATTCGCCTAAAGAAATCCACATAGCAATATTAATCAAGTACTAACTGTCTATTGGACCTTATTGCTGCCATTAGAGTAAGTAACACTCAATATATAAGAGAAACAGAGGACAAGAAAATCTCAGGAAAAAAAGAAAAAGAAAAAGCAATTCAAGGTAAAATAAATAATCAATAGCAAATCATGACCGTACTCGTTTCATGTTCACGACAGTTTTTTTTAAAGTTTTTACGACTTCAATGCTTCAACTACTCTTGCATCAACGGAATGATTAATTTGGGGTAAACTCATCGTTAGCCCCCTATGTTTAGGTAAAAATCAAGTTACTACCCTTATTTTTCAATCCAACAATTTGAGACCCATAACTTTCAAAACCTATCAATCTTCGCCCCCGTCTAAATTAGACGTTAAATCAAACGGAAAAGTGAAAAATGACCAAAATGCCCCTCCAAAATAAAATTACTAAAAAAATTAAAAAAATTCATTAAAAATAAAAAATGATATTTTTTTTTAATAAAACTATTGAAAATCTATTTCAATAATCTATTTATTTTTAATTTATTTTTAAATTTATATTATTTTAATTTATTTTTTAAAATTTAGCCTTGGAGGGGCATTTTGATATTTTGCACGATTTTCCGTTTGATTTAACGTCTAATTTAGACGGGGGCGAAGATTGATAGGTTTTGAAAGTTATGGGTCTCAAATTGTTGGATTGAAAAATAAGGGTAGCAACTTGATTTTTGCCCAAACATAGGGGGCTAACTATGAGTTTACCCCATTAATTTGCCTCATTCAACAAGTACATATTCTTCTAGAACGTCAGTACACTTCCAGTTTTTTTTTTTTTCTCATAGTTTGATCATTTTAATACCCTAACTTTATAATTTGGGGATGCCAAGTATCACCGACAATTCATATTCTTCTTCTAGTACAGTTTTTTTTTTTATTCATTTCTTTTCTATAACATATTCTTTGCTTCATTTTTCATCTGTTGAAATGATCTTTTATTTTCTAAAACATTGTTTTGTTTCTTATCTTTTGAAATGGACAAAGAGCCCAAAAAACCAGAGAGTGAGTGAAGGAGGGTTATATAAAGGAATAAGCTCAACAAACATCACCGGTACCTTGCCCCTTTTAAAGCTTAGTGGCACCATGGCTGCTCATAGTTGATGACATGTCGGGACACATTATCAAGTCTTCTAAAGTCTTCTTTTGAACAGATGTAACAGTTGAGTTTGCAACCGAGATCAACTTTGTCAGAAGACAAGCATTGGTTGAATTTAATTTGAAGCAAAATATTAATATTCTTTTTTTTTTTTGCAAAATATTTATGGCTTATAATGTTATTAATGTATGCTTACTTTGTTTTGCTGTTATATTTAACTTCAATACTGATGCATTGGTGACTTTCTTTTCCCCCTCAGTGTTTAGTCCGTGTTTTTTTGGAACATAATTTAGGTCGTAGGTGTTTAATTTATCTATTATATATGCGACTTTTCACCTCCGACGTAAGCCTTTCTCCATTATCTGTTCTCAACCCTTTTGAATTTTTTGTTAACGTTTTTGTTGCTCTGGGATGATTCTTGTCGATTATAGATCAATTTTTGTGTGAACTTGGTGAATTTACAGGGCTAAGTATGATGGCTTTCTTTTCATCATTTCTCCTCTGCTTCCATTTACTAAATCGGGATGCAACTCAAGCCTTATAATCGAGATTCTTGTTGGTAAGTCTTTGGGCCTTTTCAAATTTTGAGACGATGATCTAAGCCATTCGACGCACAAAATGGGGGCACTGCATGGATCTTCTTATTTATTTCCTATTTAGTGAAAACTTTAATTAATTTGAAGATGATTGTGACTTTTAATTCAGTGCAAAGTTAGAGGCTGCACAAAAAAGGTGAAAGAGAAAGAAAGGGACAAACGACTGAGAACAAGTCAGCATACTTGGCAAATATCTAAGATTCTCACGCTATCTAGCCCATTGATCAATTGATTAATTCGAATGTAATATTTTAGAGAATTTGGTTGGACAGATAAAAGAGAGGAAAAAAGATATGGAACTTCAACATTTCAGACATCTTCAGCCTTTGATCCACCATGAAGAGACCAAAGGGATTATTAAAATATTGGATCTTTTGAAAATAACTTGCCTAGAGTGCTCGGAACCAATTTTAGGTGCCTTTTACCATTGCCAAACTTATAATTTTATCCTTCATAAATCATGTACCGAATTACCTTTGGAGTTGCAGCACCCTTCACACCCCAAGTAGACTCTTCTTCTCCATGCACAGGAGACCAGGATCAAACGTGATGGATGCGAGGGTCATTTTTACAACTTCAGTTACTACTGCTCTCACTGCGACTTCAATCTTGACCCAAAGTGCACTTCTCTACCTCTCATCAAAGAATCTCAAAGTCAAGACCATCTATTAATCCTTGTGCAGAAATCATTACCATTCAGTTGTGACGCTTACTGGGATGAAGGAAAGGGTATGTTTTACTTTTGTGCTACATGTTCACTCGCAACACACATAAAATGCAGTTCCTTGCCATTGATTACAAGGCCACTCACCAAGAATTTTGAAATGCGCAACCATCCGTTGACCCTTGTGCGGAATTGCTTTTCATTCACTTGTGATGCTTGTGGGAAAGAAGACAAGGGGCCTTTTTACTATTATGCCACATGTTCATTTGTGGTTGACCAAAAGTGTGCTTTCTTGCCGTCGATTGTCAAAGTTGTATGGCATAAATAACATCCTCTCAACCTCATGTACTCTCTTCAAGTTGATAGATCTTATAGGAAAGTTTGTCAAATATATGCTCAAACAGTAGACATGAACTACTAGGTCTATTATTGCTCAAGTTGCAATTTTCTTACTCACCCTCATTGTGCTACGACCAAGGAAAAGATGGGTGAAAAATTTATGTGAGAACTTAAAGATACAGAGCATGTTGAGCCAACAAATATGTCAGAACAAGAGGGTGCAAAACGTGTTGAATCTAGTGACTTATCTCCCTATGTTGCTAACAAGAAAAAGTTAGGAGTCGATGGAGTTGAAATAGAGGAAGAAATCAAGCATTTCAGTCATGAGCATGAGTTAAAACTTACCGACGAGCTTGACATCAACGAGCAATGTGATGGGTGTGTGCTTCTTATCTTTCCTCATTTTTACAAATGCACCATATGTAGATTCTTTCTTCATAGATCTTGTGTTGAATTACCGAGAAAAAAGCGACATCCACTTCACCTACACCCCCTAATGCTTCGCTCAAGAGAAGTTTAGTGCGATGCCTGTCAACATGTATCGAAGGGCTTCAAGTATAATTGTGACCATTGTAGTTTCGACCTTGATGTCCCATGCAGTTCGGTCCACATTATCCTTACACATGATGCTCACAAGCACCAGCTTATTCTTTGCCACTCATTGGCTAATGTCAAGTGTAGTTGTTGCGACCATAGTAGCAAATACATATTTCATTGTGGCGATTGTGAATTCGTGCTTGACTTTAATTGCATGACACTACCATATTCTGCGATATACGAACCACATGAACATCCTTTTCACTTCGTTATACTGTTGAAGATGACTCCAGTGAATATTATTACGATTTATGTGAAGAAGAACGAGATCCAAAGCTTTGGTTCTATTACTGTGCAGATTACAGTTATCCTGTTCATTCAAACTGTATCCTCAAATATAAATATCACGCATGATGTTAACTTTTGTGTCAGATTAGTTGTGAAATTGTTTGTACGAATTTAACTTCAAAGTGTGTGGAGTTTCATTATAATACTCATGCTTGAGTAAAGAATCAGAAATGACATCATAGTTAATTTGCATGTACCAGCTAACAGGAGTAGGCCGAATAGCATTGGGAATTTGCATTCTTAGGGATTTGAGAATTGGTGAATAATATGAATGATGGAAAAAGGCTGACCATACACCTCTGAATGTGAATTAAAAAAAGAAGGCGATCATCAATTAATAAAGAAAGTGTTGTAACATAGGTGGTCTCATGAGTTTATTAATAAAACTCTCATTAATTAATACTCCATCATAATTATTAATAAAACAATATTCTCCATGTTTTTATATGATCTGGAATGGGTGGAGATATGTATACAAGGTTCGCTAAAATAGAGGTCGTCTGTCTTGTAGGCTACCTACATCAACAAATTCACTCTTACTCGATAGCATTTTTTTTCATCCCTCTTATCTTTCTAACATAGAGATCGACAATCAAAAGCTATTAGGCCATATATCTAATTATGAGAAATTTTTTTTTTCAACTTTCCTAGAATCAATTTGAGAATGACCATATATATACATATATGTTTGTATTTTTTATTTATTTTTTTAATTTATTATATTATTTTGAGGGAGTGAAGGGTCATATACCTCTATATAGACGATAATGTCCTCAATTGAATGTGAACATATGCAAAGTGGGTAAGGATATTATCATTTATACCTAAAAATGATATAATCACTGCAATCAAATATGAACATATGCAAAGTGGGTCACTTCATTTCAAAATAACATGATAAAAAAAAAAAATTGATTAAGGATGCAAAATGTCTTATTGATAGCTTAAGGATGTAATATGTAAAAATTAATAGTTTATGATACAATACTTAAAAAGTTGTTATCTAGTTGATGGGTGGAAAATTTAAATTTGAAAAAGATAGCAAAGGTTCGCAGGCTCGCAGCATTAATTAAGGGTTAAATACACTTTGCCCCCTTAACATGTGTCGACACATATATGCCTATGTGTTGACACCTTTTTCAAGTCTGGAACTGACTCGCAAGTGCCTGTGGCATGTGTCAACACTTCTTCACCATGTATTGACACTTCCTTCACCATGTGTTGACACTGTGCTTCACATGTGTTGACACCATCAAAATGACATTCTGGCAGCTGTACAATGTGTCGACACCATGTTTCCAATGTGTCAACACTATCTTGGCAAAAGAAGACTTTCAGTGCTTTTTGATATGGAATCATTTCCAATTCAACACAAAAACTCCTACAATGAAAAATATAATAATTTTAAGTGCATGTCATGGTGTTTAAATCAAATATAGGGCATAATGAACTTAAGAGAGATTAAATACAATTGAGTACTCTCAATTGAATGGTGGATTGACAACCACATATTATAAAAATACTCCAAAGCTATTTTGTCATTTGTTATCATCAAAATCGAGTTAAATAGCTCAAGGAGCAACCATGGGCTAACACTTTTTTTTTTCTAAGCGAATTTTGTACACATTCATTACTGAAAAATCCAGTAATTATCGATAGAAAGAAACTAGTGAGAGAAAGGAATTATTTTAGACACATTCGTTACACAAACATAGCAGCCAGTGATTCAGGAGAGGGAGAGAAACTAGTGAGAGAAAGGGATTATTAGACAAACACAGCAGCCATTGGTTCAGGTGAAGAGAGAGAAACTAGAAAAAGAAAGGTATTATTAGAGAGATAGACGTTGGGTAGGAGAAAATGGAAGAGGAGGCGAGGGGGAAGATTGAGGACATCAAGAAGTCTTTTAGGAATGAAATTATCAGAGAGAGAAAGACCAGCGAGAGCAAGGGATTATTAGAGAGAGAGAGAGAGAGTTGGGTGGAGAGAATGGAAGAGGAGGCGAGGGGGAAGATCGAGGATAGGAAAAAGTCATTTAGGAATGGTTTTGGTAGGTTTTTCCATTGTGTTTTCATAGTAAGGTAGGTATGGTCCCCTACACAATTCTGAAAAAGAGAAAAATTGAACTGAAGAAGAGCATCAGAGTGTGTTCCATTTTTATCGTGTCAAAAAAGAATGGGATGGACTAGCCTTATGTTAATACTATTTCTTACTTTTACAAGGTTATTTCGAAGATTATTCTAGCGACCCACGATGCGACCCATTTTAAAACATTGTTTGAGCAAAAATTATAAGTAGTGCTTAAAAATAGAATGAAAAATTACACTTTTCGCCCCTGACTATGGTGTCACTCGCACTTTGCACCCTATATTATTGATTTCGTGACATTTAGCCCTCCAACTACCACTAGCTAACATTCCGCACCCTGCCGTCTGCTTGTCCATCATTTTGAACGGAAATCATTGCATGTGACAAGCACATGCGTCTCACCCCATTTTACCCCTCATATTGAGACTGAAATTACTGCACTACCCCTTTTAAAAATGAGAAAACAAACGTGCTTTAGACAAACCCCGGTATTACAAAAAAGCCCTCAGGACCGCTTTTGAAATCGCGTTTTCACTTTCAGTAGGGTATTCTTGAACAGATAGTGAGAGAAGGAGGGACCCTACCAGTGCTCAAACACCATCGTCGCCATCGATCTTAGACCCTTTCTTCACTGTAAAACGTTACATTTTTTACTTGTAGACAACCTTGGTAAACATCGCATTTTTTTACCCATTTTAAATATTTGCATCGATGTATGGATTTCTAGGGTTTCATTGACTACAATAGCTTTCACCCATTTAATATACATTAAATCATTCATTCCAGTTTAGCTAAACACGCTAGTTTTTTTCTCAACGTTATTTGGTTATTTGGTGTTCTACAGTTACATTGGACTTGTGTTTAATAGGGTTCAGCATAAATGAGATAATGGGTATCTTGTGTGATTTGGAGATTTTGTAAGTATAGTGAGTTTCATGTGTTTCATGGTTCAATATTGTGTAGATTGTTTGCATGGAGCATTTGTATGGCCTATGAATGAGAATTTTAGCACGAAGCAATGTAGTGTACATTTTTTTAGTGGTCCCCCATTTGCTGAAATGCTTTTCCCAGATTGTTGTATAGTTTGTATCCCCCCCCCCCCCAATCAATTTGTCGTAAATGGTTGCTTTAAAATGAAAGTGGATGTTTTTAAATGCCAGTTGGTTATAGATGTTGGAATTAGAATATTGTTTATGTAGTTTTGTCTTATCTATGCCTCTCGTGTGCTTCCATTCTCTTTACACACAGGCATAAAACATGTCATTGACACTTTTGTTAAACTTGGGCAATGTTTTTTAAACATTATGCTTTCTTTGACATGGCATATGACTGGTTACAATGAGAGACTTAATAACATTTGAGGTGCACTTCTGGGGAAGATTTGTTCACAACGTAAGCTGTACGTATGTTGGTGGGGATGTTAAGATGCATGATGAGCCATTTGGCCCGGATTGCCTCTCTTTCATCTAGCTAGAGGAGATTGGAAAAAATTATGGATACAAGGCTAGAGATCTAATTTACTATAAGTAGCCTAATTTGAACATAACATAGAGGTTGGTGCTGCTAACCTTTTTTGTTCTCATCCAACCATGAGCAGGTTGTCAATACTACATCAGAAGAACTATCTAACATATCTATTGAAGCCTCAGTCTAGGATCTAGAAGGAGCATGCCCATACTACAAAGTTTTTGAAAAGCTCTTTGCTCCACCCAAAAAAACAGTGCCAATTGTTGAGATGAAGTATCCAAAGTCTAAAAGCCCAAAGCCAGTCTACTTCCTCCCCTCAAACTCTACCACGTGTCAGATTCTAGCATTTTATCTAGGAACTTTTACTGGCTGCATCTGTCAGGTGGAGATTTCAATGGAGCCATATACAAGGAAACAAATACCCCTCAAGATTACATCTCAGGCTTTCATCAAAGGGTCCACTTATGAAATTGAAATGCACATCAGAAGAACTATCTATACATATCTATTGAAGCCTCAGTCTAGGATCTAGAAGGAGCATGCCCATACTACAAAGTTTTTGAAAAGCTCTTTGCTCCACCCAAAAAAACAGTGCCAATTGTTGAGATGAAGTATCCAAAGTCTAAAAGCCCAAAGCCAGTCTACTTCATTCCCCTCAAACTCTACCACGTGTCAGATTCTAGCATTTTATCTAGGAACTTTTACTGGCTGCATCTGTCAGGTGGAGATTTCAACCTGCTGGAGCCATATACAAGGAAACAAATACCCCTCAAGATTACATCTCAGGCTTTCATCAAAGGGTCCACTTATGAAATTGAAATGCATTTTCAAAACACATCCAAGAAAGCTTTTTAACCTGAACAAGTTCATGACTAGGCTTCGATGGAACTTGTACAAAGACTGATGTAAAGCATGAGAGTTTTTTCCAGAGGCAGAGGTTTAGCAAAGGAAACTGATGGTTTGAGGGTTGCTGAAGTAAATGGGGCTGACATTGGAGTTGCTTTCTTCCTTCATTTTTCTGTTCATGCTTTGAAGGTGTAAACAGTAGCGGACCCTTTGGGGACAAAATAATATAAATGTATTATAAAATAAATCTATATATGTATATTCTACAAGCTGATCATATATATCCTATCTTGTGTACCAAAGAAATCAATAGTCTTGGTAAAGAAAATAAAAAACTAGTCTAGCATATATATAATTTAATTATTAATTTTTTTTCTCTAAAATCTACAAAAAATTTAAAAAATATATGAAATTTTTTAATAATTAAGCTTCATAGGACCGTTCGCCAGGGGGTGGGTGGGTTCACTACTAGAGGTGGCCGAATTTTGTTCTATTTAGTGCGAACGGGAGTGGAAATTTTGGGCCCTCAAAATTTCCACTCTAATAAAATAACTCTTCAAAATTCTCTCTCTCCTCATCAAATCATAATTTTTTACTTAAATAAATATAAAAATTCATTCAAATCATCTATCTTTTTACTTTTTCACCAACTCCAACACTCCAAATTTTCTATAATCAAACGCCATCGAAATATTGACAAGCGAAGGAGCTTGGAAAAAAAAAACTCTGAAGCTTCCTATGAGGCATTGAGGTTTTATTCGGCACTTGAATATAATGGAAGTACTGTTGTGTCCATGAGATGGCCTATGAGAGAAATTCCAGTTTCTCAAAAAGAGGTCGATAGGACAAATTTAAGCGTTCTAATTTAAATAATTTAAATTCTGAGATGTTGTTCGAATTTAACATACATGCAAACTTTCAGCCTGTGGATTAACCGGCACAGCCACTGCGAACTTTCTTGATTAATATTATCCAGTAGAATGTGAGGGTTCTCATGGGATAAATGCTCGCTTCCGCACGCAATTCGTAGCTGGGAACCTACCGTGAAGCAAAAGATGCTCTTACGCGGCCGAATGTCGGTCGGTTTGGCACACGGTCCAGTCAGCCCTGCTTTATCTTCTTCTTTCTTTTTTCTGAAAACATATTTATGCATTACTGATAATTCGAAAAAGGAGAGTTCACATACACTGTAAAATATGAAAGGGAATACAATTGACATCAATAAAGCCAGTAATATTAGAACGAGCCGCCCACTGAACAAGGAGATGGACCTGATTGAGCCTTTTCGGCACCCAATGAATGGAGGACACAGCTTGAGCTTTAAATTCCTTCCGAATGGAGAGAATCAGGTCTTCTATCTTCTAACACGGAGTGGTGTGTTTGAATCAGATTCTAAGCTGCTTTTCCTGGATCAGAAAAGTGCCTTTGAAGGGATAAACAAAACGCACTAAGAGGAGTGCGCGCGTCATCATTTCGTGCTTTTTTTCACGGGTTGTTTCCGCCTTTCCCCTCTTACTTGTGTTGTTTATTCTCTTTCCATAAATTTCTCCGTCAATTCATCTTCATTATCTTGCCATTTCCCATTTTCGCCAAAACACTTGCGGTTTCATTCCTAAAACGCGTATCTGGACTTCCGTAAAATGGATTCAAGTGTCTATGATCTTTTGCTTTGTCTTCAGAGAAGCAGAAGCCAGGTATGTACGTGTTCCTGCTTCTTGTCCATCTTTGATTCCTTGCTTTGCTTTGAGTTTTGTTTTCAGATTTATTTCAGTCACCAGATTTACTTGTACGACTCCTTAAATTCCTTTCACTTCTCTGTCAATGGTTTTGGCGCTTCCTTTGCTTCTTTTTATTTTCTTGGTTGAGTTTTCTTACTTCTGCCCCGTCCCCATAAGGCCACAAAGGAAACGAAAGAAGAATTTACGAAATAAAAATCTATATTATTCCACTAAAATAGTGTTTGATTTTAGGGGATATTTAGTTGGTCTCTAAAAGTCAAATTAATTTCTTCTAGATTATTTCCAATAACCCCCTTTGAGATGAAAGCTAAAGAGATGTTTACAAACCAATTCCAAAATTTTGATCCAGAAAATAATAATCGAATAACTATAAAACAATCTTTGACAAACGTTTGAACGATAATTTGGAGTTAGAAGTAAAATTTCCCTTCCATTTCCTTTTTTATGTTAAAGTACAATTTTTGTTGGAGGCAGTAGTTACTTAAGGCTGCGTTTGTTTCGCCTAAAAATGTCTTCAAAATATTTTTAGCTTATTTTGTATTTGGTAGGGGCGAAAAATAGAGATGAAAGAAAAATGTCAAGTTAGACAACAGAAAATTTTAGCCTCGAAGCTAAAAAGACTTATCCTTCCAAGAAGTGTAAGTCATTTTCTAAACTGTTCAACTCTTTGTCATTCTTCCCCCATCTTCAATTTTGGTTAACTCAAATCACTTAATCACCTCCACGGCGCACAAGGGGGCTCATCTATCCCCTTGGATTTTTTTAAAATAAAAATTATATTTTAATTTTTAATTTTATCTGATATTTTTATTTATCTACGTGTAAATGGCCTAAATTATTATTATTATTATTTAAAAAAGCTACATAGATACGGCTGATGTGTCTAAAAATGTACCTTATATGAATTTTCTGTATATATATAATAGCAAAACAAGTGGAGTCTTAAATTCATAAACATAGAAATCACAGGTCTCAAAATCAAAAAATTTAAAGCACGAGTCTTAATTCTAAATAGCATAAAAAGTATGTGATATACAATTTTTTCCTTGTTTTTAATATCTCTATTGACAAAGACAAATTGAGACTATTATAAAATATTCCTTTAATTTTTAGGTGACAACCAAACATTATACGATCATTTTCAACGAGCTAGCCAAACAGGAACTTGTTTATTTTTCTCTGTAATATTTTCAGCTGCAAATATTTTCTCATTTTCTTCATTTTACGCTGAGGAATGGTCTTTGCATCTTGGTTAAGAAAGACACCTATTGTAGTATGTGGAGAAATGAATTAGCAAAACAAAATCCTTTCCACATTGAAGAAGAGTTTTGTCGCAAAAAATTGGCCGCCGAAATTTTCGTCCAAAAAATATTGGTCCGCAGTCTTTTGGAACGAAATTAGATTTTTGTTATTCGTTTTGGGACAATTTTATTTTTTTTGCCCCAAAACACGATTAGTCGTGCAAACTAATAACGGACATAGTCTCATTGTGACATTGTCTTTTGTCATTTTCAGGAGTCATTGTGAGTATCAAAGTAACAAGATTTATCTTAGTTCTTTTCACAAGTAATCGTGATTTCAACAACGTAGAACATCGAATTTTTTCGACTGGAGGAGCTGGCTTGGTTAAGAAATTCATGCTGGTGTGAAAGTTCAGTTCTGTATGGTTACATCATTCCTTTGCTTTTCCAACTCCATTCAATTGATTCTTACTACAGCCCCATCAATGTCCCCAGGGAATTACGGTCCTGCTTTTTAGTTCCTTGTTTCTCCCTGTGATTTATTCTCCTTGCAGACACTTGTTCTTTTTTCTGGTTTTCTCTACTTGCAAAACAAAAGTGAGAAAAAAAAAAAAAAAAACCGGAAGCGGAAGGAGAGTGGGTGGAAAAAGAATTCAGACAAGAATGGATCAATTTGTTATTTCGATTGGCGCAAAAATTTCTGAGTACGCAGTGGCACCAGTGGGACGGTGGCTAATTGATTCATTTCGCTACAGCAGCAACATTCAGAACATGAAGAGTGAGGAAGAGAAGTTGCAAGATGCTAAAACTACAGTGCTACGTCGCGTGGAAGCAGCTAGGAGAAATGGTGAGGAAATTGAAGGCGCGGTTCAGAGGTGGTTGACAGAGGTGGGTGCGGAAACAGAGAATGTCAGGGAAGTTCTTGAAGTCGAAGTGAAGACGGGGTGTTCACTTGGGGCATGCCTCGACGTGAAGCGACGGCATCAGCAAAGCCGTAGAGCAAGGAAGATAGTGCAAGCTATTTGTAACCTCCGTACTGAAATGGGTAGATTTGACAAAGTTTCCTATCGTCCTCCTCCACAAGAGCTAATTACTTTGACAGATCCTAATTACGTGATGTTGGCATCAAGAAGGCGGTCCACGGAGGGACTTTTGAATGCATTGCGAGACACTAATATCAACGTGATTGGGTTCTGGGGCATGGGTGGGATCGGCAAGACTACACTCGTGAAACAAGCTTCCAGGCAAGCTCGGGAAGAAAAGTTATTCGACGAGGTGGCTATTGCAACCGTGACACCAAGCCCGGATCCGAAAGAAATTCAAAAAGAAATTGCAGAAATGCTGGGTCTGAAGTTTGATGAGGAATCTGTAACGTGAGAGCAAGTCGTCTGCGGGAGAGGATAAAGCAGTGAGACAAGAAGACCCTCATTATTTTAGATGACATTTGGAAGCAACTTGATTTGGAGACCAATAGGAATTCCGTCAGAGGGATGCAAATTGATACTCACTTCCAGAAATCGTGATGTATTGATTTCTGATATGGGCACACAAAAGGATTTTGGACTCGGGGTCTTAAGCAAGGAAGAAGCATGGAGTTTATTTGAAAAGATGGGGGGTAATTCTGTCAAAGATCCTAATATTTTACCCACTGCGACTGAGGTAGCCGAAAAATGTGGAGGTCTGCCCATTGCACTTGTAACAGTCTCTAGGGCATTAAAAAATAAGGATTTACATCAATGGAAAGATGCCCTGCGGCAACTAAAAAGACCCGTTCCTGGACAAGTCACAGACATTCTGCGGGAAGTCTACATTCCTATAGAGCTGAGTTATGAGCATCTTGAATGTGAAGAGGTTAAATCCGTCTTCTTGCTTTGTGCTCTACTGCGCTTTGCCTTTCCCTTTGCTGACTTGTTAAACTATTCCTATGGTTTGGGTCTATTTGACGGAATTATTACATTGGAAGATGCAACAAACAGACTACGTACTGTAATTCGTGCTCTTGAAGACTCTTGCCTATTGCTAAGATTTGGTCCATCTTATTTCGATCAATTCAGGATGCATGACATTGTTCGGGGTGTTGGTAGACATATTGCATCGAAGAATCATAATATGTTGGTCATGAGCGATGATGATGGATGGCCAGATGTTGATGTACTCCAAAGATGCAAGGCGTTCTCTATTCTTGAGGTAGACATCCATGAACTTCCAAGTGGAATGGAATGTTCACAATTAGAATTTTTTTATATCTATAATAATGACAATCATTCTCTCCAAATGCCGGATGACTTTTTTAAAGGGTTGAAGAATCTCAAAGTTTTGGATTTGACAAATATGCAACTTCCATCACTTTCTCCATCAATTCTTGTTCTTAAAACCTCCAAACATTGTGTCTGGAGGAGTGTGTGCTAGGAGACATATCTATAATTGGAGAACTTAAGAATCTACAAGTTCTTAGGTTCATTGCATCAAATATCACACAATTGCCAAGAGAAATAGGGTTGTTGACACGTTTACGGATGTTGGATTTGACGGATTGTTCAAAACTTGAAGTGATTCCACCAAATGTCCTATCAAGCTTGGCGGAATTAGAGGAGTTGTATATGGGAAACAGTTTCGTTGACTGGGAGGCTGAAGGAGTTCATGCTAATGAAAGGAAAAATGCTAGCCTTGCAGAGTTAAAGCATTTGTCACATTTGATTACTTTGGAGATACATATTCGAGATTCTAACGTTCAGCCAAAAGATTTGATGTTTGAAAAGTTGGAAAGACACAAAATATTTGTAGGAGATGTCTGGGAATGGGATGAAGAGCACGAAACCTCAAGAACATTAAAGCTCAAGCTGAATTCGCACTTTCAATCAAATGATGGAATCAAAATGCTATTGAAGAGAACCAAATCTCTTTTTCTAGATGAGTTGAAGGGTATTAAAAGTGTTCTATACGAGTTAGATACCGAAGGATTTCCACAATTGAAGCATCTGCACATACAAAATAATGGGGGATTAAACACATCATTACCTTTAGTATGTTAGATGTTGTCTTTCCTGTCTTGGAGACAATTCTGCTTAAAAATATGATCAACTTAGAAGAAATATGTTGTGGCCAACTTCCCTTGAAATCATTTGGCAACTTGAGAGTAGTAAAGGTGGAGCATTGTGAGAAATTGAAGTTTGTCTTCTCATCATCTGTAGCAAAGGGCCTTTCGCTACTCGAAGAATTGGAGATAAAAGAATGCAACATAATGGGCTCAATAGTGGTGAAAGAAGATGCGAAATAGAAGATGGGTACAGGGTATTATTCCCTCAACTGCGAAAGTTGGTGCTAGATTCTCTTCCAAAGCTCTTTAGCTTTTTAAGCAGACGAAGTTTGCTCATAATTAGTGCTGACGAAATCACTCCAGAGAACAACATTGAGTTTCGCATGCCAATTCTACACGAACAGGTACGTCAAGGTTTAATATTCGAAATGATAATCCCACTCACACAGTACATGCCTTGGTTGATGTGTCAAGCACAGTGTTTCATTTTCTAAATTCCTACACAAGAATAATTATTAAACCAACGATGAAATTCCCTCTTACATAAATAGTAGTAGATCAGATAGACACTGTCATAAGGGAAATTTCAAGGCGGGTTTTACTATGTTTCTTAGAGAAAGGAGAGCTATTCTCAAGGTAGTGAATAGTTGTAGCTATACCGGCTCAAGTTTATCCTTCTGCACATTGCAGTCAAATTTATCTTGGAGTTAAAAATTTTAGAGCAAACTAATGCATAAATTAAGCCATCCAGCACTCAAAATCTATTTTTGTCTTTTTTTTTTCAATTAATATTAATACTTTCTCTACCCATGCTAACACAAGTATGATTATAAAAGTTAGAATGCTAATGAATAAGACTAACAAGCAAAAACAAACATTTTCGAGGATCATACTAGCATTCTAAAATGAATAGGACTAATAAGCATATGCCCATGTGGCTTGTGCATCTTTACTAGTTTTAAAGGATAAAAAGTTAGTTGCTGCTACAGGTTGTGTTCCCCAAATTGGAAGAGTTGGAATTGTGCTTGATAGACTTGGAAGAGATGGCAAGGTCCTCTAGCAGATTAGCAAATATTCAACCGACCCCGAGGTTTCAAAATTTGTCATCCTTGATTGTTAATGGCTCTGGTAAAATAGAATACCTACTCTCATACTCTACAGCTAGATCTATGGTGCAACTCAAACATCTTGAAGTATCAAAATGCAAGGATATGGACGAGATACTTACAGCAAATTTAGAAGAAGTACCAAGTCCTAAGGAGTTGTTCCCTCTCCTGGAATTCCTCTGGCTGAAACATCTTCCAGTCCTGAAAAGATTCTGCATTGGATGTAATATCCAATTCCCATCCTTGCAGCGCTTGCACATAGACCATTGCCCTAAGTTGATGACTTTCATATGCAACCCTGTCGTGATGGAAATAAATGCAAACGAGACACCTTCTAATGTAACACAACCTCTCTTCAGTGAAGAGGTGAATCTCCTTCAATTCTTTCTATGTTCTAGTTTTGCTCTTTTACTTTCGTGGTCTGAAGTTAGAAATCTTTTGAAATGTCATTTAGAGAATACGAGATATTGCTTGTTGACTGTGAACCTAATTTTCATTGTGACAGTTAAAACACAAGATATGTCATTATTTGACACTCTTGAATCAATACTGCAGGTTGCTTTTCCTAGTTTGAACAAATTGACTATCACCCATATCGACAACATGAGAACCATATGGCATAACCAAGTCATTGCCGATTCCTTTTGCAAGCTTCAGGAGATGAGAGTTGAAGCATGCGCAAATCTTAGTAGCATCTTCCCAACTAAGATTCTGAAAATATTAAAGTGTCTGCAGACGTTGACAATAAATGATTGTGGTTCCCTACGAGAAGTATTTGACATAGAAGGGCCAGGTTTTCAGGAAACATCTGCTAATGTCACAGTGACTCAATTGAAATTATTGTATTTGACTGATCTGCCGAAGCTGAAAAACATATGGAATAAGGACCCCCAAGGAACTTTCAGCTTTCAGAATCTTCGTGAAGTAACTGCTATGGGTTGTGAGAGCATGAAAAGTCTCTTCCCAGCCTCTGTGGCTAAGAATCTCCAGCTATTCAAACACCTTACCATATACAATTGTGGGGTTGAGGCCATTATTGAGAAGGAAGGAAGAGCAGAAGCAGCAACGAGACGTGTTTTCCCTAAACTAACTTCCATGATTCTTGAAAGGTTGCCAAAACTCAAGAGATTTTCTCCTGGCATTGATACTTTAGAATGGCCGTCGTTGGAAAAATTGATTGTTAAAGAATGTGACCAAATTGAGATATTCACTTTGGAAAAGAGCACTCATGAAATAGATCAGCAGAGACAACTTGAGACTGCCATTCAACAACCTCTTTTCATGGTTGAAGAGGTAAGAGACCAATCCACTACACTCAAAATATCAAGGGTAATATAATCTTTCTGGATTAATAGTAAGTTCTTGAAAGAATTGAAGACTAACTCCCACTTCTTTTCTTGTTTTTGTTCAATGCATTGACTTGTTTATAGGATGCGTTCCCCAACTTGAAAGATTTGGAGTTGGATCTTAATCATATCATATGGCCTAGCCAGTTTTGGGAGGAGTTGTTTTGCAAATTAAGAGTCCTTAAAGTGGTTTGCAATGAAGACACATCAGCTTTTTCTCCAAATTTCTTTGGAAGACTGCACAATCTGGAGAAACTTGTTGTGGTTGAAAGCTGCTGGGAGGAAATATTTCGGTATGAAGTACTTGTTGGTCAAGAAAACCAAGCTCGGAACCTCACACATTTAAGAGACCTAGAGCTCTTTAAACTGCCTATGCTGACACATTTGTGGAAAGAAGACACGCATCCATGCCCCATCTTTCATGATCTAGAAATTTTAGTAGTGGAAGAATGTGCCAAATTGAAAAACCTAGTGCCATCCTCAGTATCATTCCAAAATTTGACGAGTTTGAAGATATTCAATTGCAGTGGATTGATCAATTTGGTGACATCCTCAACAGCCAAAAGTCTTGAGCAACTCAAAAAAATGAGTGTCAGTGACTGTAAAAGGATAACAGAAATTATAGCGAGGGATATAGAAATCACTCAGAAACACACTAACTCACACACTCGGATAGATAAGCTCACCACCCAAGTAGAACACAAAGGGATACAGAAATCACCACCCAATGTAATCCAACACGGGATACAGAGCAAGAAACTCGCCACCTATCAAAATCCACCGAAGGATAAGAGTTGTTAGAAGAAATCCTTCTTCAAAGTAGCCTAAGGCTCAAGGTGTATAAACACTCAAAAATCTCTGTTTTTTTTTTTCCACTACTAGATAGGGGTTTAAGTAGTAAAACTTGGAACAACCCTCCAAACATGAGTAAATGCGAAATACATATTCTTAGGGAACATAAAAGACTCTTAGGGAAATGAAAATACACTTTGAAAATCCAAAAGAACAAGCTAAAAATAGAAAACTCGTCCAAAATTCACTAGACCTCGGAATTAGCTGCCAGCCTGACCTCCTTGGAGTAATTTATTCATAACTTCGTCTAGAAAACTTCAAATTGTACGCCGTTTGATGCATTGGAAACTAGACTCGTAGATCTTTCCAACAAGCCATAATTCGAACAGAAACCCTTCGTAAATCATTCCAAATTTAATTTTAATCTCGACCTTCTGTGCTGACCACACCTGTGTCATGCTCCCTTGGTTGGAAAAGACTCGACCTCGAGGCTAACTCTTCATCTTCTTCTTCATGATATGGGGACAGGTCAGAGACATTAAAGGTTGCTGAAACTCCATATTCCCCTTGAAGTTCAATTTTATACGCATTATCACCAATGCATTGAAGCACTTTGAATGGACCATCGGCTCTAGGTCTAAGCTTAGCATGTCTTCCTCCCGGAAAACGTTCTTTCCTTAGATGAATCCACACCAAATCACCTTCCTTGAAACTTGCTTGCTTTTGGTGCTTGTTGGCTTGCTTCTGGTACTTCTCAGATTGCTTGAGAATCCGGTCTCGAACTTGTTCATGCAACTTCTTAATGTTCTTCACTCTCTCCTCGGCATCACCACTGAATTGATGAGTAGTAGGAAGTGGAGCCAAGTCCAAAGGACTAATAGGATTCTGACCATAGACAATCTCAAATGGACTACAACCCGTAGTTTGACTAGTGGACCGATTATAAGCAAACTCGGCTTGTGCAAGAATTAAATCCCATTGACGAATATTCTTACCAACAAAGCTCCGCAATAAATTTCCCAAGCTTCGATTGACAACTTCAGTTTGTCCATCGGTTTGAGGATGACAAGTTGAACTAAATTGCAGGTTAGTTCCAAGCTTCCTCCAAAGAGTACGCCAAAAATGACTCATGAACTTTGTATCTCGATCCGATGTGATAGTCTTTGGAATTCCATGCAGCTTAACAACTTCTCGAAAATAGAGATCCGCCACATGAGAAGCATCAAGAGTCTTGCTACAAGGAACAAAATGCGCCATCTTTGAATAGCGATCAACAACCACCATAACTGAATCTTTGTTCCTTTGAGTCTTTGGCAAACCCACAACAAAATCCATACTTACATCTTCCCAAGGTGAATTAGGAATTGGAAGTGGAGTGTATAACCCGGTGTTTTGGCCATGACTCTTGGCAATGTGACAAATTCTACATCGCTCCACATGTCTCATAACATCTCGCTCCATTTTTGGCCAATAGAAATTTTCTTTGATAAGAGAAAGAGTTTTATCTCTACCAAAGTGACCAGCAAGTCCACCACCATGAGCTTCAATAATAATGGCATTCCTCAAAGAGCATTGTGGAATACACAATTGATTGCCTTTGAAAAGATAACCATTTTGTAATAAAAATGAGTGATAAGGACCCTTAGAACATTCTTCCCATACCTTGGTAAAGTAGGGATCCTCCTTGTAAAGCTCTTTCACCACTTCAAAGCCTATAACATTAACTTGCATAGTAGAAAGCAAGGAATGTCGACGACTCAAAGCATCAGCCACTTGATTTTGAACACCCGCCTTATGCTTGAGAACAAAGGAAAATGATTGTAAAAACTCACTCCATTTGGCATGTCGGGAATTGAGTTTTTGTTGGCTATTCAAATACTTCAAGGCTTCGTGATCCGAGAACAAGATGAACTCCTTAGGAAGGAGATAATGACTCCAATGATGCAAGGCTCGAACAATAGCATAAAATTCTTTGTCATAAGTCGAGTATTTTTTGCGAGACTCACTCAACTTTTCACTAAAGAAGGCAATAGGTTTTCCTTCTTGGCTAAGTACTGCACCAATGCCAACATTAGAAGCGTCACAATCAACTTCAAACAAAATGTCAAAATTTGGCAAGGAAAGGACTGGAGCTTTCGTCATCTTTCTCTTGATAATTTCAAAACTCTTCTTGGCTTCACTAGTCCACTTGAAATACCTCCCTTCAAGCACTCAGTGATGGGTGCAATGATAGAGCTGAATCCTTTGATGAATCTTCGATAAAATGATGCAAGACCATGAAAGCTTCGAATATCATGAATCGACCTTGGTATAGGCCAAGTCGTGATTGCTTCAATCTTGCTAGGATCCACCTTTATCCCTTCGCTAGACACCACATAGCCTAAAAAGATAAGGCTCTCAGTAAAGAAATGACATTTCTTCAAATTTGCAAACAACTTTTGCTCCCGTAGAGTTGTGAACACTTGCCGAAGATGTTCCAAGTGTTGCTCCTTATGCTTGCTGTACACCAAGATATCATCAAAGTAGACAACAATAAAATGCCCAATAAAAGATTTAAAGACATGATTCATAAGGCGCATGAAGGTACTAGGAGCATTAGAAAGCCCAAAAGGCATAACCATCCACTCATAAAGACCATCTCGAGTTTTGAAAGCGTCTTCCATTCATCTCCGGCCTCATTCGAATTTGATGATAACCACTTCGAAGATCTATCTTCGAAAAGATAGAAGCACCGTGAAGTTGGTCAAGAAGATCATCAAGGCGAGGAATAGGAAAGCGATATTTGATGGTAATCTTGTTCACCGCTCTACTATCAACACACATCCGCCATGTTCCATCCTTCTTTGGTACAAGAAGTGCGGGGACAGCACAATGACTCATGCTTTCTTTCACCAAGCCTTTAGCCAAAAGCTCCCCAACTTGCCTTTGCAGTTCTTCATTCTCCTTAGGACTCATCCTATAGGCTGCTTTGTTTGGAATGATGGAACCCGGTATAAGATCAATGCAATGTTGAATGTCTCTCATAGGAGGGAGACCATATGGAATTTCTTCGGGAATGACATCAAGGAACTCTTCAAGAAGAGATTGCATAATAAGAGGTGGTTCATTCACTTCTTCATTTTCTTCCATCACCACAAGAGCACAAACTTCGTTAGAACACACCAATTCCTTTTCAACATCACATATAGAGAGTAAATTATTTCCCTCTCCTTTATAAGGTTTGGGAGATCTCTCCAAACGCAAAGGACCCAAAATGATCCTTACTCCATCTTTGACAAACTCATAAGTATTCTTGAAACCGTCATGAATAGATTTCCTATCATATTGCCATGGTCTACCGAGAAGTAAATGGCAAGCATCCATAGGCACAACATCACATAATACTTCATCTTTGTAATTCTTGCCAATAGAAAATTGAACAAGAGTGCATTGGTTTACCTTCACCTCGTTTCCTTTTCGAAACCACGTAAGCTTGTAAGGTTGAGGATGAGGTTGTGTCTTAAGTTTCAGCTTCTTCACCATGTCTTCAGCCACCACGTTCTCACAACTTCCACCATCAATGATAATATCACAAACTTTGCCATGGGAAGTGCATCTTGTTTGAAAGATGTTTGTCCACAGCCATTCATCACAATCTTCATGGACTGAACTCAAACTTCTTCGAACAACAAGTGATTCTCCAATGTCGGCATAAGTGACATCTTCGTCTTCCTTGTTTTCTGCATCTTCCTCCATTGGTTCTTCTTCATCGCCTTCGTCCATCCATTCTTCTTCAATAAGAGTCACACTTTACGGTTTGGACAATCAGAGGCAATATGACCAAATCCTTGGCATTTAAAGCACTTGCGAGAATTAGGATTTTGGCGAATTGAACTTGGTCCTCCTTCAGTCTTTAGGAGTTGAGGAGTTGCTTTGTTTGCTGCAACTTTGGTGCTGAAACTTTAGGGACTAAAGAGCTCCCTCGGTTGGAATGACCTCCTTTGCTCCAAATCGCGGTCTACTTCCATGAGCCTCCTTTTGTTGCTTTTCCACCTTCATTGCTAGCTTCACAACATCATTGTAAGTCCAATACGGTTGTAATTGGACAATATTGCCAATCTCCCATCTTAGCCCACCAAGATAGCGAGCGATAGTTTGCTCTTCCGGCTCCGCCACATCACACTTCATTATGAGATGATCGAACTCAGCAGTATATTCTTCCACCAAAATATCCTTTTGCTTGAAATTGTAGAACTTAAGAAAAATATCTTGTCGGTAATTATCTGGCAAAAATTTTTGCTTAAGAACTTTTCTCATCTTTTCCCATGTAGCAATACGACTTCTTCCTTCTCGAGCACACTGCTTCTTTAAATTCTCCCACATAGAGAAGCATATTTCTTCAATCTTCAATGCAACAAGCTTCACCTTTCTTCTTCCGGTACCTCCTTATAATCAAAGATCCGCTCCACCGAATGTAACCAATCAAGAAACTCGTCCGGCTGCATCCTTCCTTCAAACTTGGGGATATCAACTCTCACATCAAGTTGATCTCGTTGAACTTCATTGTTTCTTTGATTACGGCGACGATGATGATGAACATGTTCCGCCGATGATGCTTCACTTCGTTCACGATAGAAAGGATTCTCATTCTCATGATGAGAAGATTCACCATCCGAATCATGATGAGAACCAAAAGGCTCATAATACTCAAGACGTTGCTGAAGTTGTTGTAATTGTCTTCGTAGATCTGCAACTTCAACTTCATGGAGATCTCTTTCACGAGCTGGAGGAGAGTCAACATTTGGCCCACGACGACGACGATCTGCCATGACAACCAAAAGCTCTGATACCACTTGATACCGGGATTAATCGGGGAGAAGCGCGGGACACCTCGAACATCTAGAATGAGAAAGACCTCGGAGATAATAATGGGGACCTCGAGATGTTTGTAGGAACGTCGGGAAACACTCTGGGATGTCAGAATATTATGGGGTATCTCTTGTAGGACATCGAAAGGGTATAGATATCTCGGAATGCTTATGGAAAGGTCAGGAAAACACTCAGAAACACACTAACTCACACACTCAGATAGATAAGCTCACCACCCAAGTAGAACACAAAGGGATACAGAAATCACCACCCAATGTAATCCAACACGGGATACAGAGCAAGAAACTCGCCACCTATCGGAATCCACCGAAGGATAAGAGTTGTTAGAAGAAATCCTTCTTCAAAGTAGCCTAAGGCTCAAGTTGTATAAACACTCAAAATCTCTTTTCTTTTTTCCACTACTAGATAGGGGTTTAAATAGTAAAGCTTGGAACAACCCTCCAAGCATGAGTAAATGAAAATACATTTCTTAGGAACATAAAAGACTCTTAGGGAAATGAAAATACACTTTGAAAATCCAAAAGAACAAGCTAAAAATAGCAAACTCGTCCAAAATTCACTAGACCTCGGAATTAACTGCCAGCCTGACCTCCTTGGAGTAATTTATTCATAACTTCGTCTAGAAAACTCCAAATTGTACGCCGTTTGATGCATTGGAAACTAGACTCATAGAGCTTTCCAACAAGCCATAATTCGAACAGAAACCCTTCGTAAATCATTCCAACTTTAATCTCGACCTTCTGTGCTAACCACACCTGTGTCAGCTTACATGCATTTCCAGCTTTGAACTCTGAAATATGACAACTGCAAGAAAACTAAATTCATGACACGGCTATTGAGTAAAGAGGAATATTGCCTCATAACAGAAAAATAATACGTACTGACAAGTTTGTCTTGCCTTCTTTCCAAAGAATCAAACCAGATCCCTCTACCTGAACTGTAACCTTAGTACTACAACTATTAAAAAAAAAAAGAAGCTAGTATAAAGATTTGTCCAGCATGTGCACTATTGATGTCATTGGATATGAAGACAGCCCAAAGCCCCATAATTCCACCACAGAGGAAGATACACAGAGCGGCTTGCTTAAGATATATCTCCATCCTAATATTAGAAACACAAAATGTAGAAAGCTTTAGTTGCTGTGTTAAATGAAATAGGTCTTAGTTGGAATTTGTATGGGGCAAAAAAAACGAATGTTGCAGGGGCAAAAAAAAATCATAAAATTTTATTTGGAAATTTCGGAAAAGTTTGTGAAAATACCTTAAAAAGTCTCTTCAAAATGGATGTTGAAAACCCAAGTGGGAACCAATACCTCTAGCACATCTTTCTTGTATTTGGCTTATGATCACTCGGAACCAATTTGAATCCCCGATATCCAAGTGCAAATGAAAAGCCCGAATCGCATATTATCAGTACACCAAAATGTGCCCAATTTGTTGCAATAACAAAACATCACAATCATTTATGGAAAGACAGCTCAACAATTTGAAGAAACTCCTCGCGTTTCTTCGAATTCACCTTCTTCAAGCCTGTGCCCAATTTCAAGCCTGTGCCAAAGAATTCCTGTGTCTTCCACACCGGTTCCATCGTTGCAGCTACTCTATGAATCAACTATTGGTCTACAAGCAACGGTCAATCTCCCACTACAAGAGATTTGCCCTTTAGCTACGAATTTATCAGCAACGAAATTAATTTCGTAGTTAAAACTGTGCTTTTGCAACATAAATATTGTTTTGTCGCTATAGATTTAATTAGCGACAATTTTATCAGCGACTACTCAATTTTGTCGCTAAAGGACAATTTTAGCGACTACTTTATCAGTGACTACTTAATTTTGTCGCTAAAGACAATTTTAGCGACTACTTTATCAGCGACTATTCAATTTTGTCGCTAAAAATACTTCTTTTGCGACAAATATATTATTTGTCGAGCCAAAAGTGTTATCGTGACAAAATAATTGTGTCGCTAAAATAGGTCTCGACAGGGGCTGAATTTCCAGCTCGCGCGCGCGGCCTTGCCGCGGGACGCGAGCGACAGGCGCTGGAATTTCCAACGCCGCGCGCGTGACCTTGCGCGAGGGACGTGCGCGCAGGGGCACTGGAATTTCCAGCGCCGCGCGGGCGACCTTGCACGCGGGACGCGCGCGCAGGGGCGCTGGAATTTCCAGCCCCCGCGTGCTATATCTTTAAGTCGCGCACAGCGTGCGCGACTTAAAGATATGAATCATTCAAGGCCGCACTTGTAATGCGGCCTTGAATGATTTATATATTATTAATTAAATAATATTATTTTTTATTTTTATAGTTATTATGATATTAAAAAAATTAAAACATTAATTCAAAAAATACATAGAAAATGGTTTCATATTTTATCCTTTTTATAATTTTTTATATTTATGAAACTATTTCCTACTTATTTTTTGAATTATATATTTTTTTTTTTATAAAATTATTTTTTGAATATCATAATAACTATAAATTAAAAGATACTATAGAAAGGTATTTTCGTTGGTTTGTCAAGTAATAATTAATTGATGTTTCTTCGTCAAGCTTCCAGATACTTCTATTTATTTTGACGGCTGAGATATCTTCTCACCTCACATTTGATCTCTACCGTTGCTAGTCATTTAAACCTAACGCCTCTCATCTTCATCACAGTACTCTTCTTCTTTTCTCTGTCTTGCACAGCGGCTATGACAACTGCACAATTCTTTCTTCTCCTCACACAGCTGCTGCGAAAACTACAAAAATCTTCATATATTCTCTTCGTTTTGTGATTTTTTTTGATAGATCTATCTACAAAATACAGCTAGTATCTGAGATTTAACTTTTTTTTTCTCACTCATTTTTTTCGCTTATGCAGGTGACCTGAAAGCGAATCTGAACCTTTTTTCTCTCATGGATGAAAGCAATCTCCTTAAAAGCCTCTATTTCTCCCACCTAGTCGGCATCTAACTACATAAAAATATGCTCAGTAGGTTGTCTTGTATTTATTCTTAATACTATTTGAGTCAGTTTGTCAGAATCTAGTTGTTTTTATTTCTTTTTCTGATTATTAATGATTTTTCTTTTGTAGTTTTGTATTGAATGGGACCGCACAATGTGTTTGAAGAAAGTTCGAGCTGAAAAGGAAAAGGAATGAGAGGATTAATTTACGGGAGAAGAGACCACTTTCATTAGTGAAGATATTTGGAGAAAGTTTTCAGCGCACAATGTTCTTGCTTTCTCGCTTCTGTAAAGATCTGGTTTGTTAATATTTGTAGTCTTGTCTTTTGTAAAGTACTTTGTATATCAAATTCAAATTTACCATGGTTTGTTAAACCTTAGTTTGTTTGCGAATTCAAATTCGAAGTTTACGTGGAACTTTAATCTGTTTGCGAATTCAAATTCGAAGTGTATGTGGTTGTATCTAGACACCAGCGATCCAATCTATTTTAAAGGACCACACGCAGTTGCTACTGGAACAGTTCATCGACAGAAAAAATAGCAGCCGAATGCAGGACCTCTAATCATGGTCATTACCAACAGTTTAGGCTTAGATATGCGACGAATTAAATTTGTTGTTCTAAACTTTCTGCGATAGAAATGGAACCAAAGAGAGAGGTAACTGCGACAGAATGGGGTGCACTCTCGCCACTTCAGTATTCGTTGCTATTACCAAGTAAAAAGCGACTGAGAGTAAAATATGTTGCTAGATACATGTAGTGACGATGTAAAAGCGACAGGACCCCGACGGTTTTATAATTGTCACCTGTAAGTTACAGCGACAATAAATCGAGTTTAAGTGACATCCACATAGCGCCGTTATACACCGATTTTCTTGTAGTGTCCGGATTCACGACGGGATCGATGGTGGTAAAGGAAATTCTTAGACTGTAGCATCAAAACTTTGAGAAGTTTCTGGAAATATGTTCACATGATGGTTTAAAATGGGGTGCATCACCCGTTTAATTATTAATTTTCTCTCTAAAATCTATAAAAAATTAAAAAATATATCCAATTTTTTTCTATACGGCATGAACAGGGGCTTTCGCACATTAATTTTGCAGACCGTTTGTCTATTTTAATAGTTGAAACAGTCGAAACAAATGATTCACATATGGTATCAAGTCGTTGCTGGATCTAAAAGTCAACCTATCTCACGATGATATATTGACAAGCGAAGGAAGAAACCTGCTCCAGATAGTGTCGTTCTCAACACCTACAAATGGAGTGGAGTGGAAATTTCTTGTGGTATCAGCAAGTATTTTCACCACAAGCAAGTGAGCAGATCTCCAGTTTCTCTACGAAAACTCTATTCATTCCGGTCTCGACATCTTTGCTCTACTTCTCCATTGAAAGGAGTAAACGAGAGGTACGTGCTTCCACTATCCGTCTCTGTAATTGGATGTGCTTCACTTTGTATCATTTTGGTATTGTTCCCCAATGATGTTGCAGAGGAAAATGGTCAAGTGGACTGAAAAACAAGCAAGAGATTGTAGGCATTTCTCGAACAGATTTCATTGGCGAAACAAATTCTCTTGACCTTATATGTGGTTCCATACCTAAGCGGCCAAATCACGCCCGAAGTCAAGATTTGCAGGCCCATAATCTCCGGCTTTATATGTGGTGAAGAAATCACTGCGAGGAGTGGCGTGGTAGGAAGCTGCTGTGTCTACCACCCATTCTGCATCCTGACTCGCAACATGGAGACATTCTTCTTCACCAGTAGAGAGTAAAGCACAATCTCCTGGAATGGTGACTAATGCTTCACCATTGGCCTTCTTTGGCTGGTTGCTGGATTGGCCTTGCTCTCGTTGTAACTTCCAGCAGTTCCTTTTAATGTGGCCTTCGATGCCACAGTGGAAACATTTCATCTTGCCCTTTTAGTAACCGCTGGGCTTTTGGGATCTACCTCTGCTCATGTTCCTGCCTCTACTTCTCCCTCTACCACTTCGTTGGCGCATTCCTTCGGTTACGAAGGCATGTGACTGGTCCATACCAGCCTCTTTTCTCCTGGCTTCCTCATTGAACAAGGCATCATTTACCATCACCATGGTAAGTGTGCCGTCTGGAGCCGAATTGCTAAGAGAGACCACCAACATCTCCCAGCTATCTGGTAACAAACTGAGAAGTAAGAGAGTTTGTTCTTCATCGCCAAGTTTCAACGCTACGGTTGAAAGTTGGTTAACCAGGTTCTGAAACTCGCTGGTATTGGCGATGTTCATATAAAGACAAATATTGGCTGTACCATGGTGTTGAAAGACGTTCGAAGCGTGCCCAACCTCCGGTTAAATTTGATATCTAGGACAGCCCTTGATTGACTGGGCTACAACAACCACTTCGGCAATAGTGCTTGGAAGCTGATGAAAGGCCCCATGGTTGTCAGCCCGTGGACATATCTGCGGCATGTTATACAATACTCATGTGAAGATATGCACCGATAGCCTCAATGCAATTCAAGATGAGGCATCTCCAAACCTGTGGCACGAGAGACTCGGTCACAGGGTTAAAAAAGGGTTGTTTATACTGGTAAAGAAGGCGCTTATTACAGTCAACAAAGGTACACGCTAAACCCTTGTGAGCATTGCTTGTTCGGTAAGCAACATCGAGTCTCGTTTAGTACATCTGTCAGTAAAAGATCAGAGTTATTGAGCCTAGTACACTCTGATATATGCGGTCCCTTAGAGGTGGAGTCTTTGGGCGGTAACAGGTATTTTGTTACATTTATTGATGATGTTTCATGTAAAGTGTGGGTGTATTTCTTGAGAACGAAGGACCAAGTTTTTGAGCACTTCAAAAACTCTCACGCTATGGTGGAAAGAGAAACTGGAAAAAATTTGAAGTGCCTTCGGACAGACAATGGAGGCGAGTACACTTCCAGAGAGTCCAGAGCATACTGCTCTGGCCATGGCATCAGACACGAGAAAAGGGTCCATGCACCCCACAACACAATGGTGTAGCCGAGAGGATGAATCGGACCATTGTAGAACGAACCAGATGTATGCTCAGTATGGCCAAGTTGCCTAAGCCATTCTGGGGTGAAGCAGTTCGTGCAGCCTGTTACCTGATCAACAGAACACCATCTGTACCGTTGAAGTTCGAAGTTTCAGAGATGGTGTGGTCTGGTCATAAGATCTCCTACTCTCATCTGAGAGTATTTGGGTGCAAAGCATTTGCACATGTATCCAAGGAGCAGAGGCAGAAGCTTGATGTCAAGTCCACTCCATGTATTTTTATTGGCTACGGAGATGAAGAATTTGGATACAGACTTTGGGATCCATAAGCTAAGAAGGTCATCAGAAGCAGGGACGTTGTGTTCCATGAAGCTGAGTTATACGGTAGCTTCAAAAGATCAACAAACCCAAGTGAAAACAGTACAAGTGCTCAAGATACTGTTACCAGTCCTGCACCGATTCCAGTCTACCACAGAGACTGAAGAAATGCAGGAAGGATCCCCAAAAAAAAAAATGAAGTTGATGATGATGCAGAGGGTGTTGAGCAGGGGGAGCAGGTACCCATTCCACTAGAAGCTGTTGAATCATCACAGCAATCAGATGATGAAGAACTTCATCCAGTTGACGACCCTCAACAGAACAGATCTACAAGAGGTCAGTTGCTGATTCCATCACGAAGATATCCGGAATCAGATTATATTCTTTTTACTGATGAGGGGGAGCCAGAAAGTTTTCATGAAGCAAAAGCTCATACAGATAAAGTCAGATGGATTCAAGATATGCAAGAAGAGATGGGTTCCTTGCAGAAGAATCAAACGTATGAGTTGGTGAAGCTTCCGAAGGGCAAGAGAGCACTGAAGAATAAATGGGTATTCAAGCTGAAGAACGATGGCAAGCAGGTGAAGTACAAAGCTCGTTTGGTCGTCAAAGGTTTCCAACAAAAGAAAGGAGTTGACTTTGACGAGATATTCTCACCTGTAGTGAAGATGACCTCAATTCGAGTTGTACTCGGATTGGTTGCCAGTCTAGACTTGGAGCTTGAACAAATGGACGTGAAGACATGGTTTCTTCACGGAGATCTTAAGAAGAGATATACATGGAGCAGCCAGAAGGTTTTGAAGTTCATGGGAAGGAACACTTGGTTTTCAAGTTAAAGAAGAGCCTCTATAGTCTTAAGCAGGCTCCCGACAGTGGTACAAAAAGTTTGACTCGTTTATGGTGAGTCATGACTACAGAAGGACTGCTGCGGACCAGTGTGTGTATATTCACAAATTCCCAAATGGTAATTTCGTTACTCTACTGCTTTATGTTGATGATATGCTGATAGTTGGACAAAATGCATCCATAATCAGCAAGTTGAAGACAGATCTCTCTAAGTTCTTCGACATGAAGGACTTAGGACCAGCCCAGTAGATATTGGGCATGAAGATTGTTCGTAACAGGAAAGCTAAGAAGCTATTGTTGTCACAGGAGAGATATGTTGAACAAGTGATCAAAAGGTTCAACATGGAAAGTGCTAAGCCAGTCAGTAATCCACTGGCTAGTCATTTTAAATTGAGCAAGAGCTCGTGTCCCTCATCGAGGGAAAAGGTTGAAGAGATGGTTGCAGTCCCCTACTCTTCAGCTGTTGGCAGTCTTATGTACGCAATGGTGTGTACGAGACCTGACATCGCTCACGCTGTGGGAGTCGTGAGCCGATTTCTTTCCAACCCAGGAAAGGAACATTGGGAAGCAGTCAAGTGGATTCTCAGGTACCTTAAAGGTATGTCAAAGCTATGTTTGTGCTTTGGGGGAGCTGATCCTGTCTTGGAAGGATATACAGACTCGGATATGGCTGGTGATCTTGATGGAAGAAAATCTACATCAGGATTCATTTACACATTTTCTAGGGGAGCTGTCTCATGGCAGTCCAGATTATAGAAATGTGTGGCTTTATCCACAACAGAAGCAGAGTATATTGCTGTAGCTGAAGCTGGGAAGGAAATGTTGTGGTTAAAACGGTTTCTCCAAGAGCTGGGGATCAGTCAGAAGGAATACAAGGTACATTGTGACAGTCAGAGTGCTCTGGATTTGAGCAAGAATTCAATGTACCATTCCCACACGAAACATATTGACATTCGCTATCATTGGATACGCGAGGTGATGGAGCAACAACTACTGAAACTTGTGAAGATCCACACAAAAGAGAATCCAGCAGACATGTTGACGAAGGTGGTCACTCGTGAGAAGCTCGAGCTATGTAGAGACATAGCCGGGATGGACACCTCCAACTGATTGATGTCAGGACACATTCTCCTCTTGTGGGTATGGAGGGGGAGAATTGTTGACTTTCGTGGTTCCATACCCAAGCGGCTAAAGCACGCTCAAAGTCAAGATTTGCAGGCGGCAAATCTTGCAGCGCAGCAACCACTCCATTTAATGCAGTGATGAATGCAGTTCATTAACTGCAGCAACTCGCAGCTCAACAAGAAACGTCTTTACACTTTTCTTCTTCCTTTATAAAATTAGTAACGTGAATGAGAGAATGAGCGTGAAGCAAGGTGCGAAGTTTAGTGAGTAAAAAGAGTGAGAAAGAGGTGCTGCAGAGAGTGGCTGTGAGAGTTGAGAGTTGTACATTTGTTTGTTGAAATCAAAGTAATCTCCTCTATGTGGACGTAGGCAAATTGCCGAACCATGTTAAATATTGGCATCCGTGTGATTGTATTTTTCGTTTTGTGCTCAACACATATACCACTAGTTTTACGCATTGCCTTAGCGATTCTTTACTTTTAGCTTTTGGTCAAATGATTTGGGCATGGAAATGGTGTTTATGTTGTTTTTTGTCCTTCCTAGCTCATCGCCATTAGCTTTTAATGCAATTATTTCTCTAATATCCAGGCATTTGCAATATCTAAAATTGTAGATTCTGTTATTTGAGGTTTATTTACGAGATGTTGTATGAGACTGGATGTACTGTCTCATTGATAGCATTCGCCTAGTTTTAGGAAGGTCTTAGCATTTGTTCCCAGTTTTCTTAAAAGGCAATGTGATATTTCGTACGAATGGCAGAATGCCTGCGAGGCATGAATTGTCCAAATTGCGACACCAGCAACACGTGCTTGGACATTCCCCTGTTTCTCCTAAATGCCATCACCATTCGGGGCTGCTTGTGGACTGCCTGCGTGCCTTCATTCTTTTGCTTTCTCAACTTCCACATGTGCAATTTATGAACCTGCACATTTGACGCTGTTTCTTGCGACAGATTTGTTCTCACGCAAGCCATGCGGGATGGCAGAGTTCATTGCATAAACTATCAGGGGACAATAAGTCATGTCATCTCTGTTTAGGCGGCCTTTTAGAAGTGACTGATTAAATCCCCCTTCCCCACTGTTCCCACAAGCCTCAACTATTCAGGTGATCAAGATTTTTTATAGTTTATAGCTCGAGGACCTAAACTATTTAATGGGGTGATATTAAAGTTCTGGCATTGTAGAGAATCTTAATTCTTATTTAGGCTACGTGTTGATCATTGCAAATATGACAGGGAACGCTATTTATTCTCAGTTTTTCTATATATTCTCCTCCGTGATTTTTGTTATGCCCTATTCATCCTGGCATCTTACCCACGTTGCACTACCAACCATCTGTCTTCTTCTGCAAGTTAACGATCCCACGTACATAACGGAGCAAAATCGCGCACTCTATAGCTATCTTAATGGGCGATCCTTACTTCATCTTATATGGCTTTAGTAATCTTTCTTCCATTTTCCCCAATGTTTTGAACTGTGATTGGCTTTATAAGCCTCGGTAATTCCCTTGTACCTTAACATCTCATTTGCTTAGAAAAAAAGGTCATGATCCAACTACTACCAGTAATCTCAGCAACTTAGAGCAACAGAAACTTCAAAGCTTTTCTGGAAAATATTTTAGTATTTTTTTATTACAAGTCAAAAAATGCAATATTCTTAATTTGGTTCCCAACTTCATGCTAGTGATTATGCTCATATTCATTAATGTTCCAATTACAGGTACATTTCTTGTTTACTTTCCTTCTTCCGGTGACTTTTTCTCATTGCAATTTCTAGTCGTCTTGGACCCTTGGTTAAGGATCGTACCTACCTCAGCGAAAGACAAGAAGCACTACACTTGATAAAAAAAAAAAAAATTAAAAGAAAAAAAGGGAGTACGATGTGCTGAACATGGTTAAGTACCACCATGGAGAGAACCTTTGTGTGTTGTACTTGGCAAGCTTTGGAGAATCCCACACTGGTGATCCTGAGGGTTGTGTAGAGTATGTTGAGGAAGAGGAAGAAGAGCGACGGAGATTGGGAATTAATGACCCTTTTTGGCAACAAGTATTGAGTGACGATGACAA
Organism: Morella rubra; assembly: GCA_003952965.2. Lineage (NCBI taxonomy): Eukaryota > Viridiplantae > Streptophyta > Magnoliopsida > Fagales > Myricaceae > Morella > Morella rubra. The sequence goes on along the minus strand of CM025856.1, from coordinate 16,223,381 downwards.
GCTTTTTGACATCGGAGTAGAAGTTGGTCGCTGAAGAGGTAAATCAATGGGCGCTGGTACATCAACTGAAGGTGGTAATATAGAAAATGAGAGCGATGGATCCATGTACTATAGTGGGGACAATGATGCGGGTGACGCCGAAGAGGTTGAAGCTACACTGGGAGGTGGACAGTCATCATTGGAGGACAGCACCCCCTCTGCGGATGGGCCTCCACAGTGGCCAGAGGCTGAAGATGGAGGTAATTAACTCTGCAGTACTTAATGACTTTTTTACATCTGACTTCAATATAACCCTAGTTAATATCTTGTTATTCCTTGGCAGATGTGCTCTCTAATATGGCAAGAAGCAATGTACTCATGTCTCCTACAACAAGTGACGATGTTGCCGCCACCACAATAATTCCTGACATGTACGCTGGCCCAAATTTTCACAAGTTAGACATGGCGGAGCCGGTGTTGAAATTACACATGAAGTTTCCTCCAGTGCAAGTATTCTGAGCTGCTGTCCATCAAGCAAATTTATTGAAAGGCAAAGATGTGAAGTTTAAGAAGAATTGTGGAGACAAGTGCATTGTTATATGTAGAGCAGAGAGATGCAACTACTGGGTGTATGCATGTTGGATGAAGGAAGAAAAGACTTTTCAGATCAGATCATTCCAACCAATCCATACGTGCAAAAGGAAGAATAGAAATTCGATTGTGAATTCAAAGTTCGTTGCTGAAAAATGTTACTAAATGTTTAAGTCTTGGCCAAGCATGCTAGTCAGTGTTATTTTGAAAGAAGTTGAAAGGGTATGGAAGGTTGATGTGAATTATAGTCAATGTTATGGAAGGTTGAGCTGCCATTTGTGAGGACCGAGCCTGGGAGGCCTTAGAAGCTTAGAATCCGGCAAAAAGACGAGTCAAATAACCCATATCGAGTAAGAAGAAGCGGGATCCGATTGAGATGTACCAAGTGTAACAGCCTCGGGCACGATGCAAGAACCTATCGTAGGAGGAAATAGGCGAGACTGAGGGCTGCGGGTATGACAGCGGTTAGTGCAGGGTTCATGACTACCGCTTCACATGAAGAGCTATGCCTTGAAAATGTAAGCTATGCTGAATAATTGGATTTGTAGCATCTGGATCTCCATCACCACTCCAATCAGAGACTGCAATTCCAACAGTTAACACCAGTGTAGCTGCTAGCGTAACAAAGGTTAGGACAATTTCATTGCTTTAAAAATATGCCCTTGGTGATGCCTTAAACTTAAGTAAGAATTCTGATGTAGAAGAAGAAGAGTGATGGATGATCAGGGAAAAAGCTGCAGGTGCGCCGCAAGCAATGTACGATACCCATGCTGTCTATAGGATTTGGCAAAGACAATCAGATCGGCTGAGGGCTTAATTCAGGAGTCAGACCAGGAAGAGCACTGGAACCTCTACTGTGGTTGACTTGACAACGGGCAAATGTGAAGCCCCTACAACAGTATCTGGGGTACGTTGTGCTTGGGGAACACCCGGCAATGGAGGTACCAAATTTTTGGCAGGGCCTGAGAATGTGAAGGGTAAAGTTCCTGCCAACACATCGGTCGAGGTGGTTCTAATGATTGAAAATGCCATTAAACTTTGAGAGGAGAAGCAAAAGGGAAAGTGTCCTGCGTGGTAGTATTAGATTTAAGTTGGGTTTTGTACTTGCTGACTATCTTATGGTTTGTTAAGCAGTGGGTAACTTTTGTTTGGCAAGATATGTAAGATTTGCCTCTCTTTTTTGTCTATATGGCAGGTTGTTATTGAATGGCCATTTTGTGTTATGGTTTGTTATGTAAAGGCAGGATGTGTGGCCAATAGTGTGAATTTAGGACAGCTGATGAAAAGGCAAGTTGTATGCCAATATTGTGGATTTAGGACAGCTTTTGAAAAGGTGGGTTATATGGCCAATTTTATGGATTTAGGACATGTTGTATACAAACTATGGTTCTTAATGTTTTGCCAGGTTATGTTGCCACATTGAAACTGTCTTGGCAAATTAACATGATGCATCAACATGGAATTGAATGTTTGTCCAGGTTATGTTGCCACATTTATGTCTCCTTATTTTCACGTATTGGGTTGCACCACATTGAATAGAACATCATTTGCAGAGACTAAATAGAACATTTGATAGATGACAAACTAGGTGTACATAATAAGTTCATATTGACACCAACAAAATAAAGCCCAATACACGTGCAATACAAAATAAGGCTATTGGGCAACACTAGCATTTTAACACACATGATACATAAAGATCTATGGGAGCATTGACTGTTCAACATGACTACTATCAATTCCTGAAAAATTCAGACACATCACATCACCAAAAAACACCCAAGAGATTAGCAAAGCCCTCTTATATTGCCCTTGTACAAACTCAAGCTTCTGATTAGGGTCTCCACTTCCAAACGGTGATGCTCTTGTTGTCCTTCTAAGGTCTCAACCTTAATTTTCAGGGTCTCCACTTCCAATCGATGTTGCTCTTGTTGTCTTTCTAAGGTTTCAACCTTAATTTTCAGGGTCTCCATTTCTAACTGTTGTTTCTCATGTTCTACATCCATAATAGCAGTACACTTTCCACTATCTTTTTCCGACTGTGATTCAACTCTTGCAGCCTTTTCATTAATCTTCTCATGCCGGTCCTGTAGCCGTCTCAGCACTCTCTTACCATGATGGCACATCTCAGGGTCGTACCATGAGAAATATCCACAAAGTTTGTCGTACTACAACATTAAACACAATTAATGATCAATCAAGTGGATTTTGAGAAATTATATATGTGCAAACAAAATTACCCTATAATTAACGCACCTAAAAAAAGGGCATCCAAAATTTGCTTCAGTGAATGATGTCTTCAAAATTGCTTCAAGACTACAGTAGCAAATTCGACTTGGCAATAGCGATGAGGTTAGCGTGCTAGCATTACTGCTTGAAGGGGACATCTCCCTAAAACATAACAACACATTCAAAACTGAAAATCACTACCACTATAGTCAAATAACCTTGGCCCCATTTTACTTTTCAATAAAATTGGCATTACGCATCTGTGTGATGCCATCTGGACCACAAAGCTAACAAGTCATTAAATCAGCTTCAATATAACTAAAAACCACCAAATCACTAACACCAGGTCACTATCTCAAGTTCAGTAGAAGTAAAAATCAATAGCTCACTACCAACCCATACTCATACGACGTCATCACATTAGGAATGAAGAAGACATCATCCTACATGTGGGTCAACGATGAAGATTTAGTAAGATGTTTACCTCGGTCAAGTACAGGTCAGAGACGCAGCGTTTCACGATCAATCGCAAACGAAGATGCTCTCCCTTCAACGCTTGTAGGAGCAGACCTCATTCGGTAGTCACAAACCCCATTATGTTTCTCGTTTGCATAAAGGACAATACTCGAGATTAAAATATGTGTGGACAAATCGTAAATCACACGAGCAGGGGTAAAATGGGGAAAAATTGGGGTGAGACGCACGTGCAATGATTTTCGTTCAAAATAACTGAAAAGCAGACGGCGGGATGCGGAATGTCAGCCAGCGGTAGTTGGAGGGCTAAAGAAATTAATAATATGGGGTGCAAAATGCTATTGACCCCATAGTCGAGGGGCGAAAAGTGTAATTTTCCTAAAATAGAAATATCATATGAAAAAGTTAAGATATTTTATGAGAATTTGTGAAAAGTGAAGATAGTTTATGAGAGTTAGTAAAAAATTGAAGAAAGAGAAGATTTGAATGAATATTATAATGAAAAAGAATGATTTGATGAGAATAGATAAATTATTTTGTAATTTTTGTAGCGATGTTAAAATTTTGGAGAGCCAAAATTACACCACTCAAACTCAACCCTAGATCTTAGAGCAATAAGCTCGAAGAAGAATCTAGCAAACTGCATGCAAGCAGATGCAATCACGTCCTCCAATCTCTTGATAGGAAATCCACCACGAATCTAAAGAACAAAGACTGAACCATTCAATCAAGGGCGGAACTACACAAAGACAATGAGGGGCAGCCTCCCCCCATTCGCCTGAAAATTCTTTGATTTTTTTTTTCCAAGTGTTTAGCGCAGCCTGCCCCCCACGCCCCAACTGCGAGCCCGCCCCCCAACATATTTCTGAATGTCGACTGACTCCCTTCTTTTTAAAAGAGGACTTCTACGTCCTGAAATATCGTTGTCTTTTGCTACATGTGAACTCATCGTATGCTTTTCACGTGGAATATGCTCTTAGTCTCTCCCCAATTAGTTTTTGTACCACTTACTCTCTTTTTAAAAAAAAAATTTGTTTTTTTTAGTATTAGGCCATTTAATCTTCTAAATTCTGACAATGTCACAACACGATTAAATATATAACATTTAAAATAATTACAATTTTTTTGCCAAAGACTATTAGAATACAGACACATTATATCATAAACTATCAATTTTGTAATATTTTCTCTATTAACTACTATCTGTTTACACTTTAAACTTGTAGTGTAGATAATTTGGATAAAAATTGATATTTTCATTTAGCAAAATGAAAAATTTAACCATATAAAAAATATAATAGTAAAAAATTATAAAGATATTTTATATTGCATGTCTTGATCCAAGAAGCGCATTCTCAGTGTGTGATCATGTGAAGTTACTTCGTCTTGCTGAGCTTTATCCAGAAGATTTCTCAGGAATTGATCGTGTTATACTTAGAGATCAACTTCGAAGTACATTTATGATGTGAGAAGTCATGATGTTTTTTCTGAGCTTCAAGATATTGGAGGTCTTGCTGTGAAGATGGTTGAGACAAGAAAGCATACTCTATATCCATTGATTTATCAGCTTATTGAGTTGGCATTGGTCTTACCAGTTGCGACTGCAATCGTTGAGAGAGTGTTCTCTGTAATGACATTAATTAAAACTGAATTGCGTAATAAGATGGGAGACGAATGGATGAATGATAGTTTTGTGGTATACATCGAAAGGGAAATTTTTGAAACTATTGAGAACGAAGTTATTTTACAACGTTTTCAGAATATGCAGTCCGTAGGATCCAATTGCCACCTCTCAGTATCAGCAAATAGTATGGTACGTGTATTTTAATATTTTTAGTTTTAATTTTTGATATTTTAACTCTAAGTTTTTTTTTTGCATTACGTAGTAAATTTTTTTTTTGTCATTTTTCTTTAAGAATTTGACCCCCTTCAACTACATTCCTAGTTCCGCCACTGCATTCAATTATCTATTTTTCTCTCTCAGTTTTATCAATAGAAAAATATAAAGTTATTTTCGGTATTGTTATTTGTTATGATTTTTACAGATTAAATTTAGTAAAGGTCTGTGAATTATTTATTTATTTAAATTTTCTTTTTTCCATACTAGTTTTGGTATGAATTATATTTTCTAAAATTGTTTTTTTTGGCTAATTTATTGAAACTATAATGTATTTTTTAAAATTTATATCATTTTATTTTTATTTGTTGAATAACCCGATTTATATTTTTGCTGTGTCGATATTTCTTACCTACTTTAAGCAATTTTAATATTCATTTAAATACTGTTAAGTTATTTTTCACCTACATCGATATTTTATGACGTGAAGGTACTGAGCGCATTCCAGTCACGTCAACTGGCCAACTCAATTGTCTAAGTTCGCAAACGAAGCGTGTAGACCCAGCACAGGCAGCACATCACACACTGCAGAAGGCAAAGTTAATTGATTCCCCCATTCTCTCGTGTAAACCCTTAGGCTGATCATGTAACCTGATCCAACATGCTCTGTGAAAAAATCCGTTGAACCCCCTCCAACCCACCCTTTGCAAGAGTTGATCACCTCCAACCCACTCTTGACTTTCAAACTCTCCTCACATATAACTCTAAAAAAATGGCATCGATCAATACCATGGACAGTCCTTACCACGACAACACCGTCGACTGCCTAGGCACCGTTCTAATCTCAAGCGCCACCCGCACTGACATTCCAATTCCGAGCTCACCAAATGCACGCTCTGAGAGTTCTCCATCGGTGATCTCCTTCCCTGTTTCGGAGGTTATAATTATCACCAACATCCCTCCACCTTCTCGCCCACAGTGCACCTCACGTAGGTTGGCTGGCCTTCATCCAATCGCTGGACCTTTGTCTTGTGACCTCAAGCGACTTTATTGGATGGTGAAGTTAGACCTTGTGGATCTGATGAGAAGCGCTGCTACATGGAGTCAAGGGCCGCCCGCCGGCTGTGAAAGCTCTAGCATCAGCTCCTTGCACTACAGCATCCATTGGAGCTCCATTCTTCAATAGTGTCTTGTAGTATATCCACGTATGCAGTCCACGGAGGTTTGTAGAATATTTCACTTTTGTTAATGTATTTTAGTTGGCATAAACTTCATGACGTGTCTTAGTTTATTCTTGAGATATTGGTTAATGAAGCTCTGCTCAAAGTCCAGCAGTTCAACATGATTGGTGATAGTCTAAGAAATGGTTACAGTTTGATTGAAGTCTGCATACAGTTTGCTTACACGGAACTGGCGCTTTGATGTTTTGAGAGCCGGGAAGTTTGTTCCGAGTTCGTTTCAAGTTTGATCAAGATTGACGAAAGCCTGTTATAACAGTTTTTAAAAGAAGCGCCCAAGATTCAAGAAGTCTTGAAACTTCGTGAATCCCTTCCCTCCGACTCTTCAGAGTATAAAAGCCATTTTCTCTCATTCATTCAACACGTTCCTTGAAATATTTTGAGAAATCTAGCTATTGAGAGCTTTGATGAAATATTCCCTGCAATTGTTTCAATAATCTGTTCTGTGTAAACTGAGAGCAAACCCTGTGAGAGTTTCCTTTCCCTTATCATCTCAGTTTGGATTTCTATCACCAAGATAAACCTTGATTAAGAAGGTTAACTCCAAAGTTGCTGGAGATCTACCAAGGCTGGGTGTTCCAATTGTGAAAAAGTCAATTGCACGTGGGTGTGTGGAAAGATTGGCTTGGCTGTAAAGTTTGGTTTTTCGGGATCAAGAATTTCAAACGGAAGAGGAGTTCCTCGTTCCCTGCAAGAGGCAGATCTGGATGTGGTATTCCAGGTAAGGTAACGGTAGAGTTAGACTAGCAACGGGTGTTGGGTAGTTGATAGATCACCGTGTACCGAGTTTGAAGATTCTAGTGGATTCGATTAAACCGGCTTACGAGTTCGGAGAGTTTTCTCTTTTGAAAGAAGTTTTTCAAAAGATTTCTCTTCGTAACCAAATCTTTGTATCTTTGTTGTGATTGTGTTTACTAGATTAACTTATTGACGTAGATTAAATTGATGTTCTTGTTATAAATTCTTTCTTTATATTCTTTGGTTAAGAAAGAATTATAGAGATGTTCTATCACTTAATAATCTGCTGTCCATATTAATTTATTATGTCCATTATATTCGTGTTGCTTTAACTCTCTTAAAATTTACTAATTAAATTTATGAAAAGTACACAAATTTTAAATAATTATAATATTAAAAAAAAATAAGAACCTATTCAACCCTCTACAGCAACACTATGCACTTTATCGCATTGACACTGGTATTGTCTACTCTGACCAGGAAACGCGGACAAATATACGTGGTCCACACATGTAACGCGTGGCATCCAAAACTGGAAAAGGATCCATATGTTCACGTTGAGATCACGCGAATGTCACATGTTGCCACCAGAATGTCCCGCGTAAGGTTCATTAATATATTGAGGTGACTGATACTGACTCATCCCTTCTAGGACAGCCAAACCCCGTGTGATGACTTGACACGAGGTTGCCAGGCTCCATGTCATTGAAATATCTCCAACTTACTCAACGAGGCCCGCAGTGCATTCCTGGTTTTAGCCTCTAACACAAATATAATTCCTACCTCGTTTTCCTTATAAAGGTAAGGGATCAGACTGTCGCGGGCCAGCTAAACCACCCCCATTTCGCATTCGTTCACCCTTGCAATCTATTGCGGCCACACAGGACTTCATAGACATTGCCGAGTACCACAGTGGCGTCGTCTAAACCATCACACATTTGTGAGAGGGATGGCTCCGCCTCCCACAACACCACCATCGTCGTCTCCAGCGACGCCACGAGTCTGGTCCCCGCGAAGACTGTTAGTGGTTTGTGCTGCAAAAGTCCAGAGTCCATTAACTCCACTCCGAAGCCGGAGATCATCACCATCTCTGACAGTCCATCGCTAGTGAAGCCCAAAATAACATGTCCGAGAACCTCTAGGTTTAGCACAATCGCCAAAGGCCAGAAAGCTGGGATAGGGAGAACTGACAGCGTGGAACAGCCTAAGAAGACCCATTTTGTCGCAAGGCAGCTTGTGCTGGATACCTCAACTGACGTACTGCAGCGTCAGAATGAAGTCACAGACGGTCTTCCCGGTCTCCAAACTCTGGAAGATACCATCTGAGTCATTCATATTAGGGGTCAATTCCCTTAATAATGGAAGTATTCATTAATTATGTTTCTAATTTTCGCACATAGCGTTCGACGAGCCAGTGGATGACGTAACTGCGAAGCAGGCTGCGACAGTCTGAAGGTTAAGGCGTGGAGCACGTTGCCGGGCCACTGGTAAGCGGACAGGGTAATACAGTCAGCTGGGGTTTTAACACTGAGAAGTGGAGTGGTTGCCTGTGGTGAGGAGCCTTTTGTTGCTTGGTTTGTTATCAATTGTTTTGATTGTACTCATGCAAATTCTTTTTTTGTAAGGATTTCAACCAGCTGATTTTGTTGGCGGGCCGTGCCCGTCTCAGAAAAGGTGCACTATCGAAATGTGTTTGTATGAAATGGATATGTCATGCTAATTTCTGACATGTTAAATTAATCTCAGATTTAGTATCACACATTGTTAGCTGCATGTCTTGAATCTTCACAGTGGATGATTATAGGTTACCGACTACCTAACAAAAAAAACTCTAGTAGAGATGATTTTATTAATCGGGATTGTCCAATGAATGGGTACAATTGTTTCAGTAGGGGTTGGTTGGATCCAAACTCGTGTATTATTGTATTAATGTTAGTTGCAAATATTCGTTCGTTATGCTAGGGAGGAGGGGCAGGAAAAAATTTCGTCTCAATCGCAGCAGCACTGTTTGCAAGTAGGCCAAAATACCTGACTCCATCAGCGTATGAAAGCGAGTATCTCTGTTTCAAACTCCTAGCCATCCATCGTTTTCTCCTATTACAAAGCAAAACCTCGGGAAAAGCATTCTATAGTACACACTAAACTGCAACAGGAAAGTTTCCCATCGCACATTGTACTCCAGTGCAAAGTATTGGCCAAAGTCCACTTTAATCTCCAATGAGACACTTTTACATATACAGTAGTACCTTGACAGCTTCCCTCCTTGGTGTCTTTCCTCGATGGCAGCGGAAGCCGAGGAGGAGCTGCACACTGGTGGAGTCCATGTTGACATTCCTGAAGGTGCGGGCACGACAATGAACATAGACTCTTGCCACACTGGTGGGGCAACTGAGAGCAATTCTTTTGGACAGAGCAGTGGGGGTATTTGGAAGCTGCGGAGGGGCGTTAAGATGAAGGGAAAGTGGGGATCTCAGATAAGCGCTACGCTGGAGGCAATGACGGATACCTGTAGGGCTAGGACCAACCATTTGAGAATTGAGCTCTCATATACGGGAATGGATTCAGTCCAGACAGTACGGATTCAGACTCATTCAGACCAACGTTCTAGATTTTTCCCCTCAAATCTGGCGCCCTCAATTGCGCCACATCATTTAAATTAGAGGAGCCGGCTCGTACTCCTCTCAGCTTGTCTCCAGCGAGTCTAGCGCGACTCGCTCTCTTCTTTCTTTGTCTTCCTAGTCAACAGAAATTCTCCTTTACTTTTCTTTCTCCCAAAATCTCCCCCATTTTCTCAATTTTTGAATGTGTTGCTGTTTTATGAATCTGGAGAAATTTAATTGATTCTGGTATTGGATGCCGAGGACCCACTTGCCAAGAACAAATCTACGCTTGCATCATGCCAAAGACGGATGAAGATGAGGTGGCCTTTGTGTGCCTCAGCATGATGCAAGAATAACAACAAACAATCATTTACATAACAAATACTCAATCCTAGGCTAAGTAATTGCAGAGCTTTTGAGTACGGAAAGTTTTTGAACGCGAGAAACTGAGGTGGCTACTTGTGCTCTGTCCTGAGGTTCAGCTCCTTGCTTGACACTCTCGTCTCTCAGAAAGTAAAAGGGTACAAGAAACAAAAGAAGTAATGGTTGGTTAGATCAGGAAAAAAGAACTGTTAATAAATAAAGGGCAACCGTTTGCAACATTAAGCATGTGGAGGAGCAAAAGATTATCTCTGTGCAATCTAAGAAACCCAGGACTTTTGTTGCTCAAAATAAAGCAATATGGGAATTTTGCCCTCTAGTGAGAGAGCAGAACTTGAGATTGGGTTTGAAAGTGAGACTAAAAGGCGTCTTCGTTGTATCGGTTGGATGATTGGTTTCACTTTAGTTTTAGTGGTTCGACCAATGACCATATGACAAAAAAGAATAAAAAAAAGGAGCCGATCACTCCAAGTTAGCCCGAGATAACTTAAGTTGACCTTGAGCTAGCTCCCCTCATTTAAATGATGTGGCGCTCTTAGAGGCACTGGATCTATGATAATGGTTTCGGTCCGTTGGTCTGGACATGTCTGGATCAATACCGTCTGGATCAAATCCATTTCCCTCATATAAGCCCAACGTTGAAGCAACCAGGTCCAATGATGCACCCCCCTCATGGGTGGCTGTCCCACAATGACGAAGTGTCTCCAGATCTGCTTGCAGTACGGCACTCTCGAAACCCACGGTCACAAGTACGTGGCAGCAACTGAGAGGTTCCTAAATGAGGATTGCCGTGAGGCATTCGCAGCTGCCAGAGGCATCTCACAAATTCTGGCTGGACAGGCTCTAGAATGTGTTGGGGTTGGACAAATGACTGGGAGTATCTATAGCATCTTTTCCTTAATCGAATCATGTTTAGCTGTATGATGATTTTGTTCGGCTTATTGTAATATGATCTAATGACTCCATATTGAGGGAAATTGACAATTTGCTTATTAGGTTTATACCTCCGTTGACAAAATAGTCACTAGGTTAAGTTTTTTACATTTTGGTCACTAAGTCCATACTCGTGTGACGATATGGTCCTTCCATCTATATTCTGTCATTACATCTAACAGAATCAATGGTCATGTCATCATTTTGCCACGTCAACATCACTAATCCCTGTCAGCAACCCAGTCACCTAAACTAATCTAAACGAACCGTTTAAGTCATCCACTCATTATCTTCAAACTGATGGTGAATAATATTATTGCTCAAATACTCTCATGTACTCTCAACTTACATCTTCAATGTTTAACACAAAATCAAGGAAGTTAAAATGCCAGGTGATGAGATTCATAACTACTTTTCTGCTGCAAAGACAACAGAGGGGACATGCTTGAAGAATACAGTGCTTAAGGAGCTCAAAACCTTTGCACATGGAGATTCACTTCGATAAGGTTTATTGTTTTGATGATTCGTACTCAATTCATCCGGCTTTACTTTTAAGGGAGAGTTTTGTTCGTTTACTGAGACTTCTTCTCAATATTAATACTTGGGAGTATAATGATCGACCTGCACGCCCGAGAATTTGTTGAGCCCAGAAATGGCCCGTCCAAGCCAACAAAACCTGTTTCATCGAAACCCTCCAATCCACCCTCGGCCCACACAGTCAAATATTACAATTTCCTTACAAAGGGAGGAAATCAAGCTAATTGCATTGGCTTTCCTCTCCTATGGTTTTCTTTCCCCGGTATTTCCTTTTTATGTCTTTTGCCTTCTCTCGAGTCATGGCAGTTTCCTTTGGCATTCAACTATTTACTTTACAGGCCATCGCCAACACCAACCCTTTTTCTTTTTTTCTCTCTCTCTCTCTCTCTCTTTTTTAATTTTCATTTTCCCCTTATCTTGGCTTAATGTACACCTTTAGTATTCAAAGAAGGCGAATGCCACCTATATCCAATTTCCCAGTTTATTAGATTTGTACATGGCAGCAACTAGTTTTGTAATCTCAAATTTGGGGACGCAATGTTCGTCATGCACTTCGTGTGAGACCGTTGCCCTCTCTCGTCACAGAAAAGGCCAGTTGCCAACTTCTGTTTGACAATTACGTTTTGAACCACACGATCGATCCTTAAGTATCGAAGGGGAACATTAGGGTTGGTGACATACCAACAGGAAAGGCCAGCTGCCAACTTCTGTTTAACAAATTATTTTTTCATTTTTATTTTTATTACATTTTTTGTCGTTTAGAAACCACATTTCCAACGTTTTTCTGCAAAAAAAGATGGTGAGGTCTCCTATTTGGCCCATGTCCGTATTAATGAATCGATCTTGTCCATAACCTACACTAAAATATTTTAGAAGGTACATTAATGCAAACATGTTAAGCTTTGTTGCATCTGAATCTCATGGGCCCATTTAAGACATGAAACATGTTATATTTGCATTGATGGTCCCAAAAAATTTAATGGAAACATGTTATAATGTTTCGATTTGTACCTTTTGGATTAATATTGTTTGGCATTGAATTTCATTTTCTTTGGGAGCATTAAATTTTTTGGGACCATCAATGCAAATATAACATGTTTCATGTCTTAAATGGGACCATCAGATTCAGATGCAAATAAACTTAACATGTTTGCATTAATGTACCTTCTGAAATATTGTAGTGTAGGTTATGGACAAGGTTGATTCATTAATACGGACATGGGCCAAATAGGAGACCTCACCATCTTTTTTTGCAGAAAAACGTTGGAAATATGGTCTCTAAACGACAAAAAATGTAATAAAAATAAAAATGCAAAAATAATTTGTTAAACAGAAGTTGGTAGCTGGCCTTCTCTGTTGGTATGTCATCAACCCTAATGTTCCCTTCGATACTTAAGGATCGATCGTGTGGTTCAAAAGGTATTTGTCAAACAGAAATCGGAAATTTCATTTTTAACAACATTAATAATGGTGTGAGGTTGCATGCATGCAATCTGTACACGTGTCTAGTTGAAAATTTTCCCCAGTACGGCCCTTCTCTTTTTTCTCTCTCCCCCGTACGTGTTGAGTTATCTTGTAATATATCCTATATATAATATTAGAGCCTTTAGCTAGATAGTTCCTACCATTATCTGTAGGGGCCTCATGACAAATCATAATATAAGACAAGAGCCCCTGCATGCAAAAGTGTTGGAAACATGGTCTCTTTACAGTATAAAAATTGTAATTAAAAAATTTATATCATGGCATATTTCGCCTATAAATGCAAGAGTGCATGGGGAGCTATTCATCCACAAACAATCAATATTTCTTACAAGTGTTTAAGAGAAAAAAGAAAGTGATATGGCTAATGACATAGCTGCCAATTGGTGGAAACTGAGCGGAGGGGAGGACTGGGTGGGTTTACTAGAACCTGATCTAAACCTAAATCTCCCCCGTTATCTGATTCACTATGGTGAAAGAGTTCAAGCTGTTGTCGATTCCTTCATTGGTGAGGTGAAGTCTGTGAATTGTGGACTTCCCCGCTATGCAAGGAGACACTTGTTCTCCAAAGTGGGCTTAGTAAACAACAACCCATTTAGCTATGAAGTGAAAAAGTACTTCTATGCGACAACAAACTTCTCGGTTCCTAGCAACTTCATGAAAAAGTCCTTATCCCCAAAGGCATCTGCTGGGGATTCTAATTGGATTGGATACGTTGCAGTGACCACGGATGTAGGAAAAACTGTGTTAGGGAGGAGGGATATTTTAATTGCTTGGAGGGGAACCATGACGTTTAAAGAATGGGTGTGGGATATCATAGGCCAGTTCGTCATGGTCTCGGCTTCTAAGATACTTGGAACTAAGTATGACCCTAAGGTGCATCTCGGGTGGTACTCTATGTACACTGCGGCTCATGAGGGGTCCAAGTACAATTCCATCAGTTATAGAGACCAGGTAAGATTTCATGCACTATCTGTGGAATTAACCTTGAATATGTACCATCTAATTTAGGTATATGTACTGAGCCGTTCTCTATTCAAGCTTATAACCGAACATGATTCATGTCGCTCGCTTACCTTTCCTTGTTTAATATCTATTTACTAGACTACCATATCTTGCAATGTCTGAAAACGTATGCCGTTGCTCTCAGGTTCTAGCTGCGGTTAGGGAACTTGTTGATCTGTGTTAGCCCAAGGTTGTTCTTACAAACAATCCTTTTTGATTTTGATGATAACAAAGTTTTCATACTCGTTCAAGTCTTTTAGTTTTTACATTGAAATTCCTTTCAAGAAAATTATGTTTTTAGAATATCAAGGTTTCCTTATTCTAAAATCTCTCCGAGCATTCTTGATCATCATTACACTTGCTAATTAATCATCTTTTATATTGTAAGTATTTTTTATATTTATTAAATTGAAGTAGTTGCTGAGAAAGAACAATTTTTTGTCTAAGTGTTGAAAGTGTCGACACATTGAACTACTTCCCGAGAGTTTGTTTTTTAGGTCATTCAAAATGTTTTTTTTTTTTACTAAATGTTGGAAGTGTCGACACATTGAGTCATAGTGTCGACACATTGCACTTACACCCGAGAGCCCAACTCCAAAATGCAAAAATTCACTGTCGACAGCATTTTCAGACTGTGTTCAATGTGTCGACACATTGAACACTATGTGTCGACACATTGCACTATCTCCCGAGAGAAAAATTTCAGGCTAAGTTTTAATGTGTCAGCACATACTATCAATGTGTCGACACATAGTGCGAAATTGCAGATATCCTGGAAACGACGCCAAATCATCCAAAATGTTTCAAAAAGTCTTTTAAACCCCTCCAACGGTAAAATGAAGCCACTTGATGACCGTTGAAGACCTAGGGGCTATAAGAAGAACGAGATGGAGAGAGAAGAACAAGCTCGATCATTATCGCAACATCTAGAGAAAGAAAAAGCCAAGATCCAAAGATTTCATTTGCTGATTCCTCCAAGATCAAAGCTCCCATTGTTAAATCTTCTTCTCGTGCTATCCTTGACGATCTAGCCTCCAAAGAGAGAGAAGTTTCTTGAAGAAGAGACAGCACACTTGCAATCAATCGTGCCCTAACTTCTAGAGAGAGAAAGTGCTTTAAAGAAGAGGGAAGCTGCACCTATCAAGAAAGCATGTGCTCCTACTTGCCAAACTTTAGGTTTCATTCAAGAATCTTGTCTTCTTGCACTTTATTGAGCTTTTCATTTGCTAATTCGGCTTAGAGAGCCATTCCACACGTTGTGAGCTTTCCACTTGCATATTTGGCTTAGAGAGCCATTCCTTATTGTACCCATTATTTGTAAAACACTTAAGTGTTGGGTGAACACTTGTCCTACTCGTGAGGGTAGAAAAAATCCCTTGGGTTTTGGATTTGTGAGGGTGTTGGGTAAACACTTGTCCTACTTGTGAGAGTAGAAGAAATCCCTTGGGTTTTGGGATTTGTGAGAGAGTTGAAGCGTGAGCTCGAAAAACGCTTTGTAAAGGTTCCTTAGCACCTGGAAGCTAAGGTGTATTTGCTATTTGGAAATAGTGAAGGAAGCCCAAGGAAGTCAATAGCCTTGGGGGTGGACGTAGGCAAGTGTTGGCCGAACCACCTAAAATTACGGTGTCATCTCTCTAACTCTATCTCTCTTACGTTTCAGTACATATTCATACTTGTGGAGATTTATGCTTTATGATTTATTGTTCTTCTTATTAAGAAGCATTAAGCATATTCAGATCTGCTCTTGTGTTTGTAGAAATAGTATATTTTCCAGATCTGCATTTTTACAAAAAAGGGAAGACGTTTTTGATAAACCCAATTCACCCCCCCTCTTGGATTGTTATTTAGACTCACAATCTGTATAAAGATGAAGAAGTTAGCATTACAGTGACTTTCCATAGCATGGGCGCAGCCATGGCGACTCTGAATGTCGCGGATATTGCACACAATGGATACAACAAGCCCACGGACCTGCCAAACAAAAGATGCCCAGTCACAGTCTTTGGGTTTGCTTGCCCCCGTATCAGGGACAAGGGCTTTCTGAAAGTAGTCTCTGATCTCGGCAATCTTCATGTCTTATGCATCAGTAACAACACAGATCTCATTCTGCGGCTACAGAAATCTACCACACTCACACCATACGTTGATGTTGGGGAAGAATTGATAATCAACACTCTCAAATCACCCTACTTAAAACATCTTGACAGCGAGCATGTCGATCTCACTGTGCATAATTTGGATGTTTACCTTCATGGAGTTGCCGGATCACATGGGATAGATGGAGACTTTGAAATGGAAGTGAACCGGGATTTCTCACTGGTGAACAAGATGACTGATGCTCTAATAGATACACTTCAAATCACTGGCAATTGGTGGACTCCGGAGAACAAGTTGATGGTCCAAAATGACAATGGCTCCACAGTTCTGATGGATCACGAGAGAGATGATGATGATCTCTCTCTTTGATAGCAGCTATCGTGTGCTAAATAAAGTGAGCCACTAGTTTGGCTCGTCCGTTAGTGTTTATTTGAATAAGGGGCTGCAGAGACTCAGTTTCTCTGCATGGTTTGCTAGTTCCTGTTAGTTTCAGTCCTGTTTGCTTGTTAATTCTACTGCATAGATGGACATGTTCTATGCCTTCCGTTTGTAATACGTGGTGTTTATTATGTAGAACAATAAAGATTAGTATCGATCGGTTGTTATTTAGACTTCTCTTTCGGGCCTAGAGTGAAAGTAACATTATGCTTCCCCCCCCCCCCTGCGGGCGGCCTTTAGTTTGTCTAATTTGTTGTAACTTTTAATATCCTTTGGATTTCATTAATTTTATACCTAACAATTAATTTCACAAAAATCTACGACTGCTCAATGCTCATAACAATTCATCGATCACCTATTACTACACATTACCCTAGTCAAACAAAACCATTCTCGAAGAACTAGAATCTGTCTAAAAATACCAAGGAAAAAAAAAGTCTGTCTAAAAGGAGATGCTTGGTGGGAAGCTCTTATACAACCATACCGTACCCATCGGTAGGGGTGAATAGCGGACATGTCAGAAGCAGAATTTAACATTCCGACATCCAGTTTGCTAACTAGTGGATGACCAAAATGGATTTCGCTTCCTGCTTCCGACTATTAGCGGAACTTAGCGGAAGCAGATAGCGGAATTCCGATAATGTTTTGAGCCATATTTTTTGGCACATTTAATCCTTTTTTAGAAAAAATAAAGATGTTATTCATTCATCACAATTCTCAAATACAAATATCTCTGACACATCATAAAATTAAAATATACAACCCGAACTTCATATGAACATTTCTCAATTCATTACAAAAATCTCAATTATATAAATGAACACAACAAGTATACAAATGAAAATTAATAATTTAAATTGCACTTGCACCACATCAACTCACCAAGACACCAAGTGATTAGAGTTGAATTTTGGAGTAAAATGTTGGTCATCCTTTAAAGTTCAAACTAATACAACCATATCATATTATGATCATATTAGTTTTGATGGCCATTTTATTTAGCCCATAATATTTAAAAACCAACAACTCATTGTTGATCTTTTGAAAACCAAAAACAACATCCTAGCAACCTATTTTAAAAACTGAAAACAACAATAACATAAATTAACATAAAATCTAAATTCACAACAAAATCCTAAAACATGCAATTCACAAAATCCATATTCAATAAATCCCAAAACAAAATGTAAATAACAAAATTCAAATTCAATAAATCTCAAAACAACAAGCAATTCACAAAATCCATAATCACAAATTCACAACGTTACCTAGTAAGTAGCAACCTGGACACCATCACAATTCCTAAATAGGTAAATTAGGGGTTGTGGATTGCGAAGATGCAATTGGAGTTTGGCGATCCATCTAAAAGAAAGACACAATGCAAATCCCTAAGACAACTCATTCTACCAACTTAACCCAAATTAAAGACAGCAGAAAATGAATAAGATGCAAAATTAAAAGCAACTAAATAAATCACATATTAAAGCATGGAATTTAACAAATTCACAAATCCCCCATTAAATAAAACAACTTGGACTACTTATGGTATCTAACAAATTCACATAATAGAGATATGTTGAGTATTATGCTTAGGGAACTATCACGTTGTTTGACATCTCACATAACAGATTCTATGAAAATAGATCGAATATTGATGCATAATATAACATTCCAAATATTGATGGTATCTAACAGATTCACTAAACAATTTACTTTCATTTTTCAAATGAATGCAATATAACAGTTAACAATATAACATAATCACAGGTTCACAATGACAGTTAGCCAAATTAAAGTTATAATAGTTAGCTATAAATCATAAAGAATCTAATATTGATGTATAATGACTATGAATCTAATATTTATATAGTTAGCCGAATGACTCGCAAATTCACAATATAATATTGATGCATAGCATAGACTTCAATGCAATATAACAGGTTCACAAGAATCACAACAATTCACATTTTCTACTAGAAGCCCAAAACAGATCTATTAAAAATTTGAAATAGAGAGAGAGAGAAGATGGAGACAGAGATAGAGAGAGAAAGAGATGGAGACAAAGACTAGAGAGAGAGAAAGAAACATAAAGAGAGAGAGATAGAGAGATAAACAAATAGAGAGAAGTAGAATGAAAATGATGGAGGTTGACCATTGCACTCACCGGAGAAAACGAAGCTCAGCAGTCAGCACAGAGAGAGAGAGAGAGAGAGAGAGAGTAATGGCAGATGAACACGACGAACATAGAGAGAGAGTTGAGGGAGTGAGGAGGGTCGTGAAGGACTAAGGAGTAACCGAGTAAGGAGAGGGGGGAAGGGAATTAGGGGTTTTTTTTTCACTGTGGATCAAAACGTGCCAAAACGACATGTTTTGATCTACGGTATATCATATTTTTTAAAAAAAAAAAAAAAACAATTAAAAGACTTCTTTCTATTTTTAAATAGAATGACGTCGTTTTAATAATTATTTTTAAAAAAAAATTGAACCGGTTTTTCTGCTGGACTAGCGAAAACTTCTACTTCCGATTCTAGGACAACTCCAAATCCACCTCCGGCTCTAGTTCCTGGAAGCTATGGACCTCAGCTTCTCAGAACAGGCAACGGAACCGGAGTGGAAGCTTTGCCGGTAGCCGGACTAGACTTACACCTATACCCATTGGCCATCGCCACCTTCATTAATGCATTCAGCCCATGCTAAGTTCCAATTCAGAGAGTCACCGGCCCTTGGGTGCACTTGCTTCTGCACTCAAATATCAAACCATAACTTATGCTTTTTTTCTTGGCAACCATAATAGAGGGCCAGAGAAATTGTCTCAGGGACTTTGCCTGTGGATCCTAACTAGGCCCAGTTAAGGCAGGACACTAATGAGTGGTTGGGTTAATTGCAGAGGCTTAGGGTCCGAAGCCGATTAATTGTCAGCATAAGGTGGGCTTCATAGCAAATGAACTGCAGCCCATAAATGGGCTCATTAAGAGCACATAGTCTTAGATTTCTCACTCCTTTTAAATGGGCTTATTAATGAATTTAAGAAAATTGGCAATTTGGCCACTAGGTTTATATGCTAAAAAAACATTCACTAGGTTTACTTTTTTTACGTTTTGGTCACTGAATCCAAACTCGTGCGACGATATGGTCCATACTCTATCATTACATTTAACGGAATCCATGGTCACATCATCATTTTGCCATGTTAGCATCACTAATCCCCGTCAATAGCCCAGTCACCTAAACTAATCTAAACGAACCGTTTAAGTCATCCACTCATTATCTTCAAACTGATCGTGAATAATATTATTGCTCAAATACTCTCCTGTACTCTCAACTTACATCTTCAATGTTTAACACAAAATCAAGGAAGTTAAAATGTTAGATGATGAGATTCACAACTAATTTTCTGCTGCAAAGACAACAGAGGGGTCATGCTTGAAGGATACAGAGCTCAAGGAGCTCGAAACCTCTGCATTGGGGCTAGAAAGTAGTAAAGCTAACCCTTTCTTCTAATCTTTTTTTCTTTTTTTTGTAAAGTATCTCTCTATCACACAACTGTTATCTATATTGTAAAATATCACAGGTCACGGAGGAAAAGGAAGTTGCTTAGGATTCTAATCAGTTTCACTGGGTGAAGAACAAATTATAGAGAGACACCAAAGAGATGAATCAAAAGTAGAAAAATATCCTCAAGTATATTTGCTGGGATGGGATTCACTTCACAAAATCCATGCATCAATAGCTATCTGATCTCTTATTCAATCAAGGCTTCTGTAAACCATCGTTCTCTGATATGGTGAATTACTGTTTGTTTCAATAACAGCTGGCTGATCTCTTCCTCAGTCAGGGCTTCCGTCAACCATCTTTGGTTGAGCTGATTAGAAGAAGAAATGCACTTTTGGTGCCTACTGCCTTTGATTATTACATTCGTGCCTAAGCACCGAATGGATGCATTAAGAGTACTGCATGACATTATGTTCCTGTTAGAAAATGATCAGAGTATCTTCAATGTACACTTTTTTCTCCACAAATTACATTTAATAATCATAAATGTGCTTCGAAAAAGATTTGTTTTTCTGCATTACCACTATTTCATTCACCTTCCATTCCAAGTTGAGAAGAAAAAGGCGTATAAATTGGTCCTCTTGATGGAATAAACTCCTATTATCTAGATGAAGTTCTGATGCTGCTCTGCTAAAGAACCTGTTATGGCATGAGAAATGCCCTATCCTTTGGGATTCCCATGTGACACTAATGCACTAAAAGTTTGTATAGTTTTCTTGACCTATTTAAAGGAAAGGAGCATGCATCGTTGTTGTTACTTTGTGTGCCCTGGTCAGGGAACCTGGTTTTCCTAGAAACTCGAACCATAATCAGAGGGAACAAACAAAAAAGTTTCAAGCCGAAACTTCTCTCTAAAAAAAAAAAGTTTATATTCTACTTTTTCCTTGTAAAAAAAAATAAAGAAGTTTTTAAGTTAAACAATGAGTCCCTTATACTTTTTCCTGAAACAGAGACCAAATCTATGCCCAAACACCTTCACTATTTTCCAACCCCATGTGCAGAGGTTTCGAGCTCCTTGAGCATTGTATTCTTCAAGCATGTCCCTTCTGTTGTCTTTGCAGCATAAAAGTGTAAGAAATTAATTATGCACAGCGGAATTTAGATCGACATACCTCTAGCCATAATTGCTCAAGTGTTTGCCTTTGTACTGCAAAAGAAAAGAGTCATGAGAGTGATAGGGTTCTTCTTAGCCATATTGATGGAATACACAGGCCTTTATTTTATAGGCTAGGCTAGGGACCTTGATTAGAATTCTACTAAGTTATTCCTCCCATCAAGGAATAAGATTCTATTTAAAATTTAAATATTCAAAACTAGTAACTGATAGGAATATAATTCAAAACACCCATGATTTAAATTTAAAACTTCATACACTAGATATGTGGGCCACCTTAAGGAAAATATTCAAAATATTTTACATTCTCCCACTTGGTCCACATAACACGTAAATTACCTGATTGGGTGATTGACACTTTTGTATGGCCATTACTATATTCATTCCTACTAGTTTTGAAACACTCTCACTCAAATAAAGAATATTATGCACGAATCATGGCGGTAAGAATCTTATGATCGAATTTCCCTTCCATGTATCACAATACACAACACCTTCTTCATGAGTACTTTATGAATGAATTTCCAATAAGTCATTCGGGTCCAACTTTATGTTTATCCCTACAGATAAAACAATTACAACACCTTATGTGCACAAATGTAAATTTATTCTCCAAGAATATGAACTGTATGTCTATAGACCAGAATAGAGAGAAACTAAGCATAAACTGAATTAACAAGTTTCATATGCTCCACATGACTTTAAACTGTAGTACTGGTAACTTTCAGTCATGGATCCACAATGTATAATTCAGTACTTGAATGCTCAAATAAACACCAAGTGTCTTCTTATGTTCTCTCTTATGCTAAGATACTTTATGTCGATATACATATTTCTGCTTTTGTCTTGGAGAAAACAACTGTAGCAGAGTATCAAAGATAGCTTGATAGGTCTCACTATATAATCGACAAACTTGAGACCAAATTTTCAACCTTAATGCCTGTGTAATAATTTCATAGCATGTGACAAAAAGGTCAATATGATTGTAGATAAAATTGTAATCCTTGGTTTCTAGGAAAAAATCAAATGACTTTATTTACAGCCTATTAATGCTCCAAAAATCTGTCAAGCCAATGTTCAACCTTATGCAAAATACCAACGATAAATGGTTATAAAATACTTTGCATCTGCCTTTATTCCAATGCGCCTTAGGGACATTGATCTTTAATAACTTTATGCATTTTAACAACAGTTGCTACAAAATTTTTACAATTCTTTCATTCCGAATCTCTCAAAAGTCTTTACCATATAAACATTTTAAGAATAGAACTGTTTTGCCCTATGTAGTAACTTTAATGACTGTTTATAACCAATAAATGCAATAAGAAAAACAAAACAACCAAGGAAATAAACTTTCAGCTATGAAACGTAAACTTTATTCTAAATTAACCAATGTCAATTTAGTAGCAAATTCAAACTTTCTGTGGGTAGAGGTTGCATCATGCATGAATTTACTAAACTTTACAATGAAACTAATAAATTGTCGCATTAATGAAGAAGAATCTTCGTACCTGTGGGCATAGGAAAATTCATCTTTTAACACTAATTCATTATTTCATCCTAATCAAACCACAAAAATAATAACCTCCTTGCGGGGGCAGGTCACCATTTTCATGATTCAATTACAATGTTGATATTAATAACCTTATGAAGTCTTTATGTAATCATCGTTACGAATCAAGATGTTGAGGCTACTCCTAAAAGGCTTCGACAATCACAACTTCTTAGCATCAAAATTATTATAATCTCTTTTGATCCCAAATACTCCAAATGCCAATCCTTTATAAAGTTTGATGACTTCATGTGGTCAGTGAACTAAATTAGGATGCTATGACTACTCTAAAAATATTTTGTTAACCACAACTTCAATGGCAATATAAAAGTGGAACTTTATGTTGATTCCTAAAAATATCAATGCCAATAACCTTGATGAAGTTTAGTAACCATATGTGATCATTAATCTGAATTAGGATGTTGTGGTTACTCCTAAAACATTTCAATAATCACAACTTCAAAGGCATAAATATAATTATTTTAATCTAGATGACCCGAATGGGTCAAATCCAGTCCAAGATGGACCGAGCAAATCAACCTGTGAGCCCCTCCTCCGTATGAACTGCACGATCCAAATACAAAATAAATAGGTCCAGTTTAATTGGATCAAGTCCAAACTCACAATAAATGAGTCACTGTTTATCCTGGTGAAATGGAATAGACAAACCTTATATGTTAACTGAACGGGTTCCAATTGACCCAAACTAATCAACCCACTTAAACAATCAAAATCGAAACAAACTTTAGTGACAGACAACATAAACCTAATTCCTTTTGCTTTATACCAAATCAGATATATTAAATCATAAAGGCCAAACAATTGTGGCTTTCGGCCTTAGCAAAGAAAATAAATTGCTGTTCACGTAATTCTGTAAACTATGAAACAAAAATAGATATTTCAAAGAATAAAAACTCAAAACTACCGGCCCATTCACTTCACCCGCAAGAGAGTAAATTCAAATACTCCAAATGAATATCGCTCAACATTAGAGAAAAGTAGATCCACCCAATTCCCAAAAAAACTAGAAGTTCCAAAAAAAAAAAATTTTAATATAAATCAAAAACGACTTTGACGCAAATGGAGAAGATTTGTCTTTTACGCAAAACGAATAACCAAAGCATCTATTGGCCAATCTTCCTCGTTTGAATAGCTCTTTCTAGCCAAAATATTACTTTTTTTTATTGAGAAAACACTGTGGAGGGTGAAACTGACTTTTGCTGAACAACTTTAGCTCATCAATCTTCTGGATAAGGTGGACTTAAGCCCATACCAAAGCCCATAGTTTTCTTGACAACAACCCTATACTTTTAAGCCCATTACTCTTTAGGTCAACTTCCAGCAATCAAATTTAAGACCAAATCCCCACGAGAAAAAGAATTCAAGACCGCTTATGGTAAGAAGCATATCCTTAACAGTCCCCACCAAATCCTTAATATCTGAAGAGAATATTCATCATATATGCTCTGATCTGAACACCCAGCATAATCCACAATTACTTTTTCCAACAAGACCTCTTAGACTGCGTGTCAAGTAAATGTAATAACATAGAGGCTATATTTGGGTGGCACAATTTTTTAAAAAAAAAAAAAAAAATTACGGTTATGTTGTTTACCAAATTCCTAACAACTTTTTCAACAAATTTACACTACATTCAGAAGAAAAAAAAAATTCACCAACACTACTAGAGAATTTTTTTTTTACAAACTACATTACCTTTTAACAAATACTACTACCAGAAAAGTTTTTTACCATCCAAACACAGGCTAAGGCGGTTGAATTTCTTTTTCTATTTTATTGAGCTCCAATTTGAATCTAATAGGCAGAACAAAAAGAGTTGCAGTTGGGCAACAAAAAAACAAAAATCCCAACTTTTTTACATCTACATGCCATGGATTCATTATTTCAAAGACAACGGGCAATCTAGGGAGAGTTGCGAGAGAAAGATAAAACTGAGAGAGAAAATAGATAATTAAATAGTTCAGTCTTCCTTCTTTAGATCATTCGTGTTGGCTTTCCTGTCAAAAGATTGGAGTACGTGATTGCATCTGCTTGTAGTTTGCTAGATTCTTCTTCGAGCACGTTGCTCTGAGATCTAATGGGATATGACATTTCTGTTTTTCAAGCATGCATTGCCTATAATTTTTGCTCAAACGATGTTTTAAAATGGGTTGCATAGCCGGTTGCCAGAATAATCTTCGAAATAGCAATGTAAAAGTAAGAAATAGTAGCAACAGAAGGCTGGTCCATCTCATTCTCTCTTGACATGATAGAATTAAATGTTTCTTATATGCATGAATAAAACTTTCGGTAATATTCTAAAAATAGGACTGATTGAATTAAATGATTTATATAGCCCAACCATTTCTAAGCAAGCAAAAGATCAATCCCCTTAATTATTTCATATCGACCAGCTGATATATCTTCGAAAATCCAAATTGCCCCAGCAGAAGAAAAGAAAAACTGTTCTAAGCAAACAAGCGTAGAAATGGACGACCAGAGGTAGCTATCCTACCTTGTTGCCACCATAATAGTCGGGGAATAAGCTACGTAGGGGTCGTGACCCCTCATAACCCAAAATTAACGATTTTTTTTTCATTTAGGCTTTATTTTGAAATTTTCGTTTTATATTCCCCCTTGAAAAAATATCATATTATAATTGACACCCCAAAAGTGACATCCCATCTTCGCGTCTCATAATTGCCCACTACTATAATTTTGGGTTTTAGTGACGAGACGATTCTCATGGCTAAAAGTCAACTTTTTGTGACACTTTTTTTTGTGTGGGACTAAAAATCTGTTTTTTGTGACGAAAATTGATTTCGTCACAATAGTCTTTATCACCGATGAAATTTGAATTTCGTCACGCAAAGCAAATGACAGAAGTTTTGTCATTAAAAAAAATGTTAAAAATATTTTTAGTGACGAAAAATGGTAGTCATGAGAAGCAAAAGGCGTGAGTGACAGAAATTTTTCGTCACAATGATGTTCAATTGTCTATTTTGGATGACCGATCGCCTTGAGATGAAACCTCCCTAACCGTTTGATCTTCTTGCTGAAGGCTACATGAGGGGACATGAGACGCCTTAATAACCTCCTGAATTGGATGATCAAATACTGTTTTAGACAATCCATCATTGACAAATTGACACAACACATAATGAGCAGTTGTGCGTCTTTTCATTACTGAAACTTTTTTGAATGGACGTTCGATCATCCAAAAATAAACGATGAATCGGTATAGCAATAAAAGCAACGAATTGGAGTTTGCCACTTCTAAAATCTAACGATCAATCATCCCATCAGAAGATTGAACGGATTGGAAAACGTTAAGAAAGAAACCGAAGGCCATTTTTAACACTTCCTTCCCACAAATCTTACAAATGCTCTCTACTCACCAAAATTTTGCATTCCTCACTCAAAATCACGCCCGCATTCCATACTATCTTCCATTCTCCTCCCTGTTAAAGGTATGCATTTTTCCCCAGTTTGTACAGGTTTTTAATATTTTTTGGGTTATGTTTTTCATATAGTGTACGATCAGACACTAATTGAAACTTTGTGTTTCACATCGTATCATTTGAACTTCGCGTTTTATAATGTATTCGATCGTCTGTGATACGATCAGTCTCTTAAGTGCTATTCGGCCAAGACCGGTGAATTCACTTTTATGGTTGGGACTTTTTTCTGGCTAGAACGTTGTGGTCACTCTCCTCTTGCCACCACGAAAAGAGCAGAAAAAATAAAAGGGTTCCCCGCCCTATAAATCACTATATTTTGCCTCTATTTTAAACTGCATCATTTGTCCAATAATTCATATTAGACATGCTAAGTGGGAAAAAAAAAAGTAGAAATAAAATTGAGCTACCCCAAGAATGTAGTGGTCCCTAAACCCCCTCACAACCCAAATGGTGTCTGGACAGGGGTGAGATTGAATCAATTTCTTTCATCCAATGTCACAAAAAAAATTCTATCTCATCACTAATTTTGATTTTCATGATAAAAAAAAAAGTACACGAAAAAACTATTTTTAGTATTTTTTTAAAGTCCTTCAACATAAAAATTCTCTTTTAAAGATTTTTCTGTACCTACTACTCCCACAAACATAATATATATAAGAAATAGATAGTAAGAATTTTGAGGGGGACTTTTAAGGATGTGCTTCTTATCATCTGATTGGCCAATCTTCCTTGGTTAAATAGCTTTTTTTAGCCAAAATTAATAAATTCTTTGTTTTATTGGAAAAACGGTGGGGGTTGAAACTGATTTTTGCCTCAGAACTTGAGCCCATCAATATTCTGGATAAGATGGTGGACTTAAATTTATTATTAATGATACATTTTTATTATATTTTTGTACAATATGGAGTATATGTAAAGAAATAAATAAATCAACAAAATTTATTAGTGATACATTTCATTCTGATTTATGATATTAATTTTAAGAATGATTGCATTAATCTTTTTTATCTAAAAATAAATCAACAAAATTGATAAGAGATAGGTACGGATTTTAATAAGTCCACCAAACCGAAATATTATGGAGCATAGTTGTGCATCTCAAAAATTGATTTTGGTTCCACATCCGTGCCGGCCATTCCTCCATTAAGTGGCAATGTGAATAGGTGTCTCAATTAATGGCAAAAAAAAAAGAAGAAGAAGAAGAATAAGCGTCTCATATTATCATATATCAGGGATCTATGCAGACATCTTAATTAACACTTTGTTTTTTCCTACAATCTATATTAAAAAGTTACAAATAAGTCCGTGAAGTAACAAAAGATACATTTGGGTTCTTATGTTCATGTTTCCATTAAAATTTGTCCATTTTGATAATCATAAAGGTCGATGTGTCAAATAGAATTCACTTCACCACCAATCACCGCGTGTCGCGTGTCCAGCCAAACCATGACATCTCATAAAGTGCCTTGTCTCAAGTCCGATCAGCTAAGTCAGGCCACATCACCACCACAAATACAAATTTCTTTTTAAAAAATTACACTTAGCTCGCTAATTGAAATAGTATCGTCTGAACCCACCCAATCTGTTGGGCAAGTAGCGCCGGTGATTAGTAGTGACGTGGGCTCTATTTGATACATTGACATTTACCGTTATTGAAAAGGATAGGTATGAATGGAGGGACTAGATTTTAACGAAAATGTGACCACAAGAATACTTCATGAGTTTATTTGTAACTTTTTTATCCCATAGATGTAGATGCAATGCTCCAATGACACCCTTTTTTTTTCACCCTTTGAGTTTCTACTTACCCACGTGGAAAAATAATCTGTAATTCGAATTTTCTGCCATAAAAATGTTTATAAGGCGGGAGGCTAAGTAGTAGAAGGGGAAAAGCGGAATCAACAATCAAAGCTCCCTTCTCGGTCTCTGGGCCTCCCGGATTCTGGTGCTCATAACTTCCAACTTTTTGCAACTATTTCAATGGACTTTATTTGGCGAGCTCGTTACAAAGTCATACATGAGGATGTTCTTCTGACTCCGTCACAGTTGCTACGACAAACAATGAGCAGCTATCGGGAACACTCGGCAACCTGGATTGCTTCCCCGCTTCAAACGCGCAGGATTCCGGGCAGTATTTTTGCCCTGGAAAACTACCACAGATGACCTTTGATGTAGCAGTTCGTCCTACGTTCTCTATGGCAACTGTTGTTCTGTTTCACTCCAATGGTATTATACTGACTGCCTGGACGTTTATGTCCACAGTTGTGGACCCTTTGCTAGGGGAAGCAGAAGCTGCCCTTCTGGCAGTCTCAAAAGCTTCGGAGCTCCTTCTCCCTCATCTGGTTGTAGCGGGTGTTAGAACTGATGATGAATGTAAGAAAGAAAAGTGCCAAAGAACGTTCGGTGTGAGAAGAAGGAGAGGTCGAGAGTTGGATGAAGTTGCTGTATATTCACTTACACTACAAAAAAACAGATCTACAGCGGCGGTCATTTAGCGGCGGTCACCAAAACCGCCGCTATATGCCCTATACCGGCGGTCTTAATCAAAGCGTAACAGAAAAATAAACATCAGCGGCGGTCCCTCTATAGCAGCGGTCAAAACCGCCGCTATAGACCAAAATAGCAGCGGTTGATATAGCGACGGTCACTGACCGCCACTAGGGGGATATTTGAGCCCGCGGGATGGCCAGACTGGTTTCTATAGCGCGCTGAATCAGGTGACCGCCTGCGAGGTAAGTACTTAAAGGAAAGCGCGCGTTAAATTTAGGGCAAATTAGCTGCCATGGGTCCGCGCCCCGTTCACAAGCCCTTTTCTTCTTCTTCTTCTCTTCCCTCAGCCCTCCACCTTCGGTCTGCTGGACGCGCGATTTTCCCTCCTCCCCGTTCGGCATTTCAAAACAGCTGCCGCCGCTTCTTGTGCCGAGCCTTCACCATCCCATGTTGCCCCATCATCCCGCGCCCCCTCACGCGATTTCACCTCCCACCCTCCCCCCCCATCTCGTGAATTCAGCCCCTCCCCGGGCCCCTCCGAAAATTTCATCACCCCCCCTCCTCCTCCACGATTTTCAGGCCCCCTCCGTGAGTGTCACCCCCTCGGCCGCCCTCTTTCCACGTGGGTTTCAGCCCACCCCCATGCCAGCCCCGTCCGTTAGCTTCACCCCCCCCTCCCCCGCGCGAGTTTCACCCCCCACCGCGCCCCCTCCACTAGTTTCAGCTCCCCCACCCCCCCCTCAGCCAATTTCAGCGCCCCCAACCTCCCATTCGAACTTCAAGTGTCCTCTCCTTTTAATTTCCGTCGAATTTCAACTCTCCCCGTTTAGAAATTTACAGAATAATCAAGTTGTGTTTGTTTTGCAATTGTTGTTCAAGGTCAGTGACTAGGACTCAATATATATTATTTGTACTTTTATAAAATATGAATGAAGTTAATTATATGGAGATTGGAGGTCAGGGCTTATGAATCGGATTATTGGGTTTTGTTGTGTTGGAGATTGGAGTTTGGTTTTGTTGGAGTGTTGACTTATGAATTGGTTGCTGAAAATATATGAATTTTAATGTATGAATTTATTGTTGATAATATATGAATTGGTTTGTATGTATTGGTTGCTGAAAATATATGATTTTTTTGATGAGAAATAGTAATTGGTATGTATGAATTGGTTGCTGAAAAATAGTAATTGGTTACTGGAAAATTATACTGAATTGGGAATGTTTGATTTTATTCCTGGAAATATTGCATTGGTTTGGTTATGAATTGGTTT
>CM025856.1:16065903-16192382 GCA_003952965.2 Morella rubra | reverse complement strand
AGCCAATGTGGTGGCTAATGTAGGTCATATGGTTGATGATTTGCAGTCTTGGGTTTATGGGTTCCTCCAGTACCAGACTTCTAATGGTTGATATTTGGCCACTTTTGGTCCTACATTAGCTTTTTTTCCTGTCTATCGAAAAAAAATTTTTTTTGCAGGTTTCAGCTTGGAGATATCCATTGAATGTTTAGTTCATTTGGTCATCATGATTTTTTATCTTCGTATTTGTTATGCGCCAGTGTTTGAGACCAGAGACTAAAGGTGCTGAAAGGAAAGAGAGAGAGAAATATTTCTAGTGTGATGCTAAAAGGATCTGGGTCATTATATATAGGCATGTCTTCACTTCTATGTACTTGTGTTTGAATTCATTCAGGGCACGTCCTGGTCAAATTTTGAGTGGAATTCATTCAGGGCACATCCTGGGGATGTATTTTTTTTTTTTTTTAATATTTGAGTGGATTCGCTTTTTGTTGCACTAGTAGAATTACTGTGTATTAGATGCAATTTAGGAAATAGGCATCTGGGATGAATTTCATAGGGCATCTGAGAGTTTCTTTTCTTCCTGAGTTGGAGTTTACCCATTTCACAGCTGCCATATATCATGGCCGTGCCAGTAGTTGGAAGACCTTTTGTTGTTCATTGGATTACTTTGGTACTTGCAATCCTATTTGGTCCATTGTTGCTATTTTTTTTTTCATTTTTACCTTTTACCTTTGGTACATGCCTTCATGGAATACTTTGTTGTTGTCGCTCTCAGTGTCATGTTTCTTTTGAAATTTAAATTTAATATTTTGCATTCATTTTCACTGTGTGTTTTTAATTTTTGAAGGACCTGTAAGGACAACATGGATAAAGCCTTTGCTGATTGCTCAATACGTCAAGAGAAGTCAAATGCGGAGATTAATGTGGAGTTGGATATATCTGATGCCTCTGGCGAAGAAGATGCTAATGATGCCCGTTTAAATTATAAGGGATTGGGATGTAGGCGTTCAACAGGTATGTGATACTTGTTAGTAATAGCACACCAGTAAGATCGGACACGAGCTTGAAGCCACACTGAGCTTTGGTTCTTAATTCATCCTTTTCTTCTTATGTTTTCTAATTGATAACACACTTCGTTTTGGATGTGCTGCAGGTTTTCAAGAGTCAACTTTTAAGTGTATTTCTACTAATGAGTTTCTGCATCGTAGGCGTAAGACTCAAACAATTGATGAGGTACAGCGTTGATATCTAATTTTAATTACTGTGCCATTATTTATTTGGCTACTTGTGCATATTCAGTAGACTTGGAAGATTTTCCAACTTTGTTTTATGGTGCTAAGATGAGGAGGATATGTGCTTGATGTTGAGTAGCATTATCTATGCTACTACCAAAGCAAAGCCTCTAATGCTTTTCATATCCAATTTCTGCATAGAAAATTCCTAGAATTGCCCCATTTTAACTTGTGATGCAAGAAGAGATATTTTAAGAAAAGATAAAGAGGTGTAATTCTGTTTCCGAATGGCTGAGGACCAAATATGTGTAAGTCATTGTTTTAATTGCTTCCACTCCTCTTTCCTGCTTCTTAGAAGGACCTACACTACATTCCTTTTTTTTATATAAGTAAGCCAATCTTATTAGAAACAGTGAAAACAGTACAATGGACTATACGAAATCACTAGTTCAAACAAGCAACAAAACTAAGAAAATCATAAAATCAACAAAGGGCATCTAGCAACGCATCAGCCCAACAGAAAAGGGAAAATAACATAAAACCCTGCAACTTGACCAGGGGCAAAGAACAGCTATCAAAACATCTATTGTTCCTCTCCTTCCAAAGACTCCATCAAATACAAGCGGGTATCAATCTCCAAATAGTCTTGGCGAAGGGGTTAGTGAAACTCCTATCCCAACTCCACAGCACATTCACCACTTTCTCAGGCATGACCCAACCATAATTGACAATACTAAGAACATGATTCCAGAGCCCACGCGCCACAGGACAATGAAGAAACAAATGGTCAACCGATTCTCCGTCACATCGACAAAGATAACGCCAGTCAGCGATATACACTCCCCTTTTCCGAAGATTATCGTTTTGTAACACACTTCGTTTTGGATGTGCGATATACACTCCCCTATCTACTGCCATAAAAGATGGATGGATTGTGACTGTATGGATATCACAAATACACCTGACGGGGAATGCTAAGTGTGTTGGATGTGTATCAGATGATTATGGTTTGGTCCTGCACTCGGATGTGCAATACTCAACCATGTTTGGAGATTAAACTTTAGGGAAAAATCGTAATTTTTGCACATGTTACTGGTGTGGGACTGACATTTCCGTTTGCCTACAGTTTGCTGTTTGTGATAGAGGCTGTTGGCATGATTCATTGGCAATTCAATGGTTTAATTTTGAATCCAACTAAAGGTTGTGGTACACATATGGAGTTTGATTAATGTAATCCACCTTACAGTTATCTTCACATGAGGGATGAATAAACTTTCTATTCAATATAGTTAAATTTCTTGACTCATGCAACACAGAACGCAGTGCAATTACTCTTCAATCTTTCTCTCTACGCTCTCTACGTGCGTTTGCATTATATCTAAATAATTGATATCACTGGTTCTGCTGGTAGAAGTCAGCACTTCATAACGTCTTCTAACTTTGACTTTACTGTAGTATATCAAGGTAGTGACGAAAGTGAAGGATTCATTTTGGTGTGTATTATTTTGAGTATTTATTAGCAGGGAGCTTTGGTCTATCCTGACTACCACATTTACTTTATGTCTGTTTGCTTTTTTCCTCCCTTTTGTTGAAGACTTGGGTGTTTGCTTATGATTTGAAGATAAGAAGCATTTATTTTTCCATTAGTTTTTTCTTTCTTAAGCAATTGTACTTGTTACATACACGAGGCTGGAGCGTTTTGTGGCTTTGTTGGTCAGTTTGTCTTTCTAATTTTATTAATTTTAACCAGATAATGGTTTGCCACTGCAAACCAACCCCAAGAGGCCAGTTGGGTTGTGCAGATGAATGCCTGAATCGAATGCTTAATATTGAATGTGTCCAAGGTGCCTGCCCATGTGGGGACTTTTGTTCAAATCAACAGGTACTTTAGCTTTATTGCAGCTAGCAATGTATTTGTCTCTTTTAGTGAAATTAATTGTGCGTATAGGATATTGTTTAGGCGAAATGTTTGTTTGCAGTTCCAGAGACAGAAGTATGCTAAACTGGAATGGTTTCGGAGTGGGAAGAAGGGTTATGGACTAAAGTTGCAAGAGGATATATCCAAAGGGCACTTTCTAATTGAATATGTTGGAGAGGTAAATACAAAATATCGATTCACTTCGCTAGTTAGTAAATTTAACCTGGCTGTTGTATATTTCTCTAAACAGTACGGAAAACCAGTTCATTTGAACAGTGCAGACTGGAAGTATTGCTTTCCATTTGAATTCTCTCTCTTATCACCCCCTCCACCCAAAAAAGAAAAAGAAAAAAACCCTCTTGAGAGCTGCTTCCCAGATTCAAAAGAGAGTACTTGGGCTCTCTCAATACCATTCCCTTTAAGTAGAATAGGGGTTGGATGACATGCCCTTACTTCTTCCTGCATAGTTTACCTGCACATATAACCAACTGATGAGGGAGGAATTACTAAGACTGAGCCTCATTTAATTGGGCACGGCTCACTAAGTTGGTTGGCAACATAAGCTCCATTCTCTTGTCTGTCAGTCAAAGGTGGCACAAAGCTGAACTTTTCTTCCTTTTGCTAAAGAGTTAAAGCTCGCAGAGGTTTATAGAATGGACTCTTAAGGGATAGGAATTTCCCACTGGCCCAAAAATGTCTACTGCTTTGATGTGTGTGTGTGTGTGTGCGCATTTCTAACATGTTCTTCTCTGACGTGAGTTTGATTTGTGTTTCCACCAGGTGCTAGATATCCATGCTTATGAGGCACGGCAGAAAGAGTATGCTTTGAATGGTCATAGACATTTCTATTTCATGACATTGAATGGCAGTGAGGTTTGGATCTTGCCTCTTTAATTTTGTTTCAAATTTGAGTAGATTGTATCAATAAATAATCTGTTGGTAGCATGTTGTGATTCTAAATGCTACTTTTTTTTTGTAGGCAATTCCAAATCCTACTTTATGGTTTGGAAAAACTTCTCTGGGTTTTATTCCCCAATGATTAGTTGCAGGCCTTAAGTTCTTAATGCTTCTATGTTATTTGGAATCTTCAGCGTTATATATCTATTATTCTGTGCTGTTGATTTTTTTGCTGCCCACACTTGCCCCTGAAAATGAGATATTCTTTTTCTTAGGTCAGCTATCTTGATTCTCTCTTTCTAGTTCATTTTTCATCCAGCAAAAATTATGGAAACTTGAATAAACAAGTTGAATTATTCTACTTGGCTAGGGCATGTACTTGCCAGTTCTTAAGATGGTGTAAATGAGATAAGCTTCCTGCTGCCAGCTTTAGTATTAAGCATTCGAAAATTCTCTGTACACTAATATTTGAGGTCATTGGTTGAGATGGGCAATATCTTGGATCTTAATTCAGCTGGATGTTGTATTTTGTGTTATTTTCTATTCAACTCTATCAGGTTGTTAGGGAGAATGTTACATTTTTGTGGGAAAACTCCAGCCTAAAGATTGAAGGTGATGGTAGATGGTGGTGGTTGGATTCATAAATGCTTATTTGGACATTTTCTAGGAGTGACAGGTTGAGCAAAGTTCTGGTTGGATCCTAGTAGTGGCTGGTGACTTAGGGGATATACATTTGTGGAAGCGTACAACCTAGCTTTATCCATGTGGAAAAAGTTGCTTTAGACAAGTTTCAAATGATAGAGAACCTTCAAAGATAAATATAACCTGTTGGTTGCTGTTATATGTGCGATTGCAATGGGAAGACAATGGATTTCTGCATGGTTCTTGTGCTATAAACATGAAAGTGTTTAAGAATACACTTCATGAGAATGATAGCAAGTTATCTTGAAGTTGAATCTGCACCATGCCTTTCCTGCACGTAAAAGGATGTACCAGTTCGTCAAAGAATTAGTGCTAATTCTAGTATCTGCTATTCTTGTTTTGACCTGAATCAGGTTATGGTTAAAGTGTTCTTCTGTTTCCTCTTTCTCTCTCTCTTGATTATTAGTCATGCACCTTTTCATTGTTTCAGGTTATAGATGCATGTGCAAAAGGAAATTTGGGCCGATTCATTAACCATAGTTGTGATCCTAATTGCCGCACAGAGAAGGTGAATGTTCACTATTTTGACTTTGTGACGAAGAAACTTTATGTTATTACGATATTCTTGTGTATTGCTGAACAACTTCCCTTATCCAAAAGTTGTCATGATGATGCTTGCATAACTGGTTTTCATGATACACTTTTTCCCCTTCCAGTACCGGGTTTTGATATGTTGGGGCATTTGCTTTCCCATTGTTTTGAAACGAACCTCTTAACCTCAGTTCAGTAGTTTGAATAATCCACATCACTTCTGCTTCAATTTCTGTTGAGCAATGGAGGGCTGGGTATTAGGAGACTCCATTTGTTCAACAGAGCTTTATTGGGCAAGTGGTTGTGGCGTTTTGCCGTGGAGAGGGATAGTTTGTGGCAGGATGTTATTGAGAATAAGTATGGTTGTGTTTCGGGAGGTTGGCGAACCAATGAGATCCATGGTTCCTATGGTGTGAGCCTATGGAAGCACATTAGCAATGGCTGGACCTTCTTTTGTGGGCACATTCGTTTCTTGGTGGGTTGTGGTCTTAGTGTGAGGTTTTGGCATGATCTTTGGTGTGGAGATAGGCCTTTGAAGTTGGCATTCCCTCTTTTGTTCTCTCTTGCTAGGCATAAGGAAGTGATGGTTGCGGATTGTTTGGAGCGCAGGGTGTGGAATATTCAGTTCACTCGAACCGCCAACGATTGGGAGATTGAAGACTTTTCTGCTTTCTATTCTCTGTTGTCCTCTTTGAACCTTAGTAGAAGGGATGACGACAAAATACTTTGGCAGGGTGCTAAGAATGGGGTCTTTTCGGTTAAGTCGTTGTACGGGCTCATTGTTGAGGGTTCTGGCGAGGTTTTTCCGTGGAGGCAGATCTGGAAGCCTGCTGTCCCTCCTCGTGTTTTGTTCTTTGTGTGGGAAGGGGTTCATGGGAAGGTCTTAACCATTGACAATTTACATAGAAGGGGTTTCTGCTTAGCTGATTGGTGTTTTCTTTGTAACCAAGCAGGGGAGTCTGTGGATCATGTGCTTCTCCACTGCTTGGTTGCTAGAGAGTTGTGGGTGCATGTTATTGGTCTTGTCAACTATCCTTGGGTGATGCCTATGAGGGTGGGTGGGGTGTTGAAGTGTTGGAAGAGGAAGTTCCACAATCCTTTGGCGTTGGCTGTGTGGAATATGATTCCTTTGTGCATTTGGTGGAGCTTATGGAGGGAAAGAACGGAAGATGCTTTGAAGACTTGGGGCTGTCCTTAGTTTGTTTGAAGGGAAAAATGTTGCAGACTTTGTTTTTGTGGGCTAATGGGGTGCTGGGTTCCCCTTTTGTCAACTTCAGTGACTTTATTAGTTTCCTTGCTTGCTTATTGTAGTTGGTTCAGTACAGCCTTTGTACTGCTCCGTTTTCTTTTTCTTTCAATAAAACTTTCCTTACTTATCAAAAAAAATTCTGTTGCTTTTTGCTTCAATCCCAGAGAACTCTTTTTGTTTATTGTTGTCTTTTCCCTTGTTTATTTCAAAACACTAATTTTTTCTTTGTTTTTTTCACTGAGCAGTGGATGGTGAATGGAGAAATTTGCATTGGACTATTTGCCTTGAGGGATATTAAGAAGGTATACATGAGCATTGCATAAATTATTTGCATGCTTAGCTTTTTGGTTGGAGTTATTGTATTGTATGTTGTGCTGTTATTTCTGTTAAGAAGGTATATTCATGACTAAATCCGAATCTCGCCATTGCCTG
Source organism: Morella rubra (assembly GCA_003952965.2). Taxonomy (NCBI): domain Eukaryota; kingdom Viridiplantae; phylum Streptophyta; class Magnoliopsida; order Fagales; family Myricaceae; genus Morella; species Morella rubra. Next base: position 16,185,439 of record CM025856.1, on the reverse strand, counting down.
GAACTTTTTTGAAAGTAGTCCTTTGGGATATATAGGCGGTTTTTGGGTTGGTGGGCTCTGTGGATGTATGTGGGTAGTCAGAAACTGTGTGCATAAGTAGTATGGTGGAAGAAACCTAGCTGCCCTTTGGTTCTATCAAAGGCTAATGAGTTGGCTTGATGAAGAATGTTAGGATTACATATGAGAAGAGATTTGATAGCCTGCATGTTTATTTTCTTTGAATATATACCCCTTCTTCTTATCTTATGCGTGGTGAGAGCATCTTAGATGAGAGTGGGATAGTCAGGAACCGAATCTCCTGCTCTTTGTGGACCTGTCAATTTCTTTCGCGATGAGAATGCAGGAATGTCTTGCAGTTGCAACATTGTGTTATTGGAACTGGAATCATTAGGATTGAGGTCTCGGACTGGTCTTTTTTCATTGCCTGCCTACCTGATCATGCAGTCACCCTTGTCCAATCAATGGCCACTGTAGGATCAGTACTTCATTGTTATCCTGATATGTAGATTGTTTTCTGGCATTATTGTGCAATCAAATTCCTTTAACTCAATCTCGTTCTCCTATTTGAAATGAAGAGACATCCTTTCCTTATTTCTTCGCAGATAATTTACTGCTTCTTGCAGATTACTCCTGCCCTTCTTCTCGGACCTAGTGATTCTGAATTCATGACATGGTAAACTAGATCGAGGAAGTAGCCATTTTGGTGCAAGAATGGGTTGCCTTGGTAGTTTAATATATTACCAGTATGATCTGCACACCTTGTTGATAATGTTCTCAACATCTAGATTGCTCTTTAGTTTCTATGTGGAGCCTAATTAGCATGCTTCCTATTCAACTTTATTTGCTCATGAGCCTTAATCTTGAGTTTCTCTAAGGAGGAGGTGTATGGTTAATATTTATATATTTATGGAGAGAAGTATATAATAAATATTTATCCAATGTCTTCTAAGATTTGAGTGCAAGGTTAAATCTTTTAGTTCCTGTATACTGGAATGGCGTTTACCAGAGGCCCAAGTGATGTAGGAGACATAAGTCTTTCACTTAGATAGAGGTGGTTAAGTTTTCTTTTCTATTGATTTCTTTTTCGTTTGGGTTTGGCAGAGTTCAGCAATTTTTGTATTTTTTTTTTCTCAATTTTGTATTTTTTTTGGCAGATTTCTTTTCTTTTCTAGGATTTAGTTTCCTCTTAACTACAGGATAGAATTTTGTTTCCGTTCTATCATTAGTGTTTACTGGTGGCTTTAGGATTTTTTTTTTTTTCCTTTTGTCATGATTTATTTCGCAACACTAGGTACATTTGTTTCCCCAATATTTTGGGGCATGAAAATTTCCAGCAAAACAAACACACTCCAAAATTTTTAACTTTTACACATACATACTTCACCTTTCACAAACCCCAATAAATCTCAATAAAGTAAAGATTCCAAAATTTCGGGAATATTTCCCAAAATTTTGGCAAACAAACACCCCCTAGGACTAGGATTTGGAGACTGTGTAGTGGCTTGTAGTGAACCTTATTTTAGGATGTCATTTAGGGGGATTTACTTCTTTTTTTTCTTGTTCCTTGTGGTGTTCGAAGAGAGCCAAGTTCTTTTTGTTTTCTTTCTCTTGCTTCCAGTCTGTCAGAGTCTTATTTTACGTTTGGAGGTCTTTTCCCATTTTCGTTTCATTGATTGCAAGGTCGTGACTTGTGATTCAGAGAAGAATTTTCTTAGATTTTCGAAGCTTTTGAAGCATTTTAGGTGTGATTCCCTCCCACTCAAGGCGAGATTGCTGAGGACCCTGGGTGTAATTGCCAAGGTTTTTTCAAAAAATTTACACCCTTGATTACTAAATTTAGTAGCATAAAAGCCATCAAGATCCAATCTTTTTTATACTAACCATTCCTAATCGCCTTTAGATCAAACCCAGTCAAGAACCCATTGAGAAATTTACGAGTCTGCAATTTATAGTTTTAGTGTAGGATCTTTCTGTAAATAGATTTTGGCTTAGGAAGAAAATAAAACTGTATACAAGGACAAATATGTCTTTGGATAGGTTGCAGGGCTTTTTGGTGCATTCTCTTTTCTTCTAGGCAAATGGGTTGCCCTTTTTTAGATTTTCATGATTTTCTTAGGTTTTTTTGCATGTTTGGTCCAATTGATTTCGGTATAGTCCCTTGTACTGCTGTCACTTTTCCTAATAAAATTTGCTTATTTATCAAAAAAAAAAGGACTACTTAGTGCCATGTAGAAGACAAACTGAGAAACTCAAAGCATTTATGTCTGTATTGATATATTGGGGGTCTAATGCGGCACTATATTCTTGGCTTGCTACCTCATTTTCTCCATTGTTGTTTGTACTCCGAAGTATCATCCTATGTTAAGCTTGAGTTTTTTTTTCAGGGTGAAGAGGTGACATTTGACTACAACTATGTCAGGGTGTTTGGGGCTGCTGCCAAAAAATGTTATTGTGGGGCACCTCAATGTCGGGGTTATATAGGTGGTGATCCACTTAGTTCTGAAGTAATCGTTCAAGGTGATTCGGATGAGGAATTTCCAGAACCTGTGATGCTTGAAGACGGTGGAAATGGAGACAGCTTGGACAATATGATAACTAGGCCTATTCCCTTTGATCGTGCAGAACTTCAAACTGCCAAGAGTTTGTTGAAATATAGACATAGAATTGATAAAGCCACAACTGCTGCTGGGCAATTGGAGAGCATCATCAAAAAAGATGAGCCAGTGACCAGATCCGCTGCTTCCCAATTACAAAGCTCGGTGGAACTGCAGGACTCAAAGGGAATATTACAGTCTTTTGTTCAACCAGTAGAAATTTCCCATCAAACAAAAGACTTACCTAGCAAACCCTTGCACACTCTTCAGCAAGAGACTTCCATAGACGAGGAAGCTATGAATAAGACCTCGTCCTCTGTTGATAGATTAGATATCTGTTCTCCAGCTATGACTCCTAGCAAATCGTTCTATGATGGTGTTGATGTTAGTGTGAAGTCTTATTCTGAAAAAGTTGAAGACAAGCGGGTTTCTTCTAAATCTCATTCTCTGACAAAAGTTTCTCGTTCCTCTAGCTCTGGAAAGAAAGGAAAAGTGATTAGTGATCTTGCGAATACTAACAAAGTTTCGGTGACTGCTAACAAATCTCTGGCGCTGTCTATTAAAGCAAAAAAATTACTGTCAAGTTCTTCTAATGGCCGTTCTGAAGCAGGTTTGGATTTTTCTATTTTGCTTGTCTTGACAACTCGAGTGTTTGACAAGGGATTCTATATTTATGGTTAATGCTCGTCAATGCATGCAGTTGAAGAGAAACTTAATGAGTTTTGGATGAAGCAGGTTTGGGGATTAGCAAACTTGAACAACTCGCAGACAATTATCCTTCTTTATGGTTAATGCTCGTCTAGCATTTAGGCAGTTGGAAGGGATTGATGTGTGCATTTCATGAGTGTTTTTGTGTTTGATTTGACCTTGCTTTGCTACTTGTCCTGTTATTTAAATGTTGGCAGAAGAATTCTTTATGGCATGTGGTTTATGCCTATCTTACCTATTCAATTCTTGAGATTCCTTAGAATTATTGCTATTATCTTTATGGCATCCACGGGAGCATGATGTGTATGTTTTACATAGTCAAGATGACAAGATCAAGGTCATTTATTGGGATAGTAAATAACGTTAATTTCCTGAATTCTTTTCTTTGAAGGGCATGTGCTGAAGCCTTCCTTTATATCAGTTCTCTCGAAGCATCCAGTCTCACCAAGACTAATGTTCCATTTTGTATCGTTTACACCCATGTTTAGTTGTTGGTAGTCTATGTTTTGAGTTACTTTATTTTCTAACAGGATGCCTCAAAAGGATACTTGAAGCTTCTGCTTCTAACTGCAGCATCAGGTGACAGTGGCAATGGAGAAGCAATTCAGAGGTATATTTTAATATTTTCTTTCCATTTAATTTTTTGTTGTTGTAATTTTGGCCATTTTCTCATGATACATAGGTTCTACTATGTGAAATATATTTAGTAACTTCTTCAAGTGAGTATGTTCTTTTTTGGTTGCAGCAATCGAGATCTTTCAATGATCCTTGATGCTCTTCTGAAAACAAAATCCCGAGCAGTATTAATTGATATACTTAACAAAAACGGTAGTGTCTCCTTAGCTTCACCACATACTATACAATTTCTTCTCCATGTTATTGGGGGAAAGTAAACTTTTGTTAGTAGTGCCCATATATCTTTTAACAGATTTCTGTTGCTTTATCTGTCAGGGTTGCGTATGCTGCACAACATAATGAAGCAGTACAGGAGGGACTTCAAAAAGATTCCCATCCTCCGGAAGCTTCTCAAGGTGCTTGCCTTTGGAACCCTGTATTTCTCTATTCATTAGTTCTCCCTATCAATGAGCACTTGGTATTTTGCAAGACTAATTAGTTGGCAAATGATTATGTGCCAATGGTTAATGCTAGGATGGAGTTCAAACCAGACATATGCCCTCAAGTCAACATTGTCAAATGAGTCTCCACTTTGTAAAATGCACAATTCTTAAGGAAATTTGTTTGATGGAGTATAGCTAATAATTCTGGTATCATTTTCTCAATGGATTAGAAGATAAGCATAAAAAAGAAAGACAGGAAATGTTCGGAATTATGAACATATCTAACGGAAGGGACAGAGGGAATCAAGACTCTCACTGTGGGAAGATTGGTTTATATTCAGTACACTGCTGTGATTAATTGAGTACGGCGGTGATTCTTTATAAATGTGCTAAACTTTCTAGTCTCAAGAAAACTATTCCATTAAGTTGATAAGTTCCTTTTGTTTGAACAAAGACTAACAGTAGCAAGTGTGATGCTGTATAGACACTCTTTCATACAGAATAAGAAACTACATCCTTTATTTCTAATTATAACACCTTAGTCCTTTAAATTTTCGTGGAAAACAAATGTAAGCTGTTTTTTTAACAGTAAAACTTGAATATTTCTCGTTTGGCCTGTCAGAAAAATGACGTTCCTTTTCTGCAGGTCTTAGAATATTTGGCAGTGAGGGAGATACTTACGCCTGAACATATTAACGGAGGTGCTCCTTGTCCTGGAATGGAGAGGTTAGAAGATATTATCTGACTCATAATTTTTTTTTCTTTTTCCTCTATATGTTGGCCTGGGTGTCCCAGGATTATTGTACCTGCGTTAATACCTAGAGTGAGTTGTCGTTCAGTGTAACGCTGTTTATGAGGTCATCCCCCTCATTTTTTTTTGGGGGGGGGGGGGGGGGGGGGGGGGGGAGGAGGTTGTACGAATAGGAAAACCTCAAACTGGAAGTGATTTTGCTTTTTTAAAAACCGATGTTTTTCGGAAATATTTCAATGTGTAGTCTATATATAGGCTTATTTGACAGTGGTGATGACCTAAGAAATACTGCTAGCCTGATGGACGGGAGTAGACATAGAAGCAATCATATTGAGACTTTTGGGAAGGCTATATGTTCAATGGAAAAAAAAAAGTGTTTTCCTATATGAAGTGCTGTAGCTGAAGCATTTTCAAACAAAATTGTTGAGGCATGTCTATTGTCATCACCTAGTGAATGCTGAATGAACTTCTTTATGCTTAGGATTATGCACTAGATTACTGTTGGTGGTGAAGAAATATATTGGCGAAAAGCTAGGATTTGAGTAATAGGGTATTTAGTGAATGCAGGATATGAGTTTGTTCCTCAGAGGCTGTGATTGGCTGACAGCATCAAAGTGCTCTTGAGAAACTAGGTTGTCAGTCCTTGTTTAGTCTGTCCTGAAAGTCGTTTATTGTTAGTATTTTGCATCATCTTTGATGCTATTATGTGCAAGTGTACTTAGGATTGGGTGTTGAGATATCAGAACATTGCATGGTTACAATCAAATATTCCTCTGGGAATTTATTTTCCACTTGGAAACTCAAACCAATAATTTATTCTCCTATTTAAGTCGACAAAATTGTTATCTTAGGCATTGAGCTCTTTTTATATATCTCTGACACATGTGTCCATGCAGCTTTAGGGAGTCAATGCTGTCACTGACAGAGCACGATGACAAGCAGGTACTTTGGGAAACAAATTCCTCCATATTTGGAATTTCACCTAATATGCTGTAAAGTTTAGTTTTTTTGTTAGGTTGCTTAGGATTTCCTCAACAGTCTCTGTGATTTGGTCATTTGATCACTTTGAACTTGGTTGTGAGAAAAGAAAAAGTGCCCCCACGCTCTGGAGAGAGAGAAAAGGGAAGGGGGGGGGGGGGGGGGGGGGGGGATCAATGGTTGTATTCTCTTTAGTAGGATTCTAGTATTGACAATGTGGTATGCATATGCAGGTTCATCAAATTGCACGAAACTTCCGAGATAGGTGGATTCCTAGACCTGTCAGAAAAAATAGCTACTTGGATAGAAATGACGTGAGGATTGAGGTTCGCAAGGTTGCAAATAGTAATAGGTTTTCATCATCTCCTAATTTCTGGCGTGATCAGGATGCAAGACCTACAGAAGCAATTGATTGTGTGAAGCAATCGATTGATACAACCTCATATGATACTGGTCTCCAGGAGGGCTGTTCTGCTCCTAGTGTAGGTGGTTGCCTGACTAATGAGACAAAACCTCGTAAGCGTAAAAGCCGGTGGGATCAGCCAGCGGAGCCGAACCCAGGTTCGACCTATCAGCACAAGGAACAGAAGCTTGAGTCTACATCGATAGAGCAATCTGAATCTCGCCTGTTACAAGGGGGTGTTGAAGAGATACTGGACCCCACAGAAATGGTAAGCAGAAAGAAAACAAATAGCCCTGGTTCTGTTTACAATCACTATGAGCAAGATGAAGCTAGTAGGGCTGATCATGAAAGGCAGAACATCCCCGAGGATTTTCCACCTGGGTTTTCATCCCCCCGAGCTCTGGGTTCGTCATATGCTTCTTCAACTGCTACAGAACTCCCACAAGAACCCGTTTGCCATAGGAAGCATTCTTTCAATGCAGTTATTGGGCAGCCACAGGACAGATTCATTTCACGCTTGCTGTCTCATACGGAATACCATTATCAATTGTACAGCAGTTTGGCACGCCCCAGCTGGACGTGTTGACAGTTGGGTTATTGCTCCTGCCATGCCTTTCCATCCTTTTCCTCCGTTGCCTCCATTTCCCAGGGATAACAAAGACCATCCACCTTCTCATGCTCTTAATACTTTGACAATGAATCAACCTGTAGAAGCACAAAGGGACACTTGTTGTCCTGCCCCTTGTTACGTAGATGGAACTCCTCAATCTATAGACATTCCAGGTGCAAATAGCCAGCAGCCATTTAAGCGAGCCAGGGAATCCTCATATGACTTGGGAAGGAGGTACTTCAGGCAGGAGAAATGGAATACTGCAAAAATGGGGCCCCCATGGCTACGGAGACGAAATGGGTGGGGACACCTGGGAGACAACTCAAGAGGTGGTTCATCCGGCATAGGTATTGGGAATCTAGCAAAGGAGGTTACAAATTCGTATGTGTCAGACGATGTAAGCTGTAGAGTGGAAAAAGCTGGCAACAATTTTTTTCAGCATTCCCAGCATCAAAATCATCATTGATTTATAGGACAAACTCTGAGCTACTTCTTCTATACCTTCCATTCGCGATTCTTTTGTCTCCAGGTTTTACGTCTAATGAAAATTCCATTCAATTTCAGAATTCAGTCCTCTTAATCAAGTTCTTATACCATACCAGTGGAAAGAGCTACACCCATTCCCAGTACTGAATATTTGAAGCGATGGTCCACACCTCAAAGAGGTTCATTCTTGTTATTGTATCATTTTCTGGTAGGATTTTTGAAGGCTTATGTGAAGAACATTGGAATAAAAGACAATATGATCGATTCTTTGGTCTTCTTGATCAAGTTTTGGTCGTCTTTTATCTTTTTATTTATGTTTTTGATTTTGAAGCAGAAGACTGACTTGAGTTGTTCTAATGTGCCCGTGAGACAACTGAGAGTGTTAAGAGGGTGACTATCAAGTAGGAAATTCCTAATTCCGACCAAAAGATAAGATAATTGCTGATTCTGAATAACATTACTTGTTCAACCCCGTTGAGTATTGTGGTGAGCTTCAATATATCATGGCCTGTATTATTGTTGTGCCGGTTAGCAATGTTATCAGTGCAGTTCCTGAGCGTTTTAGGATTAAGATTGGAAGTGAAGAAGTAAGGATTTACTCCTTAGGATTGGTGAAATTTGTTTTCTATAAAGCGGGAGTCACATTCGGCTTGACTACTTTTTGCAACACTTGTTGTTATGCTCTTGAATTCTATGCGTATGCATGTATGAAGGACCTTTCTTTGATTCAAGAGAAACGCCGAAAACCCCACAACGTCGTGAAATTTCTGCAGGGATCTGAATTGGTGAGAGGATAAAAAATTATAGTATTTGAAAGTCTCTTCAATCAAGACCTGTTAGATGCTCTCTTCACTCAAAAACCTTGAGACAGGTTTTGGGCTTAAACGATGGCACATCAATCAAATATTATCACTAACATTTCCAAGTGAAACTCAATCACTGACTAACCAAAAAACTAAAAATAAGTGCATCTTTCCACAATTATAGTAAAAGATGATAATATTGTAATTCATGAATTTCACAATTTATGGTAATATTGAGACTATGATACTTTGTAATTTCTTATCCAAATTACATGATATAAACACAATAAATGAATTCTACATTATTTAATATTACTCATGTAAAATTTAAAATAACATGGACTCTTCAATAAGATTCACTTATTGTGTTCATCTCTCTTTATGCAATTCAATCAGAAAATTACAAAGAATCATGATCTGTAATATCATGACTGACAACAATGAAAGAAGGCAACACAATTTGAGAGCACTTCTTTTCATAATCTATTTAATAGAGAAATGAAAAACTTTGTACTACCTCGTATTCCATTCATGAGGTATATAATAGAGTTTGGAGGTAGATTTATAGAAATATTCAAGATCCACCCTCCAATACCCTGCTCCTTTCTTTACTTTATGTGCTAATTATGGATTCAAATTAATGTTCAGTAAAAAGAGAGAGAGACGAGGAAAAGGGGAGAAGAAGATTTCCCCTTTAATTTTATCCTGCTGTGTTCACCATGAGTTATATACACTCATCAATATCTTCTTAGCATACTTCTGACACGAACAAAGCACCAAGTTCTTATTAGCGTTTGGTATCTTCTCCAGCCATCGAAGTACTTCCCAATAACCTTTTTATAACTAGGCCTCTCCTGCACCAAAACCCAGTACTCAGCTATGCTAGGCCTGGTACTTATATACTCATCTTCCAAGTTCAAGAGCACTAAGCGAGCCAAGACTGGAGTGAGCATCACGTCTGCCATGCTAAACTCTTCCCCTGCTAAATATGTTGTTTCGTTCAGCTGTATTTCAACTTGATCAAGAAGTCTGATTAAATGCTCCTTGTTTGCTCGCAAAACATCCTGGCTTTTCAACTTGTCTTCAGTCTCATATGCTTCTTTTAGCTTACAATGGTAAGCTCCTGCCAGATCAGGAGATTCAGCCATCCGAGCAATCGCCACTCGCCTTAAGAATTTGGAAACATACAAGCGGTACTTTTCCGGGAGGTGGGAAAGGGTGAAGAACTTAGGGTTCCAATCTTGTATCTTCTGCATCCATTCAACAACTTCTCTGCTGCTAAAGGGGATATCACCGCCTGACGAGACAACAGCAATTCTTTCCATATACCTGAAAAAATCTCTTTTCTTATACTATCTTCCCTTGTTTGTACTGACATAAAAATAGAGACAAGTTTGCCTATCAATTGCTTATATACTCCTAATATAAAGAAGAACAGTGAGAGATAGAAGAGAGGTACCCATTTTAGAAACAATGGCAAACAAAGGATTACCTAAAATCAAAGCTAAATCCTAGCACAAGAAGTATTGTCTTTTTTTCTAGAAGGAATTCACTTAAAAAGGGAGGTTCAATACGGAAACAAACATATCTACAAAAATGACTGTCCATTCAAATCTGGATCTGTTCAGCTCTAAACGGATCTGTTTTACTTATTTTTAAGTGAAGCTTTGTAGCGAGTTTCTGTCCACATATTGGATATGTTTTTTCTATATTTAGAATAAGATTAAACAAACACGACATCATTATATTACAGAGAAACATGACAGCATACAGACCCATGTCCATTCATCTGCATGTTCCTATTCTCTTTAAACAAATACGAAGGTTACTGTTTTATATGAATTAACTTTTTACTGTGAAGATGAGGGATTCAAGTCCTTAATGCTTCCAAAACACGAGTGACAGTTAAAGGGTGAGGGACAGATAAGACATACTGGATTATCTCAATAGTGTTGAAGATGATATGAGCACCATTTTTGAACACAGGGAGTTTTCCACTCGGATTCATCCTGAAGAATGAGGAGTCCATGTTCTTGCCTGTTATAGGGTTGACATGGAACGATGTGTAATCAATGCCTCTCTCTTCCAAAGCAAGTCTCACCTTTTGGCTATCCATAGAGTATGGATGATGATATAGCTGCATGGCTTTATTAACGTCAGCACTTGCAAATTTACAGGCACCACAAAAAGTTGACCTCTTTCATATCCACTTCAGATGCCATACATAACAATTGAAGGTGAGAGACTTGGTAAGATCTGCAAGGTAAAAGGGAGATCAATTAGCACGATAACATTCTCAGGTTATGTGGTCTCAAGTTTGGTGTTTCTGTACTGTAGCAGTCTCATCTTATTTTTGTTTGAAAGCAGACGCAATGACATTATCGTGCAAAGAAATTCAACAAATTAGTACTGCAACATTTGCAAGCGAGATAAAGCTTACAAATAAGAAGAGGACTGCAACAGTCTTCATACAACCTTCAAATATTATATTTTTTTGTCCAAGCAATATGTCAAACAAAGCTGAAAAACAATTGTAAAGGAGGGAGAAGAAGAGAGAGACAGAGGAGAGAAGGGGAGGGGAACGTGGGACGGAGAGGAAGTAAAACAAGTATCATAGATCATAATCATTGTAAGGTTTACTAATATCATCACTTATGCTTCTGCTAAAACAGTATGGATCATGAATGCTTAGCATGTATCACAACTTCAAACCAATTATAAGCTGCATACAGTGATAATAGAAAATGCAGGGATTAAGAGCATGCATTTGCAACTATTTACAAATGCAAGAAAAAGTTATTATGCAAGATGGCTTTCAGTTCTTTAAGATACAAGCTCAGTAACCTCACACGGAAAGAGAAAATTTGTGATTCAGGTCTCAGAAATAGTTTACTCTGTGATAATATCAGTCCATGAAAAGGAGCTTAACTCTGCATTCAGCTGACCCGTATCAATATCATTGAACATAACATTTCCTAGCTTAGACAATTTCTTTTATCTTTATGGGATATGATCAGTATGAAATAGGGACAGGCAGGCTAATTATAAGAAAAAAAGAATGGGGATGATTGAATGTAAAGACTTTGGTTCATCAAGGTTTGCTTTCAAAGTATAAATAATTGCAAGGTTACTTGAGAATATTTAGAATGTATAAAGTTAAGACCCCTGAAAACTGATAAACAGGGATTAGAGGAATTACAGGGAGTCTGCAATAATGAGGAGTGATTGATCTGTAATTGCTTGACCGAGAAAACCAAAATGGATGATTCAACAATAATGAAAAATGTGTTTACCCAAGTACTAATAACCATTCAATTAATTTTAGCTTTTTGTCAAGCAAACAATAGGCGTAACATCTCAGTTTAAACTAATCCTGCATCAAGTCAAGACTGGTAGGAGGTGTTTGAAGCTTCAGTTCGATCAACTTAAGAAAGAAAACAACATACGCTATATTTTGAATTTAGAAAGTACATCACAAAACAACAGCAATTCCAAAACACATATCAACACCCTAACATGATTAACATCGAGAATTTATACGACACGGTTCAAACCTTTCCAAATTTCACAACTTAAGCTCCTCAAACAAACAAAATTAATCATTAACGAGAATTTCTAACCACCGCAACCAAATGAAACACACCCATAAACTACAACAAAATGCAACATTTGTAGTTTAAAAGCGTCGTCAAAGAGAGTTATGAAAGATAAAAAAGAGAGGAAGAATGTAATCACAGTTTAACTTCCCTAAACCAACCAGGAAAAATACCAGAAATAAAAACCTGCGATTCCAGTAAAATCAACAATAGAATACAAGTCAAAGCATGAAAATTTACGAAACCCAGCAAGTAGAAAAACAAAATTTACAGCAACTACCGAGAAACTCCATGACCTCAACTGCAGTAAGAAACAGACAGAGACTTACCCAGAAAACCCGGGAAGCACACAAAGAGAGAAGCCTTTTCGGAGGACTCAGAAAGACTAAAGTGTATTGAAAAGGGTGAGAGTGAGAGAGAGACTCAGTTTGGGGGTATGCTTCTCTATATGTTAAGTGCATGGAGAATCTGAGATCCACACGCTGATGCCCCAGAAGGCAAGAACAAATGTAGGCCTAGTCGCCTAGGAAATGGGTACATGCCATCATGCCAAGATCAGTGAACACGTGTCCGTACGTGTTGGCCATATTCTGTCTGCATGCTGATTGCTATGTCGCCCTACTGTAGAAAAACCAGTCAACATAAACTCTACTGGATAAACGGAGTTTTTTCAAAAAAAACAAAAAACAAACAACAAAGTTCTCTTCCATCAATTCTCTTTCGATTCATATTACATATCAAAAAATTGAGGTTGCTGGCTAGTTGCTAAGATATTCACTAGTCAACAGATTACAGGGATTACCAATAAAACCATTTAACAAAGTAAATTTTGTAATTTAATTAATCAATTTTCTATGGCATAAAGGCTTTCAATTTTTTTTATGGCGGTCGTGAATGAGTAGGGTCCATAGAGCGAGTAGGACATAGTGGTAATATAAAAGGACGAATAAGTTGGCAGCGAATATTAATTAGGCCACCAACGAATTATATACGTGTTGGAAGAATAATTAGACGCACAGATACCATCTTAGCGTGAAGTTCAGTAGTGTTTCTATTTTTGCTGGTTCACAACACACGTGGAAGGATCGGGAAATTAAGAGTTTTGTTCAGTTTTTTTGGTTCTAATAATTTTTTGAATCTTAAAGATATACAAACTGAACATATTTTTTAACATCATCTAAAAATAATTACCGCACGCATATTAATAAAATTAACATCACTTAAAAATTTTCAAAATATAAAAAATTCTCACAAAACACGCTAATCAAACTATCTTCTACAGCTCTAAGATTGGTCCACTGCGATTTGCGCTGGTCGGAATTTGTAGGGACACAATTGAATTAGCTGTAGAGTTTGGGTTTGGGTTTCTTCCGCTGAAATGGGCTAATATTCACAAACCCAGCTAGGGTTTCGTAATGGACATTGCCTAACAAGTCCCTGCAAAGGACATGAAGTGTGTTAATGGTTAAGGTCGAAGGAGGTCATCATCAGCCATTGTCACGTCCTCCTTTGACCTCTTCCTCTTGTAACATTCCATTGATCAGTTAGAAGCATTACAAAAATGCAACCTTTATTCTGCAGATCTCCTCTAGTTGAGAAGCCGGCTTCTGAAATAAATAATATGAAACTGCAGGGACAATGGCATTTATAGTAATCTGTACATTTTGGAAATAAGTAAAAAAGGAATGAATGATTAATTACAGAAGAAACAAGAATTTGAAATATAATCCCTTAAATCAAGCTGAAGACTTGTTAGCAGGGCTTTTGTGATGTTTCACAATCCAAGTTAGGTCTAGCATTTAACATATTAGCATGCATATCTTTGGAGATTGCCAATCCCATCATTGACCAGTTCATCACTGGGTATTCAGCAGCTGTCAAGTCCACCGTTGGTTATCTTGGTGGCCGACCCAACCCATGATATTAGATTCTGCACTAAGTTGGGTGGGAGAGCCGGCAGCGATGAGATGAATCCTGGAAGACCCGAGCTCCATCAAATTAATCTTCTTTTTCAACAATAGGCACATAAAAAAGTCGGATTGTTTCATTTTCTCAATATAAGTGCAACCCTCCATTAACATTCCTCTCTACTAAGACTCCCGGCCAAAGTCTCTCTCTCTCAAGTTTGTACGCCCAAGTAGCTAGCTGGCGAGCCTGAAAACTCTGTCTGACAAAGCTATTTATGATTTACATAGCCCCGAGATTCTGCCTACACTCGGAGGTCCCAAAGTCACGAGAAAAATCCTTCTTGAAGCTTCAAAAGCCTACGGCCGGATCATCCAAATTTTGTGTTGCCACTCCCACTGTCTTTTTATTTAACAATCACTGTACTAGCACCGTTCTTGCCACTACAAGAAATATTGGTTGTAACAGAGCCAACTATCATTCGCAAAAACATGCAAATTCATTGCTAAAAGCCAACTATTGGTAACCACAATTAATTGATGGGCAAAAATTTGGTTGCAACATGTTGAAGCTCAGCCTCCTGCATCAGTGGCATCTTCCTCAGCGTCATTAGCAACGTGTCATAACACGTCCTCTGCTGAGTCACACGTTCTAGAATAGCTTTCTGTTATGAAAAGATTCTGTACGTGTCCATATATTTTCTGTTATGAAAAGTCTGTACGTATACGCACAACCAGGATGATATTCCCTAGGTTGTTAGCGCTGCACAGTAGGTTATATATTCCCCTATATGAATGAGTAAATTTGAAATGAAGAAGATTGTATTGTGGCCTATCGGTTTGTTATTTCCTCATGGTATCAGAGCCACTTGACTAATCGTCCAAATGGCTGAAGAAGTTGTAAACAACTCTTCCACACCACTATCCCACACTCCTTCTCCCACGGTCACTTCATCAACTATCAACACTGTAACCTCTCTTCTGCACCTCGTTACAGTGAAACTTACCCATGAGAATTTCCTTCTATGGAAGGCCCAGATGGTCCCTTACCTTCGTGGGCAGCATTTATTTGGATATGTGGATGGTAGTTTTCCAGCACCCCCCATGTTTCTTACGGATTCACCCACCAGAAATCCGGCGTATAGTCACTGGGAACAGCAAGATCAACTGATCCTTAGTGCCCTCATTTCTTCTCTATCCGAAAATCTCATAGCTCAAGTCATTGGTTTAACAACCTCTCAGTCTGTTTGGCTTGCCCTTGATAGTCTTTTTGCCTCCAAAACTCAGGCTCGCTTGGGTCAATTGCTATTTCAACTGGCTACGTTAAAAAAAGGCTCGGACTCTGTCACCGACTTTTTTTGTAAAACTAAGCTTCTTGCTGATACGATGGGAGCCGCTGGTCGACCTCTTTCAGCTACTAAATTTAATTCCTATCTTCTTGCTGGGCTTGGCACCGAATATGATTCCTTGGTCACCTCTGTTACAACACGGTTTGATCCTCCCTCCTCCGAAGAGCTCTTCAGCCATTTGCTTACTCATGAGGCACGGCTTCATCACCAACACACCAGTTCTCTCTCTTCACCCAATATTTCTGCCAATGTCTCGGCTAAGACCTCTGGCACTCTTTTTCGTGGTGGTCGTTCTGGTAGGCACCGCGGGTCTTCGCGTGGTGGCCGTTCTCGTGGTAGTCAGGGTAGCGGTGGTCCTTCTCAGTTCTTTGCTGAAGACCGTCCTCAGTGCCAGGTGTGTTTTAAATCTGGACACACTGCTATGCAATGTTATCACCGATTTGACCAGTCATACCAAGCCCCACCGCCTCCCTCCTTCACTCAGTCTTATCAGGCTCATTACTCTGCCTTTCCCACTGGAGGTGGTGATGCTTCTTGGTACCCAGATTCGGCTACGACAAATCATATGACGCCTGATCTTTCCAACCTCACCTTGCAACCCTCTGAGTATATGGGTGCTGATCAGGTTCGGGTTGGCAATGGTCCATCCTTACCAATCCAACACACTGGTGCTTCTACACTTTCTACTCCTCATGGCCCTTTACTTCTTCGTAATCTTTTACATGTTCCTGCACTTACTAAAAATTTACTCTCCGTTCATCAGTTTTGTGAGGATAATTCTGTTTACTTTGAATTTCACTCTAAATTTTTTTGTGTGAAGGAACTTCTCACCGGGAAGGTTCTTCTCCAAGGCCCTACTAGCAATGGGCTCTATACTCTTCCATCCTCCACCACGTCCGCTCGGCCTTCCTCTCATCAAGCTTGCGTCAATACTCTTCCTTCTACCTCGGTTGGTGAACGTGCTTCTCCTTTGCACTGGCATCAGCGTTTGGGGCACCCCTCCTTAAAGATTGTCCACTCTCTTTTGCGTCAGTTTTAGCTGCCTTGTCACACGTCGTCCTCTAATTTTTCTCTTTGCTCAGCATGCTGTCAAGCCAAGTCCCACTCCCTGCCTTTTCCGCGTTCGTTTTCCGTTAGCACAAGACCTCTTCAGCTCTTGTTTATGGATGTGTGAGGTCCTGCTCCTGTGCTTTCTCGCACTGGTTTTTATTTTTATTTTTCTATTGTTGATGCTTTTAGCCACTATACATGGCTGTTTCCTCTTTAGTGTAAGTCTGATGTTCTGCAGCAATTTATTTCTTTTCAGAAACATGTAGAACGTACTTTTAATCAAAAAATCTTGACTATTCAATCTGACTGGGGTGGGGAATTTCGTTCTTTGAATTCCTTTTTAGTTTCTCAAGGAATTACTCATCGTCGCAGTTGCCCTCACACGCATCAACAAAATGGCACCATTGAAAGAAAGCATCGCCACATAGTGGAATCTGGCCTTGCTCTCTTAGCTCACGCTTCCATGCCTCAACTTTTTTGGGCAGATGCTTTTCTCACCGCTGTCTATTTAATTAATCGGCTTCCCAGTCCTATCATTCAAAATCAGACTCCTTTTTTTCGTCTCTTTCACAAGCATCCTGACTACACCTTTTTACGTGTTTTTGGCTCTGCCTGTTATCCCCATCTTCACCCCTACAACCATCATAAGCTTGACCTTCTGTCCAAACTGTGCGTCTTCATTGGTTATAGTTCTGCCCACAAAGGCTATTTGTGCTATCATGCTCCCTCGTCCCGGGTTTATATCTCCTATAATGTTTTATTTGATGAGTGCCTTTTCCCTTTTCAAACCTCACCCCCTGCGGCGCCTTTATCTCTCTCTGCCCCTTCTCCTTTTTTGTCTCTTCCTTTGTCTTTACTTTGTCTTTACAGGTGCCTTTGGTTCTTACTGCAACGACACCTAGCATGCCAGCTCCAACGGCCTCTCTCTCTTGCCCAACAGATTCTATTTCGGTCCCCACCGATGCCCTCCTTTGCCCACCAGCTCATACCAACGCACCTACTTGTCCACCCGATACTGCCTCTCCCCCTTTACCTCCGGATATTCACCCTGCGCCTATCTCTCACACTATTTCCTTTCACCCTTCTGATAGCCTCTCTCCCGTGGTCCCCCCTGCCCCTACTAAGCCTCCCCGTTATCCTACAAGACTTCGGCAGCCTAAAGTTCTTACTGATGGGACTATTCACTGGCCTCCACCGAGCTCCCATGCTACCTTGGTTACCCCGAGTCCTCTTGAGCCTACTTCGGTCACCGAAGCATTAAAACATGCTGACTGGCGTCAGGCACTGCAGGCTGAATTCCAGGCGCTTTTACAAACTCATACGTGGCAACTTGTTCCACCCTCTCCTTCTCAAAATGTTCTCGGGTGTAAGTGGGTTTTTCGAACAAAAAATTTCTCTGATGGCTCCGTTGAGCATAAAAAGGCTCGTCTAGTGGCAAAAGGGTTTCATCAGCAACATGGTTTGGATTACACTGAAACCTTCAGTCCCATTGTAAGACCCTCTACGGTTCGGTTGATTCTTTCTCTTGCTGTCAAGGCTGGGTGGCATCTGCATCAATTGGATATTCATAATGTATTTTTACATGGTGATTTATCTGAGGAGGTGTTCATGCATCAACCCCCTGGTTTTGTGCATCCTGATCATCCTACGTTCGTTTGCAAGCTTCAGAAGGCCTTGTTTGGCTTAAAACAGGCGCCCAGAGCTTGGTTCTCTAAGCTCAGTGCCAAGTTGCTTGATCTTGGCTTCACTGCCTCCAAAGCTGACTCCTCTCTATTTATATATCTCTGTTCGTCTCTTTCAATTTATTTTTTGGTTTATGTGGATGACATAGTCATCACTGGATCTGACCCTGCAGCAATCCATTCTTTTATTTCCACTCTTGGTGCTTCTTTCCCTGTCAAAGACCTTGGCAAGCTTCACTACTTTCTTGGGGTAGAAGTCCACCATCTTCAGTCTGGCCTTTTACTTTCTCAACGAAAGTATATTGAAGACTTATTGCACAAGACGCACATGCATTTATCCAAGCCTATTCAGACTCTCATGGCCACTACTAGGGCCCTTTCGGCTCATGATGAGGCTGCTTTTGAAGATCCTACCCTGTATCGCAGTGTCGTTGGTAGTCTCCAGTATCTCTCATTTACGCGTCCTGATCTTGCATATGCTGTGAATAGAGTCTGTCAGTATATGCATGCCCCCCGAGTGCCTCATTGGCAAGCTGTTAAGCGAATTCTTCAATATTTGCGCCATACTCTGTATTTTAGGTTATTTTTTTCCCGCTCTTCCTCTTCTGTATTGGCTGCTTACTCTGATGCCGACTGGGCTGGCTGCCCTGATGATCGGTAGTCCATTGGTGGTTTATGTGTTTATCTTGGCTCTCACTTGATTTCCTGGAGTTCTCGCAAGCAACCGACGATTGCTCGCTCTAGCACCGAGGCTGAGTACAAAGTTGTGGCTAACGCCACTTGTGAGCTTTTATGGATCCAATCTCTCCTTCGAGATTTAGGTGTTCCTCTCACTGCTCCTCCTGTTCTTTGGTGTGATAATCTAGGTGCCACATATCTCTCTGCGAATCCTATCCTTCATTCTCGCACTAAGCATGTGGATGTGGATTTTCACTTTGTCCGCGATCGCGTGGCCTCTCGTTCTCTCGTCGTGTCCTTTGTTTCCAGCCAAGATCAACTGGCTGATATCCTTACAAAGCCCCTATCTGTCTCCAGGTTCACGTCTCTTCGTACGAGCCTCTCGGTCCTTTCCCTCCCGCTTGGCTCGCAGGGGGATGTTGAAGCTCCGCCTCCTGCATCAGTGGCATCTTCCTCAGCGTCATTAGCAACGTGTCATAACACGTCCTCTGCTGAGTCACACGTTCTAGAATAGCTTTCTGTTATGAAAAGATTCTGTACGTGTCCATATATTTTCTGTTATGAAAAGTCTGTACGTATACGCACAACCAGGATGATATTCCCTAGGTTGTTAGTGCTGCACAGTAGGTTATATATTCCCCTGTATGAACGAGTAAAATTGAAATGAAGAAGATTGTATTGTGACCTATCGGTTTGTTATTTCCTCACAACATAGCCTTTTTCTTTTAGTGTTGCAAACATCTCCTTTTATCTATTCCTTTCAGTTTGTTCCGATTATCGATTATAAAGGGTTTGCAAGGATATAGGAATTATTAATTTCCTTTTGAATAACCCAATTTGCAGAGCAATTATTTAACTATTAAGTTTCTTATATGTACAATTTCTTTTATCTTGGTATAATTCTTTACAAACCATGTTGGAAACTTTTGATATGATCTTTTGTCTTTTTAGGACGGCTACATGTTCTTATTTTATTAGAAAACTCTCACTTATGACGGAAGAATACTGTATAACTATCAAATTAAATTTGCCAGCTACAAGTAAAACATCTACCGCCAAGTTAAAAGTTTTAAGGAAATTTCTGATATCACTGTGTATTTATATATCGATGCTTTTCTGTTTGGAGAATTTGTTCTGGTTTTCCATTAGAGAAACGTACGTTTTAAGGTTTGATGTGTCTCTCTGTATCTGGAGGTGGACTAGCTGGGGTTTGCAGAGCGTGAAATTAACCAAATAGTAAAATCCTTCTTTCTTGGGATAAACTTATTAAGTCGCCCTTTGTTGTTAGCAAATATCCTCCTAACGCTGGTGGTATATGCTGGCAGAGTGGCATGCCCACGAGAGGCTTTATAGTCCGTACGCTCCAAGTGAGTTCCTAATTTTTTTAAGCAGATCAACATCCATCTGGGTCCATGGAACTTCAAGACGTACGGATCGTGGTCAATAGTGGATCAGCTAGATTGGCCATTGCTGAAGGCACGTATTGGGCTTCAAGGCCCCAATTTTTTTCTATATGTATATATCGGACTATAGGGCCCAATTTGGTAAGATAAATCCTTTTTTTTTTTTTTTTTTTGTTGTTTTAAGGTAAGTAAACTAAAGATCACTCCACTCTATGCCGAAGAAGAAAAAGGCTAAAAGGGAGAAGGAAGTCACACGGACGCTCGAACACGATAAATGGTTCTGAAGCCCTTACTGGTTTTTGAGGACCAAACCTCACCACCTGATCAGACTCGTCGCTAAGAACAGCCACAACTCACATGCACTGAGAAAGCGATGTGACAAACAGGTGACCCATAACTACAGAAAAATCGTACCTGGTCACATTCACTAGAACTACTACCTCTGATGATCATGATATATATATATATATATCCAATATATATGTAGATGATCCATAGCCATATATTTCAAACGCGGCCAGGCTTTAATTACCGGCCCTACTGCTATAATATATATCACGTATTCAAGTACAATATTTGACAAGTCCTAATATCTGCCTCTTGTGATTTAAATATTATACTATTTCTTATTCTAGAGAATTAAAGATTATGTTAAACTTCATTAATTACCCCAATTAAGGAGGATGACACTGGTGCTGCATCATTACTTTCTTAAGTTCTATGTTGGAGATTGAGGAATTTAATTTGTAATAGAGAGAAAAATTCTCATTTATAAACATGACCTGAAATCAACAAGCTGCCTTCAAGCAGCCAGGAATCCGGAAATGTGTAGGGCTGTTTGACTTAATAGAAATGACCTCAAACCCAATTATATTATATATCTCTTTCTTTAGCCTTATACTCCATTAATTAACTGCTATTATTTTTGTAGGCGGCCATTCAATTAGAAAACTACTTATTTGACCTCGGGAAAGCAACGAATATTTGACGTTCATTTAAATATATATTGCTTTTTCTTTATCTCTTAGAGTCATGCATTGAATCTACAACTCCCTAACTAACTCCATGATTCTATCCACAAAGCAGATTTCGTGTTCGGACTGCCCCAACTATGATGCTATCCTATTTTTTGCATATATATATATATATTCCAAGTGGCAATGGCACATTTAATAATTTTGCGAGAAGAAATAACCTAAATAATAAAAGGGAAAGGGAAAAAAACTATAAACATGAACAGAAGTACTCATGCTCAATCAATAATTTGCTTCTCTTTTTTTTTTGCCATTTAGAAGTAATTAATCTTCTAGTAGTTATGCGAGAGGATATTAGAATATTATATTTTGTAATTAATATTGCCAAAATAATGAAACTTTATTATAAGAAGTCCAGCTAGATTTGGTGCCCTTGCAACTGAAAGTGAATAGCCCACCAACTGACAAGTTACGTTTCCTTTTCTATCAGTTAAAAAAGCGTTAAGTAGCTCAATGAAGTAAGGGCGCCGGGAATGAAGCGGGATTTGGACCCTTTTGGTTTGGCACGCCGCGCGCTGTTGCATTGTTTTCTTGTGGGTAATGTGTCGTTTTGCGCCTCCAAATCCCTTTTTAACGGCCTTGGTGGGAACTCATGAAAAACTCTAAGCAATAATGATTACAAGTAACCGCCAAATGGAAGGATCCGTACGCGTATGGTTGTTCTTGCTTTTCCTGGAATTAGGCATGGGAGAGATTTGAGTGAGACCAAAAGTTGTCATTTGGCTAATGAATCATGTGGAGGATAGAGTAGTTTTTGTTGGGACTTGGGACTGGGTGCTGGGGTGAGGGGCCGGGTGTTAGAAGGCGAAATCCAAGCCATAAAAAAATGTGGACAAGTTTTATTTTATAGCTCGCGATTGACTCATGACTACCCTAATCGACAAGAAATTGCTTAGTGGGTGCGATGCTTCATTGCCAAGTGACAATTCCACACGATCTAGGGAGTTAAAAAGGACTAAAAAAAATCAACTTCTTGCTTGTTAATTGGAATATTTGAACTTCAAATATTCCAAAAGTTTAGAAGTTAATCGTAAAGTCGAAGTTGATGAGCCAGACAAATTTGACGATAACAAAGTTTGAGAAAACAACATAAAACGTTCGAAATTGTCTGTAATATATTAGCTCCATTCCACACAACTGACTTTAGAGTTATAAAAAAAGTACTATTGCAATTAATAAAAAAAATGATTGTGAAAAAAGATTTTAAAATTTTTTTGTGACTTTCAAACATGGGTTAAAATAAACAGTTGAGTTGATGATAAACAAAGGAAGCTTCCTGCAAACCCGCATACTTTTTTTTTTTTTTAGCTGCATTATTATCGGTGACGAAAAGAAAAGCTAGCTAGCTAATCCATTATCACAAAAAAGATGGCGTACGTACAGGGGCCAACAATAATATTATTGTAACGTACTGGCCGTCCAATTCCATTCTACATAGTAGTCATGAGAACCATAGATTAATGTAATTTTGGCCCGCAACTATCTGAGATATTCCTAAGATCGAATATACGTTCTGTTAGCCATGATGGTGGTAGGACCATCTCTACGTACCCACATAATGCAGGCTAAATTAAGCTTGAAATTTAATATAAGTTTATGGTATGAAGTACCACAAGGAAGCTGTTCTCTAAATTATGGAGCATGTGCATAAATACATGAATATATGTATATGAATTACACGTGCATGTTATATCTATATATATTATGTATATATACACATTCATGAATGTATGTACATGCACGAATGTGTGTCATGTATAGGCTTCGATATGAATTACCTGTTCGTGCGGAAAATTGTTATTTTAGTTGTCTTACTAAGTGACCTCACGAAACTTTCAAATTCTTTTGTGAATTTTCAAATGTAAAATTCAAAAAGTATTAAGAGTAGAGCAAAATCAATATTCTTATTATAACCAAGTGTCTTTAATTTTTCTTTTCTTTTTTTCCTCTATGCACCTAAATAAGTTTTTTAATTAATAACCCTAAAGTGTTGGCCTAGTAATTATGACTTGAGCCTTAATAGTATGCTCTCTTCTAGGTGTCAAGTACTTCAAAACTTCTTAGCCGTTACTAACTTTTTGACGTCACTTTTGAAGACGTTTGGCTTGATAATTGTTCGATTTGTGTAGAACGAAAGAATTGCACAAATCTTGAAATTAATCGAAGCGTGTAAATTAGCCTAAAAAATAAAAATCTTAACTATACGTGGGTAAGATTCTAACTCTACTTGATTTCCTTGAATTATGATAATTCGTGTAAATTAGCCTAAAAAATAAAAATCTTAACTATACGTGGGTAAGATTCTAACTCTACTTGATTTCCTTGAATTATGATAATTCATGTAGAGGGCCCCATACATTGTCTATATAATTGAAGTAGTACTAGTGCCTAGAGGCTACATTGGCAAGCAGCATGTAAGAAGTTGTAACGTGCAAGTATTGTTTTATAGATATAGTTGTCCGTAATTGACACGTGAAATAATTAACCCACATAAGTTCCATCCACCGACAGCGGATGCGGATCTTGACCTTTATGATTCGGTAGATCGTAGTAAGATTACAAACACTAACAACAAAACTAAAACAGTATTAGAGTTAACTTAATTAAGGACACTAATTACTACAAAGAGAGAGGTGGCGGACCCTACCTGCATGACCCTCCAATGCAGAAAGCAGGAGCCATGTTGTGTGGAGCCCATCGCATGCATGCAATTCGGGCATAGGCAGCAATGGCCCATCCTCTGACTCCTCTCGCACCTTGCGTTTTCCTTTTGATTTGGACTCACCCTCGGATAGCGATAGTGGCCTTACTGGGGTTTGTCACTTGTCACTTGTCAGGGTACTGATTTCCATGGGAACCGATCCCCATATGCTCTGCTGCAAGACGTACGTATAAGGAAGGCTGTCTTTCTCATCATGTTACTAATTGGGTTTCAATTCCCCGGCCTCCACAGCTTCGGTTTTGTTTGGATATGAAATATGTTTAAGTTAATTAAGAGTCCATTAGAGAAAAACATTTTTTTTTTCCTTCTCAGTGGGCTCTTTTTTTTTTCTTTTAGTTTTGATATAAGTCATGTTCAAGATTGAACCGGGAAAACGAGTTTATTATTTCTTCTATTTGATTGATTTTGTAAAAAGAATAGGCAAGAATCAACGCCCTTAATAATTCTCCAAAGGACATAAAAATATGTGTTAAATTTAAAAAAAAACTAAAAAAGAATTCTAACTTTTTCCTCTATTACTCCGTACGAATAATAAGTTAAGGATGGATTGAAGCTTTTCCTCTAGAGATCATTCGTGACTCATTCGACTAAATATGCTATAAAAATTAGTGTCTCTTTCCTTAATTTTAAAATTAAAGCCACAATTTTTTAAAAAAAATTAGTCTATTAATCTATTTAATATGACTAAATCTTCTTGACTCGTATATTTGTGACCGAAACAAATGCAAGTGGTCGATTGATAGAATACGTTGCTATACATATGTGCATGCATATACGTGTAATTAAAGGTACAATGAATACATATAATATATTTTTTATAAATAAATTACCGTATAAAAAGAGTCAATGTGACACATTCTTATTCTTTTTGGACTTTTAATAATAAATATTCTCTGAAATCCCAAAGGCAGTGAAAGTATTTCCAATGGTTAACTACAGCTGGATATATTTCGGAATATAAATTTAGATTTATTTCCCTTGCAGGAGGTGAACACGTGGCTGTCGGCTTGTGGTGCACGTGTTGGGGGTAGCTGGCTGGGGGGCTCGAAAAAATCAGGTTCGCCACGTGTCCGAGATTGGATTGGGAATCACGTGATGGACAATGTTCCGTACCGCACAACCATGTCCACGGCGCCAGGAGGACGTTAAGGTAGGTCTCTCACGAGGTTATTCAATTCGCTTCGTCACCGACCAAACTGAACGTGCCTCTAAAAGTTTGAAAAAAAAAATCTACCCATGCTTCTTCTTATATATATATATATATATATATATATTATATTTTCTATTTTTTGTTATTTCTAAGAACGAAGAAAAAACTATACAATGAATCAAGAAAAACGGATAATAAATTTAAGGCAATATTAAAATACACAAATTATAAAATTATTACATATATTATGTCAAAATTTTAGAAACTTTTTTTAAGAATTAATATAGATACACCTACCACGAGCAATCACATGCCACAAAAGCTTACTTAAATGATTGGTGTTTAAAATATTGACACAAAGGGGAATGGTATGATTAGCCTAGATGGGCAATTAGTCCCAAATGTAAATTACTTGTACGACTCAAGAAGGATGGATCTTGAAGCTACTGTGGTATCATCCTTTTATAAACCCATTTATGGTTTATTTTTCCCTATTTAAGGCTAATTTTTGTGTCTCGCGTGATTATAGGTATCTAAGAAAAGATATTCCATTATTTGTATGATTGAAATTTCTTTCTGATAGGTACACAAGAGTTTTTAAAGAGTCGGTCTGCGAATAATTGTAATTTTTAGCATTTTTATGTAATCCTAATTGGGTTGGGATTAAGGCTAACTTCTTTAAGCTTATTAGAGACGGCCAATTAGTCTATAAAAGTGAAAGCAAAGTATGATGGACCAACGCATAGAGAAGGAGAAATTGCAGCTTATTGGGATATGCAAGAGGGACCAACTCAAATAGTTGGTGTACGTACCAAATTCCATGTAAGGAGTTATTATCCAAACATAGTTATCAACTTGTAAATGGTTAACTAATTAATCTACCAACTTGTTCATAATTAATTGTTATTCCACATTTCTCACGAAATTGAAAAAGAAAATAAAAATAATAATAATGTCTGGGAAGGCAACGAAAATGACATTCAAAATAAGCAAAATTTAAAAACGACCCGCGCTAAGAAAGTATAGGCTACGGCCAACGCTTTCTGCCTTTTCTTGTGGTCCTTCTTGCCCATTACAAAATCCAGGCCTTATATTGTTATCAAGAAGGTGCATTTAATGCTTATTAAAAAAAAAAGAAAAGAAGGCGCCTTTTACAAAAAGACAATCATTTTTATGATCCTCTACGTTTGAAACTATTTTATGTACTCTACAACCGCCTGAAAGCTGTGACCCCACCACATCATAGCCCATCCTACCTTTGGAGCTCATTTGATCTACACATTTTCAACTTCCATCACCAAATGCAGGTATGGATGACACCCATCTTCGGAGTAAGATCTTTGTAATTTTTAGTCTAATTGAATTCATAATTTGAATAAAGATAGACATAATAAGTGTAATTTACGATAAAACTCATATATATTTTAATTTTTAAATAAAATAATATTAAATAGTATAAAATTAATTTATTTTATTTATTTTTTTAAATTACATAATACAATTCGAATAAGAAATTACAAAAAATCTTAAATCTCCTGCTTTAGTTAACTTCCAAACGGCTTTAACTTAGATAGATAACTCATAACTTAACCATTAACTTAGATAGATAACTCATAACTTAGCCATTAAAAGATCTTTATATAAGCTAGTTGACATAAGAAATAACTTTATATTAGTAAATAAGAATTTTTCCATGAACACAATAGCGGATGATTCAAAAATGGCTTATAAGGTTATATAGTCTCTTCAAGAATTTATCAAACTCTTGTAAAGATGATCCGTGAGTTGGACAAATAAATCTACTTTTTTATCTCGATGATGTGTGAATTTGGTAAATTGAGTTTGTTTCCACTTACATCATTTGAATGTATTTTTATGGATCGTATTTTATTTTCTCTGTTAATTATGAGGACATATATAATGAGTAAGACCCAGTCTTTGCTCCCAAATTTGCTTTGGAAGAGGATTTGGAGTTACGAAACATTAATGACTTGCGCCAAAAGCTAGTAAACTGGCCAACAGTGAGCAACGGTTATAATTGCTTAATCAGAAAACGACTCCTCGTAGATAAAATAGGGCGGAGTGCACTCTAAACATTCTCCCTCCCCCACCTCTCTCTTTCTTTTTCTGGTGCGCGAGCTTGAAAAGCAAACCAACTTGACTGTTAACGCCAAACTCGTCTCTCAAAATCTAGGACTTATATACATGACTGCGATCACCGGCAGCATAACGACGACGTGGTTGGAGTAAGACCCAGAAAACAACGTCTTCTGAGGCGGCAACACAGAATGAAAATGCTGCAAACAGGTATCGTCGCAAAGGCCGAGGCTTTGGGAGACTCCGGTGGCCGGGCGGTGGTGGTGGGGGTGAAGCTGGACACGCCAAGCAGAGAGCTGCTGACGTGGGCTCTGGTCAAGGTGGCTCAGCCCGGTGACCTTGTTGTTGCTCTCCATGTTCTAGGAAATGATGGTAAAAGGGAAATGAACAGCGTCCTGTTTCTTAGCTTGAATTTTTTTTGTCTTGTCTTGTTCTTTTAATTCCTGGGTTTTAATCTGTTGGAGTTTGGGATTAATTGGTTTTGGTTGAAATGGATAAAAATTGTAGAAATTGTGGACCGAGATGGGAAGTCGTCGCTGCTTTCGCTTGTCAAAGCATTTGACTCTGTTCTTGCTGTCTATGAAGGTTTCTGCAACCTCAAACAGGTTGGCTTTCTTGCTAACATTTTAAGCTATAAGTCAGTGAATTTTTTGGGTCATATTTTATCCATAGAAGTTTTCATTTTTTTTTTTTTTTTTTTTGGTTGGTGAGAAAAACGAAGGTAAAGCGAGAATTTAAAAACGTATTATGTATGTTTACTTTCCTTGTTCTGTTTTGTTCGAAGAAAATAAGAAAGATAGTTCAACTAAGTCAAACAGTTGAACCAAGAATCAAACATTGTAGTTTCTGCATTTTCTCAGCTACCAAAACTGGAACAATATTGTTAATTAGTGGAGAGTTCGGTTGAAAATGTTGCAGGTGGATCTCAAGCTTAAGATTAGCAGGGGTACCTCTGTGCGGAAAATCCTAGTTCGGGAAGCAAATTCCTACTCTGCTACAATGGTTATAGTCGGAACTGCACGGAGCCACCATAAAATCCTGTCATCAACGTCGGTGGCTAAGTACTGTGCTAAAAAACTGTCCAAGGATTGTTGGGTTCTCGCCGTTAACAACGGGAAAGTTGTGTTTAACAAAGAAGGTTCTCCAACAACTGTCGATCACTTGAAAGGTTTCAGATTTATTTGTTTTAAAATTTCTCGCATTGTTATAGCAGCACAATGTCCTAAATTTGCACTTTCTCAGGAATTGAAGACAGTGGTCGTAATATTTTACTTAGCTTGATTTACGGGACATTGAATAAGAGATCGAAAGCACTAAACGAGGGCAGTGCCCATGTGAGCTTAAAGGAGAGATTTGAAGAGGTTAGTTTCCGTGAGTTGGAGCAGGGCTTAGCTGAAGCTGTTCTGGATAGTACTACGAAGTGCTCAATTTGTGGACCCGACTCTGTATTGCCAGATAATTCTTATGGGCAATCTGCGGACTCTGGTGATGCTGGTGAAAATAACTCATTGGCATTAGTGCCTGTGGAGAAAGAGGAGGCGGCGTCAAGTCCAATTTCTCTGTTAATCAATGAATTGCCAGAATTAAAGCCCGGTTGGCCACTGCTCCGTCGTTCTGGTCCGTCGTCAAGAAAAGTTTCTGACCAGTCCATATTCCAGCGGATCTCCGTGGTTCAATGGGCATTGCAGCTACCAAGCAGGCATTATGCTTGTACTGTTACTTCTGAACATAACCAAATAAATTGTGATCAGTCGTCAAACTTAGACGGCGAAAGTGGCGCAATTGTTCCAGTGTTACCGAGACATCGAATGCTCCGCTATCTCCTGAGCACAGTCCGAGAAGGCTACCTGAGGAGTTGGAGGGTCTTCATGAGAAATACTCATCCACTTGCAGATTATTTAAGTACCGGGAGTTAGTTTCGGCAACATCTAATTTCTTGCCCGGTATGTTTTGGTCCATACTTCCTATTTGAAACTAACTTGCAAGAGTCCATGTTTTTCTTTTACGGTTTACTCAAACGAGATCTCGTTCTTTTCCTCTCTAATTCCAGAAAATTTGGTTGGGAAAGGAGGCTGCAGTCAGGTTTACAGAGGCTGCCTTCCTGATGACAAGGAACTCGCTGTGAAGATCTTAAAGCCATCTGAAGATGTTTTAAAAGAGTTTGTCTTGGAAATAGAGATTATTACCACCTTGCATCATAAGAACATTATTTCCCTTCTGGGGTTCTGCTTTGAAGAAGGCAATCTTCTCTTGGTTTATGATTTCTTATCAAGAGGAAGCCTGGAAGAGAACCTTCACGGTATATATAAGGATTTTTCTAGGCTATATGAAGGTTTTTC
Source organism: Morella rubra (assembly GCA_003952965.2). Taxonomy (NCBI): domain Eukaryota; kingdom Viridiplantae; phylum Streptophyta; class Magnoliopsida; order Fagales; family Myricaceae; genus Morella; species Morella rubra. The sequence goes on along the minus strand of CM025856.1, from coordinate 16,156,044 downwards.
TATTCAATCTCTGGTTCGTGTCTAATTTACTTCCTATCTTTCTGATTTCTTCTGCATCAGGGAATAGGAAAGACCCGCTTGCATTTGGTTGGAGCGAGAGATATAAAGTGGCTGTGGGCATATCTGAGGCCTTAGAATATCTGCATAGTGGCTCTGCTCGACCTGTGATCCACAGGGACATTAAATCATCAAACATCCTATTATCTGATGACTTTGAGCCACAGGTGATGCATATTTTATGTCTCCTTTTCATTGAACTCATTTTTTGTTGGTTGAGGTTGAATTGATTAATGCTAACTATCCTCCTTTTTTCTTTCAGCTTTGTGATTTTGGACTTGCAAAATGGGCATCGACCACTGCACCACACATAATCTGCACTGATGTTGCTGGCACTTTCGGGTTTGTAATTTACAGTTGAATACTTTAAAAAGTCTCCTATCTGCATATTCCCATTTGAAATCAGCATCTCAACTTTTCCCAAGTAGGAATTGAATTTTTCATGACTATTTTTATCCCAATATTTTGCTGCAGTTACTTGGCTCCTGAATACTTCATGTACGGCAAAGTAAATGAGAAGATTGACGTCTATTCATTTGGCGTTGTACTCCTTGAGCTTCTTTCAGGAAGAAAGCCTATAAACAATGAGTATCCAAAAGGGCAAGAAAGCCTAGTCATGTGGGTATGTCCTCTTCATAGGGTCTACCAGTACTGAACTCAACTCAACTCAACTCTTGATGTTCCCTCTTAAAATACTCATTTACTCAATTTCCCTGTCCAGGCTAAGCCGATACTGAACGGTGGGAAGGTGTCCCAGTTGTTAGATCCAAGCTTGGGGAATAAGTACAATCAGGACCAGATGGAAAGGATGGTTTTAGCGGCAACGCTTTGCTTAAGGCGTGCCTCACGAGCGCGGCCTCAAATGAGCCTTGTAAGGCATCTCTAATTCTTCTTAGTAGCTTGTACAGTATTTTCTACTTTCCTCATGTGCTACATCAACTATACCCGCTTAACTCAAGTCCTATGTATATTCTTTAAGATTATACGCTTGCATAAATGATTGCTTTACTGCTTTCTATCGACATTTGTTATCCTCGGGACAAACAGATCCTTAATGAATTTATCTGTTCTTGTCGGCCACAGGTTTCAAAGCTCCTTCATGGTGATAAGGAAGTTACGAAGTGGGCACGGCTACAAGTAAATGCTTCAGAGGAATCTGACATGCTGGATGGCGAAGCTTGTCCTCCTTCTGATCTGCAGTCACATCTTAACCTTGCACTACTTGATGTGGAGGATGACTCACTCTCCATTAGCAGCATTGAGCAAAGTGTGTCATTAGAGGACTACTTACAAGGCCGGTGGAGCCGCTCATCGAGCTTTGACTGACCGCGTTATTGGCCATTGGCTAGGGAAAAATCTGGTCCTAGTTTCTGTGAAACTTTTTGTATATTCTTTTGCTTTCCCCTCCTCCTTCGCATTGGCTTTGGGGCCTCATCTGGGGTTTCGCATGGAAGGGTTGGATGTGACCAGGCGTGCCTGGGCCATTTTGAGGAGGAATCTGTGATGTTTCTGGAGGGTTGTGATCCAGTGGAGAAAGCCAGTGCCCCTGGAATCTGTTCGACTCATACAGTATAGCAAGCTGATCATGGTGATTCCACATTAGTGTGCATTACATGGCTTGATCCATGGCTAGCCACTGGGGCTATTGTTGACTTCCTTCTTCAGGTTTTTCATCTCCCTAAAGAGAGGAGTTAAATCATGTCATTGCTTTTTGTCCCCATTGTATGTGCATTTGGCTAAGTCAACCTCTTGGTTATCAAACGAGATCCTCTCTCCATTTGGTTTGCAGTCAGGTTTACAGAGATGACAAGGAAAAGATCTTAAAGCCATCCAATAGAGATTATTCTGCATCCATTATCAAATGATTTCTTATCGAAGCCTAGAACCTTCACCTAGGCTCTATTCAATCGTGAATCTTTCTGATGCATTGCTTGCAGAGCCTGTGGGCATATCTGAGGCCTTAGGCATAAGACAGGGATTATCTGATGTTGATGCATATTTTATGATTGAACTCATTTTTTGTTGGTTGAGGTTGAATTGATTAATGCTAACTATCCTCCTTTTTTCTTTCAGCTTTGTGATTTTGGACTTGCAAAATGGGCATCGTTAATCTGCACTGAAGAGTTGAATACAATATCTGCCATTTGAAATCAGACTTTTCCCAAGTAGGAATTGAATTTTTCATGACTATTTTTATCCCAATATTTTTTGCTGCAGTTACTTGGCTCCTGAATACTTCATGTACGGCAAAGTAAATGAGAAGATTGACGTCTATTCATTTGGCGTTGTACTCCTTGAGCTTCTTTCAGGAAGAAAGCCTATAAACAATGAGTATCCAAAAGGGCAAGAAAGCCTAGTCATGTGGGTATGTCCTCTTCATAGGGTCTACCAGTACTGAACTCAACTCAACTCAACTCTTGATGTTCCCTCTTAAAATACTCATTTACTCAATTTCCCTGTCCAGGCTAAGCCGATACTGAACGGTGGGAAGGTGTCCCAGTTGTTAGATCCAAGCTTGGGGAATAAGTACAATCAGGACCAGATGGAAAGGATGGTTTTAGCGGCAAAGCCTTCAAATGAGCCTTGTAGGCTTAGTAGCTTGTACAGATGTGCTACATCAACTATATTAACTCAAGTCCTATGTATATTCTTTAAGATTATACGCTTGCATAAATGATTGCTTTACTGCTTTCTATTTTGTTAGGACAAACAGATCCTTAATGAATTTAACAGGTTTCAAAGCTCCTTCATGGTGATAAGGAAGTTACGAAGTGGGCACGGCTACAAGTAAATGCTTCAGAGGAATCTGACATGCTGGATGGCGAAGCTTGTCCTCCTTCTGATCTGCAGTCACATCTTAACCTTGCACTACTTGATGTGGAGGATGACTCACTCTCCATTAGCAGCATTGAGCAAAGTGTGTCATTAGAGGACTACTTACAAGGCCGGTGGAGCCGCTCATCGAGCTTTGACTGACCGCGTTATTGGCCATTGGCTAGGGAAAAATCTGGTCCTAGTTTCTGTGAAACTTTTTGTATATTCTTTTGCTTTCCCCTCCTCCTTCGCATTGGCTTTGGGGCCTCATCTGGGGTTTCGCATGGAAGGGTTGGATGTGAGGTTGTTTGTGGGCGTGCCCTCCTCCTTCCCTTAGGAGAGTGACAATTGTGTTCTGAAATCTCAATCAGTTTGAGATCAGAGCAAATTGTAATTTTTGAAGGATGGATATGTTGTGATACTGGAAAAAAAAAATTATCTCCTAAACTGATCAGCAATAAGAGCAATTCTGCTTTTGAAATGATTGATTCATTCATGATTCGACTAGATATTTACATTCCTTGCCTGATCATTTGATGCATCATATATATGATGGGCACTTTTGGGGCTCAAAATGCATTGACTTCCTAGTCTTTACCAAGTCTTAGTCATCCCTCAACTTGCCACAATTATTGTCTAAACCACCTTCTGTTTGCTTTTTTCCTCCAAAGCCACTATGTGCTAGATTCCTTCCCACTCATGACTTACCATCAACATCTTCCCTTGTATCCTCACATTTTTTACTCCAACCCTATCAGATCCTCTGTAGTTATCCCCTCTCTCTCATGATGTTTGATCTGAAAGATCCAATTAGTCTTCTGATATTCAAATTGTCAGAAGCGTGATTGTTGAAAAATATGAAAATTTTCAGACAAAATAATTCTCACAGTTCATCTGATTATGATATTTTGATTAGAAATCTTGTTAGATTCTCTCAAACGTGAGAGTTTCGAAGAGGAATTAGCCTTTGGACATGTCTTTCTTCTCTTTCTTCTTCCACTGGAACATCTTTTGGAAGCAAGTGCTGCAGCAGATGAGTACTCACATTTCAAGAGAACCAAGATTTTGTAGGAATTAAAACGCTCGAGGCCGGACAAAAGAATCCCCTCAAATCCACTAAGAACTCATGCAGAAATCATCATCGCGTCTAACCCGATGGAAGCTATTTCAGAAAGTAGAACCAGTGCTCTGTAGTGGTGTCCTAGTCCACAATCATAGCGAGTCAACAGGTCTCGTGCACCCATTGTCGCTCACCGACACCATCTGCAGTTTACCACCGACACCGACATAGATATTTCTTTATGGCTCTGGCAGTAGAGGTATCATGGGTTCCATATCACTTCCGCATTCAGATGCACTTTTGTCGTCACTCACCAACTGAAAGAAAAAGAGAGGTAAGGGGAAATAAGAAAACAAGTGCATTATTGTCCCACGAAAGAAAACGTGAATCACGTCGTACCAAAATCAATCCAAAGAAATCCACCTCCGGTTAGCTAAGTCCTTAGAGTCCACATAATGCCATATAGAACAGAGGCATAGTTTCTGAGTTTGATTCTCTGAAAATTATATTGATGATTTAATTGAAAGATTGGACTGTGAATTGTTTTATTTTTTTTTAGAATTTATCGTAACGTTAAACCCGAGAGATGATAATCAAATCGACCTTGATGCGTAATGTGATCCTATACAATACACAAAGTTGTTTGTACTTGGGCTGTTGCCCCCTTTGATTTATGCTATGGCAAGTTGTTGATTTAAAAAAAAAATAAAAACAAAAACAAAGTGGAAGGTTCAGGAAAAGGGACGTTTGGTTAATTAAGTTTGGACTCATTTATTTTATTTTTTATTTAATAATATTTCCTTTTAGTAATCATTATATTTAAAAAATAATAAAAATAAAATTAGCTTTAAAAAAGTATAAAAATTAGGGATTATTATTTTGATAATTTTTAATTTAAGTTAATATATAGTAATTAATTAGTTTTGCGAACTTATTTATATATACAGTTTCCTTGATTTCAAATTTTGGTTTTTATATATTTTTTACAAATATTTATTTGTTATTTTCTAATAATTTTTACAGGTTTTTAAAATATTTTTAAGTTTTTTTAGAATTTTATATTTTCCCCTAATTTTTTTAAATTAATTTTTAATTATATTTTGTAAATATTAATGATTATTAAAAAGTTATTATTAAATAAAATAATAATTAATGAGTCCAAATTTAACCAACTAATTAGCTCCTTATTCTAAAACATAATTTAATCTTCAAAATTTAAACTTTAAAACCAAAAGCTATTTTCAAACAAATCCTTGAACTGCGAGGGACCAAGTAAATCCTTGAACTGTGAAGGACTAGCCGTAAGAATGGATTATTTCAACTGTTGTTCTTCCACCCAAAGACCGCTTCTTCAATCTGGGTAGCTAACGTGGCAAGCAGGCAGCCATTGGATGTGAAGGAATGGCGATTTGGGAGCTTTGACCAGAGAAAGTTGGAACTGAAGGAATCGGAGGTGAGAGAAACAGGAGGCAAAAAGAGGAAGGGAAGGCAAAAGAAAGAGACTCCTCCTCCTTCACGCGTAGGGAAGGAATCGGCAAAGCCAAGGAGAAAATCATACCACGACCAGTACCATCAACAATCACAGCCGCCACCATGGACCTTCCTCGCTTCCTGCACCACAATACCTCCAGGTACGATTCTCTTCCCCCTCCCCCTCCTGCTCCTCCTCCTCCTTCAACTCCTCGCCCTCAATTTCCTGATGCCTCCAATTTCCAAAGTCCCAATCACCACCACCATTCTCAGCCTCAGCCTCTGCCTCGGCCACAACCACCACGTCTCCCACCTTCATACCAACAACACCTTCCTCCCCCTCCCCCTCTTCCAACGCAGCAGCACCAACACCTATCCTTCAATCCCACTCAATCCCGATTCGCTTTCTCCTCCTCCTCCAATCCCTATCCCGCCCACGCGGTTCAGAATTTGACCCAATTGCGTCGAGAGGACGATCGCCCTCGCCACCGATTGTCCGAGATAGACCACTCCCGACCCGATTTCTGGGATCCATCGAGGGCTCTACCCGATAACCAGCGCCCTGCCGTGCGATCATACCACCTGCCTTTTGATTTCGATCGAAAAGATGGGCATCAGCATCAGCGCTCGTTTGATCGGCCGGTGGATAAGGTAAGGCATGATCCAGAGAGTAGTTCTAGGTTTAGAGTGGAGTACACTAATGGGTTTGATCCAAATCATGGAGATGACAACTTTGTATGGGGTCGTAGGGATGAGAATTTTCATCACCGAGATAATTTTGTGTCAACTTCTGATTCATCTGGTAGGGATTTTGGGTTTGCGTCTAATTCACGGGGTAATGAATCGAGTTTAGGTGGTTATGATCACCGATATGGTTCATCGCGTGATAATGAGGCATGCAGGAGTGGTAGAATTAATGGTAGTCGGGATGGACAAGTCTCTAGAGACATTAATGATTTGTTGTATGAGATGGGAAGCGGTGAAATTGGTGATGGGTCAGGAGTTCGCATTGGTTCGACAAAGCATGAGTATTTCGGTGCGGAAGTGGCTAGATATAATCATAACAGAGGGAGCAGGGAGGGTAGTCATGAATATAATCGTACTCCAAGGAAACAAATACAGAAGAAGAGTGCTTTTTTGAGAATTCAGATGGCTAAACCTAGTCACAGGAATAGAGAAAGTGAACAGTTACATTATTCTGGTTATTTTGATAAGTCCAACTCTAGTTCCTTTAGAGGTAAAGATCAATATATGTATTCAGACTACATGATGGAAGAAGATGTACAGCGGAGAAAAGGAAGCCCTGTAGAGCTCGATGTATCTTTTAAATCTAACTCACTGGTGGCCAAGGCTATTGTGGCACCCTCTAGCTCAGTGGTTGTTTCTGACACAGATTGGACTCCTGGGAATGAGAAAATTAGGAAATTTTGTGACGGGGATTGTTCAAATTCTCGACTGGGTAAACTCAATCAGGGTTCTGTAAAAATGGGAAGCTCTAAATGTGTTGCTAAGAAGCCATCTACCTCTGAAAAGGACTCCAAACAGTTCGAAGAGAAAGCAAAGCGTTCTGATTTTAGGGGTGTTTGTGATGGTAGTTCACAGCCTTGTTCCAGTGGGGCCGGTATGTCACAAGGCAAGAGCAAAGTGGAAAGGTCTTCTATGGGTACAGTTTCAGAGAAAGATCATACTGACATTGGTTCTGGTAAAAAAACTGCTTCCAAAGTTGTAAAGAAGAAGAAGATTGTGAAGAAAGTAGTGAAGAAAGTCATAAACCCTCAATCTCGTTTGTCAAGTTCACAGAAAGCAAAAAAGTGTGATAAACCTGTGAAAGCAGATAGCTTGGCTCAAATTCCAACTGCTGCATTTGAGTCTGATAAACTTGTAACACCTTTGGAACAGATAATCACTTCTGATGGTATGGTGTCAAGGCACAATGTTGTTTTGCAGCCTTTTACAGATAAGTTAAATGAGTTGCCTGGAAATGACAAGGGGGATAGGTCTTTTTTGACTGTAGTATCACGTGATCGTAGAATTGAAGATGATTCTGGTAGGATATGTGTACCAAAGGTCAACAGAAATTGGAACACCTCAACTTCTCCTTTGGGTTCTTCCAGTCTTGAAGAAGATAAGATTGATGAGAGTTCTGTAAATGCAGATAATAATGGTAATGGCTTGCATACCATCTCAAATTCTGACAACGGTTTGAGTAAACCACAAAATAAAGATACTATTTCTGAAATTGGTAGGGTGGAAGATGTCAGCAAGCAGTTTTGTGTTCCAGAAAAGGAATTTGGTGAAGATAATGTTAATTATGGCATGTTAAGTTCAGAGAAAACCAAAATTCATGAGGATATTAGTAACACATCTAGGTTAACCCATGGTACAGATAACAGCTTGGTTTTTGAATACGGTATAGTAAAGTCACAAGAGAATATTGCAGTTTGTGATGAGGCCATCATTGATGTGATCGGAAAACAGCCTTGCACAAATCAGTTTACCACATCACTAGAGAATAGCATGGTGGAAGGAATTCGACAGGCACTGGTAGGAAGCAGTGCAATTTGTGGTTTGTCAAGTTCAGAGGGAACTGGAAAAGGCCAGGGCCTTGCTTATGCAGAATGCTCCAATCATGGCAGAGATACGACATGGGATTCTGACCATGATTGTCCTAGTCTAGGAGACAAGAATACAGTTTTCTGCAGTGGAATCATACATAAGACTGATGAGCACCTATCTGCAGGTGGGGCCACTAGATCACTTGAGAATCATGCAATGGAAAGTTCTCCAAATGGCGTGGTTTCAGTCAAAGCTAGTGAGGGTAAAACACATGGGATTAAGAAGAGGAGAAAAATAAGCACTCAGGTAGATTTCTCTGATTCAACCATCATACATGTAGGGCCTGTAAAGGACATTGTTGTCACCGCAGACCCTGTGGATACAAATTTATGTTCATCTCCTACGAGTTCAAGTCCTGCAGAGGTTGCAGTTTCAAGTGTCGGAAGTTTGAATGTTGGCTTGCTACTTGGTACGGATGTTATCAGTGTGCTGCATACAAATGGTTCAGGTTCTGAGTCTCGGTTTACTTGCAAAAATGATGTTCATGGTCATCTGGATGGCACTTCCCCAAGATATAAAAAAAAGAGAGAGGCTTCTGCCTCTGAATCAGCGTTGCCTGGGTCAACTGTATCTGAGACCAATGACAGACCCATGGGGACCGTCACATCTTGTGCAGAAGAAGTGTCCATAACTAACACTGATGATCTAACACAAGAAGTGGAAGTTGCAATGCCTAGCATAAATAATGTGTGTACTACTGGTTTGATGTCTTTTGCTGGGACCACTATGTTGCTGGAAAATACTTTGAGAGTGGCTGTGGGTGCAATTAGGGGTGTTTCGACAGATGATGGTTTGAACCTTCTGCATGTAGGTGTTGAATCTTGTTCAAATGCTGAGGATCCAAATGCACGGTCCCCTTGTCAAGCAGGGTTTGGAATTGAGCAGAAAGAAATTATTACTCCACTTACACTCATTAATGTAAATCAAAATAGCATTATGGATGTTGAAACTAACGTTGGAGTAAAAATGGATGCACGTGCTGCAGAAGATCAAATTCTAATTCATGTTGAGGCTCAGCGTCAAATCACTTCAGAACCTCACTCCCCAGACTTAGATCAAAGATTTTCCCATACTGATGTGGAAGCTGGTCTTCTTCTCCTGAAGGATGATTTGCCTTCCGTGTCAAGCTATCCGTCTTTATCTGATGATGGCGCTGGAGTTTCTTCTTCTAGCAGCCATGATGAAGTTATGGAGTCTGTGTCTAGAACATTGCCAGGGCCGAGGTATCCTGAAACCTTGTCCAAAGTCCCGAGCATCGACATGTTAGATTGCAAAGCATCACCCAGCCAAATTTCCAGTGAGAAAGTTAGTGGGGTTTTCCCAAAGCTAGATCAGAAGTCTGTTATTGAAGGTGGTTCCTATGGACCTGCACATACGTCATTTCCACGATCCACCCAGTCAGATGCTGGAACTGAAATGGACCACTCAATCCGGGGGAAGACAATACCGTTGCTGTCACAAGATTCCAAAATCACTGCCCACAGTCTGAATCTCATGAGTGCAGAATTAGTGGGAAGCAAGACACAGCTTGGTCATTCCCTTCCTAGGACTTTTCTGGGTCACCCATCTTTTCTTTCGACCAATTCAAAGAGGACAGCCTCTTCTACCCGTATGGTAAAGCCCCGAACTTGGCATCGAAGTAGTAATCATTCCATTCCTCCTCGGCCGGAAAATAAGCCTTTCTCAAATGCCGTACCTCCCAAAAGGCAATTGGTGGAAAATAATGCGAAATCTCAATATACTTCTTACATTCGTAAAGGCAACAGTCTTGTAAGAAAAGCTTCTCCAGTTACTGCTCAACACCAGGATTCTCATGCTTTGAGTTCATCTGTGTTCCGGGCCAAGTCTTCAGGCATAGAAGAATCGAGGAAGAGCTTAGGATCTGACAGTAAGGTTGATTTTACTGATCCACAGAACCTTTTAAGAACGGGAATTTATACTCCTTTTGAGAGGCCCAGGACACCCCCCCTATCCAGTGGCACCAAATTATCTACCCAAAATGCTGCCTCTTCAGGGGATAACTTATCTTCCTCATTGGCAGAGCATCATTTTAGTGGTTGCTGTGAAACTTCATCAGATCCTATGAAATTTCCAAGTGCTAACAATGTGATGAAGATTGCTCAAGATTCTCTGAAGATAACAGAAATTTCTGAAAATCTAACTGGTACATCTAGCAATTTGGAAAGTCAGACTGAACTAACTGATGGGAATGTGGCCTCCAAGAGGATAGTATATGTGAAGCGCAAATCAAATCAGCTGGTGGCCACTTCAGACCCGTGTGATCTGTCTCTACATGGTGGCAATAAGAGCAAAGCAAACTCTGATGCCTACTACAAGAGGAGCAAAAATCAGCTTATCAGGGCTTCCTTGGAAAATCAGATCATGCAGTCAGTTACTGTGCATGATGACCTTTCAAACTCAGAGGGGCAACAGGCTCCTAAGGTTGTTCCCTGCCGAAAGTTTGGTAAGAGGCAATTGCATAAGGGTATGTGTGAAGAACTCATTCATCCGATGTCTTTGTTTTTTTTCCTTCTCATAAATAGGTTTCTTCTGATGCAATCAGTTAGTTTGTATACATGGATGCAGGGACGTGTATTCTAAAGTTAAACATTGGTAGTGAATGGTTCATTCTCCGTGTTAATGTTTTTCATGCTGGACAATTATCACATGAAAAATCTGAAGTGTAGTTTCTGAGTGAAGCATGGTGTAGCTTTGTTCATTCATATATTCTGATGCATGGTAAACTGTTAAACATTGAATTAAATTATTTTGTTCTTCCATATTGTCCTAGTTATGGCTTGGTAATTGTATCCAGCAGCTTGTAAGCACTACTTAAAAATACTATTTCTTTTTCCTATTCTTGGTTATGTGATGCCAGCAGCTAGAATTTTGATTGTTACTAGCCATCTCTTGCAATTTACTTTGAATTCCAGATAATCAGTGCACTCTTAAGGAAGTTCTGAGCAATGCATTTGATGAAATTCATCATCGTAATTGCATCCAAGAAAACATTTGGTGCAGGATAAGGAACAGCCACCATTGCCAATTTGATGAGTGAACTATGTTTATAACTATAAACATAATATCTTAGCTTCTTCTTCTGGTAAAGCTGTTTTTCAAAGCTGTAGTTTGTAGGTTGTGTTATCTAGTAAGTTCGCTAAATGTCAGTCATGGCTACCAGTCCTAAGCATTTTAAATTTTTAACTTGCTACCAATGGGAGGATTTGGAAATATTGGTCCAGTAACATAGATTAGTTTTTTTTTTCCATGATTGGCAGTTACAGAAAAAGCTTAAGTTTGCTTTTTATTTGCAGTTACAGCAAAGACACGTAAACCTATAAAGTCCTCTTTGGTGTGGACACTACGTGGTGTGCAGTCCTCAAAAAACAATCTTGATTCTTTGCATCATCAGAAGGTCTTGCCTTACCTGTTTCCATGGAAAAGAACTTACTGGAAAAGTTTCATGCAGAATCCAAATTCCATTTCCAATAATAGTTCCTTGCCCATGATCAGGTACATTGGCATGGGGTACTGTTGTTTGTTTGCTTTTAAGTTGGTAAATAGTTGTAGCTAGTTTCAGTCTTTTATCAAGCCTCTTTATGTTTGCCTAAGCAAATACACAAGTCTTCTTTCATTAGGAAATTGCTGCTGTCAAGAAAAAGGGACACTGTTTATACAAGGTCGGTCAATGGATTTTCACTTCGAAAATACAAGGTTTTCAGTGTTGGTGGGTCTAGTCTTAAATGGTCAAAATCCATTGAGAAGAACTCAAAGAAAGTTAATGAGGTTAGTCTACTGCCATCCATGCAGACAATCATTTGTCCCTTTAATGTCTCTTTGGTTGATCATCATTGATTTTGAGTGAAAGACCATTCTTACTGTTCTCTCAAGTTTTTTTTTTTTTTTCTATAGGAAGCTACACGAGCAGTTGCTGCAGTTGAAAGGGAGAAAAGAGAACAGAATGGTGCTGCAAGCAGTAGTTCTCAGAGAAAGAATAGAAATCATTCTTCTCGTGAGTCCTCACATAGTGTAGAGTTTTGACCCATATTGGGCCATTAACTAATCTTGGCGTGCAGATCATTCACAATTCTGGGAATCTGTGATATCTGTTGTATTGAAATGATCAATGTTTTATTTAGATGGACCCTTCAATAAGATTTATTTTGAGGTTAATAAAGTCACATTTCATGCGACCCTCTATTTTGTAGGAGAACGTGTCTTTCGCATTGGTTCCTTTCGTTACAAGATGGATTCTACAAAGCGGACCCTTCTGAGGATATCAGGTGGCCTAGTGTTCCTTTTTTTGGTGCTTAATAACGTTGTTTTAGTTATCTATCTCTCTTCTTGTCTGTCTATTTTTTTCCCTCTTTGTAATCATGATGTACAATTTTCAGGTTATTTCTTTCATAGCAAGTTGTCATGTTCTAGTCGCTACATTGCCCTGACCAGTTTTTCACTGATGTTTCATGTAGATGATGATTCAACATGCTCTACTGCTCCTCAATCAGGAAAGGATGTCAAGAAATCTTACATCCCAAGGAGATTAGTGATCGGCAATGATGAGTATGTAGCCGTTTGTGTGCCTTAAACTGATAGATTACTGCAGTTAATGCAAGTAAATGTGGATGTTCATGCTCAACAAAAAGATAAAGAAACATGAATATTCATAATGAATGTCAGTAGCCACAAAAGAGAAAAGAAAAGGTGAATTTTAGTTTGTCGCTTATCTGAATACACTATTGATTACTATAATTGTTCCAATGTTGGCAGATATGTCCGGATTGGCAATGGTAACCAGCTTATTAGGGATCCAAAGAAACGAAGTCGCATTTTGGCAAGTGAGAAAGTTAGATGGAGTTTGCATACTGCCAGACTTAGGTTGGCTAGAAAACGGACGTACTGTCAGTTCTTTACTAGATTCGGGAAATGCAATAAAGATGATGGGAAATGTCCCTATATCCATGATCCTTCCAAGATTGCTGTCTGTACAAAGTTTCTGAATGGTTTATGTTCCAATCCTAACTGCAAATTGACTCATAAGGTCTAATCACGCATTCAGTCAAATGAACTTGATGTGGTCTGCACAATATTTCTATAATTGCGTGCTGACAATATATCTTGATGTATTTCTCATGCAGGTCATTCCTGAAAGAATGCCCGATTGTTCTTACTTTTTGCAAGTGGTTTTTTTTTTTTTTTCAATTTGTGCTTTTGTTCGAAGCAGTAAAAGGCTTGCAGAATTCTGACAGATGTCCTGACAGGTTTATGCAACAACAGAAATTGTCCTTACAGACATGTGAATGTGAATCCAAAGGCTCCACTTGTGAAGGATTTCTAAGGGGCTATTGTGCGGATGGTAATGAGGTATCATTTTGTGATGCAACCCTTTATTGTTTTTGTTATATTGATGTTTTGGTTAGTGTCAATATGATACACTATGGGGTGTTTGTTTGCCAAAATTTTGGAGAATATTCCTGAAATTTTGGGAATCTTTAGGGGGTGTTTGTTGCCAAAATTTGGAGAATGTCCGAAATTTTGGGAATCTTACTTTATTGAGATTTATTGGGGTTTGTGAAAAATAAGTGTGTATGTGTAAAAGTTAAAAATTTTAGAGTTGTTTTTTGTTGGAAATTTTGATGCCCCAAAATATTAAACAAACACTCCTTTACTTATTGAATTTATTGGGTTTGTGAAAGGTGAAGTGTGTATGTGTAAAAGTTCAAAATTTTGGAGTGTGTTTGTTTTGCTGGAAATTTTCATGCCCAAAATATTGGGAAAACAAACGGTACCTATATATGCGGAAATTGGTTCTCTTTCTTATTTTCTTTAGAAGGGATTATGGACATTCAGTTAGTCATAACGCATTACAACCTTCTTACCGATATCTTTAATTCCTGCCAACGATATGGTTATAGATCTCTTCCATATAACGGCTTAGGGTAGATTTGTGCTGATTTTCATTCTATATCTAGTCAAATTTGACTCAAGGGATTGACCTCTTAGGGATGAGCATATACTTTTCATGATCAACTTGCTCAAAGTTTCCTTCCAACATGACCGAGTCATCAGCGGAACCTTTCTTTTGATGTTTTTTTCTGGCCTGCTGCATAATGCTTCATACTCCCTCTGTCATGTGCCAACTATTCTTTCAAGTTTTGGATTTCTGTTAGTGCTTGTGTCTCTCTCTCTCTCTCTCTCTCTCCATGTTCACACCACCCCGCACTAACTTTAGAATAAGTGAAATGGAATATCTCTGCTCTCACAGTGTCGGAAGAAGCACAGCTATGTGTGCCCCATTTTTGAAGCAACAGGATCCTGTCCTCAAGGGTCCAAATGCAAGCTTCATCACCCAAAAAACCGAAGTAAGGGAAAAAGAAAGAAGCGATTGGGAACACAGAAGAATACTAGAGGGCGTTACTTCGGTTTTATGAATATCAAGGTTTCTGAGCCCGGAACAGCTGTTCATGAAAAACACTTCATGCAGAAGCATGACGACATCTTGCAAGGAAAATTTTCTGAGTACATCAGCGTTGCTGAAAGCAATGAAGAAGTTGGTGACTGTAATGATCCCAAAAGCGAGCAAACATTTTGTGACAGTGATTCAGCAGAGGTGCAACTAGAGGATCTTTTTGAGCTAATAAAACCAGTTCGTATAATGTATAACGAGCCTGACAACTTAATTGTCTCCAAAAGTTGACAGCCAAAGTGAAAGCATACCAGGCATGTCGTGGGGGAATACAGCGTAATGTTGTAAATCAGAAGAAAGCCCCTTTTTTTTTTTTTGGTCTTTTGTGCTTACTCTTCATATGGTTTATCTTTCTCTGCAAATGCAGAAACAATTTGTATGCTGCTAGGGCATTTTTTTTTTTGTAGGATGCTGCTAGGGCATTTACTTTGTTTGTACAGTTACACGAGCATTTTATTCTCAAAAGGAATTGTGCATTAGAAATCATAATGTTTCCTATTCCATGATTGTCATAATTCCAACCTCAATTGTCCATTCTTCTGTAATTGCTTCTTTGCTACGCTGACAACAGCAGTTCTCCACAACCACTCGGCAATTATCTGAACTTCGATTAACACTTACATCTCTCCCTCCCCTTTTGGTCGGCAGTTCGGGGCAGTCTGTGGCACCCGTACTGACCGCTGATGAGTTACAAGGCACAGGCTCTTTCAGTGGGTGCTAATAGGCCGGGTTCAAGGGATTGCTATAGGGAAAGTTACCGTTCCAGATGTATTTAAATGTATCTGCATCTTCATTGTACAAAATTCAAGGGCACAATAATGGACACAAACCGGACAGGGCACACTGGAGCGATCCTCATGATGTCAGCCAATTTTTCTTTGTATCTTGACCACAAATATACTCACCACTCCAATAAAAACAAGATATCTTATCCTCGAAATAAATGGATCTAAACCTATGGGCACAGAAATGATTTATCAAAATTTGGGTACTGGAAAGCAATAACCGGGAACACTAATCAAGAAAAGGTAGAAAAATTTGTACACCAGAGCCTATTATCCAGCACGCAGTCATGGCAGCAGTTTCCTCTTACATGGCTTGCACAAAATTCTCCATGTCGGTTTGGAGTGGGGGGAAGAGGGAACTAAGCAAGAGAAGGGCATTCTCCGTTTCAGCTCAGCAGCAAGCTGAAGTAGAAGAACCACAAGAAATGCAGGTACAGGAACAAGGGCAGAAGCAGCAGAAAACGAAGCAACAAGGAACGCAACCAAGGCCAGTGGAACCACAAGTGAACGTAAAGAGCAAGAATATGAGCAGAGAATATGGAGGGCAGTGGCTCAGCAGTTGCACGCGGCATGTTAGAATTCACGCAGCTTATATTGATCCTGAAACCTGGGAGTTTGATCAAACGCAGATGGACAAGCTTACACTTCTTCTTGATCCCACAGATGAATTCGTCTGGACTCCTGAGACCTGCAATAAGGTTTTCTCTTACTTCCAGGAGCTCGTGGATCACTATGAGGTAACTATATCCGAAACACTATAAGAAGTCATCAATCTCTTTGTTACTATCTTGTCTTCTGGTGTAGAGTTTCAACTGTGACCACTGCCTAGAGTCTTCTAGCCAGACTTACATTTGCCTGCGTCTTATTTCCAATAACAGTTATTTCTAACTTCATAAGCAGGCAAAATCCTCAGTTAGAAAAAACTTGTGGGAAATTTTGAGCAAATTCTTAATAGAATTCATGGGGACTAGTGTTGAGAAAATTTATTGCCAAAACGAGAAAGAGCTGAAAAGATAAGATGTCGGTGGATTAGCTGAAATAAAAGGAGTTTTATTCCCTACTCCTCCAGATGAGCAGGGCAAATGACCCATTGTTTCCAAGGAGATGGGGAAAATCGAACACAGACTATGACAGCTGACAAATGTGGATAACATATTTGCTCAAGCTGCCAGTAGCATAGCCGGACATTGGTCTCTTTCTAGGCAGAAGTTAATTTTTGCAGCTTTGGACAGAGGGGTTTTCCACTTTTTGGTTCCTTTTGAAGTTTTGTGAACCCCTGTTTTGCCTTGTTAACGTTTCACGGGCATTCAGGGTGCCCCTCTGACAGAATACACGCTTCGTCTAATTGGTTCGGACATAGAGCACTATATCAGGAAGCTGCTCTATGATGGGGAGATCAAATACAACATGAACGCAAAGGTCCTCAACTTCAGCATGGGGAAGCCACGCATTCTATTTAATGACAACAATGGTGGCCAACCTCAAGAAGTACAGTGATTCGATTCGAGCATAATAGCCTGGAAAATTACTACTCGAGCTTTCCACTGTTCAAGCGACTGATAAGGTACCAGAAAAGCTAGCATTCTCCACAACATCCGTACTTTTGATAATTATACCAAAGATATTCGAGTTTGCAGCAAAGTGCACCTTTTCGGAAATAGTTCATTTCAGCAGTCATGTTGTCAGCTATATAAGAAGAGTCAGCTGTATAAGAAGAGCCCCACGCCTGCGTGAAACTCTTTCACAAGATTCTGGTGGTGTTTGTAGCACTTCATGTTGTAGTATTGGAAAGTGACTAAGTACAGACACTTTTTATGTATGACAAGCTTTTAGACAGAGCGCTCAGAACTTCTCTGTTTTTTTTTAATGGTTAACTGTTCATAGATTTCATTGATTTCAAGAGATTTAAATACTTTCAATTGCATGTTCTAAGGGTCTAATCAGACACATAGCAGGCAGAAAGCTAGAGGAACAGTTTGACGGAGAGAAGCGGCAAAAGCTGCTGGTAGCTGAGAGGGATTGGCACAAAAGGAAAATGGCCTTGCTTAAACTTCCAAGGCATGTTTACAAACCAAATTTTTGTAAAGATTTTGAAAATGTTGTAAAAATTGAGATAAATTAAAATTTTGTTGAATTTTGATATTAATACTTTACCTTCTTCTGGGATCACTCTTAGCCTCTTAAAGCCAATATGGAAGTAATCACGTTTTGAATTCCACTCTAAAGACGTTCTTCTTGGCATAGATATTCATCCTAGCAAAAATAAATGCACATCGATCTTTAGATCACAATCGGTTGAAAAATACAATATGGTTTTCCTTCATTTCACCAAATTTTTATGAGGTTCGCAGGAGATGACGGGCTGGTATCATGGTTGGGGGTAATGCTAACTGCCAAGAAAATACAGTGGGTAAAACTGCACTAGCAGAACCACAAATGAATTCGTAGGAATAAACTCCTAAGAAAAATAATAAAAAAAAAAATACTACTTAATACAAAAAATGTCTTAGAGTTATAATATCGAAAAGTAAAGACTAAAAACATTAAACATATTAAAATACACTTATTGTATTATTTGTTGAGATTAAGAGATAATAATTAAATCCTACGAGTCTGCATCTTCTGAAAATGTTGCAAAATGACTTCATCCTCAACAGTTTCAAAAATTTATTTCTGTCTCAATTTATATTATCATACTATCATTCATCTAGTCATCTCTCGTCTTAATAAACTTCATCGCAGACCCATAGAGAAACTGCAAGTCTTTTCAAGCGGATTCTTCTGTTTATAAAGATTGTTTAATGGTCCATTAAAAAAAAATACAAATCATAACAATAGATTGTTATAGATTTTTTTTTTTGATATTTTCTGTTGTGCTCTTCTCAATTGGTCTTGTTCTTACATGTACACAATATTCAGAAATAAAATTTTGCAATTTTTGCCTTTAATTGTCCCTTTTTGCAGGTGTCGGCTGCGGATATCTTTAGTTAGCCTTTATAATTGGCTTTAACGTGTGATTATAATAATAATAAATTGAACCATTTGCAAAAGGCGGAGAGGCCAACCGGGGTGGGGCTGATTCCGCCTGTCCGTAAAAGGTTTGAACTTATAAAAAAGAAAAAACGAATAAGATTCTTATTCTAGTGAGAATATGCTAATATGTGGCTAAGCATATATGCTTACTCCTTTCCAAACTTTGGTTGAACATCATGACAAAAGAAAAAACAAACGAATAAAAACTCGTGGAGTAGATCTTAAGGAAATGTGTTGATGATTGTCAATTAGTGGATTGCTTAAAAGAAACGAATTCAAGAACCCTACCCCTCACCACATTGCAGTTTCAAAATGACCTCCCACCTTCATATTTGCGAGAATTCCAGTTAAGTTTAACTCTATTCTTTTTTCTACACTATTTGAAAAAAAAAAATTGTTTATATAGCCATGTTGCAAAAATTTTAAACAATTAGTAAATAATATTTTTCTTTTATATCTTTTTTATTTTGATGATCGTGCCGAAGAATAGAATTTGATTTTCGATTTGTTATTAAAATTGAACCATTTAATTTAGAAAGATATAAGTACAGTATATGGATCTTACATCATTTAATATTATTCTCTTGATTCAATTCAATCAACAGATCTTTTACTGTGAGACTCATGTGTTGTGTTCATCTCTTTTTATACTAGACTATCCAATAGACATTAAATTAAAAAAAATTTATATTCCTAAGTACATAAATAAAAAACCAGGCCACTAAGCCGCTTACCGCTGTGTCTTTTTAGCGAGCATAACTTGTCTAATATTAGAATAATAAGAAAAACAAAAAACAAAAAATGATTCCGCACTTGAGAGTGGACCCATGGGTTCAAACTAACAGCCATGTCAGCCGTACCACTCGGTCACCGGCCGTTTCTGTATCTGGTGGACTCAGATCCATACGGCTATAACGCTCGTTTGGCGTTTCGGTTTCTATCCACGTAAACTCAAAGCTATTACTCTCCTCCTCCTAGTACTGCTACTCTCCCTTATCAGCTTCACCCTCTCAACCGATCTCACCGCAACTCCTCGGGCTTTCCCGTACCGACTATGGCGTCCACAGCCCTCGAATCCACCACTGAAGGCCTCTCCAAGCTCGCCATCCACGCCGATTTCGCCTCCTATGCTCCTAATTTGCAAAAGAACCTCCACCTTCTATCCCCGGAACAGGTATATATGCACGTTAATATTTTATGATGCATGAAATTTGGTTATTCTGAGATGTTTTTTTATTACGAGTGGTGGTGATGTGTTAGACTGAGCTGGCGAATGTGCTGTTGGAGATGGGGCAGAGTCATTTGTTTGAGCATTGGGCAGAGCCCGCTGTCGATGATGAGGAGAAGAAACGTTTTTTTGAGCAGGTACGAGTTTTCTATTTCTTAAGGAGTGTGGAACACGATAGAGATTTCGGTTTTTTTCTTTTCTATAGAGTTTGTTAAAAAGGCAATTTTTTTGTTTTTCCTTTTTCTAATTGGTGGATCTGCTCGCGGGTCAGTGGCAAACTGAAATCTAAGAAGTGGTAATTCTAAGGATTCCCCCGGGGGGAAATATAATTGTAACAGGCGTACCCGAAGCTAATGTGTGATTTGTTTTTGGAACTGATTCTGAATTTTGATGCGTTGAAACGTTGGAGGACCTGTTGCAGGATTCGTGGTTAGGTTCTTTAGTTTATATTGTCGCTGGTTCCTAGAGAATTCCAATTTCATCTTCAATGAATCTGCATAAAAAAATGTTAAATTAAGAAGCCTGTGGGGTTTGATTTGGAAATTTGGCTTTGAAGCATCAGAAACTGATTTAGTGGAATTAGAAACAAGTGAAGGGAAATGTTGCATTCGGATATGACTGAGAGTTAGAACACAAGACTTAGGATATACTGGAAGGCTGAGAAAAAAGGTATATTAGGTCTATAGTGCTCTGTTTGTTTTCTTTGGATTGCCATTGATCAGACATAAGTTGCAATGATATATGTAAGCTTGGAAGTAAAGTTAAAAATTCTTATAACTAAGGAGGTTATGTTTTTGTTATTGATTTACTGAGAGAGGCTAACGTGTTGTCAGGAGTTCGTTACTTATTAGAGGATCCCATAGAGAATTTCAAAATGTTTTGATTAAAAAGGAAAACTTAAAATGGCATGTAATTCATTTCAGGTGCATGTTATATATTCCTGAATTAACTGATTAGGAAAGGAATTTTGACAAACTGCACTACCTATTGCATAAGTGAAGTGGAAGCCTTTTTTTCCTCCTTCAAAGGAGCTTCTAATTTAATCCATTCGTCTTTTAGGTTCTTCTGTGTGGTTTCTGCACTGGGTCTTAACAACTGCTATGTGGATGCTTGATTATTTTAAAATAAATATTTGTTTCCATTTCTTTGTCTAATTGCTTTCTATTCCAGATGGCTCGGCTTAATTCAAGCTATCCTGGGGGTTTGGCATCTTATATTAAAACTGCCAGAGAACTCTTAGCAGATTCAAAAGCAGGAAAGAACCCTTTTGATGGCTTCACACCTTCTGTAAGTTAATGTATATTTCTTTCTTAACTTAAAGACCTAGAGTAACATTAGATTTCATGAGGCCTTAAGTTCAAATAGGTACAAATGGCTCACATTTATTCAACCATAATAATTCCTAAATGTGATGAATGCAATCTTACTATCTGCATAGAGACATGCAAACACATGCAAGTTTGACATTTTAACAAACCAGTAATTCTATAACTTCAAATTCCTCTTCAGTGCTCATCATCTGATATAAATATCAATTGTTTAGTGAATTTGAATCCCCACACCCTTGCACTCAATCATTGGTTTCGTGATACTTTTTTCACTTTTGAGTCTTAATATAACCCCTGTCCACCTGTAGCACTGAGACGTTTGAGAAACACACTGCATGCTGCTGAGAGACAAGCATCAGGGGCAGTGGATGATTGATTTCAGTTATCACAAACGGTGTAGCCATCAATAGGTTTATGCAGTGTGTTTAAATCTGAACTGTTCAACTGGGTGAAGATCTTGTATACTTCTTTGTCTAGTAGCTTCCGAACATAATGGCTGGGTGGCACAGAGAATTTTTCCAACCTTGGGTTTCCCACTGTCGAAAACTACAGAAGCTCTATTGCTTTAGTGACTCGTCTATTATGCCCTGTTTGCTCAATTGCCTCATTTTTTCAAAAAACTGATAGAAACTCTTTTAATGCTACGGACCATATTGGAGGCAGATATGCATTACTGAAGGGACTCTATTGTACTCCTTAAAATTATCATGCTGCTTGTCAAAACAAAGAACTACATAAGCTTTATAATGGTTCTTTCTGACTTCATTTGGTCAACTAAACAATAAAAAAATGTAAGCACTTGGGGTCTATAAAGAATCCTATTTTTATGTATTGGTTCTTTCTGTTTGGAGCAAATACCATGCATCCCCAATCTTGACCACCCCATCCATACCAACATGGTTCACATATTAGCAAGATGTGCAGGTATCAGTCTTTCTTTTGCAGTAATCTTGGTTGATACATGAGCAAATAATAATTTTCAGGTTCCAAAGGGGGAGGTTTTGACTTTTGGTGACGAGAACTTTATCAATTTTGAGGAGGCAGGGATCAGGGAAGCTCGAAAAGCTGCATTTGTTCTTGTTGCGGGTGGGCTCGGGGAACGTCTGTCTGGGATACAATGGCATAAAGGTAACTATCCTTCATAATTTATTCATCCAGTTCTTTGGTGCCTATGTATGTATATAGGTATATATATATTTGCTTCGCCCCCTTCCATCAAGAGAGCAATTAAAACAAAAAGATACGATTCCACCTCAATCAAACAAACAGAAAGGTCCTCCTTAACTATAAAGTAATGTCTTTACAATTTGCAGGTGGCTCTTCCAGCAGAAACGACTACAGGAACATGTTTCTTACAGAACTACATTGAGTATATCCTGGCTCTTCAAGAAGCTAGCTGTAAACACGTACAAGGTCTGTCGCCAACGCTAATTGTCACATAATATTTGGAGACTACGCTTTTTTTTTTTTTTGGGGGGGGGGGGGGTAATGTCATTTTTTCCTGATTTGCTGTAGCTCTATTGTTATTAATAGTTCGTATAAGATCTTCACAGAAAAATGATAACAGAAACTGTAGGTATTTGAGATGCTGGAAAGAGGACCAACTATCTCCGAATTTGGTCCGGTAATATAAGATTAAAAGTTAAGCTGCCACTAGGAAGAAAAAAGGACACTGTAACATCTGCACAGATGGGAAACTTTGAGAAACAACTTCAAATGGTAGCGGCAAATGCCCAACATTTGGGAGATCCTTTCCCTGAATGGCTGAACCCATAAGTGTTTTTGCGGGACTAAGCTCATGTGCTTTTTTTCCAAGGTCCTCAATTAGCAGTTGAAAGTTTGAGGTTGATTTCACGTCACAGAATGTTAGGAATGATTCAGTTCACTTAATGAGATGTTCTGCCTTATGAATGTTGCCTGGAAATAAAACATCCATGGAACTTCTGGAATATGATGATTGATAATTCCTTTCAGCGGGGAAAAGTGGTCAACTCTATTCGGCCAAAACTTCTTTTGTAAAGATAGAAGGAGACCATTTCCAGCTCTTATTTTCTGTTTCATGGGATTCCTACCCACGTATCTTAATGGCCTCTTAGGCACTGAAGACTAGTAAATGAGGGGAATAATTAAACTTCTTTGTTAGTTATCCTTTTTATTTAAAATAACAATGTTGCTTTTATTTTGAAGGTGATTGTCAAGTGCGTATTCCTTTTGTTATCATGACATCAGATGACACACATACACGTACCGTAGAGCTATTAGAATCAAATTCTTATTTTGGAATTACACAAGTTAAACTTCTAAAGCAGGTATTTGATTTGTAACTGGCAGCTCATCCTAGATGTAGGCTTGCTTCATTGAAAGACTGATACTACAGTTTATTACAGGAAAAAGTTGCGTGCTTGGACAATATGATGCCAGGCTTGCAGTTGACCCCCACAACAAATACAGAATTCAGGTAGCAATGTGCATTAGTCGTTAACATCATATTAAAACTTTTAAGGTCTCCCTAATTCCTCTATGCTTGGAACTTCATTTCATCTGTGTTCACTTAACTCATCTTCCACTTGTGATAGACAAAACCTTCCATGGGCATGGTGATGTGCATGGACTTCTATTTTCTAGTGGCCTTTTAAGAGAGTGGTAATTCTCAAAATCCTACCTAATCTCTGGAATTGCTTCTTGTGCTTATGAGGTATTATATTTATTATGTTACACTTTTTACTCCTTACTGCTGGTCTTGATCTACTTTTTTGTGTACAAGTACGCTTCTCTATGCATATGCTCTAACAAGGATCTCATACTGGTTGAAACATTTAAAATAGCTTTGATCGTCTAGCAGATAGAAAGCCACTTCATAATAGAAAGAAACTAATCTCTGTCCTCATTCGAGATACACAATAATAGTAATTTATGCCTGAAATTTTCTCTATAGGAAGTATTATTCTTCTGTTTTTTTACCTCTTTACCTACAATTACTGTAGCTTTTCCCTCAATCTTTTTTTTTAACATTAAATTTTTGTTTTTAATAGCTGAACAGCTTAAGTTACCTGTGGAAGTTCATAGTTCTAGATATGACCAGCTAGAATCATCATGTTTGATCATTTGCTTTTATTTCAATTTGTCTTGTTAGATTGCCCTTTTTTTTTTTGAATTAGCTTCATGATTATTCCAGGCAAGATGCTGGTTTGAGATGGGTTCTGTTTTTCCAAGACACAAATGGACTTCTATTCAAGGTCAATTTCTTCAATCTGCCATTTCTTTTGTCAATATATGTTTTATTATTGGTAGGGTTATGCTCTGTCTGACAATGGATTGAGGTGATGAGTGTTTGCTTGCTTGAGTGTAGGCAATTCCACCAGCTCTGGGTGTGAGTGCGACCAGACAATACCATGTGAACTCTCTGGCTGTTCCACGCAAAGCAAAAGAAGCTATTGGAGGAATTGCCAAACTTACTCATGCTGATGGTATTTTGCTATTCTTTTAGACACATATCTTCATTGTTTTTGTCTCACAATGTCAATTCGTGCCATGGCTGTCTTTGTGTAGAAGTTATTTTCTGGGGCTTTGGCTGAAGCTCTTTTTCATTTGGCTGTTTGTTTGTAACGGTATGTAGTTTGGATGTTGCACTTGGTTATTCTGATGAAGAATCTTTGGACGTATGTTGTTACAGCTGTTGCTATTGTCTTGCCTCTAAAGGTTGATTGCCTTAGTGCTTGGCCGTTGATAGTATCATCTGGTTCATTTAGTTTGACCATGAATTCTCACTTATTATGCATCAACACTTGCATCTTTCTGATTCATATTATAGGTGCTGCCATAGTAATCAACATTCTTAGCCGATTTGTCAAACCTCAAAATCCTATGTCTCAGTGAGGTGATCTTATCCGACTCCAGTCACTGATATGCTAGCAATGAACCCCTTGATGAGTTAGTAAAGGCCACCCAAACTGCCAATATATTAGATTTAATGCATCGGATGGTTAGAAAAAAAGTTGATGAGGATTGGGAGAGAGATTTGTGCAAAATATTCAATTCTCTCATGCTAAACAACATTTCAGGAGTATTTTCCCCTGATGAAACTGAAAACCCTAGTGCTTTGAATTGATTCATTATGCTGTGGTATCTTTGTAATTCTCAAATTTTATCAGTTACATCAGAAATTTGTCTCTCATCAAGTCCAAGGCATGTCACGCTAAAACCAGATTGCCAGTATAATGGCATCCCTCGGGAGTAAGAAAAATTAAGGGTTAAGTATTATTTCTCTCCCATTGCATGTGCAGATAATGCAAAGAGTTGCCAGCACTCTAATCTAGTTGTGAAATCTTTTAATTATGTTGGTAAGTGGAAATGTTTTAGAACTTTACTATGATCACCATAATATTGCTGGTGGATCCTGGTCTCTCATTGACAATAATAACTTTGTCCTCCATGTATAAGTAACAAAGCCATTGTCACTGGCCCATCAATAACAGGAACGAAAATTCTACAGTTACATGCATGTTTACATGAACATTACCAGTAAAGCAATTGCTCTGTCTTACTTATTACATATTTTATCATCTAAAGGACATGAGACCTGGGAAAACATTATGTTTGCTTAGCTCAAAAAGAAAGAAAGGAAAGAGGGGGAGAGAGAGAGAGAGAGAGATATTTAAATTTTTGACACTCCAACCCCTTCCCTGAGTTGTAGGGGTCATGTTTCATGTAAAGCCATATTTTTCTATCTGATATAAGATTCTTGCCATTACCTTTTTCTATAAACTTGTACATTACCTGTGAAAGTTACCATGGTTTTCATGTAGAGAATGTTGATTATATTATAGGCTTTAATATTCATCAACAAATAAAATGGCTTCAGGGAGGACGATGGTTATCAATGTGGAGTACAATCAGCTTGATCCACTGCTTAGAGCAACTGGACATGAAGATGGAGATGTTAATGATGAGACTGGCTATTCTCCTTTCCCAGGAAACATAAACCAGGTAAGCTTCTGGAACAAACTCATCATTTGGCTGAGCGAACACACAACCTATCAATGTAGGATGTCTGTTTCCGATATTGATGTTCTCAAAATTTCTGGTTTACTTTATTGGTCTTTGTTATCCATAAAATTGAAATGAGTGATCTCGTGGAAAATTCACTCAATCTTTTCAGCACCTGATGAAAATCTCACTGGTAGTTTTCACAATGTCTTCCCCATACCGGCAGGCATGGGAAGGGGTGGATATATCTTGTAAAGTATCTCCATAGAAAACTACTACCATTTCTCATATTCATAAAATTTGGTTTCCTGAGAATCAAAATGCAGTGGTGTGGAACTTGGTAAGGAGTAGTGTCTTGTTTCTTCCCATCTCCCCCCATCTTCCTCTTTCTGTCTCTGCGGAACGACACATGCTGGACTCTAGGTGTTCACCCATCGAATTATATCCTCATCATAAAATTGTTTAGGAATCTGATGTCTGCTTGCTCTGAGTGTACGTACTTATTGAGTCCTTCCACATGCTAGAGCACGCTTTTGGGTTGTATGCACTAACTCGGTATCAGAGCTTTTTTTTAATTGGTTTTTACTTAAAATTTGTCATCAGGCTTGTTTTTATTTTGCAATGGGTCGTTGAGGCTTTGTTGTATTCATTTTAGTTGTGTCATTGTTCCTGTTTGTCTAGGTTTAGCATTCAACCCTTAATTTTTTCTATTGAAAAAATGAACCTTGAAATATTTGGTCACAAAACAGCAATTCATTATTTGATCATGCGAAACTTGGCCATGCATTTTTGTCAAGCATTGTTATTATAGATAGATCCTTCTCCTAGAGGCTAGAGCCCATTGACAGGAAAACGAATTTCAACTTCTTCTGGTGTATTCATGGCTCCTTATTCTGTGCTATGCGTGTGAAATTGGTTGGCTTAATGGACTTTTTTTTGTTTTTTCTCGGGGAGAAGGGATCCTGACATGTCCATATCAGTTGGATGTGTGCTTAGTTACGGGTATATGTACGTAGTGAACCTTTCGATCTGGTAACTTAAGTTCTGGGGTTGGTTACTTCAACAAAAACATCAAAAAGAAAATTTTGGTTCATCTTTTATCTCAATTTTTTTTGAACCACCAATCTAGCAACTTGTATTCTCTCTTTTGAAATGGAAATTAGCTGATATTTCACGATACATTTTGGCTATGTTGCACATTCTTGTAAGAGAATTGCTATATGCTTAGGCTTAACTCGTAGTTTTCTTTTCTTTTCAGTTGATTTTGGAACTTGGTCCTTACCTTGAGGAGCTCACAAAAACAAGAGGTGCTATTAAGGAGTTTGTCAACCCAAAGTGAGATCCCTTTTATTAAATGAATTTTTGTTCTATTTGTGCATTGATTTCAATTGTATACATGATGGCCTGCCAATAGAACAATACAGGCATTGTTGTATTATATGAATGGTGGTTGTAACTCTGAATTTCTAGAGAACTGAGCGGAATATAATAATTCATGTTACTAATTGGTTAATCAGCTAGTCACAACTCATGTGTACTCGCATGTGTACTATTTTCCATTTTGTACTTATGACAGTCTAGCATTGGGGAAATGCTTATTTTGCTCACAGAATGTTGTAGGAATGATTATAGCCTAGAATAACATAAAACATTAAGCTGCTTTCTTTTGGACTCCCTGAAAAGTTAGATTTAGCATGTAGTTTTATTCATGTTGAAAAAATTGTTAAATCATCCAAAGCATAATTCAAATATATTCAAGTGTAGATTTATATCTGACATTGCAAATATGTGCTTGTTCTGCTTTTTGATGATTCATTCTATCAATCTCACTGCAGATACAAAGATGCTAGTAAATCTTCATTTAAATCCTCAACTCGACTAGAATGCATGATGCAAGACTATCCAAAAACTTTGCCTCCATCGGCAAGGGTCGGATTTACGGTAACTTATGCTTTCCTGAGAGAGGGAATGGATTTTCAGCGAGCTAACATCACTCAATCTGATCTTTTCCTTCAACCTGTGTCTTAGATGGACTTGGTTTTTTAAATGCTATCTAATAATAGCTCTTTTTTATGATAGCATATGCAGAATGAAGGTGTTGTTGCTATTATTGTTGCCTGATTGTTAACTCAGCAGTTGTGCTGTGATGTTTAGGTGATGGATACATGGCTTGCTTATGCACCTGTGAAGAACAACCCTGAGGATGCTGCTAAGGTAGGAATTTCATAACAACCCTTTATATAATTAGTCTTTTAAGGAACTCGTGGTACAGTACATTTCTTGATTCATATCATGAGGATTTTATGAGGTCATAAATCGAACGAAGCAGACTACTCTGCTTTTCATCTCCCCATATGCACTTATTCATAGCTTATTATGCTGTCAATTTATGCCCTGCATGCAAGAGCTTCTGAAAGATCAAGTGATACACCTTGTCTGATATTTCATTGAAAGAATAACAACAATTGTAAATGACGGTTTGAAAATTTATGGTCAGAGGTGCAATTCCATTGTCATAATCATTGTCTAAAATTTCTTGAAAAGTGTATAATGTATAAGAGATATTTCTATTTGTGGATAGGATTGTTTGATATCGTAGTTATAATTGCCCCCTTCGTCTTCCTGAATATTCCACTGGGCCTGATTTACTCTCATGTTGCAAAGCGCCACAAAGATGGTTTTGTTTTTTCTGTCAACTTTCAGACTTGGAATGGAGTTATACTTGGGTCTTGTTTAGCAACACTAAAAGTGCCCTTTTTTAAGAGATTTTTTTTTTGAATTTTCAAAACTTTCTCAGCTAAACAACAAAATCTGAAAACTTTTTCACATACCCCAATAAAACTCAATCTCAAATCTCAGTGAAACTCAATCTCCTACTAAATATAAAAAAACTCCAACAACTCATCTATTTACACTTTTTTTTTAAACTCCAATAATATTTCAATGATAAAAAATTTCATCAACTCATCTCATCTACTGACCCAATAAAACTCAATCTTCCACCAAACAACTTTCAAATTTCACCCAACTTTTCACAAACCCTCGTAGAAGTCAAACTCCTAAAAATGTTCTCTTAGACATTTGAAATATAAATTTTTTTGGCATGCTAAACAAGGCCTTTGATGTCATATCTAATACATCCTATTCCTACTAAATATGGTAGGATCCATCCATATTCTCTCATAAACATTTTGTTTCATGTATATGAAGGGCTGCAAAAGGCACCACGTATGAGAAGCTCTAGACACAAATTTCAACTAAAAGGGACAAGTACATAAAGATAGAGTCACTCATACGGCCAATCAACTAAATAGTCTTAGGCTGTCAAGCTCCTTTCATGCCCTAACTAGTAAATCCCCACCAAAAGTTTATGGTTAGAATAAGGATGCATCTTTATCAGCATGTAGTAAGATTTGTTGTTGAGTCTTACGCACTGCAAGATTGGTTATACAAGAAAAACATTTGACAAGGAAGCCTGGTGGCTCCAGCCTAGAAAGAAGAGACATGTTTTACAGTGAAATATTTCTCGTCCACTTAATAATCATTTATCTTCTAGTTGATTCATATTAGTCATTGTAAATCTGAATCCATTGAGCGTGGAGCTCTCAATAAACAACTCATTTCATTTCTTTTGGATGGAGATATCTGGTTTCCAGTTATAATATTTCTCCTTGTATTTGTCAATTATTTCCATTCACATGTTTGTAAATATCAATTTTGTTTATTTTTTTTGCTCGAAGACTTATTAGATAGTTTAAGCATTTCACAATTTCGTATCCTTCATCATCTTCTTTTCCTACTTGGGTTCAAGTGAGATCCTGGCTCTTAAGGTTGGATCGGTTTAATTTCTAATCATTTCCTGAATATAACTGAAGGTACCAAAAGGAAATCCATGTCATAGTGCAACTTCTGGAGAAATGGCCATCTATCGTGCAAACAGCCTTATTCTCAGAAAGGTAAGTAATATCTCAATCTTATATGAAATTTTTTAAGCACAATATTGAGATGGCATCTGAGATTGTTGCATTAGACTGGAAGGGGAATCAGGGCATCAAAGTTCTTTTGAAGAATAACTTCTTTCCCAGGAAATCCCACCTGAAACCCTCAGGAAGCAGTCGTGCCAATTGGCATTCATGTGCAGCCTATACTTCATATAGCCTGATTTTCATCCTAACTTTCCAGTTTTTTTAGCCCATCACTTTATGGCATCTTCTTTGAGTGGCTCATCTGGTGCTTCCCTAACAGAGCTGCGGTTGAAATTAAAAGGTCATATCGTTAGTAGTAGGGTAATTGGACATCCGACTTGTACTCTGAACAATCAAAGAATGATAATGCTTCACCAATTGGTTCAGTGACGTGGGGGACTCAGGGGGCTATTTGGGTATCTGAAACATGATCATTGGTTGTCCTGTCTGTTCTCCAATTTAAGTCTATGCATGGTTTACCAAGGTTAATGCTGCTGCACTTCAGCATGTGAGGTGAACAAATGGAAATAGCGCCATAGATTTTACTGTATCATCCTACCATAATTGAGTTCAATTGGTACTTCCAGTTCCACAATAGAAATAATGTGCTTGATAAGGGAGAACATGCATAATACCAAGTTCTACAATGCTTTAAAGTATGTATTGTGTGCAAGTAATCTCTGGTGGATTTGACATGTGGGTGTTTTTGTTGTTGGTAAAATGGAACTGCCTGAATTGCAGTGCAACGTAATCTAAACAGATCTAAACAGCTTCTAGGTTTGGAATCTCTTTCTCTCTCTGTTGTTAAGTATGGGGTTTCCTCTTTCTGTGTCTGCTAGGCTGGTGTCCAAGTTGCCGATCCAGTCCTTGAGGTTTTCAATGGACAAGAGGTAGAAGTCTGGCCTCGTATCACGTGGAAGCCCAAATGGGGTCTTGCTTTTTCAGAAATCAAAAGAAAAGTTTCTGGAAGTTGCACTATTTCTCAGAGGTCAACTATGGTCATCAAGGGCCGTAATGTTTTTCTTGAGGATCTCTCATTGGATGGAGCTCTTCTCATCAATGCCATTGAAGATGCAGAGGTAAGCAAAGACAAGCTGATAGCATGTGGATTTGAAAATGGCAAATCCGTGTCGATCTGTCCTTAACGGCAAAATTTAATACACTTTTTGTCCTAATTTTCCTTGACTGCTCCAAATTTATGGTAATTTTTTAACTTGTGAACTTAAGTCAATTTCCATGCGTGAAGTTACATTCCAGAAACAAGGTTTTTTAATCAGGAATGTATCAGATATTAGCCAAGCACACCCATGACAGCGCCTCTATTTTGCCTAATTTAGTGCGAAATTACTGAACTTCACGTATTATTATTATCATTATGCACTCTCTTTCTGAACCCATTGCCTTTTTCGGACTTAAATTCGTTCTTGATATTTTTTTTCTCCAAAACTTAATTTAGCAGCTGTTTGCATATTCTCTCATGCCGATTTATTTCCTGTTCAGCTCATATGTTTCGACTGTTAGTTGCATTTGTTTTGGCTTTTAAAGTTGATTTCTTTTTTATAAACAGTGTCTATCTTCTACCGTGTTTGGATACAAATAACTGTTAAAGCCTCGTATTCTGTACTGTTTTGAATAAGATGACCTTTTTAAACAGGTAAAAGCGCGGGGTTCAGTGCAGAACAAAGGTTGGGTTCTAGAAAAAATTGATTACAAAGACGCTTCGGAGCCTGAAGAACTAAGAATCAGGGGTTTCAGGATCAACAAGATAGAACAGCTTGAAAAGAATTCCACCGAGCCTGGCAAGTTCTGCTAGGTGAGTCTGAAGTTTTTTGTGAAATAATGAGTTCAGACAACTAAAAAATTTGTACAGTTTTTCCTTCCAATTCTTTTGCCAAAATTTTTAATTTATCTTTCAGAACAGAGTTTGAACTCGTGTTAAATGTGGGGCACAATTCTTTTGACCCCTGTTAGGTGAATAAAGGATAGTACGTGTTGTGTAAACACATTAGGTAACGTGCCATGGTCTGAAGACCTTTTGTTGCCAGTCACTTAAAATGCTTCTTTGCTTTTCTTTCGTTTCAGGGCACACTAAGGTTTGTGTTCCTTTTTTCATTTTTTTTGGGCAATCTTGACTTTCATTTCACATCACAAGAATTATATGGTTGCGGAGTACAAACGGGCCTCCAAGGTTCGGTTATAAGTAATAGGGGCATAAAGCTCGTTAGAGCAATATTAAGATCATGTTTGCATTAGGAATATTATGAAAATTGAGGTAGATTAGAGTTTTATTAAATTTTGAGCAAAAATACAATAAAAAATAGAATTTTATAAAAGTTGATAAAACAGTAAACTACTCCGAACTAGTTTAAAACATCAGGCTTAACCTGCCCCTCTTATAAAGTTTCTTGTTTTTTTTTTTTTTGAAGGATACGAAATCATATTATAAATTTGCCAAGAAAAGCATATTTAGGTGAGCAAGTTTCGACCATAAAATGTTCATTGGACCCACGATTTAGCGTGGCTCCGATGGATGCGCAAACTGTCTGATAGTGCCGACCCAAGGCAATTATTTTCCATAGAATCCTGTTGAGTGAGACAAAAGGACAATATATGGACAGTGGACGCGGCTTCCACACGGAATACAAAGACTGGTCAGCCGAAGAGCCGTATTTTTTTAACCCTTTCGAGTTTCGTCAGTATCTTTAGGAAGTAGTGGCGCTATAAGGGAACACGTGTTATAGACAACAAAGTTGTGGCTGAAATATCTGAATTACTGAAACCATGCCCACCGGCCGTTGCTATCTGATCTGCATTCTCGATCGTTCCGAACACTTCCCACGAAATTTCTTGACAACTACCTTTACCAGCCTAAGACCAGAGAACATCATTGGCACTTTTTATTCCAATCCGTACCCTTGTGTACTGCTCCGTACGTACTGTGGAAGGGGATAAATCTCTCGGAGTACTTTGGCCTATATATATGCACCCATCCACCTAAGCATAACACTTGCCAGCATTTGAGCTAACAAACAGTGAATTCCATATCATTCACGTTTATTTCTTCATCTTTACTTAATTTGCCTTCATGTCTCTCCTCAACGCCAACGATTTGTACCAGATTTTCAGAAAGCTTGACAAGAACGGAGATGGGTTCGTGAGCCTTGCGGAGCTCAACTGGCCTCTCGAAAAAATCGGCGTCCAACTCAGCGTAGAAGAGCTCGAACCACTGGTGGGAAAACCCAGCCTCGACTTTAACGAGTTCTTGTTCTTTTACGACTCCATATCAAAGCGAAGTATCAATAGCATGAGCTACGAAGTACAGGAGGAGGAGGAGGCCGCCGAGGAGAGCGACCTTGTTAAGGCGTTCGAAGTGTTCGATTTGAATGGTGACGGCTTCATTTCTTGCGAGGAGCTTCAACATGTACTGTCAAGCCTGGGGCTGTGGGATGAGAACAGCGGCCGAGATTGTAGAACTATGATTCATGTTTATGACACCAACTTGGACGGTCAACTTGATTTCGAGGAATTCAAGAACATGATGTTTCTTGCTATTGCTTGAATATTAATGTTCATTCGGGAGAATCATCGTCAACCTTGTTTTTGACTTCATGAATCGTGATTCGGACAATGTCTATGACAGACAAATGAAACTTGTCTCAATGAAAAGAGCTTATTATTCCTATTTTTGGAATTATCGGCCCGCCATTATTGGGACATGGCGTTGATCTGCCGTTGACAAAAACACCTTCAATTTTGTCGGTTATATATACATTAGCGGTGGACGATATTCATGATTCACCGACGAGAAGTTGGGGAGCACGAACTAGGTCGTACGTGGTTGTAGCGAATTAGTTTTCTTGCAGTGTCGATCTCTTAATAATGATTAGTCATGTTGAGCTAATCATATAAATGATGTTTCTATGCTTAATGCATGTATTCATTTCTGAGGAATTAGTTGTTTGTTGGCTTATGATTTGGCATTTGTAAGGAAGATATAGAATCCTTCCAATATGATCTTGGAAGGAATGATGGCTCAAAATTCAACAACGGAGCTGTAATATATATATATATTTTTGTAATATCAATATATATATAATGGAAGTCTCGGTCTCCATTTGAAAGATTAATTATTGGCTCTACCACAAAGTTTTGTCGAAAGATCTGCAGAAACTAGCTACCTTTAACGTCAACGTTTTGACTCAGCCCATTATTACCCATATATTATAGGTCTCTTATCTTATCTTCTATTGCACGAAAAACGGGTTGCAATTTACAAACGGCGCCCTTATAAGTTTCGTGTGCTCGGTCCTAATTGGAGGTTTATGATGAAACTTACCAAAGGAAATAAATTAATTACATATGGACTCAGAAAAAAACGAAGAGAACCCAAAAGAGGAATATCGCTGCCATAAATGCATATAATTGCTTGGATGTTTTGAAAACTGGGCAGCCGAACCTGGACCTGAAGCTTTGACATGTACAATATGTTCAGTGCTGGCTAAATTAAGGATTTTATCATTTTCAAATAAGGTCAGAGGATTAAGGGAAATAGAGATTTTCTTCCTCAACGTGTACTATCCTTTAATTAAGATTATCTCTAATAGACATCTCCATCAAATCATGTCCGCATGATGATGATCAGGCGCGACCAACAGGGAAACTGAAAAACTGCACACGCTAATTATTGCTTTCAAGATAAACTATGCAGGTTAATAATTAGGGGCCGGGTCCCATCATGGTTAGACATCCATGCGTCAAACTAGCTAGTGATTAAATATTGTGACAAATACACTTTGCCATCTCGAGACTTTGATCCGTTAGTTAAAATTTTCCGTCGTCGGTTCGGATAGAAATTTATTTTTTGATATGTAAAATTAGGAATTTACTCTCATAAAATAATTAGATAAAAAAAATTACAGAAACAAAATTGTAATTTCGCATGTAATAAATTATTTTTTGTCCAAATTAACTGAAATTTTAAGGGAGTGTGTAAATTGTCTGAAATCATTGGGGAGTGCAATGTGACAAAAATAATATATTGGGGTACAAAGTGTCAAGATCCCTATAATTAAAGGGCGTAAAATATATTTAAATATGAGTTTTGACAAATGAATTTCATCATCCATTCTAGGGGTGTACAGGCGTCGGGTCAGATCCGGTCGGGTGCACGTGGACCTGTAGCCAGTTTCCCAATCCGACCCGTACACCCGGCCCAATCGTATATGATATTTGAGCCCGCCCAAATCTGACTCGATTTGAGTTGGGTCGAGTTCGGTAGGTTTTTTTTTTTTTGGAATTTGAAAATTTTCTGGATTGGTTACCTGGATTATTTTTTAATTCCCCATGAGCTCCAATAGGCATTATTATTTTTGCTAAATGAGCTCCAACACTCGAATATGCACATAAAAATCCAATGGCCAAATGAAACAAGCAGCAGACCCTCAACTTCAAGACCAAGCTCGAGTGTATAAGAGTGAAATCCAAACAAAAGTCATCCTACTGCCAAGGAACGTCCATAGTTTGAATTCCAGTGTTTGTGGTCTTCCTTAGATATCTCTTTAGAAATTAATTTTTTAATATGAGCTATGCCGGATATTTTGTTGGTATTTGTAGGGCTAGTTTTTGTATTTTGTTGTTAAACCTGACATGTACATAGGGGGTACCATCAATTTATGTTCAATTGCATGCAGCAGAAAACATTTTGCATATAATAAAGATCAACGAGTCTTTATAACATTGATGAAAGCTAGTAGCATAAACTTGCCAGCAAGGAATAAAACTGATTGTCCAAATTTGTTTTTGGACTTGTTTTACCTACAGACAAGGAATAAAACCTGTAAGGCATATAGAAGACAGAGAATGAACACAAACCAACAGTAAATAAGTGATTAAGAGGACAGTTAGTGAGTTAAGTGAGAAAACCTCAGTGAACTCCATTGGAGAAGAAGTTAATTATCAAGCAGTTGATGACATTTGCTAGCTAGGTGAAACCAGTAGATAGCATGCAGGCTCATAAAATCTTTAGGGAAAGAGGGGCTCTGGAAGCAAATACTGTCCAAATACAATCTGCTTTAGTGCATTGGAACAATAATATAATTGATTCATTCAAGCTCACATCTGTAACTTTATTCAATATATTTCTCATGTCACCAAAGATACTTCAGGTAGTTATAGTGTTAAACTACTAAGCAGATATGAAGTCATAGATTCTCACTTCACACACTCCAATCAAGAAACTAAGAGAAGGAAGAAAGGTTCTATATAGCTAAACCTAAACTCTAACAACCAGAGCTGATTTGCAGAACACCCAAATGATTCAAGATTTGACACCCTTTGAACGACAGATTGTAAAAAGAAAGCAAATAGATCTTGAAACACCTAAATAAACTAGAACATACCAAACTCTGCATTTTCACCATGATTTAATAATAATTTACCATTTCCTAAACAATGATTACCAGAAAAGTAAAACCACTGACAGAAATTAGAAACACTTATTTGATCATTTTTCTTTGAAGAAAATCAATAAAAGGACAGGCGACCGCATCAACTAAAAAGAAAATATATGTTACCAGAATTGGATGTATCCACTTTAGCTGAAGAATCTAATAGGACTGCACGAACAACCAGTTTTTGGTTGGTGAGGTTTCTGATAAAAACAATGACAAAGAACATTAATTACAGTTTAATCGTTCTAGTTGCACAAGAAATAACAAAAAGGCTCGTTCTATGTTCGAGATAACAAGGATAGATAGAAACATCCAAACCTTATCTTTGGGCTCAGGCCTGAAAGCTTTCTTCACTGCAGAAAACCAGCCCCCTTTCTTCCCCATTCTCTAGTCATTCACCTTTAGAAAATCAAAGCAGAGCAAGAATCAAAAACTCAACCCAAAAGATGTTGCAACGCCCAGGTGCCAAAATCGAAAGATTTCTCGTTGAACAAGGAAACTAGATCAAATTCTTTAGATAATTTTGCAGACACGCCCCTTATAGAGAGAGATAGGAACATAGAACCCCCATAAATGAGGACAAAAATGGACAAACATATCATTGACGAATGCCAAAACAGTAGAAACCCACCTTGAGCTGTATCGCTCCAGATTTGCTAATGGATGGCCATGGAAGACAACAAAATAAGAGAAACAATCGGGAAGAGAAGAGAAGAGGAAGAGGAAGAGCGAGAGAGACTCAACAATCGGGCTGCCGGCTCGGAGGCGAATGAGGCAGACGGCGGCAACTGGTGTCTGGCAAGCAGGTTGAGGCACGGCCGCAGAGAAGGATAAGGAATCGAAGCTTAGGGTTTTGAATCAACTACTCAGTGTGACATGATTTCGGGTGCGTCGGTCGGGTTAAACATATATTTAGGCCCGACCGAAATATAGTCGGGCTGCAGCATTTTGAGCCCGCCCCCACCCGGGCCTGTGTAGAGCCCGACCATATTCGGTCGGTTTCGAGCAGCTAGGTCAGGCGATCCGGGTCGGGTAAAATCTGTACAGCCCTAGCTAACATGGCCTTAATTCAATTGAAAATAGTGAGTGATATTGTTTTTGGTAAAAAATAGTTAGTAATAGATTATGGATATGACCTATTTGGACTCATGGATATAGAGACATAAGTCCCATGGATCGTTTTCTTGTATTCTTGTATTATGAGATCCGGCCCAATCTAAAATACCCAACAAGCTAAACCTCGGACAAGGCCTAGGCAGAAGAACTTGGTGAATTCACTACAGAGCTAGGTTCAGGGTTTTCTTCTTCCTATCTGTTCCCGCTATTTGTTTTTTTTTTTTTTACTATACACGGTGTCATTACGTCCCTCCCCCCTCACTCACCACACTCTCTATCTCCCTCGCGCACTCTCTCTCGATCCCTCAGTCCTCTCTCTTTCTACTCTCTGTCTCGGTGTGCCGGTGCGACGGTGTCTCCTCCTCTTCTCATGACGCAGGCGCAGGTATGGCTAGGTTTTCTCTCTCTCTCTCTCTCTCTCTCTCTCTCTCTTTGTTGGTTTTTTCTAGCAGTTTTGGGGAGGATGATGATTTGTGTTGGAAGTAGTGCTATAAACAAGCCGAGCCAGCCGAGTATTGACATATATGTTGAGAGCTCGAGCTCTAATAAAGCTCAAAATTCCTATTCGAACTCGGCTCATTAAATTTTAAAGAAGCTCGAGCTCGTTTGAGCTTGACACAAATAAACAAACGAGCTCAGCTCGACTCGAGCTCGAGCTCAAGCTCATTTAGTATTTTTTAAATTAAGGAGAATATTTTCAAGATTTGAAATTACCATACTTTTGGCACTCAAAATTTTGGCCTTAATTAAAAAAATTACAAAATAATCTATCTCCACATTACCATGTAATTATGTATAAAAGTTCTAAATTTATTATCTAATGTATAATTAACATAGGCTAAGAGTAGAAACATCTATTCCTAAAGATGGATGTTGCTTTTAGCTTATGAATTACGATAATTCAGTTGCATTTTGACTCGATAAAATCTCAATGGTACATTTGTCATCAAGTATAGATTACTCTATGTCTTAAGGTATACTAAAAATGACCTATTAATTAAATTAGAGTTGCTTCCATGCTTATCCGCTATAAGGAACTCCTCTAATCTTAACCTTCTATGTACAAAATCAAGTTTAGTTATTTATACTTTTGTCAAAATTTGATATATATTGAATATCTAGATCATTGGATCGTAATGATGGAAGTTACGAAGATAAAGATTAGCGGAATTTCTTATGAAAGAATTTTTAACTTCATATTAGCTATATAAATATACGAATGACTATGAATTACTAAGAAAATGTTAAACTAACATGAAACACATATGTTATATAAATTGAAGTAACTAAATTTTTAAGTAAATATAAAATGGTAAAACATGTAATTATCTATATGCGGTTATGACATAGAAAGAAAAATATTTGCACTTGCAGAGTGCTTCAAACTTAAATTAAAATGCATAACAAAATGTATGAATAGATATACATACATTAATATCAAACAAAATGACAACCTATTAAAATATTTTGTTTTATATAAATTAAAAAATATTTAATTACATATGTTATAACAAATATATTAAATCAAGCTTAAACTAAAATGCATAACAAAATATATACTTATATATTCAAAAATGACATATATATATATTTATAAAGTAACTTAACATGATAATATCATAAAAATTTAATATAAACCATAACACATGCATATACATAGGGATATATATAAAGTAAGAATATATAATATATTTTTATTTACATGTATCTTTTTAATATGAGCTTTTAAATGAGCTCAAATGAGCCGAGTTGAGCTTTTACAAGCTTTGTTCATGAGTCTAAATCGAGTCGAGTCAAGTTTAATCGAGTTTGAATCGTTTAATAATTGAGTTAAAATGGTGTTCGATCTTGGCTCGTTTATTAAATAAACTTGAGCTCAAGTCAAGTTATACGTACGTTGTTCATATCGAACGGCTCGGTTTCAGTATTTACAATATGCCTCTAGGTTGGGAAACGTTTGGAACTCCATCTCTTATTATGATTTGTTTGTGGTGATAGCCGCTTAGGACTTCGAATTTTGTTGATCTATTTTGATTTGGATTTTTAGTTTTAGATTAGGTATATCTAGTACGTTGCATAAGGAATTTGGGGAACTACCATGGTTTTAGTTTCTATTTTTTTAGTTTTGGTTCTTTAGTTTCAGGTTTGTCTGTCGTGTTTTTTATTTCTACGTTCTATTGTTTGACTTTGATTTCAATACGATTTTTTTATTAAGGGCAAATTACAATAAAACTAAAGATAGTGCAACACGGTTAAAACCGCAGATCAGAAGCATTCTAGGTATCACTGTAGACCTAGAAGAGATTTCCACAGACAGTGGCGATGAGAGAGATGAGAGAAATACAGCTCTCGTTGAACAAAACCCAGAAAATAAGGCTCCATAGAGCTCTGGAAAAGCTCGAGTTTTTGTCTTCAAAGGTCAATTCCGATGCCTCTGTCACCATCGCCGACTCCATACCTGTCAACTACGAAGATGGCGTCCTCAAGTACTAACCTACTTCTCTAATAATGTCTTGTAGTCTGCAATCAGTTTTATTTATCAAGGGTCTATATGATCAAACATATATGTATGGATATGTTTGTTCATATGTATTTCAGCGTATCTGTGTTAACTGAAACCTTTTGTTTTTTGTCTGTTTATTGGGTTTTTAAGGGGACATGGAACCTTGGAATTCAATGGGAATGGTTGCGACAGTCTGTGGCGTGGTTGAGCGCGTGAACAAGCTTGTCTACGTCCGCGCCCTGCGGGCCAAGTAACCACTCAAACTGCCTTGCACTTCAATTTTAATGGAATTGGACATTTTTTTGCGTTAATTTGTTTGACTTAGGTATGATTGGGATTGAAATGACAATTAGGTACAAGCCAGAGGTTGGAGATATTGTAGTAGGACGCGTTTGCGAGGTAAAACAGAAATGCCCAACTTTGTGTTTTTGTTTGGTGGCCATACAGATTAGCTTTATTGAATATAGACATCACCATTTGTATCTAGATAATTTTGTGGAGGGATTGCCTCATTGTGCTGAGTTTCTCTCTGTTAAACTTTTTACTTCTTGATTTATGAAAGTATCTAATGGTGCAGAATTGAGGAGGTGAAATGATGAAATATTCCCATGTAGTCAGATAAGAATACTTTTAATGGAGTACGAAAGTAGACTATCGAAAACGATGGCCAATGCAATTATCTTCTAGAAATGGTTTAAATAACAATGCAGTTTCTGCCAACTTTATCTCCAATAACTTTTGGTTATATTGCAGTCACTTTTGGCTTGCTACTGCAAAAGAATATGCTAGTAGGTTTTGTCCAAAATGTCGTGGGAATATGATTTTCTCATCTTAATGTGTGATCAAGTCCGGGAGAGGGGTACATAATTTTGGGTATGCTAGGACTACTAGTTTAAAGGGGCAGAGGAAAAAGAAGAAAGAAAACCGTACTCATGAATGTGTGTTATGACTTTACTGTTTTTATGCTGTTATGTTCATTAACAAACCATTTATCCTTCTTAATATGGTGAAAGATATATAGCCCATATATATTATATACTATTTGAATCAAAACTCATAATAAGTTCACGAATGCATTTCAGTATTTCACATTGGTAGGTATTTTTCGTTTCCTCTCTCTCTCTCTCTCTTAACCGTGCTTGTCCAGGTTACTCAAAAGCGTTGGAGGTTGGACATCAATTATAGCCAGGATGCAGTTTTGATGCTTTCTTCAATGAACTTACCCGATGGTATCCAGGTATCCCTTTAATATTAAACTTCATAATGTTCATCCATTGTGATGTGTTTCTGTTATAAAGCATCCAATCCTTAACAGTTATAAATTGTTTCCAAAGTGCCATTTAGACACATCTAAAGATACATACTAGTTGGTTATTCATCACAGTTTCCCAAAACTAGCTACAATTACAGCTTTTTTTTCTCTGTGTGTGTGTGTATTTAAGAGAAGAAAGTAGAAAGAAACTTGTGAATAGATTCAGTTGGCACAAGGGAGTCAGACAGTTGAGGTTCTGAAACATCTATTAATGAACTTTACCTCTTTGACATCCATACATTAATGTAGAAGTGGAGAAAGATATGCGATTGACATATAGATGTCAAACAGTTCAGGTTCTTAAACATCAGTTAAGGGCAAACTTTACCTTTTGGACATCTTGTACCTTAGTATTTCACATGCATATTTGTGGTTATAAGTCGTGGTACAGTGGAAAATCATCTGTCCAGCTGTCTGATATTTTGAATCTGATGGTGCTTATGCAACGATGTGTCGTCTGTGGTTGTGAACTAAGTAATACTGAGGCAATTTGAGGATATTATTTTTGCTATAGCTTTAATGGCTTGCATCAAGCAATATCAAGTCAGTTAGTCCTTGTGACCTTGAAATCTTTTATGTTTATAAGTTGAGCTAAACTACTTGCTATGTTTGTGCCCTGGATAAAGTTGCAAGCCTTACTGATGCTCTACCCAATTTGGTTCATAGAGGCGGAGAACTGCTTTGGATGAACTCAACATGCGCAGTATTTTTAAAGAGGATGATGTCATTTGTGTAAGTCCTCTCATACATATTATTGACCTATTCCTGAAAGAACAAATCCTTTGTCAATCTCTTGTGGAAAATAACGCTTCTTTTGCAGGCTGAAGTTCGTGGTTTCCAGCATGATGGCTTACACCTCCAAGCAAGAAGTCAGAAGTATGGCAAGGTTCGTCCATTCATAATTATAAATCCCTATATTCAGATGTAAAAAGGAAAAAAATGAGGAAATAATTTTTGAATGGCTCATTTTGCCTGGACAAAGTCAGAGAAGGAAAGTCTTTTTTTCTCCAAGTAAATCAAAGAGAAAAGAAAGTTGATGCAGAAGAAAAAAAGGTTTAAGAAGTTCATGAGGTTAGGGATCTTAAAAATGAAATTCTTGAGGCAAAGAAGAAATTTACCTAAATTTGGTTTATGTGATAGGCTCCCAAAAGCTAGAAAGTAAGTGTAATCTGTTGATCTCTGTTATTGCCAGAGCTAGAGTGGCAGCTTTTAGAGCATTCTAGGCGTGTAAAGCTTCTCGTTTGCATGATCATGTGATAACTCCTAAAGCAAACTAAAGGTTCTTTGTGTGTTATAGATTTCATTCTATTAATTGAATATGTCGACATCTCATCAAATAACTGACTCTTCTGGACTTTTGGGTTATCTTTTTTGTGGTTATTATTTATGTTGTTAGTTCAAAGCATCGTCTTTACCATTGATGTTTGCTACAATTACTATCTCTAGTAATGTTAGTGTTTTGCATTACAGCTTGAGAGGGGCCAAATGCTCACAGTTCCTCCTTATCTAGTTAAGAGACGCAAGCAGCATTTCCATCATCTAGAACAATACGGTGTGGACTTAATATTTGGCTGCAATGGATTCATCTGGGTTGGCGAACATGTTGAAGCCAGAGATGATATGGTAGAGGATCAGGGGAATAAACCCGACTGGCAGAATGTTAAATCTAACATAAATCTAACAGAAACATGTCTCTTGAAGAGCAAGAACGAACTTACACTCCAATAGAGACGAGGCAGAACATATGTAGAATTGCAAATGCCATCCGTGTATTGTCTATTTTAGGCTTCAATATAACCATTGAAGTGGTCCTGGAGACTGGCCAACTTGAGCAGCTCTCTGAATCTTGATATTCATGAGATGCTTGGTTCAGAGTTCTGTGTTTTGGTTGCAGAGGGAGAGGCTGAACGGAGAAGCTTAACGAAAAAGAAGGGAGATCCTAGTATCTCAATTATGGCTGTGTTTAGAGAAGCTTCCCCCTCTACTCTGTCCCCATTGGTTTTTTAATAAACTGAACAACATACAAGTTAGTGGGAGTTTGTTGTCTAGTAGAAAGGATAATCGTATAGCATACACAATTGTATTTTGTCTAGATCATGGCAATTATTTATGCTGCTAAGTTGACAGATATATGTTGGTGTTTGCCTTGGACATCATGGAAAATTACCACTATATTGGAGATAATTTTGGGGATTGCTAGAGAAAATGAGGTCGCCGGTCACATTGGATCCAATCAAATTTGTTTTGAGCATCTCATACCATTTTTCTTGCCTTGGGCATGTTGAGAGAAGAAATAAAGTGAATGTCATGTCACTCTCCTACTAACAAGGAAAGTCAATTGGAGATTAAAAAAAAAAGATAAAAAAGGAAAGGAAATTTGGAAAAGTTCGAATAAAGGCTTTCCGATATAAATTAGTGCAAAATTTCCTCCACTCGTGCACTATCTCAAAAAGGGGTTGAAAGAACAATCCTATAACTAGATGTAAACACTAGATGTACGATACTGTCGATTTTCCAAAAGAGAGAAAATATCGTAGTCTTAAATATGAAGTGGTCAACAGCCTACATAGTAACATTCCAGCACCTTCTCTTACCAACACGAGTTCTAGAATTACCACTTGTATTGTATCAAATAAGTTCCAGACCATGTGTCATGGTAAACAAGGGTGCAATTTCTTCTTTTTGTGTCTAACATCTATCATATTCCATCTACAATGGAAAACTCTGAGAATCTGCGAGTCCCCTGTTTGGTTCTGAGAGAAGATCGAATCAACATAAAGTGAAACTCTTAGGTATATTTTTTTTTC
This sequence comes from Morella rubra, assembly GCA_003952965.2. Classification (NCBI taxonomy): domain Eukaryota; kingdom Viridiplantae; phylum Streptophyta; class Magnoliopsida; order Fagales; family Myricaceae; genus Morella; species Morella rubra. The sequence continues at coordinate 16,112,049 of CM025856.1, read as the reverse complement.
TTTTTTTTTTCTCAGGAATAATAGTGGCATCAGATATTCGAAACAAAATTAAGGCCGATTAGTGAATTAGCAGCACAACTCGAGACTTTCAAGAACTAGAGTTCGTCTTTCGGAGGTGTTTGCAAGCATTGTTCATCCCAGTAGTATGGGAACTTCAACTTTGCTGCAATGTGAGGCATGAACCAGTCCTCGTATATAAACCTGAAAGCGTCAGACGTGCAAGTTTTTCCTTAGAAACAAAGGAAAGGAAAGCAACTTTGCCCTCTTTCAGACTAGGAAAGGAAAGCAAATATATACAGCATTCTCATAGCGATTAATATCCAGTCAGGAAGAGTATATGGGAACAGATTACATACACTTTGACTGGCGGACGGGATAGAATGACAAGCATTTGCAAATCTTCATGTTCATTAGTATTTTGTACCTGAAGTAGCAAACAATAATAATCACTAATACCAGAGAACAATTTAGAAATTGCCAACATGACACAATGAGAGGTGGGTGCCAAGACATCAATATAAGGTCCCTCATAAAAGAACTCATAAGCATAGATGAAAAAAAATATAAAAATAGACCAGTGCATGCATGGAACATGTTTATTTATGAGTTTCTTGAGGATTAACAAAATCTTTTAAATTTTACAAAATTGGTGAATAAAAATGAATGTCAACTACCTCAATACTGCTCAAGCAACAAATCAGCAAAGTCAAGAGGACTCAAGCTTGACATCTTATAAGAAAGAAAATCCCATCAACCATGTGCATAAATCAATATATTAATAACAGCATTTCAAATCAACAATTTTCTGCAACTGGCAACATGAAGCCAACTCCAGCATACTGAGTGGTGTCATTTTATCATGAGTATGATTTTCTTATCTAATCATTGATCAGTCTCCCTGAATTCAAGAAGGACAAGAAGCGCCTCCTGAAACAGACAAAGTTCTGCTTTTATCTTCTATGCTCTTCCAACACAATCTTTTGAACCATTATCATTCGAATCACGGTGATTTTGTTACTTTGCATCTCCTTATAGAGCAACACTGAGGTTTTGTTGCAACTTCAGACAATATTCCATTTATTTTGATGTAATTTATTACCACGTACAGTGAACAAATCATAACCAAGCTCCACTCTGTATCCCCCATCCTCTTTAGCTCCTTCCCTTTTTATGAACATCAAACTCTGTTCATGTACTTCATTTTTTTTCCCACTCAAAATGGTATACATGGATTTACAACATTTGTCTCCAATTGTTTGTCAGTAGCAAACATACAATTATTTAAATCATAAGCAATATAGGGCGTAGCTATTAGAAGACAATAAATATAGAAGCGTTTACCTGATGAGCATCGTTGACAGGGACATGGAATGTGCTATTAGCATAAATTTTAAATTCTTGAGGCTGTCCAGGGTACTTCTCATGTGAACTTGATGCAAGATACAGAGTGCCACTTCCCTTTAGGACAACAAAAACTTCTTCACAGGAGTGCCTGTGAATTGGTGTGCCTGATCCTGGGGCAAATGTTTGAAGCCATACTTCAACCTGCAAAAACAAAAAAACTCAATTTTGACAAAACGAGTTTTGACAGCTGTAACTGGGTGGTTTAAAGAGACTAAAAAAAACATTCAATCTAATGCAAGGGATGCACACCTTCAAGGAAGTGAGAGTTTTGGTTTTGTTGGAAATTACTAACATGATAGGTATATTATCAGAAACATTTCGCTAATACATTCACAAGATGATCAGGATATGAAGCACATTATGAGGTTGGTGCATGGTTTTCTTTAAAATTCTCCTGTTCAAGGTTTTAGTCTGATTGTTGCGGTAAAATAAAAACAACTTGAAACTAGAGACAGAAGAAATAGTAAATTCTCAAATGAACTTTGGTCATTGGATACCTCTCTCATCCCATGAATGACTGAACCTGCAACAGTTATGTGGGACAAACCTCCCCTTCCATAGTCATTCTGTGGAAGCTCAGTAATATTTCTTACCAGTGGTAATCCTGTGTCAACAGTGGAAAACCCTTATTTATGTCAAGCAAAACATTTAATCAATCTGATATGTGCCACGCTTTTTCACCAGAGTGCAATCTAAAGGACATTGAGAATTTGAGAACACAAACTAAGAGAGTAAGTTCTGGCTTTGTCATGCTTCTTGTCCAGTTCTTGCCACATACAACGTAAAACATAGACAGAAAGATGCATAACTAGCATTACAGCTTTGTTGTGATCTCAAAATCCCTTTTTTTTCCCTGATAAGCATTGCACAATTCCAAACTTTTCTTCCTCCTTTCTCTTAGTATGCCTGAGAAAATATTCACCTTTTGTTGTCTTAAAGAAAAATAGAAGTGCATAGACAATTTGGTGACCGTTAACCTTAAAAGTTAATTGACTCTTCTAAATTATCGGGCGGAACAAAGTGATAAAGAAATTGAGAGTCGCACCAAATGATTAAACCCTATAGAATTAGACTCCAAAAAGCTGTCCTTACCTATCAGGCATAAATCATAAATCACGAATCCCAATTCCCAGTACCCAAATGCATGAACCAACCACCAAAAGCCCAAAAAACAAATACCCAGACATTAAAAACCACTACAATTCTAGTCTTGGAGATCACAACAATAAATTCCCACTATAGAAGTTTAAAAGTAACAAAACCAGCCATTCTGCTCAAGTAAAAGAAATTAAAAAACAAAACAAAATAGGTGTTTCTGCACAGTAACCGCCGAGATCAAGCAATGGAAAACGAGAGAAGTATAGTACGCATCTGTGTCAAACAGATAGGTGAGAAAAAGTAAGGGCTACTCACCCTTGATCGAGCAATGGGAAGCCTCAGCTATGGTAGTGAGTAAGAGCGAGATAAAGAAGAATGAGAGACAAGGACTGGCCATTTTCTCTCAGAAAGTTCTCGCTCGGGAATCCTCCGTTCCTTGTTTTATAGCCCAGGATGGCACGTCGCCTAGGATCATTTTGGCTGGAGAGACGGTTACTGTGGTATACAAACAAACAAGGGAAGCTTCTCGTTGGCTTTACCGAATATAATAAACTCGTTTGATTCTGTGGGAACCATGAGTTGCTTAGTCGGCATAGGCGAGGCAACAGTATGTTACGGCGAAATTCTTTTAGGCATTTGGATTAAGGTCATCATTCTGATGTGTGTTTTTTTTTTGGGGTAAACTCATAGTTAGCCCCCTATGTTTGGGTAAAAATCAAGTTGCTACCCTTATTTTTCAATCCAACAATTTGAGACCCATAACTTTCAAAACCTATCAATCTTCGCCCCCCGTCTAAATTAGACGTTAAATCAAACGGAAATGCATGAAAAATGACCAAAATGCCCCTCAAAATAAAATTACTAAAAAATTAAAAAAATTCATTAAAATAAAAAAAGATATTTTTTTAAAAAAAATAATATTTTTAAATAAAACTATTGAAAATCTATTTCAATAATCTATTTATTTTTAATTTATTTCTTAAATTTATATTTTTTTAATTTATTTTTTAAAATTTAGCCTTGGAGGGGCATTTTGGTCATTTTGCACGATTTTCCGTCGGACTTAACGTCTAATTTAGACGGGGGGCGAAGATTGATAGGTTTTGAAAGTTATGGGTCTCAAATTGTTGGATTGAAAAATAAGGGTAGCAACTTGATTTTTGCCCAAAATAGGGGGCTAACTATGAGTTTACCCCTTTTTTTTTTATGGGTAAGCAGGGAAGGGAGAATAGTCAACAGTAATAAATTAAAAATTATAGTTTATACAATTATTAATTTTTCAATATTGGCTAATGTTTTAAAAATGGTTGAAACAACTTTTAGTTTTTGGTGTTATTTAATAGTGTTTGATTTTAGTGTTTGGTAAATTAAAATTTTATCGTAATTATAAAAAATTTATTTTTTTCAATTTTTATTTATATTTTTAATTTTTTCTTTTAATTTTTTCTTTTAATTTTTTCATTTTTTATATCCAAATTTTAAGATATCTTAAAATTTTGACTTCCAAACGTAGTAAATTAGAGTTTATCGTATTTCTTTAAAATTTTATTTAAAATAAACTCCTGTGTGAAGAAGAGTGACTGAAAAAAAAAGTTACTCCTACAAATGGCCGTATGCCATCAGCCATCAGCCATTTTATAATTGACAAGACTAATTTTTGGTGGTTTATTTCAAACTTTGCGTTTGCCTAAATTTTATTATTCTTCCCTATTCAACTATTTTCAAATACCTCATTACATTTTTCAGGCGGTCGAAAATATTTTGTGCAAAAAGATATACATCCATATAAAACAAGCACACTCAAAGTAAAAACCTTCAGACAAAAGAAATTAAATTGTTTTTTAAAAAAATTGTAATCTTGTAAAATATAGTTCGGGTTCTTTTTTTTTCTTTTTTTTATAATTGAAATTATTACCTGAGGTACTGTTTATTTTCCTAATATTTTAAGGCATGAAATTTTTAACAAAATAAATATATTTAAAATTTTTAATTTTTACATATACACTTCACCTTTTACAAATTCTAATAAATCTTAATAAAATAAAAATTCTCAAAATTTTAAAAGTATTCCTCAAAAAAATTTTTTTGGCAAACAAACGACCCTGACAACGTAACAATTGGTAACACGTCGGTGTCGTAGTTGAAAGTTAATTTCTCTCCTTCGTAACCTCAGTCGCCACGACAATCTTAAACCTTACCCTTCTCTGAACCTGAGTTCCACCAGATCCGGCTCCAGAGCTCGGGCTCTCCTCCGGCGACCAGAGACTGCCACTGAAGAGAATCTCACCGGCAGGTCATTCTTGTTTTCAACTTTGCTCTTACTATTAGGGAATCAGGGTTATTAGCTGATGATATTTTGACACAACGTTACCTCACGCTTCAACTTTAACGCAACCCAATCTTTTCGTTCGTTCGTTGGTTTCGGTGCGCCTTCCCTCCCTTCTCTCTGTCTCTGTCTCTCTCTCTGTCTCTCTCTCTCTCTCTCTCCGTGAAGATGCAAATTTGACTTGAAAAACTATGGAAATTGCGTTGGAGATGGAAACTCGAGCATCACCGTGGTCGAAAATGGCGCACATTTCTCATTGTCTTTTATCCTACGTCTTTCTCTATTGTATTTCTGTTTGTATTCGTGCAGGAGTGTTTGATTGCTAAAGAATTTGGTAAAAGCTGCCGATTTCTTGATTTTTGAAGAAAATGTGAATGTGGATTCTTCCCCAAATCGTTTTCTTTGTTTTTGAAGTCGAGCTCCGAATGGGTCTGCTCGAATTGTTCGGATGGTTATACTCGAGCTCGAGCCGAGTTTGATCTTCCTAGATTTTTGAACACCATTTCTAAAGCTCGATTCGAGTTCGAGCCGAGCTCGAGCTAGTGTATTCTGTAGTCGATCCAAGTTCGAACCGTCAGTAGTCAGCTCGATTACAGCCATAATTTGACCCATACAATAGACCGTGGTTATGCATTTTATTGTCAATGCTTCGGAGGTCATTGTTTATGGAGTTGCATCCGTTCTTCTTGTACGGTTTTTTCTGATCCTAGCAATAACCACTGTCAGTCTGTTAACTAAAATTATTTTGTGGTGGAAGAGCATAAGTTTTGACCATTGGCAATAAATGGTCTCCATGCAGATTCGCTGATACGAGGAACTGTTGAAATATGACAATCAGAAGCTATGCTGGCATTGGAAAACCTGGTTTTTTGCTTGTACATTCAGAGTTACCTGTTTTGACCCTTCTTAAACCAAAGTCAAGTTCTTTATCAACTCTTAAGGTACCAGGTAACCACCAGAGAAGAAGAGGGTTATGTACAAGATTTCAGTACTCTGTTGCTGATAGAAAATCTGAGTCTAGTTCTGGGGATTCATCAAGGTTGAAGCCGGGTACTGTCCGTTTGGGTCGGAAACAAGGAGGTTCCTCGTCCCTGTATAGTCGTCCTAGTTTATCAGACATGAAAAATGACAGAATAGCAAATCGTGCCAGGGTTTATGAGTTCTTGAGAGGAATTGGCATTGTTCCTGATGAGCTTGATGGGTTGGAGCTTCCTGTGACAGCTGAAGTCATGAGGGAACGTGTGGATTTTCTTCATAAATTAGGTCTAACAATTGAAGACATTAATAATTATCCACTTGTTCTTGGCTGCAGTGTGAAGAAAAATATGATTCCTGTTCTTGATTATCTTGGAAAACTGGGAGTTAGAAAATCCACAGTCACTGACTTCCTGAGAAGATACCCCCAGGTTCTCCATGCTAGTGTTGTTGTTGACCTTGCTCCAGTGGTCAAGTATCTTCAGGGGATGGATATCAAGTCCAATGATATTCCTCGAGTTCTAGAAAGATATCCAGAGGTGATGGGATTCAAGCTTGAGGGGACCATGAGCACATCAGTGGCTTATTTGGTTGGAATTGGGGTTGCGAGGCGAGAAATTGGAGGGGTTTTGACGAGATACCCTGAAGTTTTAGGCATGCGAGTAGGCAGGGTGATCAAACCTTTTGTGGAGTATCTTGAAAGCTTGGGAATTCCAAGATTAGCTGTGGCTAGGCTGATAGAGAAGCGACCTCACATCCTTGGTTTTGGGTTAGAGGAGAGGGTAAAACGAAATGTTGAATCCCTTTTAGAGTTTAAAGTTAGAGAACCATTACTTCCTTCTGTAGTAGCACAGTATCCTGAGATTATAGGTCTTGAGTTGAAACCAAAGCTTTGCAATCAACAGAGTTTGTTTAATTCGATCATTGGTATTGATCCTGAGGACTTTGGCCGAGTTGTTGAGAAGATGCCCCAGGTTGTTAGCCTCAGTAATACTCCTGTTATAAAGCATGTGGATTTTCTGAAAAGTTGTGGATTCTCCTTGGAACAAGTTAGAAAGATGGTTGTGGGGTGTCCCCAAGTGCTTGCTTTGAATCTTGATATAATGAAGCTTAACTTTGATTACTTCCAAATGGAGATGAAAAGGCCTTTGGAAGATTTGGTTATTTTCCCTGCATTCTTTACGTATGGTCTGGAGTCTACCATAAAACCGAGACACAGGATGGTTGCAAAGAAGGGGCTAAAATGTTCTCTTGCATGGCTTCTAAATTGCTCTGATGAAAAGTTTAATGAACGAATGAGCTATGATACTATTGACATGGAGGAGATGGAAGCAGAGCCATCATTCGACATGAATGCACTAACAGGACCAAGGCAGGATGAGTCAGCTTCTGATTATGATGAGGACAGTGATGATGACTATGCATAGAATTAGGAAACAACTTCAGCCAATGGTATGCGGTGGAAAATCTTCTCTTTCCCAAATTGGATCTCCATGGAGACAGTTTAAATGGAATGTATTATTCACTTGGAGTAAATCAAAATGCTTTTTTTTCCCCCTTAAATTGTTGAGTGTTCATATACCATGGGTCAGAGTCTGGTGCTGGCATTTTCTAGACGTCCCTTTTTGAGGCTCTTGCCGAGTCCAAGTATGTCATCCAAAAGTATGCATACAAAGTGCCTGGGAAAGCAAAATTGATGTCGTAAATTTTGAGTGCCCCAAGGACTGATGATGTGGCCTTTTTACTTCAGTCCGCATAGCTGTAAGAATATTGGGAAAGAAAGCAAGTCAAGGTTAGTTGACAGATTAGGTGAAAGAGGAGGAAGATAGGGAGTGTATGTCCCAGATTCCAGAAGATATGAAAAACCATCCTTTGATTCATCAAAGGGGAAGTAAATGCTTCGTGGCAAAGGGTTGATTTTGTCAAATGTGAGGAGGAAGGGCTATAATAGGAAGGACTGTATAATAATCTTGGAAGTGAAAGACTTTTCTGAAATCAAGTGTTGCTAAGACTACAATGAGCTTGTAATGAAGCTCTAGCGTCCACTCTCACTTCTCTACCAAGTCCCTGCTTTTCGTTGGTCCTGGTAAACAACCGTTTAATGGGTCTTTTACTTTCTCATTAGATGCACATCTTAGACAAGATCGTAGCAGATGCTGCCATCCGAGATGCTTTTGAATGAGCATCACAAAAAGGATTGGCAAATACATGCACTTTTTATATTGCTTTGTCTAGGACATAGATTTGGTGACATATTAAGGTCTCGGTCTGGAGAGCCTTAGGAGTTGTGGTTGAGCCATATGATCATTACAGGTGATAGGATTCTATCCTTGGTCCATAACCATATTCTAGTCAGGTTCTTTGTTCTCTGGGTTTTTTAAAATGATCTGCAGCAGCCAGTTATAGCAGTCTTCTACTCGTTCTCTCTCTCATGATTTTGAGCACTGAAATGAATTTTTCTTCCCTTTTCTTTTTTTCATTTTCCAGTCAGACGCAGATGGAATGGGTATTCAAGTTGTACATGCTGCTTCTGGTTGCATTTGGGGTTTTGTATGCAAAGAGGAAGAGTGCTAATGGGTGGATGCTTCAATGCAGTAGATGCTATAAAATGGTTCCTTGTGCTTTTCTTCGCTAGAGTGATGTGTGTCTCCCTATTGAACGAGTAACTTTTAAGAATTTAGGTGGTGATGTTCATACGACGAAGCACCCTATAACTTGTTAACTCTTAGAATTTCTGGATCAGATCAAAAAATTTAGCGCTTTCAGAAAGTAAGCGCAAGAATCTGCATTAGTACATTTATTAACTCTTCATATACGTTATGCCTACATAGTTTTTACTTCTTGTTATAACCACTAGCATTACTGCATGGCCATTTTTATCTATTTCTGCAGAGCCATTATTGCAACACTCCATCATCCAAATGATACCGCTAACATTGCATAGAGCGGCCTAGGGAGTCGGGGGGACAAAGCTATGGGGGACTCTCCCAAAAGTCAACCAACAAAATTCAATTCTAGGTAAAAATAAAAAATTAGAGTTAATTAATCCACTAGTTCTTGTGGTTTAATTTTTTTTAACTTAGAAGACGTTCTTCAGGATTTTTTTGAATTCTCAGAATACAAAATATTCTACAACCAAACATCATTCTTTACATAAAAATAACTTACCAATGGAACATCTTCTTAGTTTTACTTCTTTCCCTGAGAAGGTCCTTCTATTCAAATACAGACCACAGACAAGGTACATAGGCATATTCTGCGAATCTGCAAAGAGAAAACGTGTTGCTATTTAGCGACCAAAGCTGAGTGAATCCAGAGGCTAAATGATAAATGGTGGTGACGAGTTTATTAGTCACTAAGCATATTCCCTCCGTTGCAGCACTAGGATGGGAAGAATTAAAAGTGAGGAACTAAATGAGAAAAAAAAGTTGATTAAGTCAGCAAAATATTTTGTTTTGAGATTTCTTCTATTTTTAGCATTTTGAGCCCCAAATTCTATTCTTTCAAATAGTACGGTTGTGCAGCAGCCCTCCCTCCATCTATGTCGGAGATTCTGTCACAGCCAGCGGTTCGAATAAACCAGTTCCCTGCCACCACATCCTCCATGGCAGCTACTGTTTTTCCCAGCATCATTAGCACTACACAGGCATTGTCTCATTTTTATTTTGTAGATTATACATTCTAAGCATACTGTATTTTCAAGTCATACATTCCAGGACAAACACAACCCAAATGGGACAGAAGAGAAGACCCAGAAAGAAAATCATGGAGATCTTTTCTCAGATGCCAAACGTGGAAGCAGTCGGTAGATATTTAGCAGGAAAGGAAGGTATCTATGTTTTCCCAGGGTGAGGCAAACCCTTGTGCCGCCATCGTTCGTCAAAATCATCTTCATCTTGGTAGCAAGCCGATCAGCAATGGGCTTTAAATGTGGGAGGTGCATCGTGAGCTACAAACTTGAGAACCATATGATTGTGATGAGAGCATGGATCCAATTAAAAAATAATAATAATAAACAAAACGGCACCGTTCTCCTCTTAAAGGAGGACGGCGCCGTTTGAAAGGGTTAGGGTAATAATTTGGGATTTTAAAAAATTTCCCGATTGCTCTCCCACGACGCGGCGCCCCCCTCTCTCTCACCCAAGCCTAGCCGCGCTGCCGCCTCTCCTCTGGCTTCCACTTGGATTTTTCATCCCGTTTGCTTCGTGGTATCCAATAATCCTTATCCAACTATGAACTCTCCTATCTTTTATTAACTAATGCTTAATGCTATGCTTTAAATTTATCTTCTCTCCGTTTTGTTGTTCAAATATAACTTCTGCTTTTTGGTTTCAAATCTCGAGTAATCCACAAACAAGGAAAATCTCTCTTTTTGGTATTTGGGAGCACCTTTGATATCTTGGTTTTGAATTCTGTTGGTTTCGAATTTATGGTCAGGAAAATCTCCTGTTGGTTTCGAATTTATGGATTCTGTTAGTTTCAAATTCTGTTGGTTGCAATTTGCATGACAATTTGCTATTTGGGAGCTTCAATCACAGACTGACTCCTCACGAGTTACTTTGAGAGACTTAACTCAAAGTGCAGCGTTGAAGGTCAGGCTTTAAGGTGAATTACGTGTTGAAGGTCAGAGAACATCATGGTACCATTAATGGAGGTCAAGTTAGGGTTATATGGTTCTTTAGTGCGGTTAATGATGCATTGTTTCATAGTTGCAACTATTATCCACGCGATTGTAGAGGTTTTTTCTTCCCCCTTTATTTCTGTTTCTTTTAATTCCCCCAAATTGTTAGGTTCTAGTTCTAATTGAATGAGAAATATGTGATATCTGTTTATGTGGATATAAGTACTGCAAAAAGCCAAAAAGGAGCGGAGCTCCTTGTCAAAAGGAAAATGGCACTTGCCAAAAATCTACTGTAATAAAATATAGCTTATATGGGTGAGATGTAAATCTAGAGTCCTCTTTTTATTTGATATCTTGTATACAGAAATTGGTTTGAAATACCTCTTTTATGATTTGTTGCACCGTTTTGGATTGATCATTGATGTTAGATTTGGTTCGGCTGATATGTCTATCTCAGATTCGCACACTTGATGATTTGACATTTGTTGATTTGGTATGTAGGATTTCGGTTCGGGGTTTTTGAAAGTCGTCAGGGTTTTCTTCTTTATCCCTATTCCTTAGCAGAGAGATTCCATAGACACATAGAGATGAGAGAAATACAGCTCTCGTTGAACAAAACCCAGAAAATAAGGCTCCATAGAGCTCTGGAAAAACTCGAGTTTTTGTCTTCAAAGGTCAATTCCGATGCCTCTGTCACCATCGCCGACTCCATACCTGTCAACTACGAAGATGGCGTCCTCAAGTACTAACCTACTTCTCTAATAATGTCTTGTAGTCTGCAATCAGTTTTATTTATCAAGGGTCTATATGATCAAACATATATGTATGGATATGTTTGTTCATATGTATTTCAGCGTATCTGTGTTAACTGAAACCTTTTGTTTTTTGTCTGTTTATTGGGTTTTTAAGGGGACATGGAACCTTGGAATTCAATGGGGAAATGGTTGCGACAGTCTGTGGCGTGGTTGAGCGCGTGAACAAGCTTGTCTACGTCCGCGCCCTGCGGGCCAAGTAACCACTCAAACTGCCTTGCACTTCAATTTTAATGGAATTGGACATTTTTTTTGCGTTAATTGTTTGACTTAGGTATGATTGGGATTGAAATGACAATTAGGTACAAGCCAGAGGTTGGAGATATTGTAGTAGGACGCGTTTGCGAGGTAAAACAGGAATGCCCAACTTTGTGTTTTTGTTTGGCGGCCATACAGATTAGCTTTATTGAATATAGACATCACCATTTGTATCTAGCTAATTTTGTGGAGGGATTGCCTCATTGTGCTGAGTTTCTCTCTGTTAAACTTTTTACTTCTTGATTTATGAAAGTATCTAATGGTGCAGAATTGAGGAGGTGAAATGATGAAATATTCCCATGTAGTCAGATAAGAACTTACTTTTAATGGAGTACGAAAGTAGACTATTGAAAACGATAGCCACTGCAATTATCTTCTAGAAATGGTTTAAATAACAATGCAGTTTCTGCCAACTTTATCTCCAATAACTTTCGGTTATATTGCAGTCACTTTCAGCTTGCTACTGCAAAAGAATATGCTAGTAGGTTTTGTCCAAAATGTCGTGGGAATATGATTTTCTCATCTTAATGTGTGATCATGTCCGGAGTGGTGGGTTCATCTAGGACTACTAGTTTAAAGGGGCAGAGGAAAAAGAAGAAAGAAAACCGTACTCATGAATGTGTGTTATGACTTTACTGTTTTTATGCTGTTATGTTCATTAACAAACCATTTATCCTTCTTAATATGGTGAAAGATATATAGCCCATATATATTATATACTATTTGAATCAAAACTCATAATAAGTTCACAATGCATTTCAGTATTTCACATTTGTAGGGTATATTTCGTTTCCTCTCTCTTTCTCTCTCTTCTAACCATGCTTGTCCAGGTTACTCAAAAGCGTTGGAGGTTGGACATAAATTATAGCCAGGATGCAGTTTTGATGCTTTCTTCAATGAACTTACCCGATGGTATCCAGGTATCCCTTTAATATTAAACTTCATAATGTTCATCCATTGTGATGTGTTTCTGTTATAAAGCATCCAATCCTTAACAGTTATAAATTGTTTCCAAAGTGCCATTTAGACACATCTAAAGATACATACTAGTTGGTTATTCATCACAGTTTCCCATAAGTAGCTACAGTTCTGGGAAACTGTATGTGTGTGTAAAGTTCTTTTCTCTCGCTGTGTGTGTGTATTTAAGAGAAGAAAGTAGAAAGAAACTTGTGAAGAGATTCAGTTAGCACAAGGGAGTCAGACAGTTGAGGTTCTGAAACATCTATTAGTGAACTTTACGTCTTTGACATCCATACATTAATGTAGAAGTGGAGAAAGATATGCGATTGACATATAGATGTCAAACAGTTCAGGTTCTTAAACATCAGTTAAGGGCAAAACTTTACCTTTTGGACATCTCGTACCTTAGTATTTCACATACATGGATATTCATGGTTATAAGTCGTGGTACAGTGGAAAATCATCTGTCCAGCTGTCTGATATTTTGAATCTGATGGTGCTTATGCAACGATGTGTCGTCTGTGGTTGTGAACTAATACTAGATGAGCTAAGGCAAATTGAGGATATTATTTTTGTTATATAGCTTTAATGGCTTGCATCAAGCAATATCAAGTCAGTTAGTCCTTGTGACCTTGAAATTCTTTTATGTTTATAAGTTGAGCTAAACTACTTGCTATGTTTGTGCCCTGGATAAAGTTGCAAGCCTTACTGATGCTCTACCCAATTTGGTTCATAGAGGCGGAGAACTGCTTTGGATGAACTCAACATGCGCAGTATTTTTAAAGAGGATGATGTCATTTGTGTAAGTCCTCTCATACATATTATTGACCTATTCCTGAAAGAACAAATCCTTTGTCAATCTCTTGTGGAAAATAACGCTTCTTTTGTCAGGCTGAAGTTCGTGGTTTCCAGCATGATGGCTTACACCTCCAAGCAAGAAGTCAGAAGTATGGCAAGGTTCGTCCATTCATAATTATAAATCCCTATATTCAGATGTAAAAAGAAAAAGAAAAAAAAAAAGGAAACAAAATGAGGAAATAATTGTTTGAATGGCTCATTTTGCCTGGACAAAGTCAGAAGAAGGAAAGTCTTTTTTTCTCCAAGTAAATCAAAGAGAAAAGAAAGTTGATGCAGAAGAAAAGAAGGGTTCTAAGAAGTTCATGAGGTTAGGGATCTTAAAAATGAAATTCTTGAGGCAAAGAAGAAATTTACCTAAATTTGGTTTATGTGATAGGCTCCCAAAAGCTAGAAAGTAAGTGTAATCTGTTGATCTCTGTTATTGCCAGAGCTAGAGTGGCAGCTTTTAGAGCATTCTAGGCGTGTAAAGCTTCTCGTTTGCATGATCATGTGATAACTCCTAAAGCAAACTAAAGGTTCTTTGTGTGTTATAGATTTCATTCTATTAATTGAATATGTCGACATCAATATTAGAGTAGAATCATGCTGTCAAATAACTGACTCTTCTGGCCTTTTTTTTAAAAAAAACTTTTGGGTTACTTTTCTTCTTTTCTTTTTTTTGTGGTTATTATTTATGTTGTTAGTTCAAAGCATCGTCTTTACCATTGATGTTTGCTACAATTACTATCTCTAGTAATGTTTTGCATTACAGCTTGAGAGGGGCCAAATGCTCACAGTTCCTCCTTATCTAGTTAAGAGACGCAAGCAGCATTTCCATCATCTAGAACAATACGGTGTGGACTTAATATTTGGCTGCAATGGATTCATCTGGGTTGGCGAACATGTTGAAGCCAGAGATGATATGGTAGAGGATCAGGGGAATAAACCCGACTGGCAGAATGTTAAATCTAACATAAATTACATGTCTCTTGAAGAGCAAGAACGAACTTACACTCCGATAGAGACGAGGCAGAACATATGTAGAATTGCAAATGGCATCCGTGTATTGTCTATTTTAGGCTTCAATATAACCATTGAAGTGGTCCTGGAGACTGTCAACTTGAGCAGCTCGCTGAATCTTGATATTCATGAGATGCTTGGTTCAGAGTTCTGTGTTTTGGTTGCAGAGGGAGAGGCTGAACGGAGAAGCTTATCGAAAAAGAAGTGAAGATCCTAGTATCTCAATTATGGGCTGTGTTTAGAGAAGCTTCCACCTAACTCTGTCCCCATTGGTTTTTTAATAAACTGAACAACATACAAGTTAGTGGGAGTTTGTTGTCTAGTAGAAAGGATAATCGTATAGCATACACAATTGTATTTTGTCTAGATCATGGCAATTATTTATGCTGCTAAGTTGACAGATATATGTTGGTGTTTGCCTTGGACATCATGGAAAATTACCACTATATATTGGAGAGAGAATTTTGGGGATTGCTAGTGAAAATGAGGTCGCTGTCACATTGGATCCAATCAAATTTGTTTTGAGCATCTCATACCATTTTTCTCTGCCTTGGGCATGTTGAGAGAAGAAGTAAAGTGAATGTCACTCTGTCACTCTCCTACTAACAAGGAAAGTCAATTGGAGATTAAAAAAAAAAGATAAAAAGGGAAAGGAAATTGGAAAAGTTCGAAATAAAGGCTTTCCGATATAAATTACTGCAAAATTTCCTCCACTCGTGCACCATCTCAAGGGGTTGAAAAAACAATCCTATAACTAGATGTAAACAAGAGTACGATACTGTCGCTTCCAAAAGAAGAAAATATCGTAGTCTTTAAAATGGTCGACAGCCTACATAGTAACATTCCAGCACCTTCTCTTACCAACACGAGTTCTAGAATTACCACTTGTATCGCATCAACTATCAAATAAGTTCCAGACCATGTGTCATGGTAAACAAGGGTGCAATTTCTTCTTTTTGTGTCTTAACATCTATCTTATTCCATCTACAATGGAAACTCTGAGAATCGGCAAGTCCCCTGTTTGGTTCTGAGAGAAGATTTAATCAACTTTAAGTGAAACTCTTAGGTATATTTTCTTTTTCTTTTTCTTTTTTTCTCGGGAATAATAGTGGCATCAGATACACGAAACAAAAGTAAAGCCGATTAGGCGTATTAGCTGCACAACTCAAGACTTTCAAGAACTAGAGGTCGTCTTTCAGAGTCGGAGGTGTTTGCAAGCATTGTTCATCCCAGTAGTATGGGAATTTCCACTTTGCTGCAATGTGAGGCATGAACCAGTCCTCGTATATAAACCTGAAAGCGTCAGACGTGCAAGTTTTTCCTTAGAAACAAAAGAAAAACAAAACAAAATCCAAGAGTAAGAGAAAGAGAGCCTTCCTTGACCTTTTAAACAAGTAGGTTATTCGCAAACAGAACTTTCATCACAAATTCTATTCCTTCAAATATCACGGTTGCTACCATTACTCGGTCCAGTGCAGCCGTCACTCCTCCATCTTCGTCGGAGATTCTATCACAACCAGCAGTTCGAACAAACCAGTTTCCTGCCACCCACATCCTCCATGGCAGCTACTGTTTTTCCCAGCATCATTAGCACTACACAGGCATTTTGTCTCATTTTATTTTGTAGATTATACATTCTAAGCATATTGTATTTTCATGTTGTGTAGTCAGTTTGGTAGTCTAACCATTAGCAGTACCAGTCCTACAATAATGAATAGCAATGACAGGCAGCAGCAGCAACTGAAGTTGCTTTTGCGACGTCTACACACTGAGTGAATGACAAACAGCAATTCAGGACTCACTCTGCACTAAGTGCTAATGAATTACTTTCTCAAAATGAAGTGTGAACTCTATATATACAAGTTACACATTCCAG
Organism: Morella rubra; assembly: GCA_003952965.2. Lineage (NCBI taxonomy): Eukaryota > Viridiplantae > Streptophyta > Magnoliopsida > Fagales > Myricaceae > Morella > Morella rubra. The sequence continues at coordinate 16,095,862 of CM025856.1, read as the reverse complement.
GATAAACACACCCCAAATGGGACAGAAGAGAAGACCGAAAAGAAATATATGGAGATCTTTCCCAGATGCCAAACTTGGAAGCAGTCCGCAGATATTTAGCAGGAAAGGAAGGTATCTCTGTTTCCCAAGGGTGAGGCAATCGCTTGTGCCGCCAAAGTTCGTCAAAATCATCTTCATCTTGGTAGTAAGCTGATCAACAATGGGCTTTAAACGTCGGACGTGCACCGTGAGCTATAAACTTGAGAACCATATGATTGTGATGACAGCATCGATCCAATTGAAGACAATCACCACTTGACTTCCTAGTCTGTTTTCTGAAGCCACCCAAGCTGCAGAAACAGAGTAGGTTTCAACTGGGGGGAAAAAAGAAGACAGACAAAACTTGGGAAACCAAAGCCAAAATCTCTGCAGATTACCTTCCATGCGTACATTCCAAGGAAGGCTATAGTATCTGCAGACCAAACAAGGGCAAACGACTTCCAAAAGAATGGGATTGCAACATTTAGTAATGGGATGAGGAGAAAGAGATAATTAAGAGCTTCTTTCTCATTCTTCGAGCAGTCTCGCGCCCGGAGTGAAGGAATTGCTGCGAAATATAGAAATTGCTTCATAGGAGTTCAATCTTAAGCTGAAATGCGTTGTCTAGTACAAGCCATTTGCGCATTTGTTCAAAACCTCAAACTAGTTTTGGTAGATTCAACATTTCAGGCATGTTGAACAGAACCATAATTGATATGAGAACAAACTTGGTTTTGAGATTGAAATTAGTGGAGGTATAACTTACTGAACATCCAAATAGACCACATTCCCATTAATCTCCATATATCCGGTTCGTTTGACGGGAATATGAGATTAAAAGACAGAGCTCCACCCAACAGCATCGACGCATAGCCTTGAACCTCAAAAACAGTATACAAGGCAGTTCCAGGTACAGCGGGGTTTTTGGTAGCTGTGGAAGCTCTTGGTGCAAAGGTTGCGGCAGTCTTTTGAACCACCTGTGGAGGAAATGTCAAATAGAAAGCCATCTTAATAGAATTTGGTCTGGGCTATGTTAGGCAACTCCCACTCTTGCTTGGTATCACATCCACGGATTCAAACATATAGATGAAGCGGGAAACACACAAGTTTTTTGAACTGGATTCTGATTTCAGTTCAAACTTGAAGTTATAGGTTCGCCCAATAAAGAACAAGTGTGGACTGACTTTTTTGTCTTTGTGCTGCCTTCTTGCTTTTCATCTACTATCTCACTGACTGGTATGCAGTTTGAAGCTCTTGGTTAAGCATGAACCAGCTGCGTCTGAAATTGGAGTCGTGAAACGGAATCTTGAAATCTGGCTGTTGCCCAGAGAATCAGTTCATGTTGCTACAGCTGTTTCTCAACTAGTTCGCTATGCGAGAGATAAGGAACGGAAGGCGCCTGAATGCAAAATGTCTTGCCCACACCCCAGTTTATTCAAACACATATTTTTTTTTGAACTGGGGATTCTCGAGTTTCAGTTCAAACTTGAAGTTATAGGTTCGCCCAATAAAGAACAAGTGTGGACTGACTTTTTTGAGGTCTTTGTCGAGAGCAGCAGGAGCAGAGGATGGAGTGGCCTTCTTGCTTGCTTCATTGGGTTCTGCTTGGGTTTCTTCCTTGGGTTCCTCTACCGTCTGTGTGTCTATCTCACTGGGACTGGTATGCAGTTTGAAGCTCTTGGTGCGAGAGTAAGCATGGAACCAGCTGCGTCTGAGAATTGGAGTCGTGAAACGGAATCTTGAAATCTGGCTGTTGCCCAGAGACGTTGGGATCAGCGTGTTCATGTTGCTACAGCTGTTTCTCAACTAGTTCGCGTAGGGGCTGCGAGAGATAAGGAACGGAAGGCGCCTGAGCCAGAAAAACAAAACACAAAACGGTAGAGTTTTGCCACCTGAAAGTGAAAGTTTGTCTGGACGGGGAAAATGACCCACTGAAATTTATTTTATTATTTATTAAAATGATATTTGTCAAGGAAAATTTTAAAAAAAATTTGAGTTTGGAGCAGAAAATTTTTGAGTTTGACTGAAGAAGGGGTTCACTGTAGAATGATTTTTATAAGAATTTGTTAAAAAGTAAAATGAAAGGAGATTTGATATATAAGTTTCTTTTAATAAAAACCTAATGAAGTTGTTGTGAACAAAATTAAAATTTGTGCAAAAATTTTGAAAGTTTGAAGTTTGATAGTAAGTTTCTGAAATTTTTTTCTTAAAAATTTATTTCATATCCAAACATGATGACCTTAATGTATCCATCATGATGTTAAACAACGCTGATTTGATTGTCTAATGTAATGATTAAGACTACTTGTGCAGGCAGCTTATCAAATCTAGTATATTGTCTCGTCACTTAAGAAAATCATGTATCAGTCCGGACAAATCCATTATATGTAAAGGGATAAATAAATGGAAATTTTTTTCATGACCTTATTGAACTCACCAGGAAAATTTATTTCTGAAAAGTTCTTAATAGAATTAAATTCTAATACTAAAGAACGTGAATTGATGCTGGTACAGTTCTTGGATTAATATCATTCTTTATCTTAAAGAGTAGTTTGGAATTATATTATGCATATTAGGATTTTGAAAAAATTACAGATATATTAGAGATTTTCAATCTAAATTGAAATATGAGCCAACCAATCAATAGTTGTAATTTTTAGTTAGTGATTAAACAAAAAAAAAAAGAAATAAACAGCACTTCTTTTGATCAAAACGAAACCTTACTAATTGTAAATTACTCTTTTCCTTTTAATCCAAGGATTTACTTATATATTTATATTATATAAATTTATATATTTAATTAAAAATTGCTCTAATTGTATAATCGTCAATTACTGACATTGGTAAACGATCCAAAGTAATTTGATTATAATTCAAGTCGATCATAAATTATAAAGTGCTCCATAAATTATATATAATGATATTGCTGTCACTAAGTTTTGCATTGGAATCATAATTTTCTGAGACAGAAAGTACATTCTAATAACATGATGGAAATACTTAAGGCCAAGATATCCATGATCCTCAAACTTAAGGAAGTTGAAAAAAACTTAACTAGAAGATTATAAGTTTTTGTTTTCATAGAAGCATACCCTTTGGTTAACATGGTATACCATGAAACATATTTAAATGTTTGAGGAGGTTAAACTTCTAACTATTTTAAAATTTTGGTTTGTAAATATACCTAAATTAAAATTTTGATTAAATAAAATAATTTTAAAATAATCTCTTTTCCATCAAACCATATGTTTTCATTACAATCAACATAAAGTACATTCAAATAATTTTTGTCTTTACTTTTTTACTAACTTTTATATAAATTTTACTTTTTAACTAATTTCTCTCAAAAACTAATAAAACTCTAATCCACCTCAATTTTTACATGTTCAAAAAAAATTTTAAGTGCTTAAAGGCAAGGAAATTTTTTTGGCTCAGTCTTGTTTCAAAAGCCAAAATTTTGATTTGCAAACATATTAATAATAAAATAACTTCAAAATAATAACTTCTCCAGTCAAATTATCTTTTTTTCATTATAATAAACTTAAAAAATAATCTCAAAGCATCTATCTCATGATTTTTTACTTTAACTCCCATACAAATATACTTTTTCACTAATTTCTCCCAAAATTTAATCAAATTTTAATGCACCTCAATTTTTACCATATTCTTAAAATTTTTAGAAAATTTACGATGTATTGTTGTTCTGACTGAGATGAAAAAAGCTGGCAGCAGACGAAACGAGAGAAGCCAACCTCAAATTTTGATATAGGTTCAAAATTTGAGTACGGAAAGTCATCCTAGGAAAAATATTGCCTGGACCAGTTCGCTCTCCAAAAAAGGAAAAAAGTCATCCAACCTCGAGGGCCAATCGCGTAAAGACTCTCCAAGAACTCTGATACCCATTGCACCGTTATACGGTCAGCCGGAAGCGCAATTTCCTAACACCATTCACGTCACGCAACGTCTCAAATGGGAAAGACAAAAGCAACGGCATACGATGCAGCCAGGAAATAGAATATGCGGATGATCCCCATTAGTCCAAACATAAACCAAGCTTTTCTGTTTTTTTCGCCTGTGTCCCTTGTCGCCTTTACCAATCACTCACTGAGCTTAATCTTGTTTCTCCTCTCACGTCTGTGACTTTCTGTTTGGACAAGTAGTTACAGACAATTATTTTCCTCTATTAGATTAATTACTTGACATCTGTTTGATACAAATTCTTGATTTTTTACCTCACTTTTAGAGAACCCAGTTAACTAAATTCTATTTATTTCATTTTTAGTCATTGTCCATGAAACGGAGAAGACGTGGGCTACCATTTGTGATTTCAAATTGGTAATTTCTGGGAAAATTTGGAGTTGTCTGGAAATGGTTTTTCGTGATTGGGGTTTACACTGAAATCCCATTAACAGATTTGTCCAATGCAATGAATAAGTGATTGAATCGCAGTGATCGTATTGGCAGAAAGAGGCTCTAATGGCGTACTTGCTTAGTGGGTTTGTATTGCCTCTGCTGCTCCTAATAGGTATGCTTTGCAGTTGTCTTGAAAAGTTTATTCTGAGTTTTGTTACTTTGTGTTTTTCATTTTGATAAGCGGTATCCCTATTTTTTTAAACAAAAAAACTTTTTTTGCTTAATTTTATTGGAAGATTATTTGTGGAAATTATCTGAATTAACCTAGACGATAAAATTAGATTTCAACGCAAAAACATAATGACTGAATTGAACTGTTGGTACTTAGGTGTGTGTTTCCTGCAGCGGTTTGAATGAACCCCTTTCGATTTTACAACTCTAACTTTAAATGAATGAAATTTGTACCATGTTTGTATTGCATGTAACTTGCCATTCTGTCCAGTCATTTTTGAAATATATAGATGGGGCTAGTTTGGATTGTCATATCGTAGTAGTATGGAGAAGAACAAATGAAGAGTGTTGCCTCCTTTTAACAGAAAGCTCTGTGGACGGGAAACTTAGAAACACATCACATACCGATATTTAAACTTATTTCTCAGCTTCATTAACGAGTTGCTTTTCCCATAATTTGAGCGGCTTTCAGTTCTTTTCATCAGGAGTAAGTTATTGACTTCACATGTTTCCTCTTTGTCGCAGCTTCTGTAATCAACTGGAATTTGATCTCTCTGGTTGATTTGATAGCTTTTCTTCTCGTTCAACACAACGTAAAAAAAATAGGTAATCTCCTTTGTGCAGTTTAGCACATTCAGTTTTATATTATTATTGCTTTTGTGTAGCTTTAATACCATGTGCAATTGTTCTCGTATCTTTTCTCTTGGGTTGGGCGTTGAGGGTGAGGTCGAAGGAGCTTTTGTCACAAGGAAATGGGGTTTTCAGGAAAGTATAATAGAGCTTTCGCTTCTGGAGAAGGGATATAATGAGTGGCAGTTCCATGTTACTATCGAGCAGGAAGATTTTACTGCTAGTTGTGCTTTTATTCCTACCATATTCTTGTTTAGTTTCCTGTTGATTATACTGTAGTTATCTGAGTGTTTGCACTATCAATGGACTTATACAAAAGAAGTCCTTCACTTAAACAATGTTTACTATGTCGCTAGTTTTGCTCAACACTGTGCTTGCCGGTACACGTAATGCTCTAGTTTGGCGGCACATAATGCAATCATTATTATTGTACTAATTGTGCTAATACTTCTTTTTTCTTTTGCATGGTAGGATATCGTTTCCGGTGGCGCTTTTTGTTATTATGGCCCATTATCATCTTTTCCTTGCTTGTCATTCTTTCTCAAGTAACATTTCTTGTTATATGGGCTTTTGAGGGAAACATATGGAGTACACCAGAAGCTTGGTGGGCAAAGCTGATTGGACTCATGATGTAAATCCTTACACTTTATAGGGAAATTACTCAAAAGGTCCATGTGGTTAATGGCTTTTCAAAAACTGCGTTGTGGTTTTACAATTCTCCTACAGATCCTCGTGTTCATGTTTATCAAAATGACCTTTTCTTAAAAAGTTGATTTCTCTATTGGAGATCAAAGGATAATGTCTATTGTGCTCCTATTAAAAATAAGTTAATAAAAAATTGAACAAAAACATTAAAAGTGTTGGGCTCCCTTCCCTTGGTGGGCTCACCCACCTGTCGTGGAGGGGTCACTTGGGTAAGTGGGGTGAACGATCTATCCCATGGGTGGTGGTTTATTTTTTCTCAAAAAAAATTTTAGCCTTGAACACTATTGTTTTGGACAATTTTTTTGTCCCCATGGAGCTGTTTTGCACTTTCCATTTGGAAAATAGACGGGATTTGTATGGAAAGATGGATTTGATAACAGAGGGGAACACAAGGATTGCTGAGATGGTTTTTAAACTGCAAGAAGGGATTTGAAAAACGCAATACCCTATGGACGTTGGAGTATTTTCCCTATTTTTATGAGTTCCATTTCATAATTGCTTTCTAAGAAAACTGATGTTTTTCTTTTTGTGTACTATGCAGAGTTCATACCTGGAAATCTCCCTCTGTAATATATTTCTTGATTGTGCAAGTACTTGTGGTTTTTGTTGCTTTAGTTGATATATACGGGAGTAGATTTGGTCTGGTTCCGTGGCAGGCTTCTTGTTGGGGTCATTTCTTGTCAGTTATTGAACATTTAGGTTTGTAAGTAGTCCACTGCATCAATAAGTTTTATACAAGTTATTTGAGCTTCCATTCTTTTTACTTATCTCCATCATTCCTATATTTTAATTGCGAGTGTCTTATGTCCGATACTTGAATTTAGAGTTGTCAATTGAACATGTTGTACAGAGGAGTTATACCAGAGCAATCGGTTCTGCTTTCTTAAAGCATTCTGGGTGATTGAGGTGGAGGCAGCACTGGACTTCACTTTTCTTTTCTTTTCTTTTTCTTTGGTGTAGAAAACATTGATATTTAAGTTCTATATACTTGCCATGCTTGATGTCAAATAGACTAAGCAGTCAAGAAGTGGCAATAAAATGTGTACAGCTGAACTGGGAAGGTGGAGATGATATAATAATAGGTGGCAGGAAAAGAAAGATTAAAAATTGAGACGATTCCAGCTGCTAGTAGCTAGAGGCACCTTAGAGTGGAGAAATTTGGCAAGGTAGAAGCTGCGGTGGTGGGTCATGTATACCATTACTAGGAAATGCCTTGAAAGATGTAGTACAGAGTGAAAGTTAGAGTTGTTGCCAGGGATAATTGTCAAGGAAGTGGGTTGCTTGAGGGTTGTCACTTTGACATCATTCCTTTTTAGCTTGGCCTGGTATGCAATTTTCATTTCTCTCTCATGGGTTTCAATTCCTAGGTCCTGTGTTTTTTGAGGGTAATGGAAGGAATCTCGTATGCTTATTTTTCCTCGAGGACAACAGTCACCTTGGTAATGAGTAATCTTTTGAGTCTGAGAATATATTACCTTTGTTTTACCTGTTGGATTTTATGAGCGTGAGACCCTTAGGAAATGTGTGGCACTTTCTTTTTTCAGTATCTTATTTTTATGCGCGATGGGGTGTGGGGGCCGATGGGGGATATGGATGATGGATATGGAACATAGAAATCCAAGAATAGGAGGTTCCCCCTGCCCCCACAAGCTTTATGAGTGCAGACTTGAGACTGGGATTTATGGAGGAGGTGTCTGGAAATTTTAATAGGATTTTCTCAACAATTACTTACTTGGACCAGTTGCAGGACTGGGACATGCCACCTGCTATTAACTGAACTACAGAGTTTCTGGAAAAATAATTAGCCTTTTAGGATCATTTTGTTTTTTATTTTTTTCATCACTTCTTTGTCAATGTGGCACTTATTTAAAGGGGTTCAAGGGAATCGGTAAATCTTGATTATCATTTCACTATTGGTTACTGGCATAATATATGAACTATTTGTTCAGTTCAATTTGTAGTCGCATCAGAGAATTATTTTAACCATTCTTTCAGTTAAATTTCGTGGTTGTAACAAAAACTCATTTGCACTCACCGTTCAAGCTTGTTGATTGCCCTTCTAATTTGAGAACAAAGATATGCAAATCTAAAATGAGTGATATATTTGGTTTATTTAGTATGCCATAGCTTTGTCATTTTTTTGAGTTGCATTCTCAACAAACTGGACAAACTTTGATCATGTGCTCACAGAGAAGCAGTAGGGTTCTTTCATGCACAGAGATGTTTCTTAGGCTGGTCTATTGCTTCATACCAGAAAAATAGGGGCTAGGGTATAATGATGATACCTTTGAATTATAGTCAAGAATAATTTGACTTTATATTTTATCCAGAGAATAGTTTTTGGTCCTTGTGCTTTTTCCTTTTCTGGGCGTTACTGATGTTGCAGAGTGTAACCCAAAAGATGGTTGACTTTTAGCCAGTTGCTTCATACTTTCATATGCACATACATTTACATATATGTGTATGTACACACACACACATATTTGTTCATATGTATCGCATATCTATGACAATTGTTCCCTTATTGGAAATTATAATTGCTTTGATTTCCCGTTTTGTACAAGTAAAATATATTTTGAAATTTTGAAAAATTAATTTTGAATTCTTTTTTGATTTGCAATACGAAGGTTATCGTCTCAGGGTTGCTTCCTGTTTGATGTTGCCTGGCATTCAGCTGGTTGTGGGAATTAGCAATCCCTCATGGGTTTCCCTGCCCTTCTTTATTGGAAGCTGCGTTGGTCTTGTGGACTGGTCTTTAACAAGCAACTTTCTAGGACTTTTCAGGTGCTTCCTTCATGAATCCTTGATGTTTAGTTGCCAATAGTCTCTCTTTCTCTCTCCTCCCCCCCCCCACCACACACCACCCTCACTTGGTTGTTGGTCCCTTTTGTGACTTATATGTGTAAGTATGGTCTTGAAGGTGGTGGAGGCCTCTTCAGCTGTATGCAGCCTTCAACATTCTCCTGCTTTATGTGTATCAGCTCCCATTAGAGTTGCCCGATACAATTCAATGGATGGCTGAGTTCATTGGTCTGTTTAAATTGTCTGCAAGTTCTGTGTGGCCTGAGATCTGTTCTTACGTTTCTCTCATACTTTTCTACATCATGGTATGTATATGGTTCAAATTATTTTGATAGTCAACTCTGTTTAAATTAGCTGCAGAATGCTCCTGGTTGCACTTACTAATTTCAACTCCTCTGGGTTCTGCAAGTCCATTGTCAAGGATGGAATTATCTAGCTCTAGGGCATGTTCGTTTTCATGTTTTTTTCAGATTCTGATGAAATTGTGAATATTTAGGTGGTATTAAAGTATAAAAATACATTGTATAAAAATCGTGTATGTTATGATATTTGAATTGTAAAAATAAAAGTAATTCAAATACTACAAAAATGATAAAAACGAACTGCCCCTAGTTTAACTAAGGGGTAGTTGTTGTTGGCTTGTGACATCTTCTCCATAAATGATTTTTCAGATACTAATTGACAATATCGTATTTTTCCCCAGTGATCAGAGTTTTTGTTTTCAAATTGACAAGCAGGCAACATGATCAATGGTTTACTCTTCGGCTTTTGTGCGACTAGAACCTTCTAGATGACGTCTCTAATAGCATAAGCCATTGGAGGTGGCTCCCATACCTCGGACTCCTTTGATACAGTTGTCATTTAAAATGGGTGCCATCTTTCAAGACGACTATTATTAACTGGGGTTTAAGGAATCAATCCAATTGCCTCAGTCGGATCACTGATATGGATGTGTATTTAAATACGTTTTGAGTGACATTTGAGCTTTTTGATATGAAAAATTTGCGTTGCAAGGCTTATAGGGCGTTTGCTAAGAACAAAACGAATGGAAGCATTTCAAGTATCTTAATGTTCAAAAGGTTTTACCCAAAAAAAACGTTCAAAAGGAACTTGCTAATACATCACAATGGGGAAAGGTGGAGAATAGCTTATGGCAAGACAATTGAGATATTTAGATATCAAATCAGTCTTCATCACATGGTAGGTAGATAATTGTTTGTTGACTACTGTTGCGGACAACATGGGAGATTTTATCGGTTATGGTTGATAGCATGTAATGTAATAAAGTTTGAGTTTAATGTTGTAATTTTGGATGTTGTTCAATTGCCTCAGTCAGATCACTGATATGGATGTGTATTTAAATACGTTTTGAGTGACATTTGAGCTTTTTGATATGAAAAATTTGCATTGCAAGACTTATAGGGCATTCACTGAGACCAGAACGAATGGAAGCATTTCAAGTATCTTAATGTTCAAAAGGTTTTACCCAAAAAAAATGTTCAACTTGCTAATACATCACAATGGGGAAAGGTGGAGAATAGCTTATGGCAAGACAATTGATATATTTAGATATCAAATCAGTCTTCATCACATGGTAGGTAGATAATTGTTCGTTGACTACTGTTGCGGACAACATGGGAGATTTTATCAGTTATGGTTGATAGCATGTAATGTAATAAAGTTTGAGTTTAATGTTGTAATTTTGGATGTTGTTAATCTGGGTTAGGAGAAGCTTAGTTATGTTATTTAGCTTGGTGGCTTTGCTAAAGGGTAGTATATTTTAGGGTGCAAGATATGCTGCTTAATAGATTGCTTCTCAGAGCAAGTCTCCTAGTTGCCATGTGGGAACCTGGGCTTTTTTCTATGTTTTATTCTTTTTAGACATGAACAAGGATGCATGTACAGATTTCCATGTTCAGGTGTACTTCATGGAGAGTTGAAGTCAAGATGGGCTTCTATTGTCAGCTGCTATCTAAACTGAATTAGAGCATGACCATAGGGGGATAGAGGAATTGCAGCTTGACTGGAGTAGAGCAGTGTCTCATATTGGCTGAGCTAAATCATTGTTGCTCTAATATGTTGGTGTGTGAGCGTAAATAATGTGCTTAGGCTGTCTTGTTGAATTTGTGGAATAAAGGAGAGCTCTCACATATGGGCGAGGTGCCTTCAGGACAACTATATTTGTAAAAATGGGTAGCAAACATGGAAAGAACATCTTTCTATGGTAATAATTTAGATGCTATGGTGAAGTTCATTCTGAATGATGTGAAATCTCACTCTTGGCCATCCAAATCTTTGAATTGCAAGAATAAAAGAATAAAGCCACCCAAACATATTGTATACAAGTTGCATTAAAAAGCCTTCTGATATAAGGGTAAAGGTTGCTTCCTGTCTATATGTAATATGATGTCGATGTCCTAATCCTTTTTCTTGTTTTCTTACATTTGGTTTTTTTGTTCCCTTTTCTGCTGGTTATTGCCTTTTGCTTTATGTTTATTTCTTTTATGACGGTTACTTTCCTCTGATCCAGCTGTCTTGTGTTAAATGTGATCTGGAGGAAATGGATTATATTCTATCTACAAGAGAAAACAGCTTGACTGAACAACTGCTTCCCTCAAAGCATTCATTTTTTATCCGTGAGTCAAGGTAATAAACTAGAAATTTAGATATATGGTTAACATCATGTCATGTCCTTTTAAATGATATGTCCAATACTCACAAGATAATACATAATTATAATTTTGTAGCGATTCTAGTTCCAAATGTTTGAGCTCTGACGCATTTGACCTTTTTTCTGCCATTAGTTTGTTCCTTTTATTCGTACATTAGAAGCTAGCTGACCTGATCTATCAACTGGCAACCTTATTGATTTACGGGCCTTCAACTTTGTGATATTTGATGTGAAATCGGTCATGCTTTTGTTAGTGCTTGCTTTACTTCTATGTAGGCAAAGGGAAATTGCTTTATACAGAACAAACATTAATAATATGGGACGTTCGTGTTCCTTGAGGACTATATGGAGAGGAAGAGATATGGGAAATACCCATGGGCAGGAACTGGTTACTGATACAATTAAGTCTGATTCTGTAGGGTCCCTTTTTTCTGGCTGTTGTTACTGTAGGTGTTTTGGTTCATTGTAATGCTGATTGTACTTAGGGAGAATACCTTCCTAAACTGTCTGTGTACCTCGGTTATTTGCTCTGATTTTTAAATGAAAGTCATTTTACTTATCAAAGAGAAGAAAAATCCTTCTGTGCTGTTTCAAGATCAAATCTGTAATGGTACTTATTTTGGAGACAGCATGTAACAGGGTGACAACCAGATCGTTTTCATTCATTTTTATTGTTTCAAAATTCTTAGGACTGCTCTTGCAGTTTGTCTATGGAAAGGACCTCTGTTGAACAGTCTCTTCACCATTACCTCTAAGTTCTTGGTCCTCCCCTTTCTGATGGAATTAAGGAGGCATGGGGAAGAAGATTTCCTTCGCTAGGTCCCTGAAACTTGAAAATCCTAGGAGTTCCATTGTTGAGAGGTCGAAGAGAAGTCTGAGTTGATTAGATAACCTCTTTTCCTTTTCTCTCCATGTTGATGAAAAGTGATTCTACTTCATAGGGTGAGAAATCCTACTTATCCTTCTCAATGCTATGGTGAATGTGTCTCCGATTTTGCTTCAATGATAAAGCTTTCCTGGTGCATAAATGAGACATCTAAGTATCCTTATTCACTAAATTTTCAAGTTTAAGGCCAATTAATGCATTGTGCAAAAGTTGAAAGAAACAATTTCTATTTAAGGAAGCTTACAGCTATCTGGATCATTTTGTTTTTCCTATGTAGATCTTTTGCTACTTTGCCGATGTCTTTCCATTATATTTCATGTTGAGAAGTTCTCTTTGGTATTCAATTTCAGCGTGCTAAGCAAGAGGGTATATTTTACTCTGTTTTTTTTTCTTTGTAAGTAAGTCAATCTTTATTAAAGAAAAAGAAAGTTGATAGTACAAGAGACCATAGTAACAACAACTGAAGCATACAAGCTAAAAAACTAAGAAAATCCTGCAAACCCACATAAGGATATCCTAGAACCGTATTAGCCCACAGAAAAAGAGAATGTTATCTCATATCAATAGCATGATACTTCAAGGCTCACCAGATCTTTTCCATGATATGCAGATCTGGTGCAAAGCATACCAATGTTTTATTGAGGGGAGCAGTGTTTCGGACATTTGGCATCAACTTTTTCACGTACGGTTTTCCGGTATAAAATTCTACTCTATGTTTAGTGAGCTGCTTCATTAGGACAGTTTTTCTTTCTCTTAGCTAATTTAAATTTACTATGCCTAATTAGCATGACAAGGGATGCTGAATTCAGCCGTATATCTAATTTGTTTGAAGGTAATAATGATGCAGCTCTGAATTCGTTTCTGGAAGCCAACAGAATGGGTATCTAATAACTGTTTAATGTTGGTATCCTACTCATGCAAGTCAGGTTTTAGGCTTATTTTATTTGTATCTACAAAGCAGATTTGTTAGATATAGTATTCTCTCTGTAAGAATTCTTTAGTTCATTGTTTAACAGTAAATTCCACATAAGGTATTGATCAGCTTCTGTCTCTTATTAGGAAAAACATATATGAAGAAGATAACAAAATAAAATTGCGGGATTCTTAAGAAAACTTGGTTTTATGAGATGCAGATACAGAAATCTTAGGAAAGGATTTAAAGATATGCCTGCCTGAGTGGTATTGCTTTAGTGTTTTGTAGTATTTTTTGTGAGCGTTAATCTTCTATTCTTTAAATGCTTTAATTACTTGAATGAAAATAATTGTGGGGTTGTTGATGGTTAATTCCTATTGACTGGGTGGAGTGCTGTGCACTTTTGGGCCCACAGCTGCCAATATGCTCTATCTAATGGCACCTTCTATCGTTGTTAAACTAGTGAGAGGTGTAATGTTTTGTACATGATGTTACATATAAATTGAAATTTTTTTTACCCAAAGCGGCACCCAACCTGCCACCATCTATGCAAGTAGATGGAACTTTATACGACTTTCTGTCGTTGTTTGTGTTCTTGGTTAAGGTATTTAGTCAACTTTAATTCTCCCTCTTGACATGGAATCATCTTTTCTTGAAATTTCATGTTTTTCTGCGTTTGATTTGTTATATCACATGGATTCTGTTAACATTTTCATTTGTAATTCTGACAGGTTTCCTTGTTTGCTCTTTCCTTTTGGAGTTTCCATTTTGCAAGCTTATGTGCATTTGGATTACTTGTGTATGTCGGCTATATTGTGTATGCCTTCCCTTCCTTATTTCGATTGCATCGGTTGAATGGGCTGCTTCTTGTCTTCATTCTCTTGTGGGCTGTTAGCACATATATCTAGCATTCGCTTTCTTGAATGAACTTGTAGGTCTGTTAGGTTCATGGTTGTAGTTGTTCTTGACATCGGGATTTGGAGGTTTTTTCTGCTTCACAATTTGCTGGCGTTGATTTGTGCAGAGCATCGGAATCTTCTAGAACTTACCGTGGTTTTTATCTGCTTTTGTGTTGTTTGTAGGTGTGAACTTTGTTGATGAGTTCCAAGAGAACCGAGTAATTTTAACCTAGATTGCTTGCTTTCCAAGTGAAATTTGGTATTGTTGTGACTTAAGCATGCTTTCCCTGTTATTTTTGGAGGTAAGCTTGTTTTCTGATTGATTACTTGTGGGTGTTAGCAAAGAAGAGAAATAACAGTGCTGTTGAAATATGGCAAATCCTTGTTTGGTATTATGTTCTGGGCAAGTATTGACCTAATATTTAAGTCTTTGCTCTTTTGGAGTTGTTTCATGTTCACTTATTGTGAACTTTCATTGGGATGGATTTGAGAAGGGGGATGGTGTTGTGGATGTTGGAATAGGAGGCTTTCTGATTTACCGATCTTATTAAGGCCAATTTGGAGAATCTGATCATCTGCTGATTGTGTATTTGTTATGGTGGGGTGAGGATGGGAGCGATTCCATTGTGCATTTTAGTGTTTCAATAATTAGTTTTGAAGATGTTTCTTTGTCTTTGGTGAAATTGCAAGGGTTTTTGTTTCTTTCTCTTTTCTGTTGGGCTAATGCGGTGTGAGGCTGCCCTTTTGTTGTTTTCTATGATTTTCTTAGTTTTGGTGCTTGTTTGGACTAAGCGATTTCGATATAGTCCCTTGTATTGCTCTCACCTTTTCTAGTAAGATTGGCTTACTTATAAAAAAAAAAAATTAAGAAATATTTTTAAATGTGTTTCTTGGGTCTTTGTAGTAGTGGTTGGGCCCGTAGACAAGATGTTTAGAAAGAGAAAAGTTTTGAAAAATGTTTTCTTTGAGATTGTGAAAGTTATGGGGTATGTTTGCAAAGGAAAGCTTTTGTTAGAAAAATAATTCTTTGGTTTTTGGTTTTTTGTCACGGAAAACAAAGCTAATGATGAGATAGAAATTTTTATTGGAGATGGAGGAAAAGGATTTTAGGGTGAAAAAGTCTACTCGATGAAAAATTAATTTTGCTAGACAATCGTTTTCAAAACCTAAAACCAAACATAGCCAAGGTTTCTTCATCATCTGTCTCAAAGGCCACATCCATAGACACAGTCCATTGAGGTTTCATAAACCTTCTCAAACCATGTCTATTTCAGTCTGCTTTATCCTTTGAAGAAGTCTTTGTATGTGAAGCATTTGGTTTCTAATTGTCTGTGATGTTTCTCTGTGTTTGACTGCGATTTGAAATGCACGTAAAGATTTATTGGGACCCTTTTTAAAGATATCATTATTTATAGCTTTACAAGTACTAATGACGAAATGCATACTTTGCCCATACATGACAAATATTAGTCGTTTTTAATCCTTCAACCCTTTCCATATTGGCCTGTTAGAGCTTGTACGAAAGTATGGAGAAGGTATTTCGCATTATGCTGGTGTCATTCTGCCAATAAATTTAGTTCCCATCCTGCTCTGTTACTTGATTTCTTATTATTTCCTGAATTACTTTCGAGTAGCAATTTCAGTTTCTCAGATTTTATATGACATCTTTTTTCTGGAATCTTCCAACTCTGCATTATTAATCCATCTCTTCTTCAAGATTTATTTTTTGGCACAATGGTGGGAGATTGGTCATCTTTGCCGCTTGAGGTTCTTGTGGGGTGAGTTTATGGAAGCATATTCGTTAGGAATGAGATTCATTTGCTACTCATACTCGGCTTGTGGTGGGTAATGGCTGTAGGGTGAGGTTTTGGCATGACGTTTGGTGCGGCGATATTCCTCTTTGTTGTTTGTTTCCAGTTGTGTTCTCTTTGGCTCGTGGATGGGATGGTGGCTGATTATTTGTCGAATGATATACTTTCTTTGGTTTGGGAGATTCAGTTCTTGAGATCTGCCAATGATTGGGAATTGGCGGAATTTACAACTTTCTATTCCACTCTTTATGCTATGGCTTTCCATCGCGATAGAGAGGACAACTTGGTTTGAATGGGAGCTAAGGATGGTGTTTTCATTGTTAAAGATTTTCACTCCTCTATTTCGGGGTACTTCACAGTTGCTTCCTTGGCGTGGGGTTTGGACTAAGGTACCTATGAGAGTTTCGTTCTTTCTATGAGAGGCTACACATTCTCGGAATTTGACAATTGATAATCTGCGGAGCGAGAGTTTATGTTACGGATTGGTGCTATTTATGTAAGAGAGATAGTGAGTCGTGACCATATTTTATTGCACTTCTATGGCTAGGTCTTTGGGCTTATGTCTTTCACATTTCTAATCTTCATTGGGTGACACTGGCAAGGGTGTTTGATGTGTTGTTTTGTTGGGGAAGAAAGTTTAGAGATCCTTTGGCTACAGCAATTTGGAATATGGTTCCATCTTGTGTTTGGTGGTCTTTGGAGGGAACGAAATGATCGTTGTTTTGAGGATATGGCTTCGTCGGTGGTTCATTTGCATGATGTTCTTATGCACTCTCTTTTTTTGTTCTGCTATGTGGGGTCGTTTTCTGGATTTCCCAGATTTTCTGAGTTTTTTTGTCTGTATGTTCTAAGTGCTTTCAGTACAATCTTTGTACTGTTTTCACTCTTTATTTATTTTAATATATTGATCTTACTTATAAAAAAAAAACCCACTTACATATCTCTGTTTTATCTTTATATTCTTAAACTGCAGTGGAGGAAGAGACCAAAGTATTGATTTTGCCACAATTGCATGGGGACTGCGCAAAAGCTCTCGGGCTATAATGTTGGCACTGATTTTCCTCATTGCCATGAAACCTGGTTTCATCCATGCTGTATATAGTATGTTTCTGAACTCATTTGTAATTCAGGTTCTAGTAATCTTTTTTTGGGGTAAGGTTTTTCTTTTAATTGATGAAACTAATTTCTAGTGCAATGAATGCTTGTTTTTTTTTTTTTGTCAATTGTTTAATACATAAGAGTTGATTGACGTGACATGAGCTTATGACAGTTTGCTGATACGTCTTATTTTCTTACCTGTGCCTCAGTCATATTCTTTCTGATATATCTTTTAAGCCACAACATCAGCAGAAAGATACGCCAGTCTCTGATTCTGTTATGTGAGGCTCACTTTGCACTATTGTACATTCTTCAGATTGATTTGGTTTCTAATAGTTTGGAGCAAAAAGGCTCTTTCTCTATGGAAGTCCTATCTCAGTTAGGTACGCTGGTTATGTTATCTGCTTCATTTTAAATTGTCATCTTTCAAGTGAACTAGCGTTGTGGTCAATCATTTTGTTTATTAAGTTTGGTTCTGGCAGTATTAAGTGAACTTAATATATTGGTTATGGTAGCATTATATGAAATTTCACTGTTGAAACCCAAAATACTAATGTCTAAGCATTGCATTTTTACATGACTTTATGCAGGTCTCCTTGAATATGATAGTTCCTGGGATTTCTTGGAAGTAGCTTTGCTTGCTTGTTTCTGTGCAATTCATAACCATGGTTTTGAGATGCTATTTTCATTCTCAGCAATTGTGCAACACACCCTGAGCCTCCCTATTGGCTTTAGTATCTTGAAACCGGTCTGAACAAACGTTTCTTTAGTTAGCCTCTCAACCACCACATACATCATAAATCCTTCTATGGAAATTCATCGTGAGCGTGCCAACATATAACTTTCTTCAATTAAATTTTAAATTTACTTACTCAGGGAGTAATCCTCGCGGTTTCCCCGCCTCCGGGAGAAAGATAAAGACAGTACCAGATCAAAGAACAGCGTAGAAGATCTAGGTTTTAGAGCAGCACAAAAGTAAAAGAGACCATAAGAAGTTTAGCATACGAGGGTGACAGCATACACTGACAAAGAACCAGGCAACCGCGGGCAAAGATTGACAAACCAATTAGAGCTCGGTCGTGGGGCAAAAAGCGGTAAAGAAAAGGCATCGCAAAAACCCATGTGAGGAAGGCACAAAACAAGCAAGCAAACGTAGTCCAAAAACCAAAACTGCATATCAAAAACCTGCAGAATGCAGGGAAAAATCAATCGAACATAGAGTGGGTGCAACAGTAAATGGCCGAGAAGGCTACCAGAACCAATATAGGAAGTCACTAGTACTCCAAACCAAACGGAAGAAACAAAAGAGACCACAACGCGAGCACGGAAAATGACAAGTGAAAAGGAACAATAACAGAACCAGCTACCGAACGAATAACTCCAGAGGAAAACCCGGCGCCAAACGATTGAAAACCAAAGCAATCTAAAAGGACAATGATCAGAGGAGCCTGCAACAGACAGAATCATGAGACTGCGAGCGGCGAAGGGCGGAAAAAATAGATCAGAAAAAAGACTGACACAGGAAAAAATAAACGGATCAACAACCGGCAGACGTCATGCCGGCAATCAACTCGTAGAGTAAACAAGGACAAAAAAAAAAAAACAAATCAGGCAGGCACGAGAAATGAGGTGCAACAATGAAAAAAACCACCCCAAAAAAATTACGAAACCAAGTACAAAGACAGAAACATACTATAGACAGCGAGAAACCAGCACAAGGAGAACAGCCAACATAAGCCGAAGCTGCCAGCCCCATGCAATGGCAACACAATACTGGCGCGCCGTCACCAGTGAAAAAGAAAAGAAACAAAAGAAGGGGGTGGATGAAGATCAGATGCCAATAGAGTAAAGAAATAAACCAGGACAAGACGAAACACGGAAACAACAACAAAAAACGCAAAAAACGAAAGTCAAGAAACAACCCCCCCACATGACAAAAACCAACAAAAAAGAAACGAAAACAGCATTCAAATCAACCACGACGAACCAACCGCAAACAACCAGCACCCCGTCAAACACCACCAAACACAAAGAACCATAGTTCAAATCTACCAAAAAGCTCGAAACGGCCCCCATACAAAAACACACAGCAAACACGTCCGGCACCCAATGAAGATAAAAGCTGAAAGACAGTTTACCCCAAAAACCTCAAAACAACAAGAAAAAGCGCAACACCAACATTCGCTCGACAAAATAGCAACCAATCCAACCATCAAACTCCCCTACCAATAGCAAAGTCCCAAAGCCAAAGGTACCGCTGCAGTAAAAAAACAAACCCATAGACCGGGCGCCCAAACCCCACCCCAAGAACAAAAAACCCCCGAAATAAGAGAAACGTAACAAGGAAAAACACCACCTACCCAGTCAAACCAATTCCTCCAGTTCCAAAACCAACAAAAGGTAAAAAGGTAATGCCGCCAATCCAATCACTCAAGTCGTGCAAAACTAAGCGTCCAAACCAAAAAAGAGAGTCATCGACAAAAAATCACCACCATCCCATCCGACACCATCAAAAGAACACAACTGGGAAACAAAACAAAGTAGAATCACGCCCACCAAACTTGCAAGCCAAAAACCGCCACCCACACCACACCCACCACAAGACAGGAGACAATAGAAGGCCATCCAACCAAATACCCAGAAACGCACCCCACAAAACCGCAACAGCAAAAAACCCAACGCCCACCAGTGTCCAAAAAGAAAGCTAAAAACGCAATAATGCAAGGTAATCCAAAAAAAATCAGATTAAAAGGAGAAACAAATCACCAAAAAATCAAAAAAAAAATCAATGAACAACAAGGAACAAACACAAACACCACAACAAATACCGGCTCCAACCGACAACCTAACACCAATAGAAGAAAGTGAAAAAACACAAAACAGAGCAGACATCCAGATGACAAACAAATAAGAACAAAAGCCCAAAAACGACTGCATGGGCAAACCATCAAACACCAAAAACATGCACAACAAGAAAACCAAAGCTCACAGAAAAAATCTCGAGCAAAAGGAAACAACGAAAAACAGTGAAAATGAGTAAAACCCAACGCAACCTTAACAGAGAAAAACCCAGGGGGGGAAAAACATGCGAAAGCAAAATGATGGCACGAAACCCACCCAAACCGGTGCCCCAAGCTTCCCAAAAAAAGCACAGAAGCGGCCACAAAAAACAAACCAAAAACCAAAAAAAGTCAACAAAACGCCTTGCAAACCCCAGACTCACAATCGGCAAAAAAAAGGGGCAAAACGTCTCTGTCGAAACAGCTGCGACGCCCAACCCACTACACAAAAAACCCAAGAAATCACAGGAAAATGCCAAGGGGGAAAAAATGCCAAGGGTACGAAAAAAACACACCAGACAAAACCGAAGTCAAATCCACCAAACAACACCAAAACGAAAAAACAAAAAAAACAAAAGCACCCACACCAACCCAAACAGAAAAGAAAAAAACAAAACCCGCCAACACCAAAACAAAAAACAACGTCAAACAGCATAGGCCGCCCCCAAATACACTACCAAATGCCCACAAAACATGCTCGCAAAGCCGATAACGAAAACCCCTACTAAAACGCCACAAACAGCCACCACCGCTCACATCACCGGAAGAAAATGCGAAGATGGAAAAACAGTGACCAACCCAACACAAACAATGGAAAACAGATACCACCGAGGCCCATCAGTCTGACCAAAAGAACCAACCCAGATAACACGGGGCCAACAGACGGAAAATCGCCACAGCTCCCAACAAAAAGAAACCCCAAACAGGGCAACGCCAAACTCCCAGCCAAAGTCCCCAACTAGATGAACCAGGCAAAGAAAAAAAACATACAAAAACAAAAAAAAAAAAAAGGCAAAAAAAAAAAAAAAAAAAAAAAAAAAAAAAAAAAAAAAAA
This sequence comes from Morella rubra, assembly GCA_003952965.2. Classification (NCBI taxonomy): domain Eukaryota; kingdom Viridiplantae; phylum Streptophyta; class Magnoliopsida; order Fagales; family Myricaceae; genus Morella; species Morella rubra. The sequence continues at coordinate 16,074,951 of CM025856.1, read as the reverse complement.
AAAAAAAAAAAAAAAAAAAAAAAAAAAAAAAAAAAAAAAAAAAAAAAAAAAAAAAAAAAAAAAAAAAAAAAAAAAAAAAAAAAAAAAAAAAAAAAAAAAAAAAAAAAAAAAAAAAAAACACCAAAAAAAAAAAAAAAAAAAAAAAAGAACGAAAAGACCCCAACGAAACCAAAACAAAGCTAATCACAACAAACTGAGCCGGGAGGGGGGGTAAATAAGCAAGGCAGAACAAGCAGAAAGGTAAACAAGTGCAATGCCCCACGGCGTACAAAAAATCACTACACCACAAACACCGGAAAACACAAAGTGAACACCAAATATAACTACAAACGTCAAAAATAACACATCGCACAACAAACCCCTGACACGACGAAAAATACCGTCCACGAACTGCAGTAAAGGCCCCACACAAAAACAGAAAAACACTCCACAAGGGACCCAAGCAACAACATGCCAAACAAAACAACAAAAAAACCAAAAGCCACAATCCACCAGTCCGTCCCAAAGGCACCCTGAGAGCACAAAATGAACGTCAGCCATTATCCATTCAAAAAAACAGCAGAACGCAACTTAAAGAGAACCGCAAGCACCACAAGAACAACACAGTGAAAAAACAACACCCACAAAAAACAAAACACCCAGCAACCACAACAAAAAAAACACACAAGACCACCAACAAAAACAAGAAGCTCAAGTGAGCACAGTACGAGACTTAGACGAAGAAGAAATCCCCGAAAATAGAAAGCTTAAATCGATAATAAAGACGGCGACAGAGGAAAAACAAAAGGGAGACTTCTGAGATTAACTTAGTAGTAACCATTTGGGGAATGCACAATTAACAAAATTGCAAACACCGGATGAACAACAAAGCATTAGTTAGGAAATGTATTCGAACAACCCATTAAATGTCGCGAATGCCACCACACCAGGAGTTACGGCTGAAAAATCAGGTGAGGAACTAAAAGTCTCACCAAACCAACATAACCACCACTGCGCCTCAACAACACCAAAAACACGGCCCCTATAAACGCAGCACGACCCAGTAATGGGATAACAGACCATGAAGTTAAAAAATGCAATGATACTGAACATCAACAAAAACATAACACCCGCTCACTACAAACAAAACCATTAAGTGAAATAATGCACTTGGTCCAAACCACAGCACTTCCCCCAGCAGAAAATAACCTATCAACCACCCCACAAAACAAAAAAAAAGCAAAAAAAAAACAATCCCGACAAAAATACGACAAAACACTAAACAATACCACCACGCGCGAACCAGCCCCCCGGTGAAGCACGCAACGAAAAACAACAAAACCCATACCGCAACCGTAAAAAACAGAAGCTGACAATACCAGAAACGGTAAACAATAACTGAAAAAACTACAGAAAAACAATCGAACAGACGCGGAAATACAAAACAAAAGCCAAACAGCCTAAAACCAACAAACATGAGGGTAACCCAGTGCCTGTCCAGAAACAATCAGCCGGCAGAACCTGTTCAAACAAAAACCAACAACCCCACAATACAAGAAAAAAACAAAAAAATAACGGCCAATGAACACGCACAAACATGGAAAAAACCAAAAACCGACGAAAAACAAAGGCCGAAACCACCCCCCAAAACGATAGCGCACACACTCAGAGTCATGAAAAAATCGACCTGAAAGCATCAAAAAACACGCCGCAAACCAAACCGAGCAAGGAGCAGACGTTCAGGACAGTCGGACGTATCAACCCTAATAAAACAGACAAAAAAAAAAACAAAAAAACCCCTCAAACGCTAAAACAAAAAACCCAACAAAATGAAGAAACATCGCAAAAGCAAAAAACAATAAAAAACAAGACCAGAACAACCGTAAAGTAAAACGGGCAACTCCACAATGCAGTAACCTAAAACAAAAGACAAAGACTAACCAATCACCAACATCAGTAACAAAACAACAACATCACCAGGACAAAAAAAGTAAGGCCACCCAAAAAAACGGCACAACAAAAAAAAAAAAGTGATCTAATCAACTGTCAACTCCGGACCGCCAAACCAAGGTAATCCAAAAGCAACCTACAAAACCTCCCACCTCCTAACCACAAAAAATCCAAAAAAAGAAAACTTCAACAACCCCATAGACAAAAAACCAAACACCAAAAGAAACAAAAAAAAAAAAAACATCCACCCTACAGCTCTGCCAAAAAAGGACCAACAATACTAACACACAGAAAGTCCTCAGAATGAAAAGACCAAATAAGCAAGCAAAAGAACCAACACAACCAAAATAGCGCCCGGGAAGACAATCAGCATACAATAAACCCAAACACACAACATACACCTAAAAAAATGACCCACAAATCAGACCTAAATCAACACATCCACCCAGATCTCCAACTCCTCTCCAATATCTTCAAAACACAACGGTCCCAAGATGAAGGCGAACAAGTGCGCACAAACAAAACAATCACTGACAAAACCATCATGGCACAGCAAAGCACAAAGGCCAAGCCCAAATCATAGAACCAAGAAGCATCACTACTCACACAATAAAAAACAAAACAATCAAAAAAATCCAAACCAACGCAACAGGTGGGCCAACGTAAAGCCGACGAAAAGAAATACGCAGCGAGAGCAACGCAGTAAAAAACAGACAGAAAATGAAGTGCAAAGTAGCGGCAGTACCGGAACGCAACAGAAAAAGAATCGAGAATCAGCTCAATCAACTGTGCCAGAGAAAAAATCCAGTCCTCCAATCACATTAACACAACACAGCAAAAATAACGGAAAAAAAAGAAACCCCCAAAACAAAACCAAGAACCACAGAAAAACAAAAAAACCAAAAAAAAAACCAAAAAAACAGAACCACACATCATATAAACAAAACCAGAAGCAACCACCGCATACAGAACATGCAACGGAACAAACTACACTCAACAAAATGAGCCAAGAAGGGCACACATGCAAAAACGCACCATACAGCAAATACCATAGAAGAAGGCGTCCAACCCACCAACAAAAATTCCAAGCCCCCCCAATGAACTCTCCGTAGCACAAAATCAACAAACACCAACACAAACCTTCACACACCAACAGAAACAACAAGATGCAGCCACCAATGAACACTGCCTACCCACAACGCAAGGCCCCCCCCGATCACCAACACTAAACACTGACAATGAAACCCCACTACCTCAACCTTCCATTTAAAACACCTAAACAGTGGAAATACATGCATCCTATCAAAAAAATAACAAAAAACCCAGTCCCACACAACAAACTACCAAACAACAAAACAATCGTCACCCAAAAATACCACTGAGCAAACCACCAACTAAAAAACAAACAATCCCAACCCAATTAACACAGCAAAATTACAACATAAACCAACAACAACATCTATGTCAACCAGTAACAAAACCCGTCCCAACAGTATCAACACAATATCACCTACCACCAAGTAAACTAGTTAAGCAAAAACATCCATAACCCACCCCCCAGAGAGTTAACAAAACAGTTGCAAAACTAGAAACCATAAAACAAACCCACGCGCCAAACCCAAAACACAATTCAAATCAAGCAAAAAAACTCACACCAAACATAAATACAATCCACAACCACGTGACAAGCAACAACAAAGCCAAAAAACAACAAAAAACTCAAACAACCAAACACAACCATAAACAAAAAATCTCCAGCCCAACACATCAACAACACAATACACACCAACAAAACCGATACAAAACCCAAACCCAGAACACTCCACCTCCCCAAACTACAAGCCTGAACAGAAACCTAAACATAAAGGACGAACACCACGCGGCACCAAACACCTCCGAAACACCGCAACCAAATCATAAACAAAAAATCTGCAAACACGGTCAAACAGAAAACACATCCAATATCAGATCACACAAAAACCCGAAAACCCAAAAATCTAAAAGCACCCAGTAAAGTGACAACGATTCAAACCAAACCAACCTCCAACGTGAGCATAAAGTCACTAAACGCCACAAACAGAGACAAAAATCCGTCAACAAACTAGCTCACATCAAACCCACCGAAAAACCCAGCACTCCCAACCAACGGGAAAACAAAAACTATCCACAAAAAATGACAACCAAACTGAACAAAGTGCAGGAAAATCACATCCCAAACAACAACTACCCGTGAAAACTAGACAAAACTGCCACCTGACAATACCTTCCAAACCCAAAGAAAAAATCAACCAAGCATCACCCTGAAAAAAACAATGACCTGAGGACAAATAATGGAATACCAACATAAAAAAAAGAAAACAAAACAAGGCGCACCACACCAAACCACAGTAAACAACCAATGAAATCACCATCCACAACCAACTCAAACGAAACACAAACAAAACTCAACAGGAAAGCCCCCCCACCCAACCAACACACATAGAAGCACAAACCAACAACGTAACAAAAAAAAACATGGGCCAACTAAACACAACAAAGAAGCACCTAAAACCTAGAAAACAAAACCCATCCACAAGACCAACCAGCCCAAGAAAACAACCCAGAAAGCAAGGCCCCCAACCAGCTGAATCCACAACATCAAACAAACAACCAACGATAACCGCAGCAAAGCAAAAAAAGAATGGCAAAATAAGGGGGGGCAAAAGCAAAAAGATGACCAAAACAGAAAGCAACAAGATAACTCAATTAAAACACAGTAAATCAACATATAACAAAAGGACAACACATGATATAAAGGACAGAAATAACAACCAAAATCAACGCGGTACACGCGTGTCAACATTTCAGAACCAGAAAAAAAAACACAAGACCAAAAACTAGGTCCCTATAAAACTGAAATCAAAGACGACAAATACAAATATCACAAACCCCCCCACGGTGAAACAATGGAACCAGCTCGAAAACAGCGCCAAAACCTACCCGTACACAGACAAAGTCCAAAATGCAACTACAAACCAACAAACTACTACGAAAAACCCAAAAAACACGGCAAAACATATCGCGTCAAAGAAAGCAACAACAAACAACATACAAACAGACAACCACAAAAACTAAAAAAAAAAACGGCAATCACTACATAAAGGAAGAACAAATACAAACCAAACCAATATAAAAAAAGTCAAAGTACCCCGTGAACCCCAAATAAGGCCACATTACAAAAAAGATAAAAATAAAAAACAAAAGTACCAAACCTAAGACCAAAACCTCAAACAGCAGCCCAGTCCCAACTCCAATAAAAAAAACCATAAATCCAGACACCCCCAAAAGCCCACTAAGCCCACGGAAAACCAAACCGCCAAGCTATCCAGTCCACACCAATATGCCCCATCCCCCCACACCCAGCCCAGGAAAAGGAAAACAAAAAAAAAACCACAACAGCCAACACACGACAAAAGCCAACAAAACAAAGTAAAAGCCAACCAAAAAAACTGCACCAAACCCCAAAAAAAAACACAATCCCCAACCCCAAAAAAAACAACCTAAAAAACCCATAAAAAAATAAAATTCAATACCCACCAAAACCAAAAAAATGCAATACAAACCCTCAACAACCCACACGCCCTACATATCCCTGCAACAACGCTAACAGTCACCAACAGCGGCAACAGTCCGTAAAGACACTACCCACCACCGCACTCGACCGTCCAAAAGCCCACTCTAACTCACACTACAAACGGCCACGAAGCGCCAGCCACCAGATATACACCCACCGCCCATTGCACACACAACCACTTCGAACTGCACAACAGCAAGCGCACACAAAAGAAACTGAAATACCAATCACACCAAGAAAAAAAAAAAAAACGAAAAAACCATCGCCTCCACCTCAAGCACCCAGAAACAAAAACAAACACCAAACTCCGCGTACAACATCAAGGACAACTCGAACAATCACAATAAACACCCAAAAAAAAAGAGAAAAAAAAAGAAAAAAAAAAAAACTTAGGAGCATGACACTGACAAACCAAATCAAAACTACAAGAAAGGGACCCAACACCATCAGCCCCTGCCACGGAACCAGACCAAATCTACTCCCGTATATATCAACTAAAGCAACAAAAACCACAAGTACTTGCACAATCAAGAAACAAAACCAAAACTCCAAACACAAAAAAAAAACCACACAAAACAAAAAAGAGGCATGAAAAATAAAAATACTCCAAGCCAACGGCATCCCCTCAGGAAAAAACCAGGACTCACATCCCCCCTGAGCAAACCCACCCATACAAATACCCAACAGGTCCAAAAAACAAAACACCCAGACAAAAAAAATCCAAAACAGAATACAAGCAAAAGGGTGAAAAAAAAAACCATCCCCCATTAAACGCACCTCCACACTCCAACTGACCCCCCACGACACAGCACCCACCAAGAAACACCCCAACCACGAATCCAATGGAGAACTGAATAACACACAATAACATGGCCGACGGCCAAAAAAATCAACGGGGAAAAGGCAGCAAAAAAAACACGTACAAACAAAAACCACAAACCATGAAAAGCCCAGAACCAACAACCGCAAATCCCCATCAACAAGAGTCAATCACTTACATCATATCCAGATGCAGCCCCACAACGACCTTTCCAGATCGCACCAGCAGTTCAGAAAAAAGTCCCAAAATCACAAGAGAACCACTCACAGAAAAAGACATTATACAACAAAAAAAATAAATCCAGAAGAACAAGACCCACCAAACATAAGACCACCTCCAGTGCTCAAAAAAAAAAAAGAGAAAGGCTCTCACAATAACATTAATAATTTACCATTACTCGCCAACTAAGCTTATGACGAGTCACAAACAACCAAAAATCTTTTTCACAAAACTACCCACACTAGTACTTGTAAACAACAGATTCACAGAACCGGCAGTAATCCAAGACCAAACCAACGCAAACACATACAACAACAGAAATTGACAACAGAAATAAAAAAATTTTAGAAGAATGACACAAACCCAACAGTAACCAAAAACTTCCACCCTCTAGGAGAACATAAACTCCACTTCAGTTATCCCCCTCCAAACAAACCAGTAGATCCACTCACCAAAAAGACCCCGCTCCTTTGATTCCAATCACCGCAGACACCTCACCCGTCAACGCCCATACCTCCTCAAAAACAAAGACCGGATAACCCATATCTACAGTATCAGCAAAATCCAAAGATCTACAATGAAAACTAACTCAAACTCACCAAAGACGATTACCCGAGGTGTCATCCTGATTCAAGCAGAAAACCATACATCCAAGAGACATACACAAACGCCATATGAGGACAAACCATAACAAAGCCCACAAAAACAAACAAAACGTACAGCCAAAAAAAACAAATAGCACTTCTAAACCAGTCTCATAGTATTAGGAAAGAAACAAACAACCCACTTATTCATTGAGACTTAAGGATGATAAATACTATATTAAGCTTCCAAATCCCACAATACTGGATATAATAAAAAACTTATTAACCTCTGAAAAATGAACGAACACATCCGTCACAACAGATACAAACCAACTAAAACTGTATGAACAACCCAATAACAACCCCATTAATGAGAAAGAACCAAAATCGGAACTTGAAGATTACTTACTAGACCCCAAAATGCGCAATATTAACAACCTCGTTAATCTATTTATTCACATAACAAATAGTCGCACAGCCTAAAACTGGAATTCCCACTACAAGGTACAAAATGTACAGGATACGAGCACCCCCCAACCACCCACACCCAAACCACACCCACCTGCAACGCCATATATATGTGTAATAAAGCAGAATGCAGGTCCATTCCTTTCCTTGATAACAAAAGAAAGTAGCCCCGACCAATAACCTCCCAATATTAAGAGAGTAAATGCAACAACACAAAGACAGCGAAAGTTCCAAAGCAAAAGCACCGTTACTGCGATTTAGAATATGCAAAAACCCTGGTAAAATTAAAAGACAAGAACCTTACTGGCCAAATAGGATAGTTAAGGTCACATAAGCTTGGAGATAAACTTACCAAACAAAAACATCCTCCACTTCTTTCGTAATTATCCAAAAAACTGAAGAACAGAACAATCAGCCCCCACAAGAATCAATAACTCAAAGTAACATTAAGAAGCGTCTAATACCCTGCGATAATTCAAGCATATCTTCTTTCCGCGAACATGAACCGGAGACCCCAAACCGCCAATTGAGATCCCCAGTAGAGCCCGCCGACTCTACCGCCTAATCATATCTACCAGCTTGACACGAAGGCCATACTAGACCCAAAAGCTAAATTACGACCCGTCAGGTCAACGACGCCATGAGATAAGTACACAAGTTAAAACCTTAGCTCTACTACATTATAGAGCGCTCGCATACACCCCAATACTAACGATAATACACAGATCAATAATACTCCAAGACCAGAAAGACCACGACACCAGGCCAAAAAAAACAATATGAATCAAAATCAATCAGGCTCATAACACGAACTAAGATAATATATCTCTAAAAATTATCCCAACACCAACAAATGAAAAATAAAGGACAAAAATCAGCCGGAAAACCCAGCCCACCAACCTATAACACTAACAAGCCACAATGTGCACATGTCCTTGGGCGACAGCCATGTGAAGAGAAAAACTTTTGCATTCAATGCAGCCATATTGTCATCTTTCATAAAAGGATGAAACCCAAAGGTAAACCACCCCAGTGAATTGCCCAAGCAAGCACAACCCCAAAAAAAAATCCACCGAAACAAGAGCCATGAAGTAGATAACAGCCCAAACGAACCCCACAAAACTCTTATCCCAAAGCCGATTAAGCATATCTCTCTGGACGTTAACGAATGATACTGCTCTCAGACTGTCACCCATGGACTATATACAGTGTGTGGGAGTCAAGATAGGGCCGTGCCCCATACCAATATCTCGAAACTAATTTGTACAATCTCAACACATATTCACAAACCACAAAAAGCAAGCCTTCAACCATAAGAACCATCTACGCCAGCAATTTCTCATTAGAACGGTGGGCCCCTAAAAATGATTATACATTAAACACTAATCTGCATATTTCAGCCAACCAAATATCAA
>CM025856.1:15961544-16064903 GCA_003952965.2 Morella rubra | reverse complement strand
GTAAAAAATAATAATTTAATAATAATAAAAAAATCAAAAAACAATAATAATAAATATATTTAAATATAATATTTGAAATAAAAAAAAATTGAAATAAAAAAATAATAAAATAATAAAAAAAAAAAATAATAAAAAAAATAAAAAAAAAAAAAAAAAAAAAAATATAAAAAAAAATAAATTATAAAAAAATAAACAAATTTATAAAAAAATAATAAAAAAAAAAAAAAAAAATAATAAAAAAAAAAAAAAAAATATTGAAAAAAAAAAATAAAAAAAAAAAAAAAAAAAAAAAAAAAAAAAAAAAAAAAAAAAAAAAAAAAAAAAAAAAAAAAAAAAAAAAAAATATAAATAAAAAAATAAATAAAAAAAAAAATAAAAAAAAAAAAAAAAAAAAAAAAAAATAAAAAAAAAAAAAAAAAAATAAAAAAATAAAAATAATAAAATAAAAAATAAATAAAATAAAAAAAAAAAAATATAATAAAAAACAAAAATAAAATTTAAAAAAAAAAAAAAAATTAAAATAAAATAAATTTTTAAAAAATAAAAAAATGAGTAATTTGAAATGTTTTAACTAATAACAAAGGGAAAAAATAAGTTTTAAAATATTAGTTAAATTTTTTGAATCTTTATTTAATGAAAAAAATATATATAATTCAAAATTTCATAGGAGATGACTTTTAACTTTAAAATTTAGAAAATATATTAGACTTTTAATTTTGTTTTTTTAAAAAAAAATTACAATTTTTTCTAATTATCTTTCTACTTTACCAAAGATTAATCAAATTTATATATCATCAATTGAAAATAATATATTGACAAATCTTGAATACAAAACTTTGACATTTTGATATTTTGATATTTAATATAATAATTTATAATTTATTATAAAATATCTCATTTTTTAGTTTCGTCTAAGCCCATTTATCTTAGAAACGGTCCTGGTGGTAACCAAATCCTTAACATTTCAATGGCAAGTAAACTTTTCCAGCATCAGTTTGGGTTAAACCCACTAGCAATAAAATTATCTTCGACATTTTTATGCAGACAAAAGGTCCAGACGGAGACATGCCGTCTAAGGCGATAGATCATAGAGCCGTCTCGACCTGTGAATTGTGAGATATTTCCTCTTTTTTACTCTTTCGGTTTTGGTCGTTGGCGAATTGCAAGTGAATGAGAGACCGAGTCGTGGGTCAAATTCCATTTCTTCCCCGTAGGACCCAATCGGATTGAATATATGTACCAAGCCCGTAGGACCCAATCGAATTGAATATATTCCAAACGGCTTGTTTTGTAATTTGTATCGAGTTGGAATTTGGACCCATTCGGACGCGTGGAAGCAGACCACGATTCGTGCCGGTAAGGACGGTAGATAGAAGATTCAAAGAGCGTAGACTCATTCAGAGAGAGGCGGAAGAATTCAGAGAAAAAAAAAAAAGAAGAGTCGTAGACTCGTAGCAATTTCGCAAACAATGGTTGTGCACCTAAGAAGCCGCCCACAGCTCTACATTTCACTTACTTCTTCCAAACGGTTCTGTACTTGCGTGAGACTTAGTACTTTTAAGAGATTTTGACTTGAGCTCTTATTTGTATAATATTTTCGGGAAATGGGTTTTGCCCCCTGCTGCTAAAACGCAAAAGAAAGAGAATAGATTAAATAAATATATATATATCCACATTTTTAATTTAAGTTTCTCATAGAATAGTCAAGATTTTGGGTGTAAAAATCCGCCCCTCTTAGAAACGCGTGGGCCATGGGAACGAATGTTCGTAGTTAAAATTCAACTGCGCAATCAGGACAACACTGGTCACACCGATTATTCTCTGACCAAAATGCACGCTACACATGTCGGGGCATGTTCGTTTTGATCAGATTTTAAGATCTGAGATGTTTTGAAAATTTTTAAATGATATTAAAATTTATTGATATTTGTATAAAAATTGTTGAAGTGTAATAAAAGTAATGATGATTTTTAAGGTTGTTATTTGTAGATTATTTTATTAGATGAGTGAAGAAGATAAAATATAAAATGTTATTATTTATTTATAATATTTTTTTTTTTTTTTTTTTTTTATTTTTTTATATAATATAAATATTTGAAAGTATTGAAAAAAAAAAAAGACAAACGACAAATACAGTTAAAAAATAAAAAATGAAGAAGAAGAGAAGAAGTGTGATTCACGCTACTGACAAGAAAAAATAAAATAAAATAATTTACTGACAAAAGGGACAGGGCAAAAGAAAGCGTGAAGTGGAACCTGGTCAGGTGTGGTGATTTTGGTTGGAATATGTCCTCAACACACTGAAAAGGGTATATTGGTAATTTTTCATAAATATGGTCAGGGTAAAAATAAAAAATCACTACTTGCATCCTAAATTTAAACATGTTTAATTTACAATACACAAATGCGGATTCACATTCTCAAATTCTCCACGAAATGAACAGCCTCTCAGTCTCCTTATTAATTGCAAATTTGATATTTTCAATAGGCTGCACGGAAAGGGCTTTTTCTGAGAGAGGGAACTTCTAAATGACCAAAGTGCTCAAAGAAAGAAGTTCATTTGAAGTAATGAGCTGTGAAAATGGAACGAGTGGATCGTGTTTGGTGTGGTTGACTTCTACTTCGCGGAAGTCGCAGCCTGCATCTGAATCTTGGGGAGTCTGTAGAGAGATCTAATGGGTTTGCTTTCAGATACAAACTTGGCATGCGATGGATGCAGGTCATGTGGGCTCGACGCGTTTTGGTGTTAGGCCAGCACACACCAACGTAGTGGTGGCGTGGGTTGTGGAATCACTTTAAGTCACGATCAAGGTTCCGTGACAGCGATGCATCTTTGCCCAGTTTTTTGTTTTTTCAGCCTCTCTTCTTTTTCTACTAACTTTTTGTTTCGCGGTGATTCATACGGCAAATGAAAAGCTCACTTTCAAAACCACGGAGTAAAACCATTTTCTGGGCTAAAAGCTCCTTTACTTTTTGGTTTTTGCATTTAGGTTTGCGAAACCACCTCAAATGGGCCTTAAATGAAGCCCAATAATACAAAACACATGAATGTAACATTAAGGGAGCACAATTCTGTGCGCTGCAAGTCTGAGACTTGCTTAATGACAAAAGTTAGGCCCCCAGATTTAAGTACATCCTTCGTCCCAGCTGATTATAGAAAGAGAGAGATATTTTCTTGTTTGTGCTGTCCAATATTGTTCTAAATTTGGCCTTCATTGTACTATCTATATATATAAGTGGTATTTATTTGATAAAAAATTAAAACTAAAGCAAGAGTTTATTCATGTTATTGATCTTCTTCCAGCAAGCCAAGCATGCATAATAACATTAAAAAAAAAAAAAGATGAAGAAAAAAAAAGAGAGGAACAAATTATTTCGAAACAAGATTAAATCATAAAAATGAAATAAAAACAACAAAGTTACTACAGAAATAACAGGAAGTAAGCTAGAGAAACTAGGATTTCTCTTTTATTTATTTGTTTACTAATTTGATATAAATAATTATGGCTCGGACTGATCCACTGGTGTAGCTATATAGGGAAGTATGGAGTTTTTATCTTTCTCGCGGTATCACCTCGATGCAGGTCACTTTCCCCATCCGTATTTAAACGCGTACTGGTTCGTTCTCCGGTTAAGTAGGTACAATCCTGTCTCTTCTGCTTTCCAAATGCAGTGGTTCCCTCCGCACTGTCTTCTGGTTGCTCTGTCGCTGACGGAGATAACTTTAGTCGTAAACCCGTGTCGGAGTTCGCAGTTGAAAGCGACGGTGGGTGTGACATCGTAGTTAAACTCGTAATTTTCCTTGGGAAGAAGAATGTGAAGGCTTAGATCAATGTACGGGCTCTGGTTTTTGCAGTTGACGTTAAGCACTTTGTTGTCGAGGTTGTTGACGAACTTGACATAGCGCTTCTTCAAATGGGGCACCTTTTGGGTGCTGCCATTGCCAAGGCCAAAGGCCAGGACAAGGACGAGCGCGAGACAATAAAACTTGGCTATTGCCATGCGATTCATCTTCAGATGTTGAGGACGACTATGGTTTGAATGTACGTACTCCTTGTACCTTTAGCAGCCAGAGAATGCAATCCGAATGGTACCAGCTGAAGTCCCAACAGGCCTTTCCTCAACTTATACAGCAATCTTTGCTTGTATACTTGTGGCCTGTCTCATTTTTAGGCAATGCCCTTTTGCCCACTTGAAATGCAAGGTCGACATTGGTCCTCTGTGAGCTACTGGTCTAAGCAAGTCGCAGGGCAGGCCACCCAAACAGGCCTCACACCAAATACCAGTTTTTTAGTCCCTAAAATTAGTCTACGGCTCACGCAAGAGTAAAGAATAATGTAGAATGGAAACAAAGCACAAGATAGAGAGATGCTCACCGATTAACCGCGTCCATTTGTAATGGATTTGAAAACGAGGTTTTTACCATATTTACACGCTCAAGAAAACAAAAAGATTAAAACTTCCGAAATTTAAAGTGACTAAATTGAGCACCACTAGAAAAGTAGAAGATTATTATGCATGAACACCTGATTTTAGTAATGAGCCACGTTGTGTTATTTCAAGAAAAACCAGAGAATAGGCACAAAAAGGCTTTGCACGTTAGAAGAAGAACAAGAAGAAGAAAAAAACCCTACTATAAATGGCTCGATATTTTTTCTTCTTTTATTTTCTCGTCTACTGGAAGCTCGTTAGATCTATAGGTACAATATAGGGGGTCTCTGGTGCTTTAAGCCAAACTTCAAATACCCAAACCGCAATTTCAGCGCCAATGATGCAGACAAACAAATGCCAGTGAACCACGTCTGTGATATGTACAACCAGCCACAACTTAAGGCTGGACTTTTTTTTCCTTCCTCAAGGACCATTTATATATGACTAATAGAATCATCAAACAGCAATTTATGAACTTAAGAGGCTTCCACTAAACCCCTGAGACCTCATAGCTATGTACAAATATTTTGGTGTGTATGTTGCAGTAAGACGACAGACGAACTAACCAAGAAACTATACAGTAAGCCCTCAAATTACATACAGAAAAGACATCGACTAATCAAGAATTCGAACTTCTGAATTGTATAGTGCCTTTCTGAATTCTATACTGCCTCTTTCTAATCAACCAAACAAGGGAATCATTCCCTCTATCCTGTAATGGAGTCTCCAATCCTTGCTATACCTCCTGAGCATGACCTTTAAAATCAGATACATCTGTAAAAGACGGGAGCCAGAGTTCTATGCGAGTTCCGCCTGCTCCAAGAGCAGCATCCCTGGTCCGGGGAGATATGATACGGACTACACAGCCATAACTCTCAAGTATCTCACGAGCAACAGCTATCCCAGCAACAAAGTTCCATGTCATATTGTCTTCAACCTTATCTTCTGAGAAGAGATCTGCTCCAAATGGAGAGAGGGAATGCATCTGTGTCTGCAAGCCGATGCAACAATAAAAGACAATTTGTATGTAATTAATGATATGGGTAAATAACAGACTACTGGAACTATAAAGGTAATGATCTACTGATGGTAACTCCTTTTCGTTTCTTCGCATTATTTATAGTAGCAACATATGTTCCTCGCATTTTTTATTTACAATGCATCCCCTGTCCAGAAAAGAGATTGATCAAAGTTGTCTATATCAATGTTATACATTATGGGGACCATAAGCAATAACCAGAAACGAACCACCACTTCAGATTTCGAAGTGTGCAAGCTAAAATTGGTTAAAGAACTTTAAATCCAAAGCATACATAGATAAAGGTATAATTTCTACACACATATATACAAAAAATGTAAAATGGATGTTCCTAGGTGTATGTGTAGGTGCACATACACATATCCAACACAGAAAGGGATTCATAATGTCTAGTTTGATTATTCAAAACAAGCCCAAAGAGGTGGAGAATTGACTATATTTACCATATAATGCATATCAGGCCCATCATCATCAATAACTACAAGAGTACCACCTGCTGGTGCTCCTGTAGACATAATTTCAACCTTTCCTCCTACATGTGAACGCAACAATGCACCCTCAATCAAATTGCTCAGAGCCTGACGCAAAGCAGGTTCTTCCACAGCAACTTGCAAGGGATCTGAGAGTTCACTAAGTTCCACCACACGCTTCTGCTTGTGGGCAAGAGGTCTCACAGCTTCAACCAAATCTGCCAACAGACCAGAAATCTTGCACGGTCTTCCTGACATAAAGAAAGAACATAAGCAAAACGAGAATTTCAAACTAAAGAAGAATGAATGAGATCAAATTTAAAGTACCCTGCATTCAGAAAAATAACAGGTTTGAGGTTTTAGTTACATTCTACCTAGATGGACGGACCACTATAGTGATGGCCTAAATGAAGAAAAGGATGAGAGAGAGAGAGAAAGAGAGCAAAGAACCCAACCTATAATATATAGGTAATGGGAGAGGGTGCTGGATCCCTCTCCCCTTGCGACAAATCCCAATTTACCTTATTCCATGTTGTAGAGGAGCAAGAGCCAGAGGGGGAAGGGGCATCTCTAAATCCTTGGCCACAGCATTTAGAGAAAGTGGCTCACTAGACTTTTGCATTTTACTTCTGGAATCATTACTTGAAAAGTTATCTGGCAACTGAGACTTCACGGAGTCATGCACAGAAGTTGAGTTATCTACTTTCTTCAAAGTGTCATCATTGTAGTGCACTATATTGGCCTAGAGAAAAGAGTCACCAAATAACAGTTTCAGAACCACTGTTTCCTCATTTTACTTCATAAGTAAACCACCAAGATAGTAACCCAAAAGAAAAAACCAACACGATAGCATTCTAGACAGAAGTTACAGTCTCAAAATAAATTTCTTAATTACAATACAACTAGATCTAAAAAAAACCATGGCACTTAAAGGACGTGTACAAAAGAAGGCATGAAATATGACTATGAATATCAGTACAACACGTAGGTAAGAGTGTACTTAAATATGCATACATATACATCTGTGTGTATAGATAGATGATAGATAGAGAGAGAGAGAGAGAGAGAGAGAGAGTGCCTTCGTCAAGTAAACTGCATCCTGGAGCTGTTGAAGGGTATCTCTCATACGATCACCTTGCACCAGTATGTCTTTGGCAATGTCAGAAGAGATCTGCCAGATGTTTCTTTCAGACATGTAAATAAAAAATAAACAACACAAGTTAATGATTAAATTTCAGGTTACATAAACACCGCAACACATGTACCTCATTTCTCTTCAACTGAACAGACAGCATTTTACTTAAAGTCCGAATGCTAGAAAGAGGACCACGAATCTGTTAGGATTTTAATGAAGGATGATCAAAATAAATTTATACACAATTGTAGAGGCCAAACAGCAACAAAACACAGCAAGACATCTTACTTGCTCAACCAGATTACTCATCCGGACATTGTTTTGCCACGATGATTGCTGGAGTAACATTGCTTTCTGTGAAAGAAGCGAGCAGGTTAGCAAGAGTACTGAACAAACAAAGGCCATCCCAAAGATAAAAAGGCAAACCTCAAATATGCCAAACACTAATACCAGCTTTTCCCAGAGTGAATAAAAGAATAGAGAGACATGCAAAGTAACAAGAGCAATAGAAACCACGGCAGAGCAATTAAGGAAGCTTATAAGCAAGTAATTACATAAAACTCGAAATCCAGAGAACTCTGATAGAAGATGACTGAAAACATACACTACAGATACTGTGTAAATGTGCCAAACTCGATTAGTAGCAGAGGTAGAATTCTTAACACAGATTTCAATTAACAAGCTGCCAGTGTCAAGTACAATACAAGAGTAAGCATCAATTGGTACGACCATGAGCAGAGGAACTTTAACCACATACACTATTAAATCAAGTTCTAAATGAGTAATGCCTCATTACATAATGCACTACCACTCTTTATTAAGAAATTAACACCCAGAAAAAGATGATTCTATCTACCTGATCCAAAACATATGCCATAGCTAAAGACCGAGCTATGTTGATAGCATTTGCTCTCTGCTCGGCGCTAAACCTGCACACTCTTGTTGAGTCATCCTTGACACTCTGAATCTCCCACGATCTAGTACCTGGAGGCAAAGCATATGCTTCCTCGGGAGAGGAGTAAAAGCGTACCAAATCATGCCCTTCACTTAGCCCACCCCCGCATGTTCCCAGCTCCACCATGGGAAGCTCGGCAACCAAGAACCCCACAACAAACGGGTTTTTCACCATCGGGAAAACCACAGCGCTACTGTCAGGCACAACTTCTACCTAGTATTTAAAGGCGAAATCCAATTTAATTCAATCGAATATTAGCCATTAACCAAAACAAGCAAAAATTGCAAAGTCATTCAGACATACATCAAAGTCAAAATGTCATACTTGTTGATTGGAAAGCGCAGCTTCTGCTGCGCGCAAACCTGTGGGAATACTAAAATTGCCGACTAATATCACAGTGTCAGCGACGTCCACTCCTCCAGGATAAACGGTAACACGACGCAGCTCTAGACGGTCCATCACATAACTACCTGCTGGTCTTACATAGACCTAAAAATAGACAACTTTCAGTGATTTCTGTGTAAGGTAACCGAAATTTAATTTATTCACAGTAATTTTTGAGCTCAGAACAACTGCTCCAAGTAAACTTTATTTCATCGGAACTTCGACATGTTCTCGAAAGCCAAACAGGAGCTTAGGGACAAAAGAACATTGAACTGAGGGCGCGTGACTGAGAGACAGACCGAAAGCAGAGCATTGGGATCGACGACTCGGCGAAAAAGGTCTAACTGTTCGATACAGAGTCGCTGGAAATCGGGGCTCGGGAGGACCAGCCTGCTTTTGTGGTCCTTGTCGATCATTTGCAAGAACTCCACGGGGGAGGTCGAAGCTCTGCTAATGGCGGAGGCGACTGCGGAGGCGGAGGAAACCATGACTCCCTCAGGTTCATCGTCGTGAGACACGTGGCGGAGCGTGTGGGGGCTAGGATTTGCTAGGGAAGAGGAAGAGGACGAAGAGAGAGCGTGGGTAGAGAGGAGGAAAGAGGTTGTCCTGTGAGAGTGAGTGTTGGTAGGAACGTTCGGTCGGAGAGAACGAAGAGATAAAATACTGGGCCAGAAATGGAGGGTAGAGGTGTGAGAGCTTGGGTTGGACAGCGCTGGGTGAGGAGGAATTGCAGAGAGTAGTAGCATTGTAGACGATGGCCGATCGGGGGAGGAGTGGATGAAGGAAAGTAATTTGGCCGTCGAAAGCTAAATGGACGACATTTATGAACATACGACGACGCCGTTTGGTCGTTTATCCACCGTACGCACCGTTGTATCCTTCCTCCCCACCAGCCACCGCCCGAGTGATTTTCTTTCTTTTTCTGGGGGAATTATGTAATAAAATCACAGATTTTGGCGCAAATTATAGACGAAATCCTAAAATCTTCGATTATAGTAATATACTTCACAAAGTTAAAGCCATTGCAATGCTTGACCATCCATGAATCGACATATTGCATTTTCATTCATAAGGTTGCATTTGTTTATCTAAAACAAATAAAATTTAAAATTTGGTGAACAAAATAAAAACTATTGAGAAAAAAAAAATTATCTTAGATAGGATCATTTTGCGAGTTAGGCAATTTAAGTGATGATGATGTCAAAAATCACCGAGGAAATAGTTGATCAAGGATTAAGGTTTGCAAACAAATAAATAAAGATTGACACTGAAGAAGAGTCTCTGATGCCTAACTTAGCAATAGAGCTTTGGTGATTAAAAAAATTATAATAGTGTATTAGAGTTAAAAAGATGGAGGGGGATACGTGATATTTATAGGTCGAGAAGGGAGTTCATTTCGGCTTCATCTCAAATTAACATCTCTTGCTCACCTTTTAGGCAGTGGGGAGTTTTTCCCTGGTCTGGAAGGATTATTGATTCGACTACAATTGGAGTAGGTGGGTCACATAGGTATCTTTCAATGAAATAAGTCTTGTCGAGCCTAGGTAATATTCAAAGCCTATAGGGCTTTAACCCTCATACTTAGACGTTTAATTGGGGCTACCTACAACATAGGCCGAGTATATATTTGACTCTATCAAGTGGTGTTTTATAAATTATGGCTAAAATTGTAATTTATAGGAGTTAGTAAAGAATAAAGAGAAATTATTTGAATAAATTTTTTATATTTCGAGATTATTTAATGGAAAAAATAATTTTTTAATTATTTTATTAGACTAAAATGTTAATATGCAAACACCTTCTTAGAAGATTACTCCAAAAACAACTCATAATAAATGTGACAAATCTTTTGTGTACAAAACTAAATTTAACATATAAAACTTTATTTTATAAAGAAATTTGTTATGACTTTGGTCCTCATGCTGCTTATAAAATTGCTGTAAGCCTAGATTTTTAATGAAATAAATTATTCACTTAATATTTTACATTAATCATAAAACTAGTTCTAAGCCTGAATTATTATCTAATAACTTGTTCTTATTATATTCTTATAAAAAAAAAAAGTTATAGGTCAAAATTTTAATTTAGACTAGTAAGAAGAAGCTAGTTTTGTCTTACATAAATATGCAATTAACTTCGAACTAACAAACTTTTAGATGTGAAGTAAATTATATATTTAAAAGGATTCAAAAATAGGAATTGAGATATTCTTTAATTTTTATCAAATTATGTGATCTAATTTGAAAAAAAAAATAGACACGATAAAATATTGTAAACCCTACACTACCCAATAAATAATTAATACGAACGTTATTTTTTAAAATAATATAGCTCGTAACAATTTCTTGTCCCTCCAAATTAGACTCTGCAAGAAAGTAGAAAGGTTACTAATTCGTGGTGGGCAACAAAGCTGCTGTTCTTCTTTTTGTTTTATTGCCAGCAGAGAGAGAAAGAATTAAGAAAGGGGAACAAAACTATTAAAAAAACAAAACAGAAATCAAAGAGGAAAGAGGAAAGACGGTGCCGTACTAATCGATCCCTAAATTTGTGTGACCCCTTAAAACTATTTGGAAGGTTTCCCTCCAGGGAGTAGCGACCAGGGAAAGAGTAAACCCTTCCGACTTTTGACCAATTTGGCCTAACGGCTCGCAGCCAAAATATCATATTCTTTGAACCCCACAAACCCTAACGGCCTGCCATTCTTACTTTGACTCCTCACTTCACTCCCCACAATTTTCTCTCTCCCTCCCTCTCATTCTTTATACTTTATAGCCGTTAGAACCTCTGACCCATTCTCTCTCTTCTTAACAATGGCCAGCGATTCTTCCTTTGTATCAGAGACGAACTTCGGCGTCCCCGACTCCATGATACCCTCCCTTTCTTCTTCATTGAAGCGGAAGAGACCCCCCAAGATTGAGATACCAAATGTCTTGCAGGAAATCCAAGCGGACAGCTTCACATGCCGAGATTACACGGCCCGAGACGACGCTGTCTGCCTCGCTGGAATTGGTGTCGGGGTGTCCTCCGTCAAAGGCAAGAAGAAGTTCATGGAAGACACCCACAAGATCCTGCCTTGCTTGCAAGGCAGCGTAAATAAAGTAATTTACCGGGTTCTCTTTAACATTATTGTTGTTTTAATGGGCGTTTCGGTTGTGTAATGCGGCATATTTGTTTCTTGGATAGTTGGCATTGATAAGGAAACGGGATTTTTCAAGTGAGAGTGGCTGATTGTTTGATTTTGTTGGTAACGCATAGGTGTTTTTCGGTGTCTATGATGGACATGGTGGCAAGAAGGCTGCGGAATTTGTTGCGGAGACTTTGCACAGTAATATTCTTGAAACGATAGAGAATTGTAGAGAACCGATGGCCAAGGAAGAGGCTGTTAAAGCGGGGTACCTAAAAACAGACCGGGAGTTCTTGAAGCTGGTATTGCAGTTCGCGCTCCTGTTTTTTCCATAATGCTTGTACGTTTTGTTCTGTTTCATATACGGTAGCGAAATTATCACCAAGGAAGAGTTTCATGTCTCTAACTTGCTATTGCAACTAGCAGAAGAACCATTCTAGAAATTTTATGGTGGCTCAATGACTGGTAAAGCTTCTTGGATGGGAGCACTATTTCAATACCTTCGAATTTAAATCTGTAATTAACTCTGGGATACATGGTTTACATGTTCTTCTAATGGATTTTTGACGAAAATTTTAAGTTGTTAAAGGTCTGTCTAGTTGGTTTTCCGTTAGTCTTGGTCTATAAAAGCTGCTGCTATTTATAGCTCGAAAAGACTGAATTATTGGTCTAGTGATGGAAGAATGATAGACTGGATTTGGTTTTCTGCAAGCCTTATTTAGATGTTCTATTTCTCTGTTTTGACTGGTCCAATGGGATGACTGCAGCCTTTATTCTTTTTTTGCTCGGTGAACTTTTATTAGTAAAGTTTCTGATAAAGGGCCAATGACATCTCACCTCAAATATGCTTAATTTTGACCATGTGGGGTTCGCGTACAACTATTTCACAATTTTTTATTTTTAGCTAGGCCAACCATTTTTGGTCTATGTTGAGCACTAAACTTTATATAGTTGCTATTTATGATCCATACAATATAGTCGTGTTTTCCATTTGTGATCTCTGTAGTGATTACAAACCCTGTTAACGCATTGGATTTTAGGCCACTTTGACCCCTTTGTTCATTTAGATAATTGGAAAGCAGTATTCTCTCATAGTACTCGCAAATATGTATGGAACTTTTAGGAAGCAGCATATGTTACACCTGCTTCTCATGCCCGTTCATTGTTTCTTTCTTCTCTTTTTGTTTTTCATTTGTTATTTGTATTGTGAAAACACTAAATTAATTTTTGTGAAACCATGCAGGGTGTAGGCAGTGGTGCATGCTGTGTCACAGCCTTGATTGAGGGGCAGGAGGTTGTTATTTCAAACTTGGGAGATTGTAGGGCTGTTCTTTGTAAAGGTGGAGTGGCAGAAGCTCTTACGAGAGATCATAGAGCAGAACAGGAGGATGAACGGAAAAGAATTGAGGATAAGGTATTTATATTGAATAATAGGTCAAACATAATTGTGTTGAAGGATAGAGCAGGAAGTGTTATTGATTGTATCTCTTGATACTCTGATACAGGGAGGATATGTTGTGATACATCGAGGAGCATGGAGAGTTGATGGGGTACTTGCTGTTTCTAGAAGCATAGGAGACGCTCATCTGAAGGACTGGGTACTGGCTGAGCCTGATACCAGGATCATAAAGCTGACGCCGGACATGGAATTTCTTGTCTTGGCTTCTGATGGACTGTGGGACGAGGTGAGAAGAATAGTAGGCATATATGCACAACAAATTCATGCTAGTAGTGCTTGAAGATATGTGAGAAATGAATTTGTTTGGAAGTGCTACCATTAGCCGTGTGTCTTATTGTACGTTCTAACGTTTGGTTTATCATTAGTTAGTTAATCTTTTATGCTCTGCATTCAAACATGGATAATTTTCTGTCATCTAGCTAAAACCCGGGGTTGAGCTATCAGTGATGGCACAAGTTTATTGCATCTTTACCGGTGAAAAATGACCGTCACATGCGCATCTTTGATGACATAAATTGATACAGGGATGGTCTGAATGGAAATGAAGGTTTGCTTCTATGATTATTCGTTTATGAACAAATTTTGAAAAAGATATTAGTGTGCTCAATGCTATTTCTCACCAAGTTTCTCTGCAATGTCTTTGTTTTGAGCTGCGGACCATTTCTTAGTTGCTTATATATTGAGGTCCTGCTGCATGAAAGTTTGAAATATCCGAGTCTACGGTGAATCTTATTTGATTGTTAACTTTGATATTTTGACCGTTTTCCCTAGGTTGGCAACCAAGAAGCTGTCGATACTGTCGCACAATTATGCCTGAAAGAGAAAAGAATGCGACCCTCAAGTGGTTCTCAGGGAGAGAACGAAGAGGATTATGGCTGTGTGAATGTGAGTCCTTCAACAAAGTTACGCAGGATTTCACTGCTCAAGCAACCTAAAGGGATGGCGGGACAGTCTCCAAGCTATAAGAAAACAGTAAACAGATGGAAAGGCGATGACAATGACTTCCCTAGCGAAAGCGGAAGTCCTCCATCTAAGTCACGAAGAATCTCATTGGTCAAGCGAGCAAGCATGAAAACTGAATCTCCAACTAAAGAAAACATTAGCTATAAGAGGAGACCACCTGACTTTAGTGGACTTGTGGCTGCGTCTAAGGAGCTCGTGAACCTTGCCGTGAGTAGGGGTAGTTTGGATGACATCACTGTGATGGTAATTGATCTAAACCACTTCAGATGTAACAGCTGAAATTGGTGTTAGTCAAGACCTGTTCGTTTCCCCCTGTACATATCTCTGATTATTGCAGTTGCATAGCGTCCGGGGTGTAGTTCTTGAATTCTGGATATCTATTCAAAGGCTGGCTAAACGTGAGATTCTTTATCTCTGGAGCACAACCCCGCGGACGCTTATGCAAACTGCAATATCAGGAGATATGTACAGGGAGGAACAACGAACAGGTCTTGACTAACACCAATTTCAGCTGTTACATCTGAAGTGGTTTAGATCAATTACCATCACAGTGATGTCATCCAAACTACCCCTACTCACGGCAAGGTTCACGAGCTCCTTAGACGCAGCCACAAGTCCACTAAAGTCAGGTGGTCTCCTCTTATAGCTAATGTTTTCTTTAGTTGGAGATTCAGTTTTCATGCTTGCTCGCTTGACCAATGAGATTCTTCGTGACTTAGATGGAGGACTTCCGCTTTCGCTAGGGAAGTCATTGTCATCGCCTTTCCATCTGTTTACTGTTTTCTTATAGCTTGGAGACTGTCCCGCCATCCCTTTAGGTTGCTTGAGCAGTGAAATCCTGCGTAACTTTGTTGAAGGACTCACATTCACACAGCCATAATCCTCTTCGTTCTCTCCCTGAGAACCACTTGAGGGTCGCATTCTTTTCTCTTTCAGGCATAATTGTGCGACAGTATCGACAGCTTCTTGGTTGCCAACCTAGGGAAAACGGTCAAAATATCAAAGTTAACAATCAAATAAGATTCACCGTAGACTCGGATATTTCAAACTTTCATGCAGCAGGACCTCAATATATAAGCAACTAAGAAATGGTCCGCAGCTCAAAACAAAGACATTGCAGAGAAACTTGGTGAGAAATAGCATTGAGCACACTAATATCTTTTTCAAAATTTGTTCATAAACGAATAATCATAGAAGCAAACCTTCATTTCCATTCAGACCATCCCTGTATCAATTTATGTCATCAAAGATGCGCATGTGACGGTCATTTTTCACCGGTAAAGATGCAATAAACTTGTGCCATCACTGATAGCTCAACCCCGGGTTTTAGCTAGATGACAGAAAATTATCCATGTTTGAATGCAGAGCATAAAAGATTAACTAACTAATGATAAACCAAACGTTAGAACGTACAATAAGACACACGGCTAATGGTAGCACTTCCAAACAAATTCATTTCTCACATATCTTCAAGCACTACTAGCATGAATTGTTGTGCATATATGCCTACTATTCTCTCTCACCTCGTCCCACAGTCCATCAGAAGCCAAGACAAGAAATTCCATGTCCGGCGTCAGCTTATGATCCTGGTATCAGGCTCAGCCAGTACCCAGTCCTTCAGATGAGCGTCTCCTATGCTTCTAGAAACAGCAAGTACCCCATCAACTCTCCATGCTCCTCGATGTATCACAACATATCCTCCCTGTATCAGAGTATCAAGAGATACAATCAATAACACTTCCTGCTCTATCCTTCAACACAATTATGTTTGACCTATTATTCAATATAAATACCTTATCCTCAATTCTTTTCCGTTCATCCTCCTGTTCTGCTCTATGATCTCTCGTAAGAGCTTCTGCCACTCCACCTTTACAAAGAACAGCCCTACAATCTCCCAAGTTTGAAATAACAACCTCCTGCCCCTCAATCAAGGCTGTGACACAGCATGCACCACTGCCTACACCCTGCATGGTTTCACAAAAATTAATTTAGTGTTTTCACAATACAAATAACAAATGAAAAACAAAAAGAGAAGAAAGAAACAATGAACGGGCATGAGAAGCAGGTGTAACATATGCTGCTTCCTAAAAGTTCCATACATATTTGCGAGTACTATGAGAGAATACTGCTTTCCAATTATCTAAATGAACAAAGGGGTCAAAGTGGCCTAAAATCCAATGCGTTAACAGGGTTTGTAATCACTACAGAGATCACAAATGGAAAACACGACTATATTGTATGGATCATAAATAGCAACTATATAAAGTTTAGTGCTCAACATAGACCAAAAATGGTTGGCCTAGCTAAAAATAAAAAATTGTGAAATAGTTGTACGCGAACCCCACATGGTCAAAATTAAGCATATTTGAGGTGAGATGTCATTGGCCCTTTATCAGAAACTTTACTAATAAAAGTTCACCGAGCAAAAAAAGAATAAAGGCTGCAGTCATCCCATTGGACCAGTCAAAACAGAGAAATAGAACATCTAAATAAGGCTTGCAGAAAACCAAATCCAGTCTATCATTCTTCCATCACTAGACCAATAATTCAGTCTTTTCGAGCTATAAATAGCAGCAGCTTTTATAGACCAAGACTAACGGAAAACCAACTAGACAGACCTTTAACAACTTAAAATTTTCGTCAAAAATCCATTAGAAGAACATGTAAACCATGTATCCCAGAGTTAATTACAGATTTAAATTCGAAGGTATTGAAATAGTGCTCCCATCCAAGAAGCTTTACCAGTCATTGAGCCACCATAAAATTTCTAGAATGGTTCTTCTGCTAGTTGCAATAGCAAGTTAGAGACATGAAACTCTTCCTTGGTGATAATTTCGCTACCGTATATGAAACAGAACAAAACGTACAAGCATTATGGAAAAAACAGGAGCGCGAACTGCAATACCAGCTTCAAGAACTCCCGGTCTGTTTTTAGGTACCCCGCTTTAACAGCCTCTTCCTTGGCCATCGGTTCTCTACAATTCTCTATCGTTTCAAGAATATTACTGTGCAAAGTCTCCGCAACAAATTCCGCAGCCTTCTTGCCACCATGTCCATCATAGACACCGAAAAACACCTATGCGTTACCAACAAAATCAAACAATCAGCCACTCTCACTTGAAAAATCCCGTTTCCTTATCAATGCCAACTATCCAAGAAACAAATATGCCGCATTACACAACCGAAACGCCCATTAAAACAACAATAATGTTAAAGAGAACCCGGTAAATTACTTTATTTACGCTGCCTTGCAAGCAAGGCAGGATCTTGTGGGTGTCTTCCATGAACTTCTTCTTGCCTTTGACGGAGGACACCCCGACACCAATTCCAGCGAGGCAGACAGCGTCGTCTCGGGCCGTGTAATCTCGGCATGTGAAGCTGTCCGCTTGGATTTCCTGCAAGACATTTGGTATCTCAATCTTGGGGGGTCTCTTCCGCTTCAATGAAGAAGAAAGGGAGGGTATCATGGAGTCGGGGACGCCGAAGTTCGTCTCTGATACAAAGGAAGAATCGCTGGCCATTGTTAAGAAGAGAGAGAATGGGTCAGAGGTTCTAACGGCTATAAAGTATAAAGAATGAGAGGGAGGGAGAGAGAAAATTGTGGGGAGTGAAGTGAGGAGTCAAAGTAAGAATGGCAGGCCGTTAGGGTTTGTGGGGTTCAAAGAATATGATATTTTGGCTGCGAGCCGTTAGGCCAAATTGGTCAAAAGTCGGAAGGGTTTACTCTTTCCCTGGTCGCTACTCCCTGGAGGGAAACCTTCCAAATAGTTTTAAGGGGTCACACAAATTTAGGGATCGATTAGTACGGCACCGTCTTTCCTCTTTCCTCTTTGATTTCTGTTTTGTTTTTTTAATAGTTTTGTTCCCCTTTCTTAATTCTTTCTCTCTCTGCTGGCAATAAAACAAAAAGAAGAACAGCAGCTTTGTTGCCCACCACGAATTAGTAACCTTTCTACTTTCTTGCAGAGTCTAATTTGGAGGGACAAGAAATTGTTACGAGCTATATTATTTTAAAAAATAACGTTCGTATTAATTATTTATTGGGTAGTGTAGGGTTTACAATATTTTATCGTGTCTATTTTTTTTTTCAAATTAGATCACATAATTTGAATAAAAAATTAAAGAATATCTCAATTCCTATTTTTGAATCCTTTTAAATATATAATTTACTTCACATCTAAAAGTTTGTTAGTTCGAAGTTAATTGCATATTTATGTAAGACAAAACTAGCTTCTTCTTACTAGTCTAAATTAAAATTTTGACCTATAACTTTTTTTTTTTATAAGAATATAATAAGAACAAGTTATTAGATAATAATTCAGGCTTAGAACTAGTTTTATGATTAATGTAAAATATTAAGTGAATAATTTATTTCATTAAAAATCTAGGCTTACAGCAATTTTATAAGCAGCATGAGGACCAAAGTCATAACAAATTTCTTTATAAAATAAAGTTTTATATGTTAAATTTAGTTTTGTACACAAAAGATTTGTCACATTTATTATGAGTTGTTTTTGGAGTAATCTTCTAAGAAGGTGTTTGCATATTAACATTTTAGTCTAATAAAATAATTATAAAAATTATTTTTTCCATTAAATAATCTCGAAATATAAAAAATTTATTCAAATAATTTTCTCTTTATTCTTTTACTAACTCCTATAAATTACAATTTTAGCCATAATTTATAAAACACCACTTGATAGAGTCAAATATATACTCGGCCTATGTTGTAGGTAGCCCCAATTAAACGTCTAAGTATGAGGGTTAAAGCCCTATAGGCTTTGAATATTACCTAGGCTCGACAAGACTTATTTCATTGAAAGATACCTATGTGACCCACCTACTCCAATTGTAGTCGAATCAATAATCCTTCCAGACCAGGGAAAAACTCCCACTGCCTAAAAGGTGAGCAAGAGATTTAATTTGAGATGAAGCCGAAATGAAACTCCCTTCTCGACCTATAAAATCACGTATCCCCCTCCATCTTTTTAACTCTAATACACTATATATAATTTTTTTAATCACCCAAAGCTCTATTGCTAAGTTAGGCATCAGAGACTCTTCTTCAGTGTCAATCTTTATTTATTTGTTTGCAAACCTTAATCCTTGATCAACTATTTCCTCGGTGATTTTTGACATCACTTCAAATTGCCTAACTCGCAAAATGATCCTATCTAATAATTTTTTTTTTCTCAATAGTTTTTATTTTGTTCACCAAATTTTAAATTTTATTTGTTTTAGATAAACAAATGCAACCTTATGAATGAAAATGCAATATGTCGATTCATGGATGGTCAAGCATTGCAATGGCTTTAACTTTGTGAAGTATATTACTATAATCGAAGATTTTAGGATTTCGTCTATAATTTGCGCCAAAATCTGTGATTTTATTACATAATTCCCCCAGAAAAAGAAAGAAAATCACTCGGGCGGTGGCTGGTGGGGAGGAAGGATACAACGGTGCGTACGGTGGATAAACGACCAAACGGCGTCGTCGTATGTTCATAAATGTCGTCCATTTAGCTTTCGACGGCCAAATTACTTTCCTTCAT
Source organism: Morella rubra (assembly GCA_003952965.2). Taxonomy (NCBI): domain Eukaryota; kingdom Viridiplantae; phylum Streptophyta; class Magnoliopsida; order Fagales; family Myricaceae; genus Morella; species Morella rubra. The sequence goes on along the minus strand of CM025856.1, from coordinate 16,045,391 downwards.
CCACTCCTCCCCCGATCGGCCATCGTCTACAATGCTACTACTCTCTGCAATTCCTCCTCACCCAGCGCTGTCCAACCCAAGCTCTCACACCTCTACCCTCCATTTCTGGCCCAGTATTTTATCTCTTCGTTCTCTCCGACCGAACGTTCCTACCAACACTCACTCTCACAGGACAACCTCTTTCCTCCTCTCTACCCACGCTCTCTCTTCGTCCTCTTCCTCTTCCCTAGCAAATCCTAGCCCCCACACGCTCCGCCACGTGTCTCACGACGATGAACCTGAGGGAGTCATGGTTTCCTCCGCCTCCGCAGTCGCCTCCGCCATTAGCAGAGCTTCGACCTCCCCCGTGGAGTTCTTGCAAATGATCGACAAGGACCACAAAAGCAGGCTGGTCCTCCCGAGCCCCGATTTCCAGCGACTCTGTATCGAACAGTTAGACCTTTTTCGCCGAGTCGTCGATCCCAATGCTCTGCTTTCGGTCTGTCTCTCAGTCACGCGCCCTCAGTTCAATGTTCTTTTGTCCCTAAGCTCCTGTTTGGCTTTCGAGAACATGTCGAAGTTCCGATGAAATAAAGTTTACTTGGAGCAGTTGTTCTGAGCTCAAAAATTACTGTGAATAAATTAAATTTCGGTTACCTTACACAGAAATCACTGAAAGTTGTCTATTTTTAGGTCTATGTAAGACCAGCAGGTAGTTATGTGATGGACCGTCTAGAGCTGCGTCGTGTTACCGTTTATCCTGGAGGAGTGGACGTCGCTGACACTGTGATATTAGTCGGCAATTTTAGTATTCCCACAGGTTTGCGCGCAGCAGAAGCTGCGCTTTCCAATCAACAAGTATGACATTTTGACTTTGATGTATGTCTGAATGACTTTGCAATTTTTGCTTGTTTTGGTTAATGGCTAATATTCGATTGAATTAAATTGGATTTCGCCTTTAAATACTAGGTAGAAGTTGTGCCTGACAGTAGCGCTGTGGTTTTCCCGATGGTGAAAAACCCGTTTGTTGTGGGGTTCTTGGTTGCCGAGCTTCCCATGGTGGAGCTGGGAACATGCGGGGGTGGGCTAAGTGAAGGGCATGATTTGGTACGCTTTTACTCCTCTCCCGAGGAAGCATATGCTTTGCCTCCAGGTACTAGATCGTGGGAGATTCAGAGTGTCAAGGATGACTCAACAAGAGTGTGCAGGTTTAGCGCCGAGCAGAGAGCAAATGCTATCAACATAGCTCGGTCTTTAGCTATGGCATATGTTTTGGATCAGGTAGATAGAATCATCTTTTTCTGGGTGTTAATTTCTTAATAAAGAGTGGTAGTGCATTATGTAATGAGGCATTACTCATTTAGAACTTGATTTAATAGTGTATGTGGTTAAAGTTCCTCTGCTCATGGTCGTACCAATTGATGCTTACTCTTGTATTGTACTTGACACTGGCAGCTTGTTAATTGAAATCTGTGTTAAGAATTCTACCTCTGCTACTAATCGAGTTTGGCACATTTACACAGTATCTGTAGTGTATGTTTTCAGTCATCTTCTATCAGAGTTCTCTGGATTTCGAGTTTTATGTAATTACTTGCTTATAAGCTTCCTTAATTGCTCTGCCGTGGTTTCTATTGCTCTTGTTACTTTGCATGTCTCTCTATTCTTTTATTCACTCTGGGAAAAGCTGGTATTAGTGTTTGGCATATTTGAGGTTTGCCTTTTTATCTTTGGGATGGCCTTTGTTTGTTCAGTACTCTTGCTAACCTGCTCGCTTCTTTCACAGAAAGCAATGTTACTCCAGCAATCATCGTGGCAAAACAATGTCCGGATGAGTAATCTGGTTGAGCAAGTAAGATGTCTTGCTGTGTTTTGTTGCTGTTTGGCCTCTACAATTGTGTATAAATTTATTTTGATCATCCTTCATTAAAATCCTAACAGATTCGTGGTCCTCTTTCTAGCATTCGGACTTTAAGTAAAATGCTGTCTGTTCAGTTGAAGAGAAATGAGGTACATGTGTTGCGGTGTTTATGTAACCTGAAATTTAATCATTAACTTGTGTTGTTTATTTTTTATTTACATGTCTGAAAGAAACATCTGGCAGATCTCTTCTGACATTGCCAAAGACATACTGGTGCAAGGTGATCGTATGAGAGATACCCTTCAACAGCTCCAGGATGCAGTTTACTTGACGAAGGCACTCTCTCTCTCTCTCTCTCTCTCTCTATCTATCATCTATCTATACACACAGATGTATATGTATGCATATTTAAGTACACTCTTACCTACGTGTTGTACTGATATTCATAGTCATATTTCATGCCTTCTTTTGTACACGTCCTTTAAGTGCCATGGTTTTTTTTAGATCTAGTTGTATTGTAATTAAGAAATTTATTTTGAGACTGTAACTTCTGTCTAGAATGCTATCGTGTTGGTTTTTTCTTTTGGGTTACTATCTTGGTGGTTTACTTATGAAGTAAAATGAGGAAACAGTGGTTCTGAAACTGTTATTTGGTGACTCTTTTCTCTAGGCCAATATAGTGCACTACAATGATGACACTTTGAAGAAAGTAGATAACTCAACTTCTGTGCATGACTCCGTGAAGTCTCAGTTGCCAGATAACTTTTCAAGTAATGATTCCAGAAGTAAAATGCAAAAGTCTAGTGAGCCACTTTCTCTAAATGCTGTGGCCAAGGATTTAGATGCCCCTTCCCCCTCTGGCTCTTGCTCCTCTACAACATGGAATAAGGTAAATTGGGATTTGTCGCAAGGGGAGAGGGATCCAGCACCCTCTCCCATTACCTATATATTATAGGTTGGGTTCTTTGCTCTCTTTCTCTCTCTCTCTCATCCTTTTCTTCATTTAGGCCATCACTATAGTGGTCCGTCCATCTAGGTAGAATGTAACTAAAACCTCAAACCTGTTATTTTTCTGAATGCAGGGTACTTTAAATTTGATCTCATTCATTCTTCTTTAGTTTGAAATTCTCGTTTTGCTTATGTTCTTTCTTTATGTCAGGAAGACCGTGCAAGATTTCTGGTCTGTTGGCAGATTTGGTTGAAGCTGTGAGACCTCTTGCCCACAAGCAGAAGCGTGTGGTGGAACTTAGTGAACTCTCAGATCCCTTGCAAGTTGCTGTGGAAGAACCTGCTTTGCGTCAGGCTCTGAGCAATTTGATTGAGGGTGCATTGTTGCGTTCACATGTAGGAGGAAAGGTTGAAATTATGTCTACAGGAGCACCAGCAGGTGGTACTCTTGTAGTTATTGATGATGATGGGCCTGATATGCATTATATGGTAAATATAGTCAATTCTCCACCTCTTTGGGCTTGTTTTGAATAATCAAACTAGACATTATGAATCCCTTTCTGTGTTGGATATGTGTATGTGCACCTACACATACACCTAGGAACATCCATTTTACATTTTTTGTATATATGTGTGTAGAAATTATACCTTTATCTATGTATGCTTTGGATTTAAAGTTCTTTAACCAATTTTAGCTTGCACACTTCGAAATCTGAAGTGGTGGTTCGTTTCTGGTTATTGCTTATGGTCCCCATAATGTATAACATTGATATAGACAACTTTGATCAATCTCTTTTCTGGACAGGGGATGCATTGTAAATAAAAAATGCGAGGAACATATGTTGCTACTATAAATAATGCGAAGAAACGAAAAGGAGTTACCATCAGTAGATCATTACCTTTATAGTTCCAGTAGTCTGTTATTTACCCATATCATTAATTACATACAAATTGTCTTTTATTGTTGCATCGGCTTGCAGACACAGATGCATTCCCTCTCTCCATTTGGAGCAGATCTCTTCTCAGAAGATAAGGTTGAAGACAATATGACATGGAACTTTGTTGCTGGGATAGCTGTTGCTCGTGAGATACTTGAGAGTTATGGCTGTGTAGTCCGTATCATATCTCCCCGGACCAGGGATGCTGCTCTTGGAGCAGGCGGAACTCGCATAGAACTCTGGCTCCCGTCTTTTACAGATGTATCTGATTTTAAAGGTCATGCTCAGGAGGTATAGCAAGGATTGGAGACTCCATTACAGGATAGAGGGAATGATTCCCTTGTTTGGTTGATTAGAAAGAGGCAGTATAGAATTCAGAAAGGCACTATACAATTCAGAAGTTCGAATTCTTGATTAGTCGATGTCTTTTCTGTATGTAATTTGAGGGCTTACTGTATAGTTTCTTGGTTAGTTCGTCTGTCGTCTTACTGCAACATACACACCAAAATATTTGTACATAGCTATGAGGTCTCAGGGGTTTAGTGGAAGCCTCTTAAGTTCATAAATTGCTGTTTGATGATTCTATTAGTCATATATAAATGGTCCTTGAGGAAGGAAAAAAAAGTCCAGCCTTAAGTTGTGGCTGGTTGTACATATCACAGACGTGGTTCACTGGCATTTGTTTGTCTGCATCATTGGCGCTGAAATTGCGGTTTGGGTATTTGAAGTTTGGCTTAAAGCACCAGAGACCCCCTATATTGTACCTATAGATCTAACGAGCTTCCAGTAGACGAGAAAATAAAAGAAGAAAAAATATCGAGCCATTTATAGTAGGGTTTTTTTCTTCTTCTTGTTCTTCTTCTAACGTGCAAAGCCTTTTTGTGCCTATTCTCTGGTTTTTCTTGAAATAACACAACGTGGCTCATTACTAAAATCAGGTGTTCATGCATAATAATCTTCTACTTTTCTAGTGGTGCTCAATTTAGTCACTTTAAATTTCGGAAGTTTTAATCTTTTTGTTTTCTTGAGCGTGTAAATATGGTAAAAACCTCGTTTTCAAATCCATTACAAATGGACGCGGTTAATCGGTGAGCATCTCTCTATCTTGTGCTTTGTTTCCATTCTACATTATTCTTTACTCTTGCGTGAGCCGTAGACTAATTTTAGGGACTAAAAAACTGGTATTTGGTGTGAGGCCTGTTTGGGTGGCCTGCCCTGCGACTTGCTTAGACCAGTAGCTCACAGAGGACCAATGTCGACCTTGCATTTCAAGTGGGCAAAAGGGCATTGCCTAAAAATGAGACAGGCCACAAGTATACAAGCAAAGATTGCTGTATAAGTTGAGGAAAGGCCTGTTGGGACTTCAGCTGGTACCATTCGGATTGCATTCTCTGGCTGCTAAAGGTACAAGGAGTACGTACATTCAAACCATAGTCGTCCTCAACATCTGAAGATGAATCGCATGGCAATAGCCAAGTTTTATTGTCTCGCGCTCGTCCTTGTCCTGGCCTTTGGCCTTGGCAATGGCAGCACCCAAAAGGTGCCCCATTTGAAGAAGCGCTATGTCAAGTTCGTCAACAACCTCGACAACAAAGTGCTTAACGTCAACTGCAAAAACCAGAGCCCGTACATTGATCTAAGCCTTCACATTCTTCTTCCCAAGGAAAATTACGAGTTTAACTACGATGTCACACCCACCGTCGCTTTCAACTGCGAACTCCGACACGGGTTTACGACTAAAGTTATCTCCGTCAGCGACAGAGCAACCAGAAGACAGTGCGGAGGGAACCACTGCATTTGGAAAGCAGAAGAGACAGGATTGTACCTACTTAACCGGAGAACGAACCAGTACGCGTTTAAATACGGATGGGGAAAGTGACCTGCATCGAGGTGATACCGCGAGAAAGATAAAAACTCCATACTTCCCTATATAGCTACACCAGTGGATCAGTCCGAGCCATAATTTATTTATTCAAATTAGTAAACAAATAAATAAAAGAGAAATCCTAGTTTCTCTAGCTTACTTCCTGTTATTTCTGTAGTAACTTTGTTGTTTTTATTTCATTTTTATTTTTATGATTTAATCTTGTTTCGAAATAATTTGTTCCTCTCTTTTTTTTTCTTCATCTTTTTTTTTTTTAATGTTATTATGCATGCTTGGCTTGCTGGAAGAAGATCAATAACATGAATAAACTCTTGCTTTAGTTTTAATTTTTTATCAAATAAATACCACTTATATATATAGATAGTACAATGAAGGCCAAATTTAGAACAATATTGGACAGCACAAACAAGAAAATATCTCTCTCTTTCTATAATCAGCTGGGACGAAGGATGTACTTAAATCTGGGGGCCTAACTTTTGTCATTAAGCAAGTCTCAGACTTGCAGCGCACAGAATTGTGCTCCCTTAATGTTACATTCATGTGTTTTGTATTATTGGGCTTCATTTAAGGCCCATTTGAGGTGGTTTCGCAAACCTAAATGCAAAAACCAAAAAGTAAAGGAGCTTTTAGCCCAGAAAATGGTTTTACTCCGTGGTTTTGAAAGTGAGCTTTTCATTTGCCGTATGAATCACCGCGAAACAAAAAGTTAGTAGAAAAAGAAGAGAGGCTGAAAAAACAAAAAACTGGGCAAAGATGCATCGCTGTCACGGAACCTTGATCGTGACTTAAAGTGATTCCACAACCCACGCCACCACTACGTTGGTGTGTGCTGGCCTAACACCAAAACGCGTCGAGCCCACATGACCTGCATCCATCGCATGCCAAGTTTGTATCTGAAAGCAAACCCATTAGATCTCTCTACAGACTCCCCAAGATTCAGATGCAGGCTGCGACTTCCGCGAAGTAGAAGTCAACCACACCAAACACGATCCACTCGTTCCATTTTCACAGCTCATTACTTCAAATGAACTTCTTTCTTTGAGCACTTTGGTCATTTAGAAGTTCCCTCTCTCAGAAAAAGCCCTTTCCGTGCAGCCTATTGAAAATATCAAATTTGCAATTAATAAGGAGACTGAGAGGCTGTTCATTTCGTGGAGAATTTGAGAATGTGAATCCGCATTTGTGTATTGTAAATTAAACATGTTTAAATTTAGGATGCAAGTAGTGATTTTTTATTTTTACCCTGACCATATTTATGAAAAATTACCAATATACCCTCCAGTACTGTGTTGAGGACATAATATGAAGGGCAAAATCGAAATTTTAAAAAACACATGGCCCACACGTTCAGCGCATTAACCACTCGGACATGTGAATAGACGAAATGCCCCAACTACTTTTCCAACGTTAAGGCTTTAGTTGAGGTGATACGGTCATTTCATCCGCCCATTAAATACTGCCGCAATTTTCCCCCCTGCCATACCTACGATACCCTGCCCTGTCCCTGCCACACCTACAGTTTGTCAGTAGCGTAAATCACGCTTCTTCTCTTCTTCTTTTTTATTTTATTTTATTTTTTTTGCTTGTCAGTAGCGTGAATCACACTTCTTCTCTTCTTCTTCATTTTTTATTTTCTTTTTTTTTTTTTAATACTTTCAAATATTTATATTATAATAAAAAAAATAAAAAATAAAATCAAAATTATAATAAAATATTATAAATAAATAATATTATTTTATATTTTATCTTCTTCACTCATCTAATAAAAATAATCTACAAATAACAACCTTAAAAATCATCATTACTTTTATTACACTTCAACAATTTTTATACAAATATCAATACAATTTTAATATCATTTAAAAATTTTCAAAACATCTCAGATCTTAAAATCTGATCAAAACGAACATGCCCCGACATGTGTAGCGTGTCATTTTGGTCAGAGAATAATCGGTGTGACCAATTAGTTGAATTTTAACTACGAACAATGGCCCACGCGTTTCTAAGAGGGGCGGATTTTTACACCCAAAATCTTGACTATTCTATGAGAAACTTAAATTAAAAATGTGGATATATATATATTATTTAATCTATTCTCTTTCTTTTGCGTTTTAGCAGCAGGGGGCAAAACCCATTTCCCGAAAATATTATACAAATAAGAGCTCAAGTCAAAATCTCTTAAAAGTACTAAGTCTCACGCAAGTACAGAACCGTTTGGAAGAAGTAAGTGAAATGTAGAGCTGTGGGCGGCTTCTTAGGTGCACAACCATTGTTTGCGAAATTGCTACGAGTCTACGACTCTTCTTTTTTTTTTTTCTCTGAATTCTTCCGCCTCTCTCTGAATGAGTCTACGGCTCTTTGAATCTTCTATCTACCGTCCTTACCGGCACGAATCGTGGTCTGCTTCCACGCGTCCGAATGGGTCCAAATTCCAACTCGATACAAATTACAAAACAAGCCGTTTGGAATATATTCAATTCGATTGGGTCCTACGGGCTTGGTACATATATTCAATCCGATTGGGTCCTACGGGGAAGAAATGGAATTTGACCCACGACTCGGTCTCTCATTCACTTGCAATTCGCCAACGACCAAAACCGAAAGAGTAAAAAAGAGGAAATATCTCACAATTCACAGGTCGAGACGGCTCTATGATCTATCGCCTTAGACGGCATGTCTCCGTCTGGACCTTTTGTCTGCATAAAAATGTCGAAGATAATTTTATTGCTAGTGGGTTTAACCCAAACTGATGCTGGAAAAGTTTACTTGCCATTGAAATGTTAAGGATTTGGTTACCACCAGGACCGTTTCTAAGATAAATGGGCCTTAGACGAAACTAAAAAATGAGATATTTTATAATAAATTATAAATTATTATATTAAATATCAAAATATCAAAATGTCAAAGTTTTGTATTCAAGATTTGTCAATATATTATTTTCAATTGATGATATATAAATTTGATTAATCTTTGGTAAAGTAGAAAGATAATTAGAAAAAATTGTAATTTTTTTTTAAAAAACAAAATTAAAAGTCTAATAATATTTTCTAAATTTTAAAGTTAAAAGTCATCTCCTATGAAATTTTGAATTATATATATTTTTTTCATTAAATAAAGATTCAAAAAATTTAACTAATATTTTAAAACTTATTTTTCTTTTATTAAGTTAAAACATTTAAATTAAGTGGCCTATAATTATTATATTAAATATTAAATAAAATATAAAATTAGGACCTTTCTATTTCGGAGGCTTAGACAACCGCTTATGCTGAGAGACGCCTTAGTTACTGCCTTCATTTCCGTCCTCGGCCAGTCTTAATTCTATGGACCTGGTAGCGCCTCTGCCTCTGGACCATCCGAAAATGACATGTTGAATGGTCGAGTGTCTGCTGATAATAGTTTTTGACCTTTTTTGTCTTTCTCTCTTTTATACTTAGGAGAACAACACCCACTTCCTTTGCCGTAACATTATGATTTTCTTAATCAAATATCTGTTCACTTGGAAAATTTTGATGAATCAATTATTCACATATTAAAACTCGTCCCTGAAAGGCAGTTCAAGATTTGGTCGTATCAATATTTTTTCCCCAATTGAATTAAATGCACAAAAATCAGGTGCTACGAATTTCCTTACGAAAGAAAAAAAAAAATATAACGCCTGATCTTGGACAACTTAAGAAATAGTTTCTTAGAGGCCAATTAAGTAAATTCTTAATTTGGAGGCAAAATGAATAAAACGTAAAAACTCAGTCAAAAAAGTTTAAAAAAAGTACACCTTTTTTTTTGGCAGATTTTGGGGGGCGATTCTTCCCTGATCTGGTCATAGTTAATGGTAACCAAAAGGAAAAAAAGAAAAGCAAAGAATGACTTGTGGGGTTCAATTACGTGCATTGGTGTGTTATTTATTATTTTTTGTAATCGTGCATAAAATGAATCGGTTTCCAATGAGAAACGGAAAACAGTCTATAGTCATCTTCGTAAATACGAGAAAACAACGAGTTGAAAAGCATATTAACTTCTTTTTGAACCATTCAACCTTCTCACTTGAAAATGAAAGGAAGAAAAAAAAAAGGCTGGAAGGAATAAGGATCCTCTAAAAAAATATAGATAGGGCAATCCATTATCCATGTAAGGGGGAATATTTAAAATCTTTATTATTATTTTTTATAAGACAGTGTGAATAACTTTCCATTTTATTAATGCTCCATTTAAAACCTATCCCATGATTTACCTTTAATCATGGCTACCATTTAAAAATCCCTTTGGACCTTAAAATAATCATGGAATAAAGGTTACTGACATCAGGCGATGACTCGGAGGACAAATTGTCAAACTCTTTGGACCTAAACAAGGACCCACTATGAATAATAAAAAAAAGAAAAAGAAAAAAAAGACCTATAATAGAAATAGTCAGATTAATATTTTCTATAATTTCGCGTTTAAATTATATAAAAAAAATAAATACAATAAATATTAAAAATATATCAAAAAACATAAGGTTCAAGTTACTTCACGGCCATCATTAAATACTTTGTTAATTGGAAACAGTTAGCGTGGCAAACACTTGTTTAGACCGCTTCCGAGCTGCCGTCGACAGCCGCAGCTTGGCCGTGGCATTGTTTATCTGTCCACTTTTGCCGCGTACAAGTTGATACGGCATTTTGCAGCGGCAGAATGATTGTTGTTTAGAAATCTTTAAAATTGGAATTCTTCATAGTGCGGCAGGTGGGCCCAACCACACCGCCATCCAAATTTAAATCCCTTTTCCATCAAACAATATTTTTGAATTTGAATTTTATTTCTATAGTATTTGGTTGGTTAAAATTTTAATAAAATTTTATTTTTATTAGACACATTTTAAAATTTTGTTTTTTTTATTTTTATCACTTATTTATTAATTTTAATACATCTCGTTTTTAATATCAACATAAAATTTTGATAACATTTTTATAAAATTATAAAACCAAACACACTGTCATTGAAAAGTAAAAAAATAAAATAAAATAAAATATCTTTATTTTTCTATCCAAAAGTTTCAAGAATAAAATAATACAAAAAAAATTATTTCTTCTCATTCAATCATTTATTTTCAGTTTCATTATAACACTCTAAAATTTTAATTTAACACTCAAACGCTACAGTGTTTTATAGAGTTTTATGTTTTGATCACTTTAGATTTGTTCAAATATCGGCCATATATATCTCGTAGCAGGAACAATAGAAAATCAAAACCAAAAGACAACCTTTTATATTCGTCAAAAACGCACTCGTACTTTTGTCGTTTTGTGGTAACTCTTCATATTCTCTTGTATAATTTTCTTTTTCTTCCGGATTTTTGTGTTTCAGATCTCTCTGTCCCATACCAACCAATGAGTTACGAGTAGAGAGGATTGAACACTAAGGACATCCGTACTCGCACAGAAATATCAAATTATGGTTGGAACTCTTTAATTTCGTAGCAGAACACGCAAAGCAATAGATTAAGGTAACCAAAAAAGAAGTTAAGAACTCTCCTTATTATCAAAGACGAGACATTTCTCTTTTCTATTTAACCTTCTCACATTTTATCATTCCTATCTCTTTAATTCCGAACCAAAAACGTTAAAAGGAGTTCTAAAACAAGTACACCAACCAAACTTCCATACCCATCAAGAATCACCAAAACCCCTCTGTTTTTTTCTCTCATCTCTTTCCTCTGCGTTTCCCTCCCGCTCTCAAAAAGTTACAGGGATCTCGTTCTGCCAAAGCTAGAGATACCCTTTTTCTCTTTTCAGTTTTGTTTTTGCGCCGGTAAATTCCTCGTTTATTCGTCACCCTTTTTCTTCGTACTGTTTATTTTTACCTTTCACGACGAAAAGGCGATCACGGAGGTGGTGATTTCAATTCCGGAGGAAGTGGGCTTCTCGTGATTCTCGGTTTTCTTAACGGCTTTTCTTAACCGGATCTTTCTCCGGTTATTAGGGTTATATTCCAGGTTCGCTTTATTCCGCCTTCTATACATTTATGCGTGTAATTCACTTTCCCGTTTGCCCGCCCAGTTTTAGTGCAGTTTAATGTTGTGGGGATTTGCTTTTTATTGTTTGAAACCCGGGAAAACAATAAGAACCTCCACTTAGCAGAAGCGAATTCGAGTCGATTCTTACGCTTTGGTTTAGGTCCCAGGTCCACTTTCTTTTGTTTCTGTCTTATATGGCTCTTCTGTTTATTTGCTCTGTAATCGAAGAAAGGCGTCTTTTATTGTGTTCTTCAAAGTATTTTTGAAGTGTATTTCTTTAATTCGGCCTTCTGGGTTCTAAGAAGTTGAGATGTTCTTCTTTGTTTTCAAGTAAAGTTGTTACTGGGCTTATACGCTCCTGTCTCTTTGTTAAGTTGTATCCTAGTCCAGGCGACAAATAATATTATTTATATTTTATATATGTGGAAGTCAATAGTATATTTAATGATGAAGACTTTTGGAAATAAAAGTAGGAAGTAATTATTTATGTGCTGTACCTCAATGTGAACAAGCACAATTGTTTGTTAACTTGGGAATACTGGGGAATTTACTCAAGACTTGGGGTAGAGGTCTAAAGTTGGCACTAGGTTACTTAACTTGGGGACTTAGTTGAGAGTTTGAATGGCATGGCTTGGTGTAAGTTTACTCTTTTAGGTTATGGTCTCAAGGCAGCACATGGTTGCTTGGTTGGTGAAGTTGCTTTTAGAGGGTAATGAGGAAGAATCACATGGTTATTTGCTCACCTTTTCCTTCACCTTATGTTTCAAGAACTGCTACTAGGTTTTTGCATTTGTACGGGAGTACTATAGTTATCTCCTATTTGGGTCTTGTGACTCTCCAATACACTTTAAAATATGCAGGATATATTTTAAAGTAAAGTAAGAGTGAGATGTTGTTATTGAGAGCTTCTTATATGAGCTTCTGAACTCTGTGATAGAACTACAGTATGTGAGAATGCTGGGTTACTAGAAGAAAACTTTAATGGAGCTTCCAAACATTGTGATAAAATTGCACTAGGTTGCAGCTTGAGTTGTGATTTCTTAGTACCGCCTGATATTTCATAAGATGTTTGAACCCGAAAGTATGTATATTTATTTCTTCAATGCTACCTAGTTCATGCTTTGTTGAATTATATTTCAGCTGTTGTTTGTTATTTATATTGTAGAATGCATCTGGATTTATTTAGTAGAGTGCTTAAACTGATGGTCCTGTTTATAAACTTTTATATCAGGTTCTGGGTTCCTTCCATGAGGGTCTCTGGTACTTTCATGGAGGATTGGCAACTTTAAACCTGTTAGATAATGCAAATCAGCTCCTGCTTTCTACCTTCCCGCTTATTTTTTTGGTGAATGTATAGTCAGAAGATTGTAAATAAGATGGGAATCCTTGGACGCAGGTTCAGTATTTCTGATGGCATATATTACTAGAAAGAGATTTTGAGAACTTTTACCAAGGTTACTAAATAGGATACCAATTTCCTTGTTTAATACTTTTAATCTTCTTGGCTGCAGTGCCGCTTCCAGAAAACCAAATGAGAGTATGAGGCTTATCGTTACTACTTTTGTTGGAGTAGTTTTTGGCTTCTTGATAGGAGTATCCTTTCCGACATTGTCATTAACAAAGGTATACATATTTTGAATACTTTATCTTCTTTTCTTTGTGGTATACATGGTTTTTGCTTCTTTGGATATTTTTTCAATTGTTTTACTTAGCTAGATGATGGAACTTTTTCACACTCAAATTATTACAGGTGAATCTCCCGTCGAGCCTTCTTCCTTCCATTGATCTCTCATATATCAAAGATAAAGAATCGAGCCTTCGAAATGCTTTATCATTTGTGAATAATAAGAATAGCAGCTCAACTCAAGCTCAAAATTTGAATGCTACATCGAAGGTAAAACTTGTTTCGTATTAGCATTTTGTGAAATTTCTGGATGTTCAAATTTACTCATGGTATTTTGAGAATTTAGCAGATACATTTTGGAACCAAGTCTTCATGTGTATGATTGTCGCACTAATTTTCCCCCTTAACTTTCTCGGAATACTATTTTGGTTAGATCAGTCCGAAATTTCTAGGAAGAACTTGAAAGCCTACTTGTCGGGAGTGTTAGACTGACACATTTTTTAGCTCTATTGCTGAGAGGTTTATGCTATCATAACTTAATGGGAAGCTACTCCTATCTTTCACTGAATGTGTATATCTTTTCCATATTGATTAAGGAGTAGGGAAGCAGGCGATCTTTATGGATTTAGGTGGCACTGTAGGTGAAGATAGTGGGCATTAGATGGTGAAATAGGGTAGAAGAGAAAAAGAAGAAGTTGCACCAAGTGAAAAGGGATTGTCATATTCATAATTTGTGGGGTTATGTGACTTATTATGGACGACGGGCTTTGTGGACATCTTTGGGGGTTGTCAGTGAACAGCTATCATCTTGAGCATCAACTATTTATAAATCCTTTATTCAACTATTCAATGCATGACTGTTAAAACTAATAATGTTGGAAGTAGAAATAGCGCATATCCTCAAATTCTTAAGAGCTAGAATAGGTGCTTATATATACACTTTTACACTCACTTTTCCTGCTTTCGCTTACGACTGCTGCAGATTTGGGTTCCATCAAACCCTAGAGGTGCAGAAATACTACCTCCAGGAATTGTTGAGGCTGAGTCAGACTTCTACCTGCGAAGATTGTGGGGTAATCCCAGTGAGGTGTGTATTCTTATGCGACTTAAATGTGCTATGTGGTTATAACGTTTTTAGAGATCCTGCAAGTTCTTGATGCATTGTGTTCATGATTCAGCTGAAGAATTTGAGATTATCATTTACTTTGAACTAGCCAATTTTGTTGCATGGACTTATCATGGATGGTATGAGAAGGAAAGTTTTTATATTGTTTTTGGGAGCTTCCCAGTGTGTTCTAAAGCAATTGTTAACTATGTGATTTGTGATCTTGAAGTGGAGAAATTGCTTTGCATGCCAGAGAATGATATTACATACATATATAGGTGTATATTGTTGTGTTTGTATGTATAGATATGTATGGTTTATTACCTATATAGGACTTGGCAAACAAAGGGAATGGAAATGTGTCAAAACTGAACAGGTGGATATGATTATTCTATCGGAGTCCAGCTTTTCTACCAATTTACTATTTACTTTTAGAGAAAATGGAAGAACAGAATATCTTGCCTTTTTTTTTTTTTCACTTTTAAAAACCCTGGTGTTTGATCAAGTTGGCATTTGCAGGACTTAGCCCGCAAACCACAGTACCTTGTAACCTTTACTGTAGGTTATGATCAGAGAGAGAATATTGATGCAGCAGTGAAAAAGGTCTCTCTCTGTCTCTGTCTCTGTATGTGTGTTTGTATTTTGATTGCTTTCTCTTATTTATGTATGGCTAAATATTTTCTTCTCACAGTTCTCAGAGAACTTTACGATCCTTCTGTTTCATTATGATGGGCGAACGACAGAATGGGATGATTTTGAGTGGTCGAAGCGGGCTATTCATGTGAGTGTTCGTAGGCAGACTAAATGGTAAGTATCTACAGCCAATTGTTTGTAATATTTATATGAAAAATCCAGACTGCTTTGCTGGGAAGCTCATACATTATAGGTAGTTTTGTCAAATTATGCTTATAATTCCTACCATCTCTACTTTTGTGAAGGTGGTATGCCAAACGATTTCTGCATCCTGACATAGTAGCTCCATATGACTACATTTTTATCTGGGATGAAGACCTGGGAGTTGAGCATTTTAATGCAGAAGAGTGAGTATCTGATATAAAATAGCTGTTTCATGATAACTTTGTTTCAGTCTACTCAACACTTTGGTTTCCTTTTTTTTTTTCATTTGTTTCAGATACATAAAACTAGTGAGGAAGCATGGCTTGGAGATTTCACAACCTGGTTTGGAACCTAACAAAGGATTAACATGGCAGATGACGAAAAGAAGAGGTGACCAAGAAGTTCACAAGTAAGAATGATGAACCCAAACATCTGAAGCCTGTTTTTCGTTAATCTATTATCAAACATGAGATGATCTTTATAAGAAAATAGCCTTGATACTCTTCCCCTGAATTAATTGCTACCAGAGAAACAAAGGAGAAACCAGGCTGGTGCACTGACCCGCATCTGCCTCCCTGCGCAGCGTATGAACTGTCTTTGCTGTTGTTTTTATATGCCATGGTTCACAGCCCTGCTTTGTTTGATGTTGGAATTTAACCAAATCTTGCTTGTTCATCCTTTATGAATGCAGGTTTGTTGAAATCATGGCTCCAGTGTTTTCACGAGATGCTTGGCGGTGTGTGTGGCATATGATTCAGGTATCCAACAGAACTACTTTTCTTCATTTCAGAACTAGTTGGTCCTCGATTGTCTTCTGTGGCCTGTTGCACCATATTAATTTGGCATTTACTTTGGAATTGCAGAATGACTTGGTCCATGGGTGGGGTCTTGACTTTGCCCTCAGAAAATGTGTAGACGTGAGTGACCTGCCTCCATTCAATTAGTTCTTGCAGTGATTGCAAATGCATATCTTTACTAGATGATTGTTTCTCTTCAAAACAGCCTGCCCATGAGAAGATTGGAGTTGTAGATTCACAATGGATTGTTCATCAAACTGTTCCCTCACTTGGGAACCAGGTAAAAGAGGAATCATCGGCTAGGTTTTTAGTTTGTCATTCTGGAATGAAAAACTAATTTTCTTCTTTTAATTCTCTTTGGTAGGGAGAAGCACATGATGGGAAGGCACCATGGCAGGGGGTATGTACAAGACTTCCTCTCTATAATTGGTTTCCTTCGCGCTTTTTTAATCCCCTCTCTCTTCCTTGCAAACACACGCATGCAAAAACTCGCACGCCTATATAGCCAGGCAGGCATGCATCTTTCTGGCTGATACATCGGTTACTTGTGTATGAAATGTGCTGATATGCTGATATTTTACTGGTGCCAGGTAAGGGAGAGGTGTAGGAAGGAGTGGACAATGTTCCAAAGTCGCTTTGCAAATGCCGAACATTCATATTTTAAAGCAATGGGAGTAGACCCGTCCAATTCGACAGCTCATTAGGGAAACATCAACGACAGAAGAGGATTCTGCGCTATGCCCTGCTTAAGAGTTTTACATATCTTGTAAAATTCAACATTATAAATTTATAGCTTGTAACCTGATATATTGAATAATCACAATTTTCCAAATCTTAGTTAAACACATATAGAATAGTAGTTTTAACTAGAGCTAGTTCGAAGGCATTTATAATTTATTTTTTTTTATGGATAAATACAAGAAAATTCAAGAAGGCATATTGTGCTGCTAAAGAAAAAGGTTGGGGGCACCTGTTCAGCACCTGTGCTTGAGGATAGGGCTCGTGGACATTCATAATTTCATATGGGTCTGTGATTCGATGGGTGGACCAGACTTTTGTACCTTAGAGGCACTAAATGGGAAATGCTTACGAACTCTTCCAATATGGAACTGAATCTAAAAAACTGCAAGTGGATTCTTGTATCACAGGCGTGTGTGGAGGAAATGAATGGCATGTGTGCCGATGGTCGGATTCCTTTGGTTTCCCTCCCATTTGGTGTGACTTGTGAGGTTCCAAGTTGTTCCCAGCAAGCGGTAGCTGGGCACATCGTCTTCATGCCACTTTTAGCAACCTTGGAGTATCCGAGGGAAACAAATTCGAAAGACCAAAACCTTAGTGTGCACAGTGCGATGAAACCTATGTTGCACATGTTTTTGTTGCCTCTCCGTTCATGCCAATGTGTTTTGAATTAACCGAAGAGCATTGGCCTAAGTATACCTCATGGAAAATCTTAAATATACAGCAAAAATTTCTTCTTGCTGCGGTGACCAAAACGCTCTATTGTCTGTCGAACTGTTCTTGTCTGTTCCTAACCTACTAGTTACACTGTAGTAGCTGCTCGGCCAATTCTTTCAATATTCTTCTTGACGAGAGGCCTTGCAAATTTATTCGTATGTTTTGGTGAATACCATGCAAGTTTTTTTTTCTAGGCGAATACCATGTAAGTGAATCTACCACATGCTATTTCTTCTCGTTATCTAAAAAAAATATAATAAATTTATTTGTTTAAGACAAAAACGAAGGTACCGTTGTTCAAGGGATTGAAGGAAAAAAAGAAGAAGAAGAAGGTGACACGACAGCCATATAATCTAGGTGTGGAGGTATAAGGTTAGTCGAGAAGCGCCGCAGAGCATTCTAACAATAATAACGAAAAAAACTCCTGAATATCTTTGGGCTTGCCAAGAAAAAAAAAATATATATATTTGAGCTTACGCGGCCGGAATCAAGAAACTTCCGACCCAACTGAGAGGTCAATAACCCTTCCAAAGGGCGCCACCTCATTGGCCGCCAAAAGTATTTGTGGACACTTGGCTGCGTTTACCGTTTTTGTTCCTTTGAAAGTACAGCGCAACCGATTTTTGTACTCGTAATCAAATCATCAATGCTCTATCGTTCACAAACCTTACACGTGTTGCCACGTGTGAACATGACCCCACCATGGTTCTCTCACTAACCAGGGTTAGCTCATTGGTGGTTAGGATGAACTTATGTATTTATCAGCTAGCCCCGGTCGGTTTTCAGCTGGTGTTGGTATGTGCAAGCAAATTGCTCGCTTCTCTGTCTTCTCTCTGATCTTTCGTTCTCCCGTAAATTCTTCCACAAGCTTAGCATAGACTTTGGAGCGAAGTATTTTCCTTTAGTGGGCGTTTGGAAACAAATTAAGAAGATGGGGCTCTCAAGCTTCCACAGTGCAGCAGCTGAGGGAGTATTTCCTATGCTAGTAATGAACACAGTTCTTTCAGTGGTTCTTTTGAAGAACATGTTGAGATCTATGCTACAAGCTGTGGGGGCTAGTGGGAACCCTCGAGGAATGGAAGAAGATCCCGATTGCTGTCCGGAGAATGGAAGGGAGAGAAGAATTTCAATCACGCAGTTCAAGTCTTTGTGCCGCAACAGTGGTGGTTTTGGTGCTATAGGTGGTAGTGGCTCCGCTACAACGGAGTGTTGTGTGTGTCTATGTAAGTTTCAAGCCGACGAGGAGGTGAGCGAGTTGTCTTGCAAGCACTTCTTCCACAAAGATTGCTTAGAGAAGTGGTTTGATAACAGGCAAAATACCTGCCCACTTTGTCGCTCTATGGACTAGATACATTAATGGTGTTAGTGGGTAGAGGTTAGTGGAGGACTGCTTGTACGCCTTTTCATTCCCTGCCCCCTCCTCCTAAACTCGAGACAGTTGGGTGACAATCTTGCTTTGCTTTATGTGTGGGTCTACAAGTAGCAAGTTAGGCCAGAGAATAAAGACTGAAGGGAGAGCACCATGTTCGCCTCTCTTTGTACATGTTTCTAATTTTGCTTGCAAAAGTCTGTATGATTTGGGACTTGTTAGAGACTTACTTGGTTCCCTTTTCTTGGCTGGGGCTACCTTATTTTGGTTCGTCAGGTTAATTTTGTGTTTGTTCTTTTACTTGCCATGAAAGAAATATGGGTACGGCTCTTGTTTCTTTAATTCCTGAGGGAAATGCTAAGCAAGGCAGATTTTCTGTCGAAGTATCTGGCTTAAGAAAAAAAGAAGTGTGTTCTCTAATGGTATGTGGTGTAGTCTCGTAGCGTATTGAAAGAAAGAATCCGGGTAGATGCATGCATTAACTACAGAGATGAGAGAGAGAGAGAGAGAGAGAGAGAGAGAGAGACGCATACAAATTAAAGGGAAAAAGAAAAGGGAGATGCATGCATTAAGTTTTCCTGAGAATAGTAAAAAGCTAAAATCGGCCTCATTAATCTATTGAACAAGTAATTTGAGGCATATCATTTTTCTTTCTATGATTAAGGGAAACGTCCCATCGAACTGGACATCAATTTGAAATATATAATACGTTAAGAATTCTTTTAAAATAAATTATATTGGACCGGCCAATGATCATAGGAGGAGTTTTCTTTTTACCAGAGAGCTGTTGATCAGCACATTGTCTGATACATTGTATACCTTAATAACAAAATCGTGGTCCAAAGCTATTTGAGTTAGTGTGTATATTACTAATTAGGTTAGATGCAATGCATTCAAAACGGATTCACGCGTTAAGTTTCCTATATAATTAATAATCAGTTGAAATGTGAATTAGTCAATGTAAAGTTTCTTGATAAAAGTTATCTAATTATTATTTTCTGAGAAGATTTTTTTTCTTCTAACCAAGTGTTCGGATCAGCTTAAGCCTATCTTGACTAATCTTGGGTCCTAAAAGTAGTTCCAAAAAATTGGTAGTACTTATGGAATTGAGTAAAGTCTAGTGTACTATTGCTGTTCTAATGGTATGTATGTCCCCAATAATTAATTCTCGCTGACCACGTCTTATAGGGATCATCGAATAGATATAGCAATAAGTCTTATTTGAAGAGGCTCATATACGAAACGTCTCAAAATAATACTAGTAGCGGGAGATTCAATTAATAGAGATAATTTTTCAAAATTGAAAAAGATTTCTATTTCAATCAGGACATTAGGTTGCCACATTAATCTCCCACCAAGCTAAAGTGGGTGTATTGTTGACATATATAGCTCTTGCATGCTTGAGTTGAAAAGTAAGCGTATTGAGGTTCAGTTTACCCAATTTTGTGCCTCTTCAATGCTCTGTCTTGTCTAGTAATATGGACTGTCCGGACCATCAGGACCACGCATTCAAACTCAGAATATTAAATTAAGTTCATGTCACAGTCGCACTGCAGACAGACAACCAAAACGGTCTTCAGATCTATAGGTAAAAGTTTGTACATAGATTTTGTGGGATAGCTTTTCAGATCAGCCTATTATGGTCACTTCTACATATTAATCTGATGAAATTTAGACCATTTGATTAGAAAACAATAGTTAGGATCTAAGATTTCTAGCTTTGAAAAGAGGAACCTGTTTGGTTCTAATTTTGGAGGCATCTAAATTAGATGGGACAGCAAATCTTTGGAAGGATCTTAGGACACGCACGCCTCTAGTAATGGGGCCTAAATTAATCTGCTCACCCTGGAATATCAGACTTGGCCGTGAGGGTGTCATATTTTCGAGCCGAAAGTCAAGTTCTCCTGAAGAAACTCTTACACCGACTGTGATGCAAAGCTAACTGGGAAGGAGGAAACGTTGTCAATCTTGGTGAATGGTCATGATCAATTGAGCGACTTGAAGAATAGATTGGGGCATTGACCCGTTGTGATAGACTTCAGAGGATACTGCACGTGTCTAAAAGTATACAGGAAATTAGCGGAAGTAGTGTACATGGAGCTAATTTGGGACCCTTCGGGTATTCTGGTACCCCAGTGCACGTAAATGCATTGAAAAAGATTAGATGCCATAGGTAGCAACGAGGACCGTAGTGCATAAGAATGGATAAATGCATCGAATCGCATCTCCTACAGTTGAAATAGAAGAAGAAGAAGGTCAGAGGATTAGCAAGAATTTCCATCCTCTGTACTTTGGTATTCATGCATGCCGTATAAAAACGTCTGATGTCGTCTGCTAAATCTCTCTGACCAATAATTTGACCATAAAATCTCTAACTAGAAATAAGAAGATGGGGGGAAAAGAAAGCGAGAAAGACGAAGACAGAGATCACAAATCCTTTAGGACAAGATATCTTTCACCAGTAAAAAGTATACGTTCACATGTCAAAAGCAATAGAGGTCGCTCTGATGCGTTATTTAGCTACAAAATACATGATAGCAAAACAAATTGCAAATTACCCACGACTAATACAGATTATTGATAAGGGAAATGCTATATCTCTTATTTATGTTTGCATACTCATCAGCCAGCCGCCATAGACATCAGCTTGCTCAGTTCGAACCTTTTATGCTCTCCTTTGATAAATTCTTCAGCTTCTTTGTCGACATTTTCTTCACTGACATGATGATCGTCGGCTTTGACATGCCGGGGAGCAAACTCATACTCTATCACTCGCACCCTTCTTGGAGCCTCCATAACAGGCTCCTCGTGATGATGGTTGTGTTTCACATGAGCTTTTGGATATAGAGGCGCATAGTTGAGCTTCTGAGGCGTAGCCTCAATAGTGGAATATTCATAAACATGACAGTGCTTGGCAGGATATTTGGGGCTTCCGGACGTCATTTTGTGTAACTTTTCAACTGGCTTGTGCGTGCAGGGGTGCTCCGAGGCTTATACGCTAATGGTTTTGGTGTGGTACTCGTATCCGAGACATCAATTTATACACTAATTAATACTGTTACTCGTAGTGATAGGAAAGAATCTGATACCCTCGTTCTAGCCCAATTTTGTGGACAAAGGAAAAAAAATGAGAGGAGAAACAGCACTATGGTTTCTCCTACACAACTTGGGATATTTCTTCGGCACGGCGAATCTATAAAGCACTGGTGACTTTGTTACTCGGGGAAGGAGCATTCTCCTAGCTAGGCCACATCTTGGAAACCAGTCCGAATCTTTCAGAAACCAATCCAATTTTGCCTCTCCACCGACCTCTTGAGAATAAAGGACTAGAGAAGTTCGTATAAATCCTTCCTTGACTGATTTAGTTATTCTGGGATTTGAAGTAAGTTAGGTACAAGCGCATAAAAGTCTTTATTGAATTCTCCTCGTGTAAGCATAAGTAGGTATTACCAAAATTCTGGTTGATTTTTAGATGAGATTTCCACGTTAGCAGTATCAATGAAATCTATGTCATCAGTCTATTCCTTCTTTTAGGAAATCCCCTGAATTGACAACTTGAACATGACTAAAATGGGTTTAAGTGGTGGGAAGCTCATCCTAGGTGCTTCTATTCGATTCACACAGAAACGAAATGGAGTCCCCTTACTATGGCATTAGGTTTCGAATAAAAGAGTTGTGAAAATGGGGAAGAACCAACAAGAGTCTAACCCATGAGAAGATCCCCGTAGAGTATACTATTTAGGGTGTTTGTGTCTTGATTATTCCAGCGATTATTGAATCATTTTGCTTGTAAAATGATATAGTGCTTAAGGGTTTTAATTAAAACCCTCTGCTTGTCATGGGATTATTGTATATCTTGAATTCGGGACTAATGAAACTACTTACCATTTACCCAAAAAAAATCACTTCAGTTTCAAAATAGATGGAAAAATGACTACCACCTTGTAGCCATGCTTCTTATAATCCCATTGATTTAAACCGGGAATCATGCGTATTGGGAATCTATCAATTGGTTTTCAATTTTGATAGATCTTTAAGTATCCTCCAAATAGATGTGGTTGTTGTCAATTCGACAACATCATTTTAGATTTCTCTCCAAATGCATCATTGAGATGAGTTTCCCAAACCTTAGCAATGCGATCAAAGTACAAACTGGGTAGCAAGTTAAAAGAAACAGAGTTTTTAAGATAACCAAGTTTCTTGCTGTGGAGGCAATACCTGCTGCAACCATTTCCTTCTTTTGAAACTTCAAGTGCAAGCGTCTCCATGGGATGCCAATTGTCCCACCAAAAGTGTGTATCCATACGATTGCTAATCTTGTGCTTAATGCATTGGATGGAAACATTGCCTCAAGATGCTTGCTGTGCAGTTATAATGAGGAAAATTTAAATCATCTCTTTTTTTTACTGCTCCTTTGCCCAAAAGATCAAATGGTTCATCTTGGGGGTTAAGTTATGATTACGAGAAAAGAAAGAAACTGGGAGGAAGGTATGGCGTGGGCCTCCAGGGAATGCAAATCCATGTCCCTGATGGATACCATTAGGAAGCTCCTCATTGCAGGAATATGATCTATATAAAGAAAATCTAAAAAACTGATGATGCAGAAATCTCACCACTCCAGTAACGTGGTGGTTGTTCTTCATTTATATAAAATTTACACTGTCTTAACAGGATAAGTCAAACTCTTTACATCAAAATAGAAATAATATTACAGCCTATTAAACACTATTAAAGGCTATTAATTACAGAGAATGGCTAAGAATTCGGTGACTTCATTCTTTGCTTGATATTCGGATGTGCCAATCTTTTTGAATTCAAATCCTCCTTAACTCCTGCTTGTAACCGAGATACTCTTTCCAAAGATAATATTTGTGAATTCAAATTCTGCTCAATCTTTCTTTGCTCCTCTGTCGGAGAGATACTCTCATTTATATTCAAATTCTCCTTAACATCTGCTTGCTCCTCTGTAGCTGAGATACGTTCATTTATAACAGAAATTCTTTCTGTTTTAAATTTTAATACTATATTCTTCAGAAGGAATTAAATGCAAGCCTTCACGGCAGGGGTTCCTGGACATTGGTGCATTTTCTCAAAGAGAATGAAGACTTTGTAAGGGAGAAGATACTCAAAGGCTTTTCGGTCAGGATTATGAACAATTGGAACCTTAGTGATTCAGTGATTATAAATAATTACTCTCGACTGTTTTGGTTGAGTAATATGTGAATCTACTGGTCTTGTTGCGTGGGAGATGGACAAGGGGTTTTACCCTGCTTTGTATGGCTTGATCAATGAATACAAATTACCATTTACCCATAAAAAAAAAAAAAAAACCAAACAAACAGTTTCCTGTTTGTATCGTCAAGGATTTGCCGCAGGTAAAAACAAGCTAGCTGCCACCTGTTTATGTCTTTGGCTCAGAAAATTCGAAATTATTTAGATTCATTAGCATGCATATTTACTTTTCTTGATACATAACATGATATAGAGGCGACATTATCCCTCGACTTGTGAATCTCATACCAGGTCTTCTTCTTAAAGCCCCTCAGGCTCCCAGACAGCTTTCCCATAGCCATTGTTCTTCTGGTTGATATTCTTATCATAGATGCGACAGTGGTGGCCATTGTGATCAACCCAACTGCCTTGCTCATATCTGATTTCTCTTACCCTCACTATAGTTGGAACATGCATCTCATCGAAAGTTTCATACTCTGTTTTCTCCTCCATCTCATTGGCAAACATAGCTCCATGTGGGAAGTGAGAATTGAGGCCATTGAAAGGCAGCCTCTCGCTCCCAGACACATGGTTATAGCAGCCAGTTGTCCCATACCAGCCGTTTTGGTGCGCGTCATGACCAAGCCAGCCACTCTGATGCAGATTGTGCTTTCCACTCGTGAACTTGTTATGGTGCTTCAAGAACTGAGAATCCAAGCACGGAGGACTAGGCATAATTTCTGCGCTTTGAAATTGGTTGCTGTATTGATTATTCGAGTGCCAAGCAGCCTCCTGGTGCATGGAATAGCTCTGCTGTACTTGAGCCTCCTGGTGCACGGAATAGCACTGCTGTTGAAATCCGAAGCTTCTGCGCATACTCATGTTTGTGCTATCCCCTCCAATTGCTTCAAATAATCTGTGAGGTTTCTCTGCGTTGCGTTTCTACGAGGCCTGATGAGTGAATTTATAGTACTCTTCAACACGTTGAAAAAAAAAGGAGCACGGTGCTGCACTATAGTCTTGAACATGCTTTAGGTTGTGAAGCAGCTAACCAGCCACGTCACCGATGTAGCAAAAAAAGGTGGCTTGCGTTTGTTCTATGACGCAAGAGAGAATGGGATAGGCGTTGGTCAGAAAACAAGATAAAGTTTTCTTCTCGATTGTGCCAAAAAGATAGAGAGTAAAGAAAATTTAGGATTTCTCTTTTTTTGGTTCTTCCACTCAAACAGGGGCAAGAAGCAAAGGAGATTGAAGGCTCGACCTGAACTTAACCAGAGTAGTACCCTTAGCTATTAGGAACCCTTCTTCTTAAGAGGTTTACCAAGGAGATAAACGATATTGCATTGCATTGCATCTCGATAAGAAGGCATCTTGTATTGGAACACTTCGACCATGTTGAATGGCATGTAAATGAATCTTCTGCTAATTCGATCATGTTGGATGTGTTCCTTTGCCCCCTTTATTCCCAATTACTTAAAAGAGCACCGAAATTTTGGAGGTGATACGGATAAGAAAAGTATTTTGGACATGATTCACGTTGATCCTGAGGCTCTCTTTGTTCTTCTTTTTCGAATGAAAATGAGTTGTCAATAGAAAATGACACGATCGATGATTCTTTCTTTGCGAGCACCTAGTATCGTAATCGTGCTTTCTACATTATGAGAGACAAGAGCGACAGACTTCGCATCTCGAACACATCACAAGAAGATGTGATGTTTAGATTTGCTGCCTAAGGCATCAATTCCCACTAGGAAGCTTCTTACAGGGATTCCCATGTCCATATGAACGCCAGACTATTGGGAGTATTTTTAATTAATCCTGCTATTTCGGGTCGACAATGCAATTTGTCCAGGCGAGTCTAGCCCTATCAGATGATAAATAATGCAAGTAATATATGCCAGATGCTACGTGATAAACAAGTTAGGCATAC
Source organism: Morella rubra (assembly GCA_003952965.2). NCBI lineage: Eukaryota > Viridiplantae > Streptophyta > Magnoliopsida > Fagales > Myricaceae > Morella > Morella rubra. The sequence goes on along the minus strand of CM025856.1, from coordinate 16,019,460 downwards.
GTTGATAGACACTTCAAACTACACAGAAATAGCGCGCATAAATAGAAAGAGATTTCATAAATAGAGACCCTATACACCGAATGGTTGCCCTTAAATGAAGCCATTGATTAGTGTGGTCAGAACCCTGTAAGTTACATTAATGTTCAGATATAGAAACCCTATACCTCTCTGCAAGGGCAATCCATAAAGAAAATGCTTTACCTCCCCATGCTAAGCTCAGAGCATAAGAAACCTCAAAGAAAGCAGTTCAACATCGGAATAGAAAGATTGCTGCATCGTCTCTTGATCCTCGGTTGGAACGAGACATGAATAAACCAGATGAGGTTGATTTGTTTGAAAGGTTCCACCAAGTACAAACCCATTCCAAAAGGTTGTCAAACACCAGAAATTTGTGCTTCTTTTGCACGATCTAAGTTAGAGTCTATGCACATGTAAAAGGGTAAAAGCGCTGAAAGATTTTTCCCTCGAGGCCTACAGAACATGGCCAATGAACACAGTTGACGTTTGCCTGAGATTTCTTCGCTTTATAGTCAAAGAACCACAACCAAACGATAGCTTAGAATTTGCTGAAAAGCAACATGGAAGTGGTGAACCAAAATTATAAACATCCTCGTTACCTCAAAGGGACATCAAAAACTAATATTGGGAGCAAATCCTAACACAAGGAGCATTACGATCACTAAAAAATTTAGAAACAGAAAGATAGGACAAGTCAAAGAGTTAAAAGAACACATCTGAATAAATTTGTCTACTAAACAAAACTCCCAACAAGGGGGAACAGTACAATCTCTCAGATTATTGTTTTAATATCAACGCTAAATAAACACAAGCACCTGTGAAAACTAAGCTGTTCCCATCACAGCATGGTCCACTCATCTATCAACTCAAGAAAAGAGAAAAAAAAAATTATATACAGAATGTTGCCCCAACAATCCAGGAATTTGTCAATCTCCCAAACAAATCCCAAAGAATGATATAGTTTAGCCAGACAAATGGCGAGGCTGAATCAGTAATGCAGCAGTTAATAATTGCGCAACTAGAACCTCCGTGAGGAGTCAGGCAAACTGGAAGTTCGACTAAACCTTTACAAGAACAGACATCATAACGTAATGAAGATAATCAGTCACTTTCTCTAACGCAATTCCCAGGCAACAGAAATTTATACTTATCTGCATTCTCCAAAAGATAAGATGGAAGATGAACAGCTGAGTAGGAATGAGGAACAGGTCCCATTTTTCCTATGATATCCTTGAAGGTGTACTCCTCTGGAAGCATATCAAATAAATCAGCCCCCTCGCAGATTACTTTCTGCACTCTCTCACGGTTCAAATAATGAGAGAACTTAACCCTATCATAATGGCTGTAGGCTTTCATCTTAAATATAAACTCACTGATTTGGCGGAAGCAAAAGCTACAATGCCAGCCTGCATCTGCCAAGATGTCATCTGTCTGACGATAATGTGCATACCTTGTCTTACCCGCTTGATACCTGTGGACTGAAGATCTCCAGCTGCTATCATCCACATGGAACTCAAAAGAATAAAGATAGTTCTTCAGCTGAAGATGGAGGGCAGAAGGTATGTCATCGCACCACCTCAAGAGATTGATAGTGTGTCTGCTAGGGATCTCGTCAACGTCAGACATTATCAACAAGTCATCTTCATCAATACCTGCTTTTCTGAGAAGCAGGTCCAATGCTACTCGCTGATATGCCTCCTCAATAAATGGGTTTTCCCCTTTCTTAAATCTTCCCCCAATAGTCCCATAAGTTAATCGGGGCTCGATAAATTTGAATTCATCTCGATGACTAGAAAAAAACAAAGGCTTAGGCAATCCAGTGAATGTTGAATTTGACTCGAGGAGAACAAATTGTGTCACATAAGGGTACAATTCTCTCCATCGTACTTCAAGGATTTCCTTCTCATTGCTGTACAATACTGCATCAAAAACACGCCTTGGGAACTCACGGATTCCCCAACCATGAAGTTTGCACAGGTTCTCCATTGACACATTCTCATGATAATAATGCGGAAGTACATGAAAAGGTTTGGGTGGCGATTCCCATAGTGGCCGTAGGAAGTAGGATATTTTCTGCCCATGCAAATAGATGAAAAAGATGCATGAGGGAACGAATGCAAAAAGAAAGATCAAGGTTTTCACATCCAAGCCACGCAGAACACATCGGAGTCTCGACATGCTCAGCACTCGATTTGATTCCTGCCATGTCAGATAAGATCATATTTTAATAACTTGAAAAAAAGGAAAGAACGATGAAGAAAAGTTTCCACCAATCATCAGATATCATAAACCTAAAATAAGAATACATACACATACAAAAGATACGGAACATATTTACAATAAGCATCACAACATCACAGAAATGAACTGAAAAGTGTACAACGTTCTCTCAGGAACAACATTTGGAGATACAAGGAGAAGAGATATGTTCTTTCTTCCCCCCCACCCCACCAAAACTGACTTTCCTCTCATTTTTCAGGAGATAAGTTTTATATAAGCATGACCAGGACAGCTATTAATTCGAAAGGAAAAAGGGTACAGTATCTAAGACCAATATATCAAAGAATACTATAATTTCACCTAGGTACATCAAAGTATCCCATTTGATAGGCCTAGAAACATGAAAGGGTGAATAACAAAATTTACTCATTTGTTCATCTCTTAACTCACGGGAGAAACTTCATTCTAGTTCTAGGAAATTGGAGCGCCCCAACTTCCAATAATTCACACTGTCCCACCCCTTCCCTTGAAACCTAAGCCATAAAACTCCAATAGATTGGGGGAGCAAAAAACAGAAACCGAAAGAAGGAAACAGTAGGAAGTTCATATGACTCCAACAGAGCAACAACGCCTCCATAAAATCTGCTGCCACGGCACAAAAAATGGAAGGAAATACTAACGACTAGCTCCCCGCTACAATGTCCGCGAGCATAGCCGAGAAACTACGAAGTAGAACCGACATAGGAGAAAGATGAGGAAAATGAAAAAACAAAAACTCTTTAATAAAAACAAACTTGAATGGCTCAATTAAACTAAGGCGTCTCACATACTGCACAAGGTTCCGAGATCCAATGTTTTCACTTTCCTCAGCAAGCCAACTATACTAAGAAAACAAACCCCAATCGCCTAATATTTCTTAAAAGAACAAGGGATTCGGGAAACCTTGAACAAGCAGATCAATGGTCTATATTAAACGCGCTAATATAATTCTAGAAAAAAAAAAAAAAACGGAGATACGCAGAGAGAGAGAAATACTGCCCACAAACATCGCCGCAGATATCATCTGTTTTCTTGTTACAGTAATGGCCTCCAGTCTCACCCATCATCCACCACATTTTTGCTTTTGTCTCTATCACAGAGAACCCTGCCCTGCAATTTCTTCAGCGATCAACAAATCGGGTCGAACTTCGCCCGAATTTACCAAAATGCCCGTGCAACGCTACTCCGCGACGGGCACAAAGTTGTGGCAAAAAGAAGAAAAATCTCAGATTCAGTCTGCCGGAAAAATCTCTTGGCCCTCCAGATAAATTTCCCAAAACAAAAGAAATCAGAGAGAAAAAGAAGAATAATAATAATGTATTTTTGAAAAAGAATAACAACGGGTGTAGAGATGGACAACGAAAGAAACTAATAATAACTAAGAAAAAGCTGTGGCCTCTCTGGACAGAGGTTAATGGGTGGCAGTTGTAAAGACTACTTAGAAAGGGAGCCGTTTGCCTTGAGTTCTGCCCCCTACAGTTTCAGAACTCTTTTAATTATATACCTTTGATTCTTCACTGGTTCAAATAATTTGAGAAAATTGGTTCACGAAAATAACCGTGGTTTTGGCATGTTCACTGTCTGAGGGGAAGGGTGTTACTGTCATTTAACATGGGGGTACGGGTCTGGCTGGGTCCCTACGCGGCAATTGACCAGCTCAGACTACCGGTTCGTCGTGTTTATTCTCTGTGGGTATACTTATACACGCAGGCTAAGTCTTCCAATAAAATTTTAATTCTTAAGTTCTGAAAAAAAGTTGGTCATCCTTTTCTAATGTGTTTTTGACGTCTTTCTTTTCTCTGTCAAAGGTCGGGGCATTTAGTCGTATATATTCTTAGACACGTGGTGGCCGCGTGCAACTGCAAGGTGTTCATCCTATTACTCCCAGGCACGAAAGCTTCCGCTTGTCACCACAGCTGGATATTTTATTATTTCTTAGATAATATTATAAACATTTTCAATTTGAATTGATATTTCTGCACTAAGGATGACCATAGAACGCGAAATTTCGTGCCCGGCCCACACTGGTATCGGATTGAGTTTTTTTTTTCTTCAATTTTTGAAACTGGAATCGAAAATTCTGTAGAATTCAACAGGATTTTTCGATTCCAATTATATTTTTTTAAAAAAATATTTTTTTTTTTTCTTTTTTCTCTTTATACCCTTTGTTCAACAAATTTCATCTTTTTTTTTTCGGAATTAAAAAAAAAAAAAAGTAGTTTCGGTGGGTATACGGAAACCATCCCTTGTGGATTTGTGAAGAAGCCTTTGGTACACTTGGATGAATTTACTATTTTCATGTCGACCACTATGGAAATATCTTAGTGGGGCCGTAGAAAGTTCCACTCGAGTTATGATTTCTGAGGGCGAAATGGGTTATAAGGAAATGTGGGATCCACCACGAGACCGTCCAGTGATTGGGGCGCTTCTTCCTTGAGAAGGCCTATAGAGATAACCCAATCATACAAGGGCCGCACATGGCCTTATCGTGGTTGATCCATTATCTTTCAAATTTTTATTTACTCCTTGACCAAAACACTGTTTATTTTATATTTCAAGATTCCTAATCTAATTATGAGAAGAAAACGAAAACGAAACGGGAAAAAAATATCTTTTTTGTAAGCCCATGTGATTTGAATACGTAATATTATTTTATCCTTGAAATTTTTTTAAAAAATTACATTTGATCCATTTGATCTAGTCTTGTACGTGTTGAATGAGATTTTATTTTTTTTAACGAAACGTTTTCTTCTTGGAAATAATTATATGAAACATAATAAAGGATTTGATAGTTGTGGTCAGATAATGCCTGCATCGAAAGAAAAACGATTCAAGAAACAACGAAGAGTTATAAATCTGCTGATCCCGTAAAGAAAACGTAATTGGGGGCGGTTCCAACCAACGGCTTCGCGCCCTTGAAAAGAAAATTTTCTTTTAAAGCCATAATTTCTTCCACTGTAGTCCGCTGGCTGACTCGTGTTGTTTTTTTTTTTGTGTGTGAAATTTATACAAGACGTAGAAGATATCATAACTAATTAAAATTTTACACAAAAGAAAATAGAGCGGATCAAATGTATAATCCGACTACTAAACTAGAACAAAGAGCAATCAAAATGGAGCAAATAACAAAGCAATTAAGATAGAGCAACAAGACTATTGCCAGAGCCTTGGTCTTTGTCTTTGCCTCAGGTTGGTAGCAAGGGAACGCTGCACATATACGATGTTTATCGCGGTGTTTAGAATGATCAAATTTGATTAATGTCTGTCTAATTAGTTCCATGGACAATGTTGTGAAGTGTTCCTCGTCAAGTAATTTTGATTAATAATATTTTTAGTAAAAATACACTTTGCATCCTAAACTATTATGTACGAGAGATTGCACCTATAAATTATCATTTTCTAAAACATTGCACTCTCAGTTTATTTTTACTTGGTTAGTTACATTTAAGAGCATAATCTATTTTTTTGGTCCAAAAATTGACTGTTAACTGTCGAAAATTCTAATCTCGCTGCCGTAGCTAGTAACTGTTGTCTGGACTGATTCGACATGGAAGAGGTCCATCAACGAACCACAAAAACCAAATGGATACAATTTTTGGTTTTGGATATATTAGAAGCTTATATAAAACCCAAGAGGAGGACGGGTGATTAATGCTTCTTATCATATTACACAAAAAAGACTAAGCAAATCCTGTTTGACCGTTACTCCCTAGTCTTTAATTACTGTAGGGACTCTCCAACTGGCGACTTCCTTCCCCCTCATTTCCTCTCAAGTTCGCATCTCTTTCGTTACGTTACTCTTCTAACTAGCTATGCGGCCTATTTTATGCTAGGTGTGAGCATGCTGACATATGATTAGGACCAGTTCGGAAAATATAGGTGCAGCCATTGGCTCAGTCAAAGTAACATGGACTGCGATCTTAAACTGATCCAGATATCTGATTATAAAAATTAAAATAAATAATAATAATTGGTCTGGAGTTTAATTGTAGTTGTGCGGTAGGTACAGGCCAAGAATATCATGTGTTATATTATAGAACAGCCTCGAGTTTCCTACAGGTTTCCAGCGTTCCAAAACCCTGACAAATAATAATAATAATAAGATTGCATAAAGTCACCTACAGGTTTCCTACTGGTATGCTTCAGAGCAGGAAGTCTTTCAGCGTTCAAACGATTCGAAATTTCTGATGAATTTACTTCCTAAACGTTGACTTGATTAGTGGAGAAAAGAGAATCAAACTACTCGAGAGTCGAGTAAACAAAGTGCATTAGCCCAAGAAAAAACAAGGTGCAATATTTATGCAATAGCAGCGAAAGGAAGACAGTACTGCTACTCACGAAGCAGCTTTTTGGGATTTCCATATATAGTTTTTTGTCCCTTTTTATTATTGTTGGAAGAATTTCGAACACTGGCTAGCTACTACTTGAGAGAAGTAGTAATAGAACAACCCAACAGCAGTAATTCTTTCTGTACAAGTTTACAACCCTCTGTTCTTGAAGCATGTTAACATCAGTTCCACACATTTGGCGGCACCAAAAGTCTATGAGAGAATCACCTTTTGCTCTGGCCTCTGGGAATTTTCAATAATGCTCGTCAAGCTGGACGTTCCTCGTGCATGGGGTGGGAAAAGTATGGAACAATGGAGGTATCCCATGACAGAACAAAAAAGATCCTAGTGCATAATTGCTCGACTTTCCAAGGACATCTCACGTGCTTCACATTTAATCATTTCTTTTTGCATCTTAATTTCTCTCCGGAGGGAGGGACACTTGAGATGCCCAAATTAAAAAAATTGGCTTCGTTATATATTGAGATGCAAAGGCCAAAGGGCTCAGTGGAAAGTGCATTTTCCTCATATACCAGCCTACTATATATGGTTCCTAAAGGAATAAAGAGACCTTTTTGTGGATGGCGTGAGAGAATCCGATCTGCAATCTCTTATAGGTTAGACAATCAGTTAATTTCCAGATCTTAATCCCTTTTGCAAGTCACATATAGTTCGTTATACCCCTCCCGGGCCTCCCCATTAAGTACGTACCTAGCTAACATCTTTGTGTACCTCATGGGCCATGGCAAAACAAAAGTTAGAAAAAATAAATAATAAAGGAAAAGGAATTTGGTGGAAAGATGGTGTGGTAATGACGAGAATTCCAGATACATTTATAAAAGAAGATCCACAGTGCCTTAGAGGAGAAGAAAAGAGGTTATGGAAACTTAGGGCTGTGTTCGCTACTTCTGAAGGCTTACTGTGATTTTCTTCTTCTTCTTCTTCTTACATCTTTCCATTTTTCCTTGGTGCGAAATAAACTTTTCTTAACTTCAGGACACATTGCCTGTTTGGTTTGTTTTTGAAAATATTTTTTGTGTTTATTTTTTTTTAGAGATAATGTAAATTATTTTAGGATTGATGAAAAGTTTGTAAAAAGTTTATTAGTATTTTGGAATTAAAAGTTATTGGATTTGTAAAAAAATATTATAATTGATGAAAAAGTAATTGTAGAAAATTTTTGAAAAATTTTTGAAATCAAACCAAACAGAGCCATTACTTCTGGACACGTTGTAGTAAATCGTACTCATACACGCAAAGATTAAAATAGCAAAAATCAGATTTCAAATGGGAGTTCCTTTTGTTTTGGTCACCCTTGGCAACGGATTAATTGAGTTTGGTTCGTTTGGCTTTTGGCAACATGGTCACAAACATGAGCTAACATAGCGAGTGGCGCCATCGGAGGAAGATTGTAATAGATTGGGACATTATCTTAGAACTCAAATTTGATTAGTAGGACAAAGTCATGGTGCCCTACAGAAACCACCAACCCGCTTTTATGAGAGCCCCTAAAGAATATGTCCGGTTGAGTTGCAAAGGCCGTGGGGTTTGGTGGAAAGGGCATTTTGCCACTAGCTGGATAAGAAAACAAGCCACGTAAGATGTGCCGCGAAAGCAACAAACCAGAGGATGCTTCTAAAATAGGCTTTTTTTCTTCTTCAACTTCTTCTTGTATATATACTAATATATACCAGCATATATATATAAGATCATTGCTAATTCAAGGAAGAAAGAGACCTTTTGTGGGTTGCATAAAAGAATGCTCGTGCAATATTTTATTGGCTAGACAACATTGCCAGCTGATCGTAATCCTTCTCGTACTCTGGCTTAGAAAAAATAAAATTTTGAGTAATCCCCCCTTGCCAGAATTGTTTACATATATAATCTTCGTCCTGGAGCATCTCCAAGAACTAACAACTAATGTTCTGTCACCTATGCGTGCATTATACCCTTGTTTGTACCTCATAATTAACCAAAAATTGGACCCACATGTATAAAATTAGGGGGATAGAGGATATAAAGCTGTAATCTGCCTCACAACTTGAATCTGAGAGATATTTTTTTAAAAGTTTTTTTATGGGCCCCGGTATGATCCAAAAGTATCATGTAGCAAGTTTCTCGATTGTCTATTGGCAAAATGGTCACACGAATCACAGGGGCGATATTACTATTTGGGCTTTCCCTTGCTTGTTCCTACCCTATTACTGTTTCACATAAAAACGACAGAACTGAAATTAGTCGGGCCACGGAAGGCCCGATGGGCCTAAAGAAATATTTACTTTGTAATTTAAAGGTTCACCTGCAAAGCCACGGTAAACTCATAAGACTTGTATATCTCATTAGGTCCTTAATAGTTGGATCCCAACGAGACTGTGGATGTAAACGTAGACCAAATTCACCCAGGTTTTGATCCTTAATGAAGGCCCAAGAGAGGGCATCCCACAGTGGGAGTTTAAAGCCCAGTAATTAATTTCAGACGATTGCTGGTTTTCGGGACTCATGTGAGACAACATTAGACAAACACTTGCAAGACCGCACGTGTGACATTAACGAAAGCCTCTTTAAGGTGGAATGGTCGTGTCAATGCTCTCTCAACAACTGGCAATCTGGCTCTTACCGGGGACTCTCTTGCAAAACAAAGCAAGATATGAAAAGAAGTTGGGGAGGTCTCTGTGCTGTGTGCAGACAGTAAGAGGCCAGAGCCACGTCCAATCTTATGGAACTGTAACTTAGTTGGGTCTTGTCCATATATATTCAACCACAAACCATGCTTGAAGCACGTTAATGCGCGCGGTAGCTCTGTCACCCACTTTGCTGCATGTGCATCAACAGCTTGCCTTTCCACTGTCATATGGAGCCGTGATCTGATCGATCTGGTCCAAAATATAAATCCCTCTTCTTCTTCTTCTTCTTCTTGTTGACTGACACTACTTTTTTTTTTTGTCTGATGGGGGATGGCTATGTCTCTTATGTCGCCAACTTTTTTCGAGCAACTGACAGCTTCGGTCTACTGTCAGATGGAGCCCAATTCTGCTCGTACTGTCGCGTGCAATTCATATGGTTGTTGGTTTTGTCGCTGTCCAAATGCCAGCTTCATTTAGGCAAATTTCTTTTCTCCCAAACAAATAAGACATAAGTTTTCAAACCACTCTTGCATGACTAGTACATTTCCTCAAACCCATTGCTTTACGCTTCGGGAAAGAAGCAAAGGCTTAAGGACCGGCCGTCGTAATCGAATGTTTATGATTTTGCTTGTGGTAGCTAGAGAGCTAGACTAGCCTAACGTCTTCCTTTTCCTGTAAGGGTCTTTTATGTTAAAATCTTGCCTTTAGAATGTGAAACAGGACCAAATTTTTGTTGAATATCTGATTGTGAGAGCTAGAAATCTTTTGTGATAAGGACGTTGGTAGTTTAAATTAGATATATCTATTGCAAATGATGTGGTAGCTATAATTAACTGGTGCAGTTGAATATTATTTTTTTTCTTTTCTGGTGGGAAATAACTTGGCCATGTGAATTGCACGAGAATAGTCAGAGAGAAATTTGGGGCTTACATCTTTGACTAGATGAAGACCGGAGAGATGCTAATGTTGTCGAAAAAAGTTGGCGAATAGAGAAATGTCATCAGAAAAAAAAAAAAGTAGTGTCAGTCAACAAGAAGAAGAAGAAGAAGAGGGATTTATATTTTGGACCAGATCGATCAGATCACGGCTCCATATGACAGTGGAAAGGCAAGCTGTTGATGCACATGCAGCAAAGTGGGTGACAGAGCTACCGCGCGCATTAACGTGCTTCAAGCATGGTTTGTGGTTGAATATATATGGACAAGACCCAACTAAGTTACAGTTCCATAAGATTGGACGTGGCTCTGGCCTCTTACTGTCTGCACACAGCACAGAGACCTCCCCAACTTCTTTTCATATCTTGCTTTGTTTTGCAAGAGAGTCCCCGGTAAGAGCCAGATTGCCAGTTGTTGAGAGAGCATTGACACGACCATTCCACCTTAAAGAGGCTTTCGTTAATGTCACACGTGCGGTCTTGCAAGTGTTTGTCTAATGTTGTCTCACATGAGTCCCGAAAACCAGCAATCGTCTGAAATTAATTACTGGGCTTTAAACTCCCACTGTGGGATGCCCTCTCTTGGGCCTTCATTAAGGATCAAAACCTGGGTGAATTTGGTCTACGTTTACATCCACAGTCTCGTTGGGATCCAACTATTAAGGACCTAATGAGATATACAAGTCTTATGAGTTTACCGTGGCTTTGCAGGTGAACCTTTAAATTACAAAGTAAATATTTCTTTAGGCCCATCGGGCCTTCCGTGGCCCGACTAATTTCAGTTCTGTCGTTTTTATGTGAAACAGTAATAGGGTAGGAACAAGCAAGGGAAAGCCCAAATAGTAATATCGCCCCTGTGATTCGTGTGACCATTTTGCCAATAGACAATCGAGAAACTTGCTACATGATACTTTTGGATCATACCGGGGCCCATAAAAAAACTTTTAAAAAAATATCTCTCAGATTCAAGTTGTGAGGCAGATTACAGCTTTATATCCTCTATCCCCCTAATTTTATACATGTGGGTCCAATTTTTGGTTAATTATGAGGTACAAACAAGGGTATAATGCACGCATAGGTGACAGAACATTAGTTGTTAGTTCTTGGAGATGCTCCAGGACGAAGATTATATATGTAAACAATTCTGGCAAGGGGGGATTACTCAAAATTTTATTTTTTCTAAGCCAGAGTACGAGAAGGATTACGATCAGCTGGCAATGTTGTCTAGCCAATAAAATATTGCACGAGCATTCTTTTATGCAACCCACAAAAGGTCTCTTTCTTCCTTGAATTAGCAATGATCTTATATATATATGCTGGTATATATTAGTATATATACAAGAAGAAGTTGAAGAAGAAAAAAAGCCTATTTTAGAAGCATCCTCTGGTTTGTTGCTTTCGCGGCACATCTTACGTGGCTTGTTTTCTTATCCAGCTAGTGGCAAAATGCCCTTTCCACCAAACCCCACGGCCTTTGCAACTCAACCGGACATATTCTTTAGGGGCTCTCATAAAAGCGGGTTGGTGGTTTCTGTAGGGCACCATGACTTTGTCCTACTAATCAAATTTGAGTTCTAAGATAATGTCCCAATCTATTACAATCTTCCTCCGATGGCGCCACTCGCTATGTTAGCTCATGTTTGTGACCATGTTGCCAAAAGCCAAACGAACCAAACTCAATTAATCCGTTGCCAAGGGTGACCAAAACAAAAGGAACTCCCATTTGAAATCTGATTTTTGCTATTTTAATCTTTGCGTGTATGAGTACGATTTACTACAACGTGTCCAGAAGTAATGGCTCTGTTTGGTTTGATTTCAAAAATTTTTCAAAAATTTTCTACAATTACTTTTTCATCAATTATAATATTTTTTTACAAATCCAATAACTTTTTATAAATTCAATAATTTTTAATAAACTTTTTACAAACTTTTCATCAATCCTAAAATAATTTACATTATCTCTAAAAAAAAATAAACACAAAAAATATTTTCAAAACAAAAACAAACATAGGCAATGTGTCCTGAAGTTAAGAAAAGTTTATTTCGCACCAAGGAAAAATGGAAAGATGTAAGAAGAAGAAGAAGAAGAAATCACAGTAAGCCTTCAGAAGTAGCGAACACAGCCCTAAGTTTCCATAACCTCTTTTCTTCTCCTCTAAGGCACTGTGGATCTTCTTTTATAAATGTATCTGGAATTCTCGTCATTACCACACCATCTTTCCACCAAATTCCTTTTCCTTTATTATTTATTTTTTCTAACTTTTGTTTTGCCATGGCCCATGAGGTACACAAAGATGTTAGCTAGGTACGTACTTAATGGGGAGGCCCGGGAGGGGTATAACGAACTATATGTGACTTGCAAAAGGGATTAAGATCTGGAAATTAACTGATTGTCTAACCTATAAGAGATTGCAGATCGGATTCTCTCACGCCATCCACAAAAAGGTCTCTTTATTCCTTTAGGAACCATATATAGTAGGCTGGTATATGAGGAAAATGCACTTTCCACTGAGCCCTTTGGCCTTTGCATCTCAATATATAACGAAGCCAATTTTTTTAATTTGGGCATCTCAAGTGTCCCTCCCTCCGGAGAGAAATTAAGATGCAAAAAGAAATGATTAAATGTGAAGCACGTGAGATGTCCTTGGAAAGTCGAGCAATTATGCACTAGGATCTTTTTTGTTCTGTCATGGGATACCTCCATTGTTCCATACTTTTCCCACCCCATGCACGAGGAACGTCCAGCTTGACGAGCATTATTGAAAATTCCCAGAGGCCAGAGCAAAAGGTGATTCTCTCATAGACTTTTGGTGCCGCCAAATGTGTGGAACTGATGTTAACATGCTTCAAGAACAGAGGGTTGTAAACTTGTACAGAAAGAATTACTGCTGTTGGGTTGTTCTATTACTACTTCTCTCAAGTAGTAGCTAGCCAGTGTTCGAAATTCTTCCAACAATAATAAAAAGGGACAAAAAACTATATATGGAAATCCCAAAAAGCTGCTTCGTGAGTAGCAGTACTGTCTTCCTTTCGCTGCTATTGCATAAATATTGCACCTTGTTTTTTCTTGGGCTAATGCACTTTGTTTACTCGACTCTCGAGTAGTTTGATTCTCTTTTCTCCACTAATCAAGTCAACGTTTAGGAAGTAAATTCATCAGAAATTTCGAATCGTTTGAACGCTGAAAGACTTCCTGCTCTGAAGCATACCAGTAGGAAACCTGTAGGTGACTTTATGCAATCTTATTATTATTATTATTTGTCAGGGTTTTGGAACGCTGGAAACCTGTAGGAAACTCGAGGCTGTTCTATAATATAACACATGATATTCTTGGCCTGTACCTACCGCACAACTACAATTAAACTCCAGACCAATTATTATTATTTATTTTAATTTATAATCAGATATCTGGATCAGTTTAAGATCGCAGTCCATGTTACTTTGACTGAGCCAATGGCTGCACCTATATTTTCCGAACTGGTCCTAATCATATGTCAGCATGCTCACACCTAGCATAAAATAGGCCGCATAGCTAGTTAGAAGAGTAACGTAACGAAAGAGATGCGAACTTGAGAGGAAATGAGGGGGAAGGAAGTCGCCAGTTGGAGAGTCCCTACAGTAATTAAAGACTAGGGAGTAACGGTCAAACAGGATTTGCTTAGTCTTTTTTGTGTAATATGATAAGAAGCATTAATCACCCGTCCTCCTCTTGGGTTTTATATAAGCTTCTAATATATCCAAAACCAAAAATTGTATCCATTTGGTTTTTGTGGTTCGTTGATGGACCTCTTCCATGTCGAATCAGTCCAGACAACAGTTACTAGCTACGGCAGCGAGATTAGAATTTTCGACAGTTAACAGTCAATTTTTGGACCAAAAAAATAGATTATGCTCTTAAATGTAACTAACCAAGTAAAAATAAACTGAGAGTGCAATGTTTTAGAAATGATAATTTATAGGTGCAATCTCTCCTACATAATAGTTTAGGATGCAAAGTGTATTTTTACTAAAAATATTATTAATCAAAATTACTTGACGAGGAACACTTCACAACATTGTCCATGGAACTAATTAGACAGACATTAATCAAATTTGATCATTCTAAACACCGCGATAAACATCGTATACTGGTGCAGCGTTTCGCCTTGCTACCAACCATAGAGCAGAAGACAAGAGTGCCACAGGCTCTGAGCAATATGTTTGGTTTCGTCGTTTCTCTCTGTATGTAATCTTGATCTTTCGATTTATCATTTTCGCATCAGTTTTCATTCGTATTGCAGTTCTCTCTGTGAGTGTCTAGTTTTTTGAGCTAGATTCTGGAAATACGCAGTTACACACTTTTTCTCGTATCTCACGAGCTGCTCGATGAAGTCTTTCTTTTGTGCTTCTATAAATTAAGATTTAGTTAATGATCAACCACCAGTACTCTCCTTCTACGTCTCTTGTTATACAAATGTACTAACTCACATACACCAAAAGCAATATGATATAAAAGCACGCAGAATAGTGAAGACAGCTCGTCTGGATCACTTTCGGCTTAGGCATAGAAACCATTATGTGCTTCTTAAGAAAGATTTAGCATTTTTGAAGAGGGCAGAATAGAAAGCCGTGTGTGAGTAAATAAGAGAATCGTACCTGAATGTAGGTACACTGTCTATGGATTTTCGGTCGATTTAGGAAGATAATTGTCTCACACTATCTATCGTTCTGTTCTTCTCATATAGAATGTCGATTCTACTTTCGATATGACAGAGTATTTATATCGTTGATCGCAAACGTACTATTCAATCATACGCTGTTGTACTTTCATTTTGAAGATAGTTTTTTATCACTATTGACTAATAATTTCCCAGAGAAACGTTTCGTTAAACAGTAAGAAATATGGATTCTGTACAGATAAACAACGTTAAAGATCAAGACATCTATATCGTGCAAATTAAATGCTGAATATTTTTTCTAAAATCAGAAATTTGTTCATAAAGATAAATATAACCGACTATTACGCTATTCTCAATATCGACATGGGTGTGAGCTCAAGATACATCAGAATATTTTTTAAATTGCGCGTCCATCTAAGAATTGGTTTTCGTTTTGTTCGATATCTGCATTGACGTCTAGCTATATACTTTAGCGTACTTGGGGTAATGCATGTAATGATTATATATTTTACGCTAACATCGTCGTTACACACAAGTGTTTTGGTCTAGCGAGCTAAAATTATAAGACATCTTTTTTGTGATAAGATAGAATGTGTCAAAGATCGACGAGGATGAGGGGCCATTGTGAGGCGGCACTCTCTATGTTTGATTTCGGCGATTAATAGTTCTTATGGTGCTTACATCAACGCTAAGATCACGTCGACACGATAATAACTCGGACCAAGAACGGTATGTCAGTGTGGTGGTTCTGCAAATTATTGCTTAATATATACCCGGTTGTCGCCTCGTCAGAATCATAACTGCGACCGTGTGCCACTATAATCTATTTACGGCGCTCTAAATTATAGTTTCCTTGAATAAATTTAAGCCTTCCCACTAGTTGGTAGTGAGAAATTAGTAGAACACAAGTAAGTAATATTTCATCGCATCAAGTGTCACAAGCGCTCTCTCACAAATTCCACAAGGGATGGTTTACGTATACCCACCGCAAACTACTTCTTTTTTTTTTTTTTTCCGAAAACAGATGAAACTCTTGTTTGTTGTGTCTCTGCGAAGACAAAGGGTATGGAGAAAAATAAAAAGATGAATAATTAGCTTACTTTGTATATATTAATATAGAGAGTTGATTATATATTGCGAATCTTGAAAATATATACTTAAAGTGCTGTTGAATTCTTTTACACATGTAGTTAACTTAATTCGGATTGCAGTTTGTCGATACATAAATTTGAAGAAATAAGGAGGACTAATAAAACCAAATATATTGTAAAAAAAAAAAACTAATATGAATTTATGCAAATAAGGCCGAAAAATAGAATTCATAATAGCTTGGAATGTAGAAGGGGCATTGCAGAGTCTGAAAGGCATGAAGAAATATTCGTAATACCCATTATGTGTACGAAAGGCAGTGTTGTGAGTGTCTTGAGGCTGAACTCTTACCTGATGGTATCCCGCCTTTAGATCTAACTTGGTAAAATAGGAAACTCCATAGAGTTCATCTAGCATGTCGTCAATAGTGGGAATGAGAAATCGGCTTTTATAGTCACGACATTAAGAGCCATATAATCTATACAAAAAGGCCAAGATCCATCTTTCTTTTTGTCGATTAATACGGGCGAGGAAAAAGGACTTGTGCTAGGTTTTATATGCCCCAATTTAAGCATGTCATGAACTTGTTTTTCAATTTCAGCTTTTTGAAAATAGGCATTCCTATAAGGTCTTACATTGACAGGCTCAGTTCTTTCTTTCAAGGGAATACAATGGTCCACCTCTCGGAAGAGTGGAAGTTGCGTGGGCTCCCAAAAAATATCGGCATATTCCTTGAGCATTTGTTGGATGTCAGGTTGCATGCTTGACCGTTCTATTTCATCTATGGCTTAAAGATATAGTGCAAACGTAGAACTTCCGTGCCTCAACTCCTTAGAGATGATTTTTAATGAAGTTGGCTGAAAAATGGGGTTGTCTGCTCCTTGCAACTTTCTAGCTTGATTTCCCCTCTGAAACTCCATCGCCATCTGTTGCCAATTACATACTACAGAGCCCAATCATTCTAGCCATTGAACTCCTAACACTAGATCAAGACTGGTCAAAGGCAAGGAATAAAGAGTTAAAGAGAATGGAATTCCTTGAAGTAAAATCTGGACATTTTCAAACCTCCCTTGGCATCTTGGTCGATTCCTATCAGCAACCTTCATTGTGAAAGGTTATGTAGGAATTATGGGTCGATGCAGCATATCAGCCGCCTTGGCACTGATAAAATTATGCGTGGATCCGCTGTCAATGAGCACCACAAAATCATAGTGTCCAATTTGTGCCTTGACCCCCATGGTCCGAGGTGTGGACCATCCCGTTAATACGTGTAAGGATATTTCCAATTCTGGTGACTCCTCCTCTTTGTTGCCGGCTTCTTCTTTAGTGATTTCTTCGCACTTTATGTCATCAGCATCGGTGGCACTACTTTCTAGCAATAGCAGCCAAGCTATTTGGCATTTGTGGCTCACAGTGAATATATCGTTGCAATTGAAGCAGAGGCCTTGTGCTCTCCTTTTTTGCCTTTCTTCCCATGACAACCTCTTGGCCGATGACAAAGTGGGAGACTTGATGGTTGATGGAAGAGCTAGCAGTGCCCAAGGTAGAAAAGTCGGCTGTTGGAACTTCCTTTGTCGTTGTAGTTGATTGTCCTTCATACGGGCCAAGCTGATAGCTTCCTTCAATGTCTTTGGCTTAAACATCCTAATTCCTTTAGAAATTTCAACCTTCAATCCTCCCATGAACATATCCATTAGAGCTTTTTGTGTCCATCCTTGAACTCGGTTGCCGAGCTTCTTGAATTCCTTCTGGTAGTCATGCAACGTCCCCGATTGCTTTACTTTGGACAAGGTTTGATCGAAGTCTTCATAATCCGTGGGACGAAAACGAGCCCACAACCCCTCTTCAAATGCCTCCCACGTTACTGGTAGGCCTTCGTCACGATAAGTTCGGTGTACCCACTGCCACCATTGGTTGGCCTCTCCCTCTAAATGGAAGGAAGCCAATGCTACTTTTTGACTATCCACTGGCCCTTGATACCAAAGAATTGAGCCACTCACCTGAACCATTCAGTCGGGTCATCACCGGAGTACCTTGGAAACTCAAGCTTCGCCATTTTTGACGAAAAGATGTGTTCTCTATTGTTGCGTAGATGACCGTCTTGATCAGGGTTGTTGTAGTTAACCCCTATCTTGTTTGATAACAAGGCCTTAGACAATTGGCTGATAGTTTCCTCCAAGTGGTGTAACTTGTCAGCAACACCCAGCTCCATTCAGTTGACGCTATCTTGTAGTCCTCCAAGCCCTGTTTCTAAACTTTTGATCCTCTTTTTGTTGATTGCCATTAACCTCGCTCTGATACTAATAATAAGTCCCAAACAAACTGACAAAGAGATGAAGAAAAGATCTCTCTTCGAGTGAGAGGAAACCATAACAATTATTAGATAAAATTACTTGACGCTTACAAACCACTTTTACTGAATTTAAATAACAATCAAATCCCTCGTTGTCCTCCAAATAAAGACTCGGCAACAACTACAAAATAATAGAAGATAGGGCAACGACTACAAAATAACAAATGGATAACAAATAACAAACAACAAACTGAAGCTAAAAGTCAATAAGTAGATCTTCAACGTATACTCCTCGCAGCAATGACAAAATGAAAGCTTTTGACTAGGACTTTATTCTTTGACCAAGACTTTATTCTTCTACACATTTCCCACGAAATCTTCAAGTCTTGTATTTTTTTTTTTCTAGGCTTAAAGTCTTGTATTTTGAATAATCCTTGCGAAATCATTGGAAACAGCGTGACAATTGCAGCACAGGTGTAACAAGTCCATTTTGAAAATGATTGTCAAGCTCTTTACAATGAAGTCGTTGATCTTAGAAGCCAGATCAATGGTCTATAGCAGCTCCTATCCAATCCCTACATAGTTTCCTCTTGGCGCATAAGGAGTGCTCTCTTCGGACTGCCTTCTAAGGCAGATTTCAGATTGTGATGCTGACTAGTTTTCAACATGTTGATGTTTTAATCAGAAAAACAAGGTAATATCAGGCCAAAATCAATCTTATCCTCCTTAAGTTTCAAAAGGACAATTTGCATATCTTATAATGACTAAAATACCCTTCTAAGATAATTATTAAAAATATTTAAAAATTTCATTAAAAATAAAAAAATGATATATAAAAAATAATTTTTTTAAATATAAATATTGAAACTCTATTTTAATAATCTATTTATTTTTAATTTATTTCTTGAATTTTTATTTATTTTTTTTTAAAAAAATTTATCTTGAAAGAACATTCGGTTATTTTGCATATTTTTAGGTACAAACTCACAGAAAATGAGGATTGATAATGAAATATAAAGGACTCAAATCGCAGTTTTGAAACTTAATGGGTAGATTAATTTCGGCCTATAATTAGGGAACCTACTATTACGTTACCCAAAAATAAAAAAACTAAGCTCCTGATCATTTAGAGAAAAATACCATCTCCAGTGACGGCATGCAATGAATGGCTAGCCTTGCGAGAAAGTCTTATGAACCTCATACCTCCACGAGACCATTCTGAATGAACTGGGCCCTGACTAATGGATGTGAATCAACACAGTTTGGTGTGATTCTTCATTTTGGTAATTCTATGCAGGAGACGATCCAAGGAGAAGCCGTCCCTCTGTTCAAAGAGAGAACAATCGCTTACCTAACCTATTCCTCCTACTAAGGTGGTGTACACATCCAAACCCACAAATCAATCCCCCCACAACCCAGGGTCCTTACAGGGAGAACACAAGTCCGTTACCTTGATACAGGTTTCCCATCCGGGTAAAGTATGACGCCAATGGACCTCCTTGCTAAACATGTCCTTCCCAGCTCATCTCTACACACTAATTAGCACCTGCAGAATTGCCTAAAAACAAAATCTCATCCATGGAATTAGTTTTGTAGTAGTAGTTTGGGAGTCTAAAATACTAAATAAAATAAATGGTAACCAGATGACGCCTTCTGCAACCTACTGACAGATATGTCCAAGTGGAAAAAGATGGAACGAAACAAAATTATTGAAAGGTTCAATAGGATCACTCTGTACATTCTATACCCTATCATAGTCCTGTTCTGGAGTCAGAGCACCAAAATAAAGCCCCAAGAAGAAACACCTGCAGTTACAAACTTGCATCAAGAATTTCCATCTTAATACACAAATATGCACGACTATAAAAATTGTCGAGATGAGCATCCTAGGAAAATTTGTCCGGAGTAAACTAGAATAATAACAGAGAGTACACTGAATTCTTGATCTGCACGTACCACGACTACAGATGCCTTGCATCCACTTCCCATACTGCCAAATTTCACTCATAAGTAGACTCGCTATGTGAAAGCATGCAGGGGAGAACCCAGTTCACATACACTTCTTGAAAGCATGCTGACTGCCGTATGTATTTTACATCCATTCATGAAAGCATCCCAAGTAGATCTGCAGAGAAAAACCCAACTAAGGCATGGATGTCTCCAGAAAGCCTTTCAAGTTATATTTGGTCAACCTTGGTTAACCCTTCACTGATTCAGAGTTTATCTGGCTGTTACTCCCACCGTGTGCATTGAACTCAGAAACGGGCATGGATCGTTGACCAAAATCTAATAAATGTTTCCGTTGGTGCTCATCAGTGTGAGGAAGACTTGCACGTAGAAGCTCCACAGGCATTTCCCTGCTAATAGCTCTGGCTGCTTCTGACCCAATGACTTCTGTGCTTGGCTGGGCCTGTGAACATAGGGATTGCACTATAGTTTCATATTTACTGAGGCAATACTTGGTCAGAAGAGCAAAGAACTCATCAAACGAAGCCTGCCACAGGGCACGATTAGGTATGCTACAGGTCCCAGCAGCATGAGGATCAGTTAAGAGTTCAGTCGCCCTTTCAAGGACAGATTTCAAGATAATGGAGGCCCCATCTCCAGCAGGGCTTCCAATAGGGCGAAGCGGTGGCTGCTCTGAAGAACAAACAACTGCAACAAGACAAGCACTAAGTGCCCGTAGATCCATGCCCTTAACACATGAGGAAACTGTTTTTGCAAGATGTGTAGTTGTCTCTGCTGCTCCAGGATCAGATGGAAGGCCACCAAACAAAAACCTTAAATGACGGAAAATAGCCATACAAACGATTCGGGCAAGCTCGCTACCAGAGAAGAGAAGTTGAAGGAACCTAGAAAGGAGTTTTCGACCCTTGGGAAGGGAGACTATTCGGAGGAAAACAAGGTCATCCTTGGATGTCAGCCCAACAGTGTGGCTGCCTTTGCCAAGTGGGTCAACAAGCTGAAGTGATGTTGCCAGACCTTCTAGCAGGATCTGCCGCCTTCGCCTGAGCTGAGCCCCACCATCCTGGTGCTGCCCAAATTGAAGAAGTCGATCCATATCATCGATATCAAGAAGAAGACAAAGACCATCCTCAATGGTGATTCTAGCGGCAAGCATTGGTTCCTGTTCCAGAGGCTTCTCAGAAACTTGCTGCTCAGAGCTATCATCCGAAGCAGAGGGAGGAGGATCAACTTCAAGGAGGGGGCGAGGCCTGCGTATGGAAGAGAGGGGAATCCTCCCAAGAGCATCAACAGAGAGATGGGGATGTTCTGTAGAATTACGGCCTCGAGAGGGGAGCTCCCTCAGGTGAGAGGGGCAGAAAGGATGTTTCAACCTCGATCCAGCAGCCTTTTTGGCAAGACTTGCTTGGTGGTAATAGTCATCAATGTATGGGTCATTGCTATGCGTAGCAGCATGCTGCATTTTAAGAATACTCTCGATTTCATCAGATGTCATATACTTTGACCTGATATGGACCCACCCACTCTCACTTTTCTGGCTGCAGGCATCAGAACCTTGCTGAGAAAAACGCATATTATGTCTGCTCCTTCCTGATGATTTAGTTCTTTGGTCTCTCATATGTGAGGATGATGGGTGGACATTATACAATTGGGACTGCAGTGCCGCAAAATGTGCCAAAGAAGGTAACTGATGGTGCAGTCTCTGCTGCTGTAGCTGCTGGTGTGGTGGCATTATTTGTGGGGACATGAGACCATTTTGATGAGTCAATTGTTGTTGCAAAATATTATTCAAAAGGCCAGGGTGATCCCCATGCAATAAGCCAACATGGTTGACCCAGTGACTTTGTGGCCTGCTATTAAAAGAAAGGCCAGCAGCAGTGAACTGACGCATGTTCCCACCATATGGCAACCCGTGTGATAAACCAGCCAAATGAAGATTAGCGTTAGATAAAGGAGAGAGGTTCGGTGCAGAGAAGGGCAACTGGGTACCACCACCAAGAGAAGGCATAGTTAAGTGGTGTGGTGAACCATGTTCAGATCTGCTTCCAGGAGGAGGGAAAGACGTGAAATTTGATTTGGGTACTAGAATTGGTTCACTGGAGTAGTGCTGCAGCACTGGTTGCTGTTGGGGGTATGACGATGTTCTGTACAGAGGTTTTGGTTCTACAAGACGAGCAGAAGCTTGAGGTTGTGACGACCACCTCTTCTCTTCTTCAGCACTTTCTGCGTCAAAGATGTGCTGATCCAACCAGCTACCAAAGTCCCCATCTTGTGCCCACTCGGTAGCAGATGAACCTGCATAGAACTTGTCATTAGCAACGGGAAGTTCAGAAAGGGGAAAGGGAAAGAGAAGGGGGAAGGGAGAAAGAGGGGGCACGGGGGCGGGACGGCCAGTCTCTTGAAATCAAACACCCTCTCTCCCCCTATCCCCCGGAAAAAAAAAAAAAAAAAAGGAGCCATCAACGACAACAAAACAAATTGGAATGCTCCTAGAAGTTAAAAAATAAACATTCTGATCATATTTTGCCTAAAAGGGTACATCAGCTTTTCCCTAGAATGCATCTATGGAAGTCATTATTTTATGCATATCAGTGAGCTTGCTAGGGCTACACAGCGATTAAGAGTTGTGTATGACAAAGAAACAGCAGAGAATCAGCACCCAATAAATTTGTTCTGGAAACTAAAATTAGTTCTACAGATAGCATAAGCCTGACAGCAAGGTGCAAAACACTGCTAAAAATAGCTTTCTCTATGTAGACCGTGAAACTCACAGAACAAATGGGTTCAAGTAACGAATATGAAACAAACACTCAGGTCATTTTCTGGATACATAAAATAATGAGCTAACAAACAAACGAGCACAGATATAATAAGGAACTCCTAGATCCACATAACTTCTTTGTTCTGTAAACCTACTTTGCGGTATCTGGACCAAAAAATAGAATAAAAACATGGGGGACCTTCACTTTAGCCCCAAAACTATCCAAAATCATAAACATTTGGCCTGTTATAGGATCCAACTATCAATATTGTGTGACATAACCTATTTTCTGCATATTTCAACCCTCGGATCCTATGACAAGGCGAATATTGATGCATTTTGATAGTTTTAGAATTAAATGTGACGATTATGGAAGTTTAGGTCTCTTTTTGACATTTTGATATAAGTTTAGGGACTAAAAGTGATGTTTCCCCTAAAAACAAGTATGGGTAACTTCACTTTCAAAAGTATGAAGCCTTCCAATGATGGGGTTGTTTGTTTTCTACTCCTTTTGTTTTTGCATAAATCCATAAAAACCATATGAAGTGGATCTTTTCTCTTTCTATGACTGGTGAATAAATTCCCCGAGTAAATAGCTCCATTTATTGTGTCCTAGCACAATCCCACATGGTTTTCGAATAGGTCAAGTGCTCTTTTACCTTGGAAAATCATACAGTTACCTCATGGGGAATTAGCCGCACCCACAAATGATATAAATACTACCTTTGCTTTAGCTTTACTCACGTCAGTAGTATATTTTTTCTAAAGTGTATTTTCTATCAAAAGTTTTTTGGTTAATTGCAAGTTTTTATTTCACGTTGTAGGTGAGGATTGTTAATATTGCATTTCACATTTATCTTCCAGTTGGTGATGCAACATACGAATTATGAAAGCAACACAAACAGCCAACAGTACATAGATCTTAGGAAAATGAACAAACATGCATCCAACAAAAAAAAAAGAAGGGAAACAAGCAAATAGATACATTTATGTCAAACGAGAAATCATTCTCATTCCAAGAACCATGCAGCTTCAAAAAATAAAATAAGAAATAAAAAAGGAGAAAGTGAACAAACATGCATCCAAAATAAAAAAATAAAAAGGAAACAAGCAAATAGATACATTTACGTCAAATGAGAAATCACTCCCATTCCAAGAACTATAGCTTCAAAAAAAAAAAGAGTCCAAAGAAGTAATACTTCATGGGTAATTGTTTGGCACCATACTTACTATTTAGAACATCACTACCAATGAAAACCTAAATAACAGGCATTGTTTTGGGCCCACCCAGTTTCAAATCAACACTTACAAAATCATAAGTCAACAGTAACCAGCATGAAGGGGTCAGTGAGCAAACCCATACACAGGCGCCAAACTGACAGTCATATGTCATCAGTTTTGGCAACCAAATACCAGTCGATCAAGGGGCCGGTGACCAAACCAAGTTGATTCTGTTTGGTCAGTTAACCATATGAATTCTGACTTAGAAAATAGACAGTTCCGAGTGATAGGTAGCTCAAAGAGGACAGATCAACAATGAAGAGGGTAGGGTGAAGATAAGTGTTAGAGAAGCAGAGAGCCCAAGAAATGGCCAGAGAGGCGCGCAGAACGTACAAAAGAGGAACAACAAAGGCGCAGCTATTAGGGTTTGACAAGAATGGAGGAACAAAGAAGAAATGACAGAGGCACAGCAAAAGTAAGTTATTCTATTTTCAATAGAAAATTGGGAAAAATAGATATATATCAACGAGGGGGAAATATCCAATACCCAACACCCTCAATCAGACCCCTTGGCCTGATGGTGTTGGATAACTTATTTACCCACCCAACCAGCTGAAGAGGGGGCAAGATATCTGATTGTTACTGATGTCTGGCCATGTCATCATACAAGTTGGTTTTAATCGACTGCTTTCATCAAGTAACAATAATTTGCAATGGATCCCTAAAACAGATACCCAAAGCCCTACCATAAAAATATCATTCTTAGCTCCTAGAACATGAATAAGTAGAGACAGTAAAACCAGTTTTCCTTGAACTATATTATATGTCACTTCACCCTACACTTGCTATAATTCTATGCACAAAATTGGCACAGACAATAAGTGACAGATCAAATTAAAGGAATCATTTAAAACAGAGATTCTCCACTGATTATCAAATGTGCCTTCAAATTGACTCACTTTCTCAGGTCTGCAGACAAGCTTCCTATTTCAATACGCTAAGATGATAAACAACTTCTTTAGAACCTTAAAAAATTCATAAGTTATGTTGTTGCCAAACTACACCAAGTGTGACTTTTGACATTCTTTTTT
Organism: Morella rubra; assembly: GCA_003952965.2. Lineage (NCBI taxonomy): Eukaryota > Viridiplantae > Streptophyta > Magnoliopsida > Fagales > Myricaceae > Morella > Morella rubra. The sequence goes on along the minus strand of CM025856.1, from coordinate 15,994,219 downwards.
TTTTTTTGATAAGTAAGGAAAGCTTTATTGAAAGAAAAAGAAAACGGAGCAGTACAAAGGCTGTACTGAACTGGCTACAACAAGCAAGCTAGGAAACTAATAAAATCACTGAAGTCTACAAAAGGGGAACCCATCACCCCATTAGCCCACAGAAACAAGGTCTGCAACATTTTCCCCTTCAAACATTCTAAGGACAGCCCCAAATCTTCAAAGCATCTTCCATTCCTTTCCCCCATAAGCTCCGCCAAATGCACAATGGAATCATATTCCACAAAGCCAACGCCAAAGGATTGTAGAACTTCCTGTTCAAACACTTCAGCAACCCACCCACCCTCATAGGCATCACCCAAGGGTAGTTGACAATACTAAGAATATGCACCCACAACTCTCTAGCAACCAAGCAGTGGATAAGCACATGATCCACAGACTTAGCACCCTACCAAAGCATTTTATCGTCTTCCCTTCTCCTAAGGACCAAAGAGTACAGCAAAGAATAGAAAGCAAAAAAGTCTTCAATCTCCCAATCATTGGCGGTTCTAGCAAACTGAATATTCCACACCCTATAACCGGAATCGCCCTCCAAACAATCGCAACCATTGCATCCTTGTGCCTAGCAAGAGAAAACAAAAGAGGGGAATGCCAACTTCAAAGGCCTTTCTCCACACCATAGATCATGCCAAAACCTCACTCTAAGACCACAACCCACCAAGAAACGAATGTTCCCACAAAAGAAGGTCCATTTGTTGCTAATGTGCAGGCTCACACCTAGGAACCATGGATCTCATTGGTTCGCCAACCTCCCGAAACACTACCATACTTATCCTCAATAACAGCCCGCCACAAACTATCCCTCTCCAAGGCAAAACGCCACAACCACTTTCCCAATAGAGCTCTATTGAACAAATGGAGTCTCCTTACACCCAGCCCTCCACTCATTGGAGAACAAACCCTCTCCCATCTAACAAGATGAAACTTGTGCTCGATACCATCACCTCCCACAAAAATGTCCTTTGGATCTTCTCCAATCTTTTAGCAACCCCCAAAGGAATAAGAAAGAGAGACAGAAAATAGGTTGGGAGGCTAGAGAGTGTAGACTTGACCAACGTGAGTCTACCTCCCTTGAAAAGATAGCCACGTTTCCATCCTGCTAACCTTCATTCAGTTCTCTCAATAATGTCATCCCAAATATGCTTGCTCTTAAAACACGCTCCCAACAGTAACCCAAGATAGGTAGTAGGCAACAACAACACCCTGCACCCCATAATAGTAGCCAACTCCTAACCATTGCCCACACCCCCAATAGGAATAACTTCTGTTTTTGAAATGTTTAACTCTCAACCCCGACACCGCCTCAAAGGAAAGCAATAAGCATCGGAGATTTCAAAATTGACTCACCTCCGCCCCACACAAGATTAAGGTGTCATCAGCAAACAGAAGGTGAGAAATACTCATGCCGCCGCCCCCCCTACCACCAACCTCAAACCCCACAATGGAACCCCTAGCCACCACATGATTCATCATTCTACTGAAAGCTTCCATAATGAGCACAAACAAAAAGGGTGAGAGTTGATGTCCTTGACAAGCCCCTAGAGCCACCGAAAAAACCTTCAGGGGAGCCATTCACCATCACCGAAAATCTAACCGTAGAAATGCGCAACTCAATCCACCTACACCACCTCTCCCCAAAACCACATCTCCTCAATAGATACAAAAGGAACTTCCAACTGACATGGTCATAGGCTTTCTGAATATCCAATTTGCACAACATGACCGGCACATTGGACCACAACCTCGAGTCAATACACTCGCTAGCAATCAGCACAGGATCTAAAATCTGTCTACCTTTCACCAAAGCATTTTGGGAAGATGATATGATCTTATCCAAGACAAGCTTTAAACGATTAGCTAGCACCTTCGCCAAAATCTTGTAAACACCCTCTACTAAGCTTATGGGACGAAAGTCCTTCAGCTCAACCGCTCCTGGTTTCTTCGGAATAAGAACAATAAAAGTGGCGTTCATACTTCTAACAAATCCTCCCTCCAAAGCAAACTCGTTGAGCATGGAGAAAATGTCTCCCTTAACCACCTCCCAACAAGATTGGAAGAATGCTAAGGAGAAGCCATCAGGGCCCGGAGCCTTATCCCCATTTAAACTCCTAATTGCCCCCGTTACTTCCTCCTCATCGAAGGGTCTCTCCATCCAATCCATATCATCCCCTGAAATAGAAGCAAACTCTAAATTCTCCAAGCGAGGTCTCCTAAAGAAAGGCTCCTTATACAAGGAGCTATAGAAGCCAACAATCTCCTTTGAAATTCTCTCGGGGTCCACCACCTCCCCCTCTACCTCCAAGCTCAATATGGAATTGTACCTCCAATTGGAATTGGCCACTATATGGAAGAACTTTGTACACTGGTCCCCCTTTTTCAGCCAAAGAGCCCTCGACTTTTGCCTCCAATTGGTCTCCTCCATCTCAATCAAAAGATTCAGCTCCCTAGACACTTCCACTCCTCTCGTTCCCCACCTCATCAAGGCTGCCCTCCTCATCCAATCTTTCCAACATGGACAAGTCGCCCAACAGCGCAATTTTTACAAAATTTCAGATCCCCAAAGACCTATTGATTCCACAATTTCAGGTCCTTCAAGGCTTTCAACTTAGAGTCAAGCACATAACTTGGCAACCCCAAGAAATCATAGGAATTCCACCACGTCCTCACCTTATCCACAAAACCCTCCGCTTGAAGCCACATGTTTTCAAACCGGAAGGGTTTCTTTCCTCCCCCGGATCTGCCACTTTCCAAAAGAATAAGGAAGTGATCAGATAACAGACGAGGGAGCCTCTTCTGGGTAACCTCGGGGTACAAGGCTTCCCAACAAGGGTTGAAAAGAAAGCGGTCAATTCTAGACCATGACTGGGAAGCTCTATTATTCGACCAAGTAAAGGACCCTCCTGACAACGGCAAATCCATCAATCCATTTTCTAAAATAAAATCAGAAAAATCCATCATAGCACTCCCGAATCCTCCATTTCCCAACTGCTCACTAGGAAAGCGCATGACATTGAAGTCTCCCCCAATGCACCATGGAAGGTTCCACCAAGCGAAGACACCTGATAACTCCTCCCAAAGCATCCTTTTTCTACAATCATCGTTGGAGCCATACACCCAAGAAAACGCCCACTGGGTACCATCCTCAACATTCTTAAAAATCACCGAAATAGAAAACCAACCCTCACAAGATTCCACCATCTCTAAAGTCCTCAAATCTCACAAAATCAAAATCCTGCCCGAAGCTCCTTCCGCCGCTAGACTACACCAGTCGACTTTGGAAAAGCACCAGCTGAGCCAATAGCCAACCCAGACGAAGTCGATCCCGCCTCCAAAGGCTGAATAGCAAGATCTGCCGCCGAATCGGAGAGCTGGGAACCAGCCGAAGCTCGGCCAAAGTCAGCAGGGGCTTCCATCACCAGCAGAGCACCAATTGTACCCTCTGCCACCCCAGACGACAGCGACCCCTCCTCCCGAAGTTGAGGGACAGAGACTGCTGCTGGATCAGGGACCAGAGAGGCCACAATGACTATTGGGTCCTCTAACCCGCCCGAAACCTCCTTGCCTGACCCTACTACCAGCCCAACACCCCTACCAAATAAGACCCATCTAACGACCCAACCCTAGGCCCACTCGACCCCCCCCTTTCCTCAAAGAACGACACCTCCTCATTCCCCTTCAAAAATAACTGGGTCTCAATACTCTTACCAAGAGATGGGCCCGAGTCCAGTCCAGCCTTCCCACTCGGAGACGCCAAAGTCTTATTGGCCTCACCCACAATATCCTGAGCCACCATTTTAAAACCACACACCTTGCAGCTTAAGTCCATCCTGAGCCCAACCGAAGGCGCAAAAGCCACCTTTGTATTCTTAACCAACCCAAATAGGCCATCCACCTCAGCCTTTAATTTCATGAAATGCTCCCACACAACACCATCAAACCTAGCCGCCACATCAGAAGCCCCAGAACAATCATAACTCTCGGGAATTACCAGCCCCCCAACATTATTTGCATGCAGCTCCAAGGGAACACCAACAGACTTGAGCATTTGCATGCCGCCCACGTCTGCTGCATCTTTACGAATCTCCTTCTTCCCCACCGTTGTCTTCTCCGGCAAGCCATTCTTTGCCATATCGACAAAGGAAATTCCTTTTCTGACCATATAATCCACAGGCCCCTTCTTCCACCGTCTGAGCTCGCCAATAGCCGAGATAACTTCTTCGCATGTCATAACAAATGCCTTCCACCCTTCACTCGGCCTCCCTTCTGGAATCATCACAGCCACCCAGCGACATCTCTCTCCAAATTCTGCGAGAGCGACGTAACGGCCACACTTATTCGAACATCTCTGCGCTAAAAACACACGTGGTGGTTCATTGAATCTCTCCGAAAAATCTCTAGCATCTTTGAACTCCACAAGTGTACCAAACAAATTCGCCAACCAAACCACTCCATATCTACCGAAACGAAATGAATCGAATTCTAAGACTTCCTATGCTGTTCAGTTAACGTAACTAATCCAAAAAAGCTAACAGAGAACTAGAATGTCTTTGCCTTGATCAGCAGACTACAGAAAAAAGCCATAATGCTATATGGCTGAAACAACACCTTTCGACAGCTAAAAAACAAAGGAATCAAGGCTAACTAAGACTAGAAACAGGGACGACGACCGCACAATAACCAAAGTGCTGAGAGAGAAAAAAGACCCCATCTAGATTGTGTAGTACTAAAGGAATATCAGCAGAAATTCATATCTACAATGCATAGGTGAGATTTAATTCCTAAGCATGTGATATTGCAACTACAAGTGAGTTGGAAACAAGAAAGTGTAATATTTTGACTTTTGACATTCTTACACCCCCAAATAACTCCTTTTGTATGAATCTTACTTAAAGGTTTGTGTATCCTTATGCTCGCATTTCAAGCCAACTAATAATACATTGAATGAACACCAGCATCCACTCCCTAAACCCATATTAACTAATACACAATGTCTTTTTCCTTCTATCCAGCAAGAAATGAGTATTTAGTTTAAACCCCAAGTCAAAATAACTGTTTCTGTGGAACATAAGTACAAGCATCTTAGAACAGAACCTAGGAATTGGTGTCAAGCTCCGAGGGAAAGAAAATGTTGAGGACAAAGCAATAAGAACTCCAACAGAAAAGTTCAGCCTTTTCCAAGGAATACCCTCATTTTGGATAGACCGAGTATGACAAAATTTGTGAACTATATACGTCAAATGAAGAGCTAATCTCCATCAGCCTGAAAACAGGAAAGCTGAAAAGACAATTGCTATGAAGAGGGCATGATTAAACAATAAGATTTGTAAAATCTTAAACAAAGTAGCACAATCCAAACTGGGTGCAATTTGATCTCATCTCACTTCAGTTTCCCATCCTACATCTCAAAGACAGAAATGCGCAAGTGCTTGTTATTTTGTTTATTGTTTAACTACTACTCTTTGAAGTGGCTAGGAAAGCAGTAGCAACAAGCATCAGCATTTCAACATTACTCTAATACTTACTATTATTGAATCACAAACAAGATATGTCTCATTCTTTTTTCTTTTTTTTTTTAATCAAGATGTCTCATTCAGCTCATCATGAAATAATTTTTTAATGTAATCCAATTACTTATATATTTTCCCTTAGCATACTATACTGTTAACACCATATATAGACCATATTTTTAAGTTAACCAAGAAAGGAAAAAAAAATCATGGTGGCCGATTAACATTTAATAAATCAACCAAGAAAAGAGAGGATGACGTCAAACTGAACTAGCCCATTCCAAAAATACGAGAAATAGAACAAAAAATGTATATATCAGTCTAAATGCCAAAGAAACACATGCCAATATACAATTTAAATGTCACATTACTCGGTAACTTCTAAATGGCTTGACATTTTACCATATCCGCCATTAAAAAGACAGGTTCTCCACATACCCAACAAACTTCTCAAATATCAAGGAACTTGGAGTTTATGAGATCTCCTTTACAAAATATTCAAAACTATAGTCTAGCTAGTGTTTCAAAACTAAAAGCATGACTTCATAGATCAGATGCCAAATTATATTTTGATATCAAATTCAGATTAGTATGAGAAGGACGTGTTATCTAGTGGCGATTCAGTAGAATTTTGATCCATGGTTGTGACTCGGTCTGTACCCATATAAATGCTATTTCACTTGCCAGCTTCCAAGAGTGAGAAAACAGCCAAAGACATGAAAATTTCCCAAGTTGAATTATTTTCTTTGAGTTGATCTCTTCATGAATACATGAGGATTACTTTGACTTGTTCTTTCTCTTAAGATCCCTAATATTTGCTTGATCAAGCACCTGAGAAGGGTATTGTTCCCTTGTTCCTTACGTGAAACTTTGATTCATTTGTTGACACTTATGTCTGACGCAATTTTCAAATCCCAAAGAGCGATTTTGAGAAGTGTCAAATTAGCACTTCTATGGAAATCACATTTTGGAGCCCACAAGGTAGACACCCAAAACCTACTTGGTCTTTTAAGTAGATAATAGCATGCCTTATCTCATTGTACCTCTGATTGAATCACAAGTGAACTAAAGACTACAATAAGAAAGAAAATATTCAAATCAGGTTACTCACTTTCCCTTGAAAAAGATCCAGATCCTCTATCACCGATAACTCCCGGGTGTCTTGGACCTGTTACAACTCTGTTCAACTGTGACACAGAACTGTAATGTCAGCCACAAAACAAAAAAGGGCAACAAGAACAATTATGACAACAACAAGGGGCATGCAATGATCAAGCAACCTTCACCCCTTGGAACATCACCAAGGATGCCCACCATTCTACTGTAAAATAAAAGTTCAGTCCCAGCTAATAGCACACACTTTCAAGGTTTTAATAGCCAAAATATATTCTGCGATGAGTATAATCTCGCATAAGTATAACAATTAGAATATTGATGAACAATGGATGTTTACAATGTTGGAATGACACATCAAAAGAATTCAGGAGTGTGGTTTCTGGATCTTGAAAAGGAAATTACAATGACAACAAAGGACTGAAAAACTACTATGCGAGGAATTAATTCGAATGGGATCAACCATGAGATGTGCCATTAAATGCCCATGATACCTTTCAGAGTGAACGATATAATAGTTTTAATGTCTTTCAGCTATTCAGTCGACAAAATGAAGAAAACACAAATTTGCACAAAAGATATGAAAATGTAAGTTGGGAAACTCATAAAAAAATATATACATTACTGCCAGCACAACCATCAAACTCAAGGAAGCTGACCTTTGCAAAAGTAGTAGCCAGATCATCCACATCAGACAAAGATCCGACCCCCGCACCCTGAAATGAAAAATAAGTTTGCGGTCAATATAGGGGTTTTATCAGGCACAAAGAATTTGTGTTAATTACCCAAAAAAAAATTCATGTGTTACGCAATTCCATAAGCACACTTGCACTTTTCAAAGCTAGGAAAAAGTGAATATAGGTTATGCCAATTGGTCCACCTTCTCCTTGCTTCCGATGCTTAGTTCTAACACTTCACAATAAATAATGCTAAACCCATAGCTACAAATGATTAATTTGTGTAGACAACCATTTCACCATTTAAACCTGATAGCATTAGAGCACTAAAATAATAGTACTAATCCTAATAACATTGGCTACATAGAGGGAGCCACCTACAAGTTGGGTGACCCACCAATTATAATTCTCATTTATTAATTCACAATTACTTATGGGAGTTGTCAGAGGTTACAAATATTGCTAACAAGCAAGCATTCGACAGGCTGCAAGACTCTAAACTATAGACAAGATTACAATTGAACAAGGGACTAAAACTAATTATTGAGACCATCATATAGCTAGCTCACTTCTTCCCTTAACAGAACTTTCCCACTTAAAACCACCAATTACCTATAACTAACTAAATCATTGAACTTCCAAATTAGGGCTGTTACAACTCCCCCACCCTTTAAATCATGCATGTCCTCAAGGGTAAACTCCAAATATTGAGGTGTTTGCACTTCCTCAAAAACAGATGGCACATCTCTCTTATGCCTTTTGGCATCTATATCGACTCAATCACAAAGTCTTTGAATGACACACTCATCTAATATGGCCAGACAAATGTTATCCTCCATGTAAGAATCATCAGATACAAAAAAGATTTCAATCATAATATTACTTAAGAAAAGCTTCACATTGGCAGCTGCCACTGCTGAAAACAATCTCTACCTTCCGGCTCCCTCTCTCTGCAGTTACAATTATTAATCCAACAACTAGTTCACAATGTAGCTCTCTCCTACTCTCTCTCTCTCAAAGAACTCTTTGGCATGCTCTCCATTCTCCTGCTTTCCCTATTTCATCTCATTTCATTCCAATCATTCTGATGTATGTTCCCCATCCTAAGTCCCCATCCTGCTGTATCGAAATCTCTAATTCCAGTTCACGCCCAACATTCTCTGTACATTCCTCACTCTCCACCATAAAATGTTCTCTAATTCACAACCAATGTCATCACCATAACACCTAACTTACATACATGAACTGATTCCACCTCAACCAACATCATCACCGTCATTTCCAATTTTACAGTTTTAAGCAAAATTGTAGCTGAAAAACTAGGTTGCAAAAAATATATAAAGGCAAAACTACAAAGAAGGTAAGCTTACACCATACATAAGGACACACCAATGGCAAAGACTTATTGGTATTGGCACACGAAAGGTAGGGAATTGAATAGTAACACTACAAAAGAGTGATACATAAAAATGAAAACTACAAAGTCATGCATAATCAGATAGAATTATGACAAGTAATGTGAATTAGACGAAGTTTCAAAATAAAGACCAAAAACAAAAACAAAAAGCATACTTCTTCTCTGTCAAACAAATGGTACTCATCATCAGCAGGTCCAAATGCGGGACCATTATCCCCATCTTCTAAACCTCCCAATTCCACTTCTTGAACAACATTTTGACCAAAAAACTCATATTGTGATGCGTCAAAGAGTGCATTGCCTGCAGGACAAACAAGAAAGGTTATAGATGCATATCATATCAGCACAAATACCTGCTCCTCCTTCAAGCCTTCACAAAGTTGCCCATATTTTTGGTTACTGAACTTTTATGCACCCTATTGCACCTCTAGAGCAGAAAGAACCCAAAACAATTACCGAAAAAGGTTATAAGTTAATTGCACTCTCTTCATTAACTACTTCAATATAATTTCTAGTGCCAGGTTATCTTTCCAACAGGTCAGCTTTCCACAAAAATCCATCCATCTGTACACCATCCATCTCTACAACTGATTCACAGAGGTGTAGGTCGAACTTGATTTGTGAAACCCCTCAAACCAAACTACAGCTAAAATAACATTGCAGAGAAGCAGCATATCCATAGTTTTAAGAATTCGACAGTTTTTGTTTGGTAGAGGAGGGGAATGGAGGAAAGAAAGAAAATTGGTAGTGAGATCTCTTGTTTTTTTAAAGCTTCATATTCCCGGGAAAAGATATAATATAATCATTTATTTCGATATAAAAATGTACTTTTTTTTCCTTTCCTAAGCGTTCAAACAAGCTGTATCAAAGCACAGAAACAAAAAGAGTACGTTTGAATTCATAAAAACAAAAAAGAACTAGAGAAAAGAAAAAGAAAAAGAAAGAATCTTGAAATTTGACCTGAGGAATTCTCAGCGAACTCCTTGAGGTCTTTGCCTCCGGATCTCTCCATATCCACGGAAAAACCCTAGCAACCGAGACGCCGAAGAAGAAGCAAGGCTACGTCGATTCGACGAAGAGCATTCTATTCTAGCCGAGAAGAGAAGCGGGCCCTAGGGTTCTCGAGAAGTAGGGTTGAGCCCAGGGAAGGGCAAGGGCGTGTAAAAAACAAGGGACTTTCGAAGGGCTATATGGGGAAATAGAGAGCAAGAACCCCTCTCAGAGAGAGAGAGGGATATAAACATAACGTTTAGGTCATTGCAGCTGAAGAAGGAAGGAAGGAGACGACTTTTGCATTACGCACGTGCAAGGTCGAGCAAAGAAGGTGATGAGAGAGAGAAACAGACAATTTTTCATTTTTCCTCTTTTCCTTTCGGCTTTTTCAGGGTCGAAGAGTGTGAGAGGTGTCGCGAACTCAATGGCTGGCTGGTTTTGATTGTTATATACGGTACCGCTGACGCTGAGAGAGCCTGGATATTCGGCGGCTCAAACAGCATCTCATTCAGCGTCTTCAACATTTTGTGATTATCAAACAAAAGGTTTGAAAGTTTGTTGAGTTTTCATTTCTCCTCCTCTCTTTTCTTTCTTTCTGCATAGCTTGGATCAAACAGCATCCATCTCCTTGTATCAAAAATAATTTTATTCTCAAAAAGAAATTATTTTATTTCTTTTTTCTTTTGTTTTTGGGTAAGTCCAACATGGTTAAATTCTTGTTTGCTGTACTAGATACATGATCATATTCTGATTTAAATCAAGAAAGATTGCGGGATGGAGAGTCCAAAGTGCCAGTAATTGATAGTATAACTGCAATGTGTCCAAGTTAATATTTCTTCGAGAAAAAAGAAAATAACATTATAGTTGGAATGTGAAAATCGTATTTAACTAAAATAGAGAGTATCTTTTGTCATGTTGTAGTAAAATTACAACTTGGTTGTCTTACTTGTATGGTGAAGACAAATAGACTTTATACCTCAAATTATCAAGTTTGCGACATTTTACCCTTCAATTTTCAATTTTATATGCATTGCACCACTTGTATCAGATCACCGTCATCTTTGACGGACAAGATGCACGTTCTCAGCAAGTGATTTGTACGCTTGTGATTTTACATGCTTGTAATTGAACTCACTTGACCCAACAATGCAAGCAACTGCCTCTGCCTTTGTTGAGTCTTCATCAAAGCACTAATGTGGATGTTGTGCAACGAAATGACAATTAAAATCCACTAATAGCTCCGTGAAGAATAAATCCCTATTAGTACCATCCAATGGCCTCCAAATTTAGGGATAGCTGATTCCTTCGAGCTTGTATAGGTAAATCGCTAACCCTAACAATAATGAAATTATTAGGCCCAGAAAGTTTATTGGGAGCAGGTCGGCACGAAGTGATTCATCATGCTCAAGGGTTTTATAATTTGTACCCGAAAGGGCATATGTGAAAGCGGTTTATTTTTGCCGCTAGTGAAGTAATGGGATTGTTCTTATGCATAGACTCTGTGGCTGCATGCTTCTATTAATTAAGATACCAATGCGATTACGTGGACGAATTGCTTGGGGCAATTGTTTTGTTAGAATGTTGTCACGTCAAAGTTTTGTGCCATGTGAATTACGAAATTTGTTGTCACCAACAAGGATTTTTGTCGTCACCAAAAACAACATTTCATTGCTAAAAATGTTAACTTTTGATTTTCTAAGAAATTGTTTTTTATTCATTTAAAATTGCTATTCTAAAATTTATAAACTTATATATTTTGATTTTATTTTAAATAATTCAAAACAAGTTCCACATAGAAAATGCCGAAACATATCTCGATTAACAAAAGGAAATGAAATAGCAAACATAATATTAGTATGGAAATTGTTCAATTAAAAATTAAAAAACAAATTATTCTTAAACTATATGTCTAAATTGATATTATAATTAATCTATTTAATCTTTCTTGCATTATACTAGATCTTAGGTATGAGTTTATTAGTTTTAGTTTTGAAAAACTTCTTTCTGTAGAAGCAACAGTTACATGTATTATTAGTAATATTCTACAAAAGCAGTACTTGCATTTGGAAAAGGGCTCAATCTTTTAATATAGTTTAATGTTTCAATTGGAGTATAAATTTATATTTTTAAAATCTCTTTTAAAACTTTTAATTCTGAAAACAAATATAAACTATTAATATCAACATGATCATCATGTTTTAAAAGTTTTCAAGTACAAGACAATGCTTTTTCAAGTTCTCCTCTCCTAAAGATTTTAACTTTTTCAAACTAAATAAAAAATCAAAAATATTTGCATACATTACGAATTGTTCAAACCTATTTTCAATTGACGAAATAGCTTGATCTACTATTTATATAAATAATCAACTCTAAAATATTCTTCCACGGATCATATTATCTCATTATCAATACTTTCATCAAACTGTTTTTTTCTACGAGTTATTCGTCTTTCACGAAATATAGGTTCTATTCCTATTTTAGCCGCAATCTCTTTAGTTGAAATCAATGCAGAACTGAATCCATTTTTCTCTATAATTTTTGGCTTAATATATCTGCCAATCCTTAGGGTTGACATTTTCTCAAAATAGTCCCCAGGGTTCAATTTGTTCCACACGGGTCTTTAAGCTTTATCCCCTTTTTATTTTAGTCCCTCCATCAATTCAAACTCAGCTGCTTAATAGAGAATTCTTACATGGAAGAAGAACACCACATCATGTCCAATAAGAATGCTACATGCGTCCATGCCAGCTCGCCAGATCAACATCAAATGACACGTGGCCTATTCAACTCATTCTGACCTCCTTTAACTTGCCACTTCTCTCAACCTCCCCATCGCTATAATTTCCTTTCAGATCACAAGGTACTCTGTGGTCCAAGTCTTTGGGCCCCAGACTATCTGACCTCGAGAAGGCTTTACGAGTGGCATGAAATGCCCTAAAGAGAGCACCTTTGTTAATTCCCATTTTCCACCATTGCTACATTCCCAGACAGCAAATGAATTTGAACTCCAATCACGAAGTTGTCATACATGTTTGACCCATGCTAGGCGTTTGTGGTTGGATTCCAAAACCTAATTTTCTTTGTGGATGAGAACTGGATCTTCTATTGCGATTTGGATCTATCTGATTTCTTTGAGTGTGAATCTTTGTTCTGGTGCTCTGAGTTCGATCCTCAGATTCTCAAATGACAAAGATCCGTGAGTGAGCAATCAACTAGGTCCTCATCAAATTTTTCACGTAGAAGCTTGGACATATCGGCCTAAGAAAGAACGCCTTGATGGGTAGAATTCTAGAGTGATGCAGCCGTCAACCGGCGTAGTAAGAACTCCTCTTTGTCGTCTTCCTCTTTGTTTGCCATAAATTTCAAATTGTTGATCTAGTGAGCTATCATGCCTTATGCTCATAATAACCCCTAGGCTTTCTTTATCGTAACAGAATGCACACAAGGCGGGTTTATGGCACGTAAGTTCTCCCAGGTGTTCAAATGATCAAAATGGCCTTACTAGATTCAATGCGGAAAATTCAATGGAAAATCGGTTTAGTCATAGAACAATATAGAGAGATTTTAAAAGTTAAAAATATAATTTAATTATAGTAAAGAAATAAGTTTATAAAAAAATTAAAATTATGGACTATTAATAAAAATACTGGCTCACATGATTCTTTTTAAAGGCTACGAAGTGTATATATATTAGTCGAAGTCAAAAGCTATCATATAAGAAAAGTACATTTGGAAAGTTTAAATTGAATATTATAAATATTCACAAACAAAAGTGATAATAGCATAATAAGCATAACAAACATAATATTTTACCATAACAAAATGGGTTCTCCCGTACCTCATATCCTATCAATAAAGCAGGCTACCCAACCAAGCAAAAGACATTTACATAAGGTAAGCCTCTAAACATACTGCAGCTGAGTCCTAGCCGCAATCATTCCTCATGCGAACTTGGACGTAACAAACAAAATTAGAAAAGAGTGAGGTTGAACTCAATGGAAAGTTCCTGACATATAATCAAGAAAAAGTTTATAATAGTAGAAAGAATCAAAAAGTGCTGGAAGAGGCACGAAGATTCAATAAACTACTCGAATAGAAGTCATAGCATCTTTAAGATACATCAAATGCACAATGGCCAATTGAATGATTCCTCCCTTGAACTGTCCCATGATTTTAGGATAACAAAATTTTCCAGCATATCCTATCACCCATTTCTCTCCCTGGCAAACACAAAGTACCTTGTCACCACATCTCATTCAGCCTCTATCAATGCTAGGTTCTTATTTTCTGTGTTCTCAAAATGGGTCAATATTCAATCTCATCTCCATCACCTGGATCAAACCAACAAACAAAAATAATAGATAATAAGAGATCAATTCTCATAAGTAAGTTGAGTCTATGAGTAAAAGTCTATCAAGTCCTCAATAGACAGTGACATATCAGTAATCATATGATAAATAGGTAATAATAAACAATTTAAAGACCATCATAAATAGTGCAATGATGAAAGAAATGCACGTGCAATGCAATAATACAATGCCTCGATCCCCAGTTCATATCTCTTTCTTTTTTCGGTTCCATTGAGGTGTCCTCACAATGCTCTGTTTCACTCCAGAATCATGATTATGCATCCCTCCTCTCCTTCGAGACTGTCCCATGACTCTACAGGAGGACCCCGATTAGGCCATTGCCTATGGAAGATCACCCATTTCTCATTAGTGGTGGCTTGCACTCTTCCCAAAGTGAACGGTACCGTCACTCACATCTTAAAATCACCTCAAGATTCATAGGTTCATTGGTTTAGGTTCCTTTTTTTGGTCTTGGTCAACTCAATGATCATGAAATGATGCAATCATTGATGTGTATGATCAAACAATAACGATGCAACAAAGGATATGTGTGATCAGTCAATCATTTGTAAGTTATCAAATCAACCTCATCATACTAGAAATCACAAAGTGCATTTACTTATACAATTGATCCACAAGAAAGATTATTAATATTTCTTTTTACTAGTTTTCACAAAAAAAAAAAACCTATTTCCATTCTTTTGAGTTATTTGAAATTCATTTCTTTTATTTTCCTCCATTCGAGTAAGTTTATATACTTTTAATTCTATTTTCCCCTTTTAAGAAATTTAAAACTCTTTATTAATTCTTGTTACACTATGATGAATTTATAAGTCCAATTACTTAGTTTAAGAATTCTTTTGTTTATAGTGGTACAAGTTCCATTTTTCCTTGGGGTAATTTTTAGGTCTTTAGGTTATTGGGCCCGAGTTAGGACCTTAATGGGCCTAGTGTTAATTTTGGGCCTCTTAAAGATTCAGGATTGGGCTCAAATTTTCACCATATCTTCCTTATTTTATGCTTAACACAGCCATAAACTCAGTTTTTACATTTGGAGAGGGTACGTTCAAACGTTGTTTGCTACGATATAACGTTTGCCAAAATATGGGTGGGCAAAAACCGCGCTTAATTTACTGTTCGAACTTTATTTTCAAATGCTCGAACGGTTATTTGTTATCTGAACGACGCAAGTTTATTCTTTTTAGCGCTCGTTCAAATTATTCTTTTATGTTAGAATGGTAAGCCAAAAAAGGGTGGCAAAAAAGCACACTTAAAATACCATTCGAATATATATTCACAATCTCAAATGTATATTTTTCTACATGACCGACGACGTCTTAGTTTTCATTTTTGTTCTAACGGTTGTCTAACAAACGTTCGACCAATTTTTCCTTAAAAATGGCATAATTTCATGGTGTTTTATGTTCAAACGGTATATATATTTTTGAACGCTTGTAGTATTATTGAAATGTATAATGTACTATTACATATATAAGGTAAGGTATAAGGTATTATAGATTATGGACTTTTTCCCTACTTTTTGAAAATAACATCCATCATCATACATGGTTCATATGTTTCAAGAACTTTCAGTACTCTAGTCTAATACCAAGTTGGTTTTGCCAATGGTGGGATCGCTTTGGTCCTGAATTATCCTTGTTCCCCACCTCTCTCGAAGATGCCTTTGACCAATGGGCAATTCCCCCCCTCCCCCCATGACACTCCAAAAATCAAAACCTACCCTGCCACAAAAACTCCCCCATTCAAAAACATACTTGCCCTCCTCTAGTTTTTTATCTTGTTTAATCTGCTCCCTGGATACTAAGTTGGAAGTTCACCTTTACCCTTAAAAAATCCCACAAAATACTAAGCCAAAAGCTTTTCATCAAATGGTGGAAATACTTTTTCTCATGACCACATCACCCAAGCCATCCAGGCAAGACGATAAGCCCAAGAAGCTCATCCTCAATTTTTAGCCCAAAGAAGCCAATTGCAGGCGATGCTGTCTACAGCCAAGTCTAAAGAAGATTATAAAAAGGAATTAATGGATGTTCTTTCTCAATTATTAGAAAATGATGAAGGACAAAGTTCTTGCTCCCCGATTATTGACACTGAACCATATAATCCTACATACGAGGACTCCTAAGATCTGTATGCAAGATATGACTTTGAGATCTCTAGTGATTTCTAGCCAGATATTGATGACCTCCTGAATTAATGACTTGCAGATACATGATGACAAATTGATGGCGACATGTTAAACTCACTAGACCGAAATGACCTTGCACCGTATGATGACAAACTGTTGATGACGACATGTGATGACAACTGCTAATGAAGATACAAGATGACACACTGTTGGTGACATGCTAAACTCGCTAGACTAAAATGCCCTTGCCGACAGGTGTCAAAAGACACAAATACCCTTGCCGACACTTTCAAAGACAAAAGATTGAAATACCCTTCCTGTTCAAGACTGATCAAAGCATAATTGATGACATTTCTTCAACTCTGACTATTTAAAGGAGCTTTGCAGACATAATTCAGTAGACCAGAATTCTGCAAACACATGCACTTGAAGCTCTCAACTCTCTCAAAACTTTCCTCAAGTCTCTTGTTCCAAAAGAACCTCTTCCCTCTCAATTATCTTGTAATCTCCCTAGATAACTTCTTCTCTATTTCTTGTATTATTTCCGAGCTTCTCAATTGTTTTTCTGTTTCTGTACTTGTGATTTTATTTTCTTGTTTTATCAATTTAATGATGATGTTTTCTTCAATACCTTGTCTTACCGCCTATATGGACAGTTCTATCTACTTTTTGTTATTTATTTATTTATTTTCTTTTATGTTCTTTACTATTATTATTGGGGACGGTTCTATCTGCTTTCTGTTCTTTATTTATTAATTATTGTACATATTACTTACTATATATTAAGTAATATGTACAAAGTATTATTATATAATATGTATAAGGTAATATGTACACGGTACTATTATACAATATATATTAGGTAATGTATATTAAGTAATATGTACAAGTACTATTATATAATATGTAGGGTAATATATACAAGGTACTATTATATAATATGTATAAGGTAATTCAAAATATTTAGAATCAGTAAGTCCTTCTTGGATGCAATTGAAATCCACCCCAGAGTCTATTAAGGCAATAGTAGTAAAAGTAAAATCTTTCATACAAATGATAACTTCATCACACCATTTTTGAAAAATAATTCTATCAATTAATTGTATAAAATTGTCTTCCGGTATGAATGGAGGAGTATCAAAAGTATTAGGAATCTCAGAAAGTTTTAAGGGAGGAGGTGTATTTGTTATTTTTAGAAGGCATATTTCGACTAGGAGTTGGTCAGTGAGTTTTTAGTAGTTTTGTTGAGCATTTTTTAAGGATTTGACTTCTTGTTTAAGAATATGTATTTATTTGCCGTTTAAATTATTGTTTAGAGATATTATTTATTTTAAAACAGGTTGCACCAACTGAGTTGGGCAAACGCCCACATGGCTTTTACAGCTAATCCCAACGGTTCCAAGTGAATTCTAACGTTTTAAAGATAAAAAATATCATAAAAAATATTTTAAACAAATAATTAAAAAATCAAAAGTATGTTTAGTTATAGAAATTGATGATGGATATATATATCTATATGCAAAAATGGAAACGTGTGGCTCTAATACCAAATGTAAATATGAACAGAAAGCAGATAGAACCGTCCCCAAATGTAAATATGAACATAAAGTAGATATAACCATCCATGTAGGCGGTAACAATAATTAAAATAGATACTGTTGAAATCATAAATTTATCGAAAAAGAAACAGTACGTGCAAGAAAGCAGAAAACAAAAATTACAAGAGTAAAGTAGAAGAACACGAGAAGAAGAGACTGTAAGGAAAGGAAAGGAAATTAAAGGATAATAGGATAGAGAAATATCTGGAAATATGACAGAAGTAAGGTTTAATAAGAGAGAGGAGAGAACTTTGATGGCAAAGGTCGAAGGTTTTGGGAGAGAGGCTCTGAAGTTTTGATAGAGAGAGAGAGTATTCTGATCTAAGGCCTTCGAGCTGAGGGGCTCGATATTTAAAGAGAAAGGAAAGAGGAGAAAAGACGCTTTCTATCCTTGAACGGTATCCAAAGGTTAGGGTATTTTTGTCAAGGGGTAAAGTTATCTTTTTCCAGAGTGTCGGCAGGGGTATTTGATTTGAAGTCTTCATCTGGTCTTCTAGACAAATCGTCTAGAAAGATATCTTCAATAGTTATTCGTCAGCAAGCTGTTTGCCAATTGCTGTAATATCTTCTAGAGAAAGATCCAGATCATAATCAACATATGGGGCTTGGGCATCTTCAAAAGTAGAAATGTAAAAGTCTTCTTTGCTTGATAAATGAAAGACATCATTAGAATTTTTAGGCTTATTGATATCATCGTCTTCAAAAAGCTGTGAGAGGACATCCATTAATTCTTTTTTTGTAATCCTCTTGAGATTTGACCGTAGCAAGCTTGGCCTGTAATTGGCTTCTTTAGGCAAGAAACTGGGGATTAGTTTCTTGGGTATTTTTGGCTTTGGAAAGGGTGGAAATGATGTTATCAATGGTAAAGACATTCCACCATTTAACAAAAAACCTATGCGATAATATCTTGGAGTTATCTTGATGGGTAAAAACAAACTTCCAATTGAATATCCAAGGAAGAAGGTTGAACTGAATAAAGAAACGTAGAAGGGAAGGCATATCTTTGATGGGGGGATTTTTCATAGCCTGATATTTATGAACATAGGGGTATCATGAGGACAAATGGACCATTGGTCAAAGGCCTACTTAAGGGGAGCAGGTAAAAGGGTAATATCAGGGCCAAAACGATCCCACCATTAGAGAAACCATTTTGGGATTAGATCAGAGCAATAAAAGTTTTTAAAACGAATAAATCAAGTATGATGATGGAGGGTATTTTCAAAAAGTAATGCAAAACTCCATGCATCAATATAATCATAATAAGAGATACTTTTCAAATTTTTGTAGGGTACAAAAAGAGCTCGAAGAGTCTATGGTTGTCCTCATTCTTTTGAAGAAATAACTCTTCTTGTGGTAAATTTGGAAAACCCAATTCGAGAAGCATCATACTTATAGGAGTCTGCTAGAATTCAATGGACTTGGTATCATGCAGGATATATTGGTAAAAAGCCTGGGAAAAAACAGGATTTTGGGGAATAAAGTTCCAACTAGGAGGTAATAACTGGATTGTTGTTTAATAAGGATTAGCAATGGTATGATAAGGATCTTCCACAAAAGCTACATGTCATATGAAAGCTTTGGTGACCATGATATCTTGAAGATTGCAAGGAAGAGATAGAACAGAAGAGACTTCTTGGGCTTTTTGGCTAAAAGTCTTATCCATAGATGGAGGAGCCTGGGGTGATGGGCTTATTGGAGGTAGCTTTCCAAGGAGGGTAAAGTTGTGAAGAGATAGGAAATTGGGCCGAAGAGGGGGCCTGGGAAGATTGGAAGGAGATGAGCCACAGGCCCGATAAGTAGGGAACATGCTATCAGAAAGAAAATCAGCAGTAGTCAACTTACGAGGTGTATTAGGAGTTTTTGAAGAAGAAGCAGAAGATTTTGAAGAACTCATTTGCCCTGTAAAAATTCACGAAGGTTAGGGATTGAGTTGGATTCTCCTTTGATATATTCAATGTCAAAATTAAAAACAGATAAAATGCTTTGCATCTAGCAAAGAGTTGTTTAGATGCAAGGTTTTTAACTTCTTTAAGAAGAATATCTTTATCAAATTTGCAGTCAACACGTATCAAAAAATTTTGATTTAGCAAATCATATTGAAATTTTGAAGTATGATGATGCAAGGTTTTTTCTTGTGTAGGATTCCATGCACCAGAATGAAACCGTACAATATGCTCTTTATCAGTGATATGAATGTTGTTTGAGTATGCCACCATACTCGATATTAGATATATCAGTTTCTACTATCTTGAATGCAGATGAGGATGCAATGCCTAGACATGGTAGATGCTTGACGCAGTTTTATCTTTTTAACTATATCAATATGCAAAGCAGTCCATGCAGGGGGCTTCTTTTGAAATCGAGCAAAGAGTGGTTTGCATACTTTACGAAGATCTTTATAAAAATCAGAGATATAATTCAAACTTCCTAAAAACCGTTGAAGTTGGGTCTTGTCTGTAATCTGGTCAGGGAATTTATCAGCAAATTCAATGGCACGGGAAATAGGGGTAATGGTGGTGCCTTGGTAAATATTGTGGTTGAGGAATCATATTTTTGTTTGGAAGAGTTTTATTTTAGGAGCAAAAACAATGAGACTATTAACTTTAATTATGTTAAAGAATTTTCCTAAATGATCCCAATGTTGTTTGCTATTTTTAGAAAAGATTAATACATCATCTATATAAATAATGGAAAAAGAAGAATACAGATTAAAAAAATCATTCATAATATTTTGAAATTAGAAGGTGCATTTTTTAATCCAAAGGGCATAACATTCCATTTGAAATGTCCAAAATAAACAGTAAAAGCAGTTTTATATCTTTCTTCTTCGGCAATCTGAATTTGCCAAAAGCCAGATTTCATATCAAATTTTGCAAAGGATGGTAGAATCATGTAAGTTGTTAAACAGGGATTTTTTTGTTGGGAATTGGATAACGAATCCATTGTAAAACTTTATTTAAAGGTTTATAATTGATAATAAGGCAAGGAACTCCTCATTCTAATTCAGTCTGTTTCTATACATAGAAAGCGGCATAGCTTCAAGGTGATTTAGATTTTCGAATAAGACCTTTTTTCAATAAACCATAAATCTCTATTTTACAAAAATCTAAAAGTTCATGATTCATTTGAATTGGCCAAGCTTTTGTAGGAATATTTTTTCTTTGAAAAATCCTTTTCATAGGGAAGGGTAATAAATATGTTTGTTTCTGTTCCAAAAAGCAATGGGAAGAGAAGAGCAAATTTCATATTCTATTTGTTTTAAAAATGCGTTTATATCCTAATTGAGAGTAGTATCCTTTAATTGTTCGTCAATCTGTTTATAAAGAACTTCATTTTGCAAAGAGTTTAAATGTTTCTTCTTTTGAAGAATTTTTGTCTGAGTGAGAAGATTAATTTCCTTCTTTGCAGACATATTTTTAAGAAATTGAATATCACAAGAAAAATGAGGATAATAGAATTTGAATGTTATATCATGGCCTAAGACCCGTGATGTGATTCCTTCCTCAGTGACAATAAAAGGATAAAGCAGGGCGAGGAATGGACTACCTAAAATTAATTTGGAAGATAAATTTTTAACTAAAACAAAGGTGGTTTGAAAACAAAACTCATCATTACAAATATGAACATTGGGGATTTTATAATTAATAATCATTTTACCTCCATCAGCCTGGGAAAGACGTTCAAGTAGTTTTTTCAAAATATTTAGAATCAATAACTCCTTCATAGATGCAATTGAGATCCACACCAGAGTCTATTAAGGCAATAGTAGTAAAAGTAAAATTTTTAATACGAATGGTAACTTCAGCATACCATTTTTGAAAATAATTCTATCAATTAATTGTATGAAATTGTCTCAGGTATGATTGGAGGAGTATCATAATTAGTAGGAATCTCAGAAAGTTTTAAGGGAGAAGGTGTATTTGTTATTTTTATAAGGCATATTTCGGCAAGGAGTTGGTCAGTGAGTTTTTTGTAGTTTTGTTGAGTACTTTTTAAGGATTTGGCTTCTTGTTTAAGAATATGTATTTCTTTATGAAGATCATCATATGTATTTCTTTATGAAGATCTTCATATGTATTTCTTTATGAAAATCTTGATTAATTTTATTCCTTTATATTTTCAATTAATTTTATGATTTTTTTGATTTACTGTTTTTACCTTTCTAACGTTAATGATGTGAACCTCATTAAAATAACGAGACCCAACAACAATAGGGAACCCAAGATCGTTCTAGGACAGATTCGAATGGAAACCTCGACCCGTTGTTTATGACAAACAAGAACCTCGGGTATAAGGAAGACGCCACAAAGCGGTGGTGGAACTCCGTTTGATAAGTCGAGATGAATGCCACGGGAAATTCCGATAAGTTCGAGTAGTTCTTCAAAGAACCAAAGAGAATCACAAGACCTCTCAAATAATATTAATCTCAAAGTTATATGTTCTCTACACCCAAAAGGCCCTATAAATATACTTGGAACATCCCTCCAAGAATAGGAAACTAACTCAAATTTGAAAGAAATAAATGCTCTTAAAGTCTTCCAAGAATAGGAAACAACTCAAATTTGAAAGAAGTTAATCTTAAAAGTCTTCCAAGAATAGGAAACTAACTCAAATTTGAAAGAAATTAAATGCTCTTAAAAGTCTTCCAAGAATAGGAGAAGCCAGCATTTGAAAAGGAAATTCAAATGCTCCTGAAAATCCGGACTTCGCCAGATACGTCCCGCCTTTGTTCTAGCCGACATGTAAACGCCCGAAGTGCCAAGTAGTGTAGACGCCCGAGGTGTAAGCACTTGTGCAGACGCCCGATGTGCAAGTACTTCGGCCCGAGGTGCAGGTTACCCGGGATAGTTACCCGAGGTGCAACTGATGACATGAACTAAGCCTTGATTGTTATTGGTACCCATCTCGGTCTTGGTAGTATCATCCCATCTCTCTTGGATTAGTCATTGAGCGCTTCCTTGAAACGTTTGGCTTTAAGTCTTGTAATTGGGCCACTAGGAAGTGACAAAGGACCTCGGTTTGCATCATTCTCCCCCTCTTGAGAAGGATTTGTCCTCAAATCGTCACCTACATCAAAAGGAGACAAGTCAGTAACATTAAAAGTGGCACTTACATTGTACTCACAGGTAAATCGAGCTTGTAAGCGTTATCATTGATGCGCTCGAGGACTTGGAAAGGACCATCTCCTCTTGGGAGCAATTTGGAACGTCTTTTTGCAGGAAATCTCTCTTTCCTCATATGCAGCCAAACCCAATCTCCGGGTTCAAAAACCAGCTTGTGACGTCCCTTGTTGGCTTGTTTTGCATACTGCTCCGTTCTTCGCTCAATGTTGAGTCTTGCTTTCTCATGAATCTGCTTCACAAAGTCAGCTTTCTTTTTGCCATCTAAATTAACATGCTCAGTCAAGGCAAAGGGGATAAATCCAATGGAGTTAAAGGATTAAACCCATACACAATTTCAAATGGCGAAAATTTAGTAGCAGAATGAACAGCTCTATTATAAGCAAACTCAACATGTGGTAAACATTCTTCCCATGTTTTGATGTTCTTTCTAATGATCGCCCTCAATAAAGTACAAAGTCCTATTTACTACCTCAGTCTGACCATCAGTTTGTGGATGACAAGTAGTGGAAAATAATAGCTTGGTGCCTAGCTTACACCACAAAGTCTTCCAAAAATACTCAAGAACTTAGCATCTCTATCCGAAACAATTGTCCTAGGCATGCCATGTAATCTCACAATTTCTCTAAAGAATAAGTCAGCAACAGGCATCATCCGTTTTGTGACATGGAATAAAATGTGTCATCTTAGAAAATTTATCCACAACCACAAAAATTGAATCTCTTCCACGTTTAGTCCTAGGCAATCCTAACACAAAATCCATTGAAATATCAATCCAAGGCTCACTAGGAATTGGTAAAGGAGTATACAAACCGTTGGGCTGCACTTTGGATTTAGCTTGCCTACATGTGACACATCTACCACAAATTCGTTCAACATCTCGTTTCATGTGAGGCCAATAGAAGTGTTCCTGCAAAATAGCTAAAGTCTTTGCAACTCCAAAATGTCCCATTAATCCCCCACCATGTGATTCCTGCACTAATAACTCCCTCAAAGAACAATTTGGCACGCATAGCTTATTCTCTCGAAATAGGAATCCATCAAGCCTAAAGAACTTACCACATGCGGTTTTCTCACAAGCCCTATATTCCTCACAAAATTCGTGGTCATCAGCGTATAAAGTTTTAATATGCTCAAAACCAAGCAATTTTGCATCAAGTGTAGAAAGTAATGCATACCTGCGAGAAAGTGCATCGGCGACCACATTCTCCTTACCTTGCTTATACCGAATGACGTATGGAAACGTCTCAATGAATTCCACCCAACGCGCATGCCTTTTGTTTAGCTTGTGTTGGCCCTTCAAGTGTTTCAAGGACTCATGATCAGTGTGAATCACGAACTCCTTAGGCCATAGGTAGTGCTGCCACGTCTCTAAAGCTCGAACCAATGCATACAACTCCTTATCATAAGTTGGGTAGTTTAAGGCTGCCCCGCTTAATTTCTCGCTGAAGTAAGCAATTGGTCGTCCTTCTTGCATAAGAACGGCGCCTATACCAATACCTGAAGCATCACATTCAACTTCAAACGTTTTAGAAAAGTTAGGTAAAGATAATAAAGGGGCGTTAGTCAGCTTCTCTTTGATTAATTGAAATGCCTTCTCTTGCTCTTCTCCCCATCTAAATCCAACGTTCTTCTTGATCACTTCGGTAAGTGGTGCGGCTATGCTACTGAAGTCTTTCACGAACCGTCGGTAAAAACTTGCAAGTCCATGAAAACTACGAACATTACCTACACTTGTGGGACTCGGCCACTCTTGGATTGCACGTACCTTCTCTTCATCTACCTGTATACCTTGTGCACTAACAACAAACCCCAGAAATACAAGCTTATCGGTGTAAAAGGTACACTTCTTCAGATTAGCAAACAACTTTTCTTTCCTAAGCACATCTAAAACAGATTTCAAATGTGCTATATGATCGTCCACGTTTTTGCTATAAATGAGTATATCATCAAAGTAAACAACAACAAATCTACCTATAAATGCACGCAGAACATGGTTCATAAGTCTCATAAAGGTACTCGGAGCATTAGTCAATCCAAAAGGCATAACTAACCATTCATACAAACCATATTTTGTTTTAAAGGCGGTTTTCCATTCATCTCCTTCTTTTATCCTAATCTGATGATAACCACTCTTTAAATCAATCTTAGAAAATACACAAGAACCATGCAATTCATCTAACATATCATCTAAGCGAGGAATAGGATGACGATATTTTACCGTTATGTTGTTGATGGCTCGGCAATCAACACACATTCTCCACGTCCCATCCTTCTTAGGTACAAGTAAAACCGGGACCGCACATGGGCTCATGCTCTCCCTCACGTGCCCTTTCTCCAACAACTCACTTACTTGCCGTTGAAGCTCTTTTGTCTCCTCGGGATTGCTCCTATAAGCTGGTCGGTTTGGAATTGTTGCACCGGGAACAAAATCAATTTGATGTTCAATACCTCGGATTGGAGGTAACCCATGTGGTGTTTCATCGGGGAAGACATCCTCATACTCCTGCAAAAGAGAAACAATAGAACTAGGCAAAGCAAGGTCAAGTTCGTTAGTGTTTAAAAATGCCTCTTTGTACAAAAGTACAATCATTGGCTGATTTGAAAGCATCGCTCGCTTGATCTCACTCACTTTTGCATAGAAATTCTTTTGTTTTCTCTCTAATTTTCTCTCAATGGCCGAACTTTGATTTTCTTTTTCTCTCTCTTTTTCTTTCTCTCTCTGATTTTCACTCTTTTTCTTTTGTTCACTCTCTTTTTGCAATCTCACTTGATCCTCATATACTTGCTGCGGTGTCAATGGTACAAGAGTGATTGGTCGTTGATTAAGTACAAAAGAGTATTTGTTCGTAAAGCCATCATGCTTCACATGTCTATCGAACTGCCATGGACGCCCTAGCAATAAGTGTCCCGCTTGCATCGGTACTACATCACACAATACTTCATCTTCGTATTTACCGATTCGAAAAGTAACTAACACTTGCTTGTTCACCCTTATCTCTCCACTATCATTCAGCCATTGCAACTTATACGGCCTAGGGTGTTTCAACATGGGCAATCCCAATTTCTCCACCATGATTGTGCTTGCAACATTAGTACAACTACCACCATCAATAATCACACTACATACCTTATCTTTGACGTAGCACCTAGTGTGAAAGATGTTCTCCCGCTGTACTTCATCAACTCCTTTTGCTTGCAAGCTCAATGCTCTCCTCGCCACCAAGGTCAATGCATCAGGGGCTAAATATTCCTCCTCAGAAACCTCCTCCAATGGCGGCATGTCGTCGGTGTCGGAATCTTCACTATCGGTCACAATTTCACCATTGTCTTTCAACACCATGACTTGTTTGTTTGGGCATTGATTTGCTATGTGTCCCCTGCCTTGACATCTAAAACATTTAATATCACGATTCCTAGAGGTAGAAGCTTCGGTTTTACCTTGAGGAACGGGGCTGGTGGTCACGGACTTGGGCTCGGTTTTGGACGTTTGTGACTTGTCCAGCTGCTTGGTATAACTCGGTTTAAAAGAGGTAGAACTGGAGTTATGACTTGCACGTGACCCACTCCCTCTCTTGAGTTGTTGCTCCACTTTGATAGCCATATGCACCATATCTTCCAACTCCACATAATGCTGCATGTCTACCTTATCTTGGATCTCTCGGTTTAATCCGAGTAGAAATCTAGCCATTGTAGCCTCTCGATCCTCCTCCACATTAGCTCGGATCATAGCAATCTCCATCTCCTTGTAGTAATCCTCTACACCTCGGCTTCCTTGTCTAAGACCTTGTAGTTTTTTGTACAACTCTCGATAGTAGTAGCTTGGAACAAACCGCTTTCTCATCACCGTTTTCATATCCTCCCACGTCTCTATTGGTCGTTCTCTATTCCGCCTCCTATTTATTACAAGCTGATCCCACCAAGTTATAGCATATTCAGAAAATTCAATCACGGCTAATTTTACCTTCTTTATCTCGGAGTAGTTGTGGCAATCAAACACGAACTCCATCTTCTTCTCCCACTCAAGATATGCTTCAGGATCAGATCTACCTTGAAAGGAAGGAATCTTCATCTTAATACCACCCAAGTTGTTATCTTCCCGATTCCTAGCTTCTCTAACCCGCCCTCCATGTCTCCTATAGCCAATAACAGAATCCCGATCCTCTTCTTCCTCAAAACCAGATCCATAAGGCTCTTCATCCTCAACCCTCGCCTCCCTCCGTGGAACTCTTTCCCGTCTACGGAAATTGGGGTTGTTTTGTGGCTGAAGTGAATTCTCCATCTGTTCTATCCGTTCGTGAAATTGCTCCATTTTCGACTTCATCATACGCTTCATCTCACTCATCATGGCCTCCATAAACATTTTGGGTCAGCTAGTGTCGTAGCATCGTCGGACAAGCTCTTACCACTGTTGTGAGACATGATTGCTGCAAAAAAACAAAGTTAGAAAGAAAAAGGACCTCACAATTCTCTCCCTTACGTGTTTACACTCAAGGATGTGGATCACTCTTCACTCGTGTTTCACTCAAAATAATACACGGCTTTTACCCTCTAATGTTCTCACCACTCTTGCCTTTTTCCACTCGGTAATTCTCTTGCAGTTCTTTTGAAACTAAACAAACAACTCTAAGAATTTCCAGCAACAATTCACCAAGAACTCATCAAGGAATTTCAGGTAAAGCAAGAATAAGGAATTTCAGGAAAACAAGAATATAAGGAATATGGTTGATTAGAAGTTCGGAAGCACAGAATTAGAAAAAAAATTTCACGAGAAAAAAATTACTTGCTTGGGGTAAAGTGATTTTCGGACTAACTGGATCACAATGTGTGGAAACAAACATCTTCTTCTTCTTTTTTTCGAGTCTCTTTCCTTTTGTTTTGTTGTTGAAGATCAGCAAATATCTTTTGATAGCAACAAAATCAGATCTCGAAGTAAGTAGGGTATGTGAGACTAGAACAAGAGTTTAGACATGAACAAGAACAAACAAAGATTGAACAGAAGGGATAAAGGAAATTCGGCTAACTGGGTATGTGAAAGACTAGAGAAGAAACAAAGAAACGAAAATTTAAAAGGATAGGCAAACCTGAACTAGAAAACTAGCTCTGATACCAAATGATGTGAACCTCGTCAAGAATAACGAGACCCAACAACAATAGGGAACCCAAGATCGTTCTAGGACAGATTCGAATGGAAACCTCGACCCTTTGTTTATGACAAACAAGAACCTCGGTATAAGGAAGACGCCACAAACGGTGGTGGAAACTCCGTTTGATAAGTCGAGATGAACGCCACGGGAAATTCCGATAAGTTCGAGTAGTTCTTCAAAGAACCAAAGAGAATCACAAGACCTCTCAAATAATATTAATCTCAAAGTTATATGTTCTCTACGCCCAAAAGGCCCTATAAATATACTTGGAACATCCCTCCAAGAATAGGAAACTAACTCAAATTTGAAAGAAATTAAATGAATTCTAAGAATAGGAAACTAACTCAAATTTGAAAGAAGTTAAATGCACTTAAAAAGTCTTCCAAGAATAGGAAACTAACTCAAATTTGAAAGAAATTAAATGCTCTTAAAAGTCTTCCAAGAATAGAAACTAACTCAAATTTGAAAGAAGTTAAATGCTCTTAAAAGTCTTCCAAGAATAGGAAACTAACTCAAATTTGAAAGAAATTAAATGCTCTTAAAAGTCTTCCAAAATAGGCTCTTAAAAGTCTTCCAAGAATAGGATTTGAAGAATTAAATGAAAAAGGAAATTTTCAAATGCTCCTAAAAATCTGGACTTCGCCAGATACGTCCCGCCTTTGTTCTAGCCGACATGTAAACGCCCGAAGTGCCAAGTAATGTAGACGCCTGAGGTGTAAGCACTTGTGCAGATGCCCGATGTGCAAGTACTTCGGCCCGAGGTGCAGGTTACCCGGGATAGTTACCCGAGGTGCAACTGATGACATGAACTAAGCCTTGATTGTTATTGGTACCCATCTCGTCTTGGTAGTGTCATCCCATCTCTCTCGGATTAGTTCATTGAGCGCTTCCTTGAAACGTTTGGCTTTAAGTCTTGTAATTGGGCCACTAGGAAGTGACAAAGGACCTCAGTTTGCATCAGTTAATATGATTAAACGTTCTAACGTTTACCTAATGCCTTCCATTCTAATGTGTACGTCATGTCGTCCGTTCAATCGTTAGAACGGAAATAAATTTATTATTACATAATTTTTATTGTGATTTTCTTTTTAATTTATTATTACGTGTGATTTTTTTTTTAATTATAATTTAGTTATCAAATAAAACGAGATTCCTTTACCCAAAATAATATATATGTATATATATAAAATAAAAACATAACTGTTCAAATGTCTGAAAAAACCTAAATACATGAAAAATACTATAAAGAAACTATGGGGTCATCCTCTAGCTGCACCACGTCACCCTTGACCTCAGCTATCCTCTGCATGATCTCTTTCTGCCCTCGTCATTTGTCTTCTTCAACTCAGCTGCATCGACTCAATCTTCTCGATCTCTTCTCCATAGCAGCCAATTCCTGATGATGGGAGCGATGCCTCTACTATGTGTAAATTGTTGCGCTCCATCTCTAGCAAAGCTCGGGTGTCTTTGTAGCAGAGGTCATACCACCCGAATGCTGCGATGCAGTTGGAGGATGCTGTGACCTCGATCCATGCGCCATGAATGCCGACAGGTCCCCCCTGATTGCATCGAAGCTGCCTCATAACGTCTGGCATCTACCCGACATCCATAATCAGCTGGGTCAACAAGTTTCCGTAGATAGGCCCTCTTTGCTCGTTGACTGAGCCTCGGTCTGAAAGATGAAGAGCGGGAGGTCGAACGGCTCGAGACGAGCCAGCATCAACATCACTTGTGCACACTCAGCTGTGCACTCTGTGTGATGTTGCTTTGGGAAAATGTTGTGGCATACTATGAGGTGCATCATCCTCCAAAAAGCGGGCAAGCGCTCTGTGAAACTGATGACTGTAATAATACTGGTCCTCCCCAATCATCAGTTTGAAGATCTCTTCGGATGACAAAGTCGTGTAGGCTCCATAGGTGGATAGGCACCCACTTGCCTCGAAATGCGCAAGTAGGTGAAGAGTGCATGTCGAGGAGATCCTGATCAACCGCCATGGATGTAGACATCCCACTCATCTTCATAGTGTCGACATTCTACAGACGCACTATAAAACTCTATGACCATTTCTGTGTACAACGGGCCCCTCCAAGAGAGCACGTGTCCCAACGATAATGGCTGAATATCTCGTCAATCATGCGACCCTCGAACTGAAACT
Organism: Morella rubra; assembly: GCA_003952965.2. NCBI lineage: Eukaryota > Viridiplantae > Streptophyta > Magnoliopsida > Fagales > Myricaceae > Morella > Morella rubra. The sequence goes on along the minus strand of CM025856.1, from coordinate 15,963,945 downwards.
CCGAGAAGTTGTATGTGCTAACCAGCCTCTTCTACCACTACTGTGCACGTATGATGAATAATCGCTTGCCTCTAGGCTGTAGTCAGTGGTCTTTGCTGTGTGGAAGAAGAGGAAGACACTCTTGATCTTTTTGCCATTTTAAGTTAATTTGAAAAAGGAAAAAAAAACGTTAGAATGATAACATAGAGAAGAATATACATTCGAACGGATTGAATGAAGCATCGAATTTAGAACAAAAATCATAAACATGAACTTAAAACTAATTTCAAATGAACACTCATTGAACGGATATCGAATGAATATGTAACTAAGCATCTAAATGAATATTCCTTTATAATCTAACTGAAAACATTCGAAATACTTAGGCATGTTCATTCGAACAACAAAGAGTATGTTCGAACACTGTAGCTAAAAAAATGGATCACTTGGCCACGTTGAAACTCTCTAAAACTATACTTTTCTATGTCAAAATCAGAACAAAACAATCCTAAACTAACTACACCCACATTCATCAACATGCAATATTTTACAACTTTATTAACATATTCAAAACACACTTTTTAATCGATTAAAATGTATTACAAAATGTACCTGGAGCGTGTAGGACTAGAAGGATGAAATCTGCGGACTGAAAATGGCAACAGAGATTGAAAAGGAGTTTGAGAAGATTCAAAGAGAGAGAGAGAGAGGACGTATATTGGCGTTATATGTGAATATGAGGGTTGAGTGTTATAATATTTGAATAAGCGTTCGAACACGTTCGAACGTGATCAGGAAATCGTCCCAAACCATTCATTACCATACTGTTCATATCTAAATCGTCAAATGATCATTGGAACAGCAATAAACATTTCGAATGGTAATATAAAAATATAAAATTTATGGTGATTGGACTTGCATTTATGGGGGTAGTTGGAAAAGTGGCATTCGAAGCCATTTGAATGTCTGATGGGTTTTCAGGACGCGCACCCTATCCCAAAAGATTCTCTCTCGTTCGAATGTTAATTTTAAAGAACGAACGCCATTTCACTGTTTTGATATTTTAATTTACTTCGAACGACTGGTATCATTTTGAGCAGGATATCATTTCGGGTTAGAACGGTAATTTTGTTCAAAGTTTTGTAATATAATATCGTATAGGGTCGAACGTATAGTCTACTGTTCGAACGTATATTTCGAGACAGACATTTATGTCGCTAAAATGAGATTTTTTTGGGACGAAAAAATCTGTCCAAAATAATTAACCTTTTCTTTTTTTGGACGAGCAATTCTATCCCAAAAAGGTTCAGAATCGTATCAAAAAGTTTTTTTTTTGGACAATTATAATTCGGTCCCAAAAAGAAAACTTTTATGTTTTTCGAGACAGATTTTAAAATCCATCCCAAAAGTTATATTTCTTGTAGTGCCTCCGTCTATTTTTTTTCGTCAAATTAGACAAAAATTGACTTTATTTTAAATGAAATGATGATTATGCTTTTAAAAATTCAAAATCACATGAATAACAAGTTACATTTAAGGGTATAATGTCATTTTATTTTATTTTTAAAAATTAATTTCATCCAATTTGACAGAAAAATAATAGAAGGTGTTATGTTAGGATGGATAGTTTGTGGTACAAAGTCTCAAACATGGTAACTAGCTTAGGGTGCAAAGTGTAACACCTATAATAGTTTTTGGGTGAAAAATATATTTTTTCCAAGCATATTTAAACCTTTTACATCTTTTGCCACTTGTCCATGTTTAATATATATAGAAGCTATATAGTATATAACATGTTATCAACCGGTCACTATTGAATCTATGAATTTCTATTATATTCCTAGGCGTATTAAAAATGAAATTCAATTAGAGCATAAACTACCAGTAACTAGTAATTCGATTATTTCATTGCATTTAACTAAGCGTGCTAATTAATTCTATGTATCATCGGTTTTTATTCCTAAAGCATACATTCAACTTTCCAACTAACCCATGTATAGATAAAATTCATAAAGATAAATCATCCCACTAAAATTGCAAAATATCCAAATGCCATTAATATAAAGGAAATATCTCCAAAATGTTAGCTAGTACACGGAACTTTAAATAACAAGCTGAAATGAAGTAACACACTAGGACACTTTTGGGTCTAGTTGTCAACATAAAACTAAGGTCACTTATTTAAGAAAAAAATACTAAGCTCAGAAGGGGGTCTCACATATGTAAAAAATTAAAACCTTAAATACAATTTCCATTTAATTTTTAATTTTTAGTCTTTTTTTCTAATTTTATCTTGAAGGAGCATTTTAGTCAGTCTCAACATCATTTTCGTCTGAATTTTAAACGGCCTAAATAATTGCAATGACAATAAGAAGAAATTTTATTTTTTTACAACTTGATCAGGTGTAATCAAAACAACGTG
>CM025856.1:15895645-15946745 GCA_003952965.2 Morella rubra | reverse complement strand
AAAATAATTAAACAAAGTACAATAATTAAATATACCTTATTCTCTTGCATAAATGTTCTTAATATTGTCACCAACTTTAACATAGTGTTTGCAATCTACAATTTTAGCCTATAATTTTAGCATCATTACATTCTCACTCTCTCTCCTTACTTTTTTCTCTAACTTTTTTCACTTTTTTTATAACTTTTTTTCATTTTTAATAACTACACAGTATAAAAACAAGGAAGGCGCCTTGCGGCAAAAAAAAAAGCTTAGACAACTGGGAAGAATACTTTTTTAAAGTCATTAATTAAGCAATCTTTTATTGCTTGAATTTTTTTAATTAAGATATATATTTAGACTATGAGAGAGTAAAAAGAGTAGAAAAAGAGATCCAATGACGAATGAATAGAAGTCTAATTACGCGTGAAGTACAAGGCGGATGACATGAAAGTCTAAAACGTGTAGGAGGTAGATGCCTTTTGAGGCACTATCGTATTTGTCCACATGCACAAATATTCTTGATCCGTAAACATTGGGTTTGAAAGTTTGTCTGAATTCAAAAGAATCAATGACACAAGTATGTAGTCCGAGTCTTCTTTTCCAATCCCTTGTAGATCTTTTCTGGCCCTTTGTCGAGATTTACTGTGCCAGGTTATGGTACTATATCTACTGGCTTGTCTAAGTTTTGGTAGCTTGTCTATTGTGTCCGGCCATTGCTCCCATTGCCTAGCATGGAGCATATAGTGATTTTCTTTGATTCTTTTTGGGATCCCACCGGTTATTTTCGACCAAGTCTATTTGTTTCGGTTTCATTTATGAAACATGACTTAGAAAAAAAGAAAAACGTACTCCAAGTCTTCTCCAAGTAAATTTCCGATGAAGTTCCATCCGGACCCACAATTATCATTGAAACGTATATGGTGGAAAGTCATAAAGTCTAACACATATTGAAGAATCTCTATTTATCATGAATATTGGAAAAACATAGATTAGAAACCAAATTATCGGAGAGAGGCTTAACTTTGTACATTAACAATTCCACCCGTTTTGAAAAAAAATTATTGGTAATGCATGGTTGATGGAGAATCATGAAAGGAAGGAAGGTAGACTATTATAAGTCTATAGTGAGTAGAAAGGATAGAAAAAGAGATCAAACAGCTAATAATTAATAGAGAAGTCCAATCACCCGTGAAGTTCATGTGGGTGACGTAACAATCTAAAATGTGTAGGAGGCTGATCAAATATGCCTTCCCAGTCACTATCATACTTCAAGAAATATTGAGATGTGCTAAGCAAATAAAGCAATATTTGTCCGTATACGCAAACTTTCTTGGTCATGTCCACGAAGAAAAGGACCAAAATAATACTATTTCTAATGAAGAAAAAGTCTCATTGGCTCCAATATTGTTGCGTCCACTTTGGGTTTGAATGTTTGTTGCAGTGCAAAGAATCCATGGGAGTACTTTTACCCTTCTGGTTTTAAGTAAATTACCCGTGAAGTTTCATATTCTGGGCATTTCAAAATTTTAGCATAATATAATAACTACAAAATATTTTTTTTCTCTCCATCAAAATCATCTTTTTTCACTATAATAAATATAATTAATTTATTTAAATTATCTCTGTCTTCACTTTTCATCAACTTCAACACTTCAAAATTTTAACACTCAAACACAAATTTCCTCTAATGATAAATATTGGAGAATGATTTGACTAGAATACAAAATATTGGAGAAAGGAAAATAGGGAAAATATGTTTTCACTTACAACGTTTTTGGTGAATTTTAAAAAATTCATGTGTTTTTCAATTTTTTTTTTTTTCACTTGATCGAACCATCAATGAATTAGGTAAAAAAAACCTATCTTCATTTGGAAGATTTAACAGAAATTTGTTCTGCCTAATCATAGCACTACATGTGCTTATTAAAATAAAAAAAAATTAGATAACTGAACCGATCGATCCCTCCCTTGGTTGCATCAGTACAAATGCAAGTTGGTCTCGAGGACTTGATATATGTGCTGAAAATTTAGCAAGGACTGCTTCAAATGAGATTTCCAAGAGTGATACATGGACAGCTTAAAGCCTTGATTAGCTAGCTGCCGGAGTACTTCTCCAGCATCGGTAACAGTACTTCTCCACGTAACTGCCCAGATCACGCACAAGAACACAGCAGGCTCCTCATAGTAGACAGAGGTATATTGATATTCATGATATTTTGCCCTTGTCAATAGATAGAATTAAACAGAGCAATCAACATTCCCACTAGAATCAACAAACAGAAGAGGATTAGTTACCATCCTCAATAAATAGAAAATGCTGAGTGCACTGGAAGCTGGAGAAAATAGGGAAGAAGACGAAGCCTATTTGGCAATCTTAATGTTCGAAATAATGGGTTGCAAAAAAATGAGTCAAAAGCCGATATGGCTAAAGCTTGGGCGTTAGATCCGCTTCTTTAAATCTACACCACTTCTTTGAAGTTTTTAGAATTCTGCAGCTTCTTCGAACAGAATCTTTTTCCCTTCTGAAGTCTAAAAGGAATCAATTCAAGATGGCTAGAGGCAAGTGTGGTGGTAAGGACATCAGGAGGAAGTGCCACATTTGATTCCATAACAGATATTAGTAATGACATGTCTCTGACTGTATTAGTGCTCTGTGCTGGCTAGTGGACGATCATGGTACTTCTAAGATAAGATAGGCATGTTCTGTATTAGATTCTATGCTTCTTAAGGATTTAAGTTTAGAAAGCTGTTGATCAGTGACATGAAATTAAACTCCCCTTCTTTCTGTATCCTGCTTACAAATATGCATGGATGACTTTTTGACATGCACATAAAGAACATGTCGAGGGATTTTCACCACCGTAAAATTTTGGCTGGGAATGAAGGACATCTTACCTTCACTCATTTGACTGTTTCAACCCTGCTGCATTGGAGCAGAGACAAAATATTATAAGAGTTTAGGAAAGATCCAGGTGTTTCTTTCCCCATGACAAATAGGAATTCGTACTCCACCAATTACGTTTTTGGGAAAAACCAAAAGACATATTCTATAACAGTTCCCTTCGCTCTAAAGGAATGATCGACAAGCATCTATCTTTAACAATCTTGTTTTGAAAGAGCAGCTCTGAAGGGAATTCACTTATTGCTAGGATTTAATAACATGTTTTGATAGCTTGACCCAATGGTTACTGGCGTTGTGTTTGGTAAGCTATCTTAATTTCTCGATCTGTTCGTACCAGGATATGTGGTGGTTTGTGGCGCGCAGGAATAAATCAGCCGTGACCCTATCGTTGATAATCGATGCAATGTGGATAGCTTATCAGTTGCCTCCGTATTAGTATTTGAAGACTACCCACAATTTGAGCTGTAACGTCACTACAAGAAATCCATTCTCTGCCCACGACAGCAGTCGTGGCAGAAAGCCTTCAAAATCGTCAAGGAAAGGATTTGGCCATGGTTTTTCGTCATCAAGAAGTCGTCATGTCTGCCGCGTCGAGAGAGACGTGATTTCGACAACTGTGGTTCATCATCGTTGATGCGGTGCTTTTCTCGCCCATGAAATGCTTTGGGATAAGCAACCCACTTTCGTCGAGGTTGCTTCGTTGCCGACAACTGGTGTCTTGTTGAGAGTAAGTATTTTTTGTCGACGATTTCTTAACGCCGGCAACAAGTTCCATATTTGTAGTCCCTGAATATATCATACGCCGATGACCCATAAGTCGTCATTAATTCCATGGTTTTCGCTGACGACATTAAGACGATGGACATTCCCTGTTTTGCAGGACCCATAATCGACGACAATAGAAAAATCGTGGGGAATAAACATTTTGCTCTTGTTCTTGAAAAGGTAGTAACTCGAGAGTAGAAAGAAATAGAATAGAGTATGACAGAACCAGTAGCTTTGAGCTTGAACGTGTTTCAGCCCTTGTTCACGATCCAGCTGCCTGAAAATAAAAAGATCGATGGGCTGACAGAAATGTTGTATTTGATTAGAAGACTCGAATGAATTGTTTCATTTTATTAGAGTTATTAGAGTCCCACATTCATTTTGACATTTTTTCAGGAATTTTACCCTGAGTTTTATATAGAGCATTATAAATGGATTACACAGAAGATTGTGTAGAATTTTCTTCACTGAACTCCAGCAGCCAACTCAACAAGTGTCCTCCAAGTTAGCTTCAACTCAAGCATCCTCCAAGTCAGTTGCAGCTCCAGAACCTTCGGCATCACTAGTGCTAGGTTGTTATGTATTTTGTGTGCTGCTGTATTTCTATGGAATCTCTGTAACTGAATGCCTTTGTATTCCTTCCAAATTTGTGGTGCACATCAAATGCTTGAGAATATTCCTGTAAATATAAAAAATCTGTTAGCACACAACAAGTGTATATATTTCTCCATCTATCAACTCTTTGGCTTAAATGTAAGGAAATCTTGTAGTTAAGTAGACGCTCTGCACCAGAGGAAATTTGGGATAACTTGCAAAGTTTGGGTTTGGTAGTTGCATCTGTTCCTTAGAATCATACTATAATTTGCACATCATTTCCCATAACTTCTTTTGGAATTTGTATACACATAACAACCACGAATTACAAGACTTAACAATAGATTGAAGACAAAAAAAAAAAAATTGGGAGAATATATAGAGATCCAGAGAGGTTTGCATTTGCACAAAATGTTATAAGTCCAAATAAACTAGCACACCATCAACTATCTGGTCTAAATTTGCAACTCAGAAGCATTGGACATCCTATCTTACAAGCCAGACTAAGATTTTAGATGTTTTAAAAAGGGACAAAATATGAAAATATTCCTTTTAACCAGGAATAGAAGCATTTGAATTAAATGAAAAATAAAAAACGAAAAAAATATGAAACAATATGCGCTCCCCTAAGGAATTCAAATCAACTTCCTAATCATGTCTTTGTCAAGTTGGAGAATTTCAGAATAGGCCTCAAGACATAATATGCACTACCTTCTCTCAAAATGTTTTCTAAGCCAATGACGATCACATACATATACGACATCAAAATCATTAGAGAACTTTGCATCCTCACTAGGGCCATCCCTGTACCCTGCAACATTTGACTTCCCTCCAGTAATGGTTGTCACACCCACAAAGAATTTCCAAACTCAGCAAAAAACTTAGCAACATGATGCCCACTGTTGTCCCATTCAAAGAATAATGTGCATAACACTTTCAAAAATCCAATTTATAAAAATTATTTTCATCTTCAGCCTTAGAAAAGGTTCAAAAATCTCAATTCAATTGACAATCCAATATTCTTTACAGCAATGCATAGATGTATCACTTTCCTCACATACCAACATGCATATTTGTAGCCTAACATCTAGTTTACAATTATCAGAGTGTTATCATACTAACATCTAGTTTCGTTAGTATCACCATTTCCTGGATCCTAAATCCTCATAAAATGTAGGTTTCAAGCTTCAGCATTATGCCTTTCCCAACAGCAAGTTCCGAATTTCCTTCTTTTGTACAAAGATGTTTATACCTTCTTTCCAGCAACCAAATAGAGCAGCAAACAAGGGTTAAATCTATGTGATTCAACCTCGAAAAACTAAAATCCAAATAGGTAAAATATTCTACAAAGCAAGAGGACGGCAATAATCATACATTGTGACAATGGTGGAGTAATCCTAACAATGTTGCTATTTTCTGCATCAACTGCAAAGAGCTCGCCATCCTCAGAGACGTGGATTCTGTAAGGAACTACTCCAATCCCATTTCCTTCCACAACAGTCTCAACCAATTACCCGTTCTCAAATTGAAGCACATTCCCATCTGCAAACCAACATATGTTAAAGATGTATGGGATAATGGGAGTCTGAGTAATGATATATACATTTATGCGACAAGAAACACTAACAAACCATGAAGAATAAATATATTTCCAAATTCCACTTAATTAATCATCTCAAAAGATATTCCAAGCAACCTGATTGAGGTATTTTGGAGGATGAGCTCGTCCATTTGAGAATAGATGTCAAGTGTTTGATCAATGGCCCTGAGTAATCAGATAGTATTCAAAATAAGAGACAAATACAACGTCAGTGAGGAAATTCATTTAATGAACAGTCAAGAAACAAGTATACCCATTACGTAAATCACAAATTTTAAAAACTAGTGATTTCATAAAACTAAAAAAAGAGAGAGTCAGAGAGTTAGAAAGGGTTAAACTTGGGCTATAGAGACATCACCATAAGAAAATAAATAGAGTATGTCAAAATAAACATCAAAGAGATCGAAGAAAAAAAAAAGTAAATAAGCATACCAACGAAGCAAATAGTAAGTATAACACAACTTGATATAGGGAGAGATGAGGCCATGGCTACCTGCAGGAGCAGCGTGAGCTTGAAATCGGAGTGTATAAGCAACAAGTGCTACCAAAATGAGGAAGAGAAGTGAATTTCTCATGGGTCCCTGGGAAATGACAATGAACTCAAAAGAAAGAGGAAGAGAGAGAGAAAGAAAAAGGGGAGAAGAGAAGAGAGAAGTGAGCGGCTGGCAAGGAGAAGAATTTGACAGAGGAATGGTTGCGGGAGCAAGAAGCTAGCGCTAAATGAAAACCGCGGAAGTCATTTGATTTTTGATTGTTATATATTGGTGTAGGAATTACAAAGGGATGAGAAGTGGCACAATGGTAATTAGGGTAGCTGTTGACGAGTGTGTTGGCAAAGGATGTTTTTCCTTCTAGCGGGTGGTGTTGGCATTTAGACTTGTTTCAGTCGCGGAAGCTGATTCTCATGTGAAGATGTTAAGAGACGGGGTTTAAACGTGTAGAGGTATTCAAACAAAAAGACATGCTTTAAGGAATGAGTCTGTGAAGTGAGACAACTGTGCTTTCAGCCACCGCATGCTTCCAATGTCCATCGAATGTTTCCACAAGATTGAGAGTGCTACCATATCGAAGCTCTGTTTCTGTTGTCACTGTTATTGCTCCATGCAAGAAAAAATGGCTAGAAAGGTTTTAAAAGATAATAAGTTTAACGCATTTACTAGTTCCACATGTTTCAGCAAGTCAAAGTTAGGGCATGTAGTGTAAAACACGCACTAGTTTGACCAAATAGTAAAATAGGGTACAAACTTTTACAATACTTCAAGAATTGAAGGTTAGGGGAAACAACATATTACAACTAAAAAGCACACAATACATGATAAACGGATTAAGATATCCTGCCTTGCCCATTGCCTCATGTTCTATCAAACTTGATCTTCCCTAGACAGCAAATAGCTTTGTCCGCCATAAAGTAAACCATCCTCCCTTTCAAATTATCGACTCCTTGATAATAAGCTTGCCTCCATGATCTCTTAACAATGAGTGTACCGCAAACTCCCCAAAATCTAGCATTAAATCCAACTACCACGCTGATGTAGAATGATACCACCTCAACTTCTTCTCCAATCTTTTTTCTTCTTCCAACGCTGTCAATTGACACTTCTTGGGGATCGTCTCCTTCCCATGGATATTTTGTTGAAAGAGGAGGTCCATAGAGTAAGGAGTTACCTTTCTTACATGGATGGATCATTGAGTGTTCGAAGTTGATTCCCAGATAGAATTTTCCCAGAAAAGTTGTTGAATGACAAATTCAAATGACTTAAGAAAGTTAAAGAAGACAATTCTTGAGGTAGAGAACCAGAAAGTGTATTTCTTGAAAGATCAATGGATTCTAAATGGTGTTTTTCCAGTTAGATGATTACTTAATAGATTTAGGATGACCCATGGAGAGATAGTGGTAATATCCTTAGGTATTTCTTGTGATAGATAATTATTTGAAAGGTCCAAGGAATAGAAAAAATCAATATTTGAATCCTCATATAGATATTCTCTTCCTTTCCAAACCAGCTCCATTGCCTCCCATCTAAAGGCTGCATCATAGTTGTCATTCTTACTCAAGTTTCCTAAACAGTGAGGAATTCCTCCTGACAAATTATTTTGTGCAAGGTCTAAGATCTTAAGTTTGGGAAGAAGACATAAATCTTGTGGTAAATCACCAACAAACCATTTGGATCTTAAGTTTAACCTCAACAAATTTGATAAGCTTTTCCCAATCCATGCAAGTAGGTTTTTGGAAAAGTTGTTTCCCCCAAGATCCAAGGTTTCCAACTTTTGTAGTTTCTGAACCAAGAAGGGAGCTGGCCTTCAAGTTGATTGTTACCCAATGATAAATACATCGTTGAAGTCAAATGTCCCATTGAACTTGAGAGATTTCCAGATATATTATTATTTGTTACATCCAAGAAAGATAACCTCTTTAAATCTTCCCAATGAGGAGGGAACAATTCCCCAGACAAGCAATTGTTTCTCAAGTGTAGCCTTGATAAATTCTTTAGGAAGCCAACAGAACTGGAAATTTCGCCAATAATAGAATTAAAAGCGAGATTCAAATATTCTAAATTGGGCCACAGTTTCCCAACATTTTCAGGGATCGGATTAGAAATAACCACATCCTCTTAGCTAAGATAGCGGTGTCCATTTTGAGTTTGAAGCCACGTTGGAAAACTTGGGTCGATAGGCATGTGATGTAAGAAAAGGGAGTCCAACTTAAAGGGAGGGACCCAATCATAGGGCATGGAAGAAAGGGAAAAGCACTGAGGAACCCACTCCTTCTACAGAGGCCTACATTTACAGGTCAGGACTTTGTAAGAATCGTTTTGTTCAAGATTTTCGGAGTAGAAAAGTTGTTGCTGGTCGTTGGGTTGATTTTAAATGGTTTAGTGAGCATAATTTTGATTTTAAGGAGATGTTTGAGTTTCAAGGATGGGGTGTTCTTCTGAATTTGAAAGTGGGCTGCTTTGTGTATTTGATGAATCTAGTTTATGCAAATTTTCAGTATTGTAAGTCTGAGGACGCCTCTAGCAATGTGAATGGAAAACAATTAGATCTGTACAACAGCAGTTAACTTACTAAATTTTATGCACCCTTCATACAAAGGTTCGTCTGCATCTTTAAGCATGTCATAAAACTTTGCAGTATTTTCAGTAGGAAGTGGATCTCTTTGTTCTCGTACATTATGGGATTGTGTTTCCGGTACTAATGGAAATACCTCATGTAATAGTTCATGCATCCCAGATGATGGTTCACACATTTCATTATCCCCAACAGAAATAGAAGGATGACTAGATGCTGCCCTATCTCGCAATTCACCATGCGCAAACCAATAATCGTAACCCGGAGACATCCCATATTGGACCAAATGATCATGTACCGTACTGATGTTATACCTCTTGTAATTGACGCACTTTACACAAGGGCAACAAATTCTCTCATCACTACCCATACTCTTAGATGCAAAACCAAGAAACTCATTGACTCCCAACACATATTCACTTGTCCCGCGTTTCTTTTTCATCCAACTCTTGTCCATGAGCGACAATAATAACTATATGAAATGCAACAAAAAAGATTATGCATAATTTAATGTTTTCACATTTTATCAAGATTTTTCAATAAAACTAACATAAATTAATAAAAAAACACACGTAACGAACATCATATAACAATTACCCCTTTAATCTCCAATAAACTCTACAGAACCAACAACAAATAATAGTTAGCCCTACCCTCTGCCTTCCAACAGAACCCACAAACACCAACATCTCCAATAAACTCCACAGAACCAACAACAAATAAAAGTTAGCCCTACCCTCCACCTTCCAACAGAACCACAAACACCAACATCTCCAACAATAATTAGTTATTCGTCCACCTTCCAATAAAATCCACAAACTCTAATCTCTAAAAAAAAAAAAGAAAAAAGAACAAACAATAGTAATTGACGAAGAGATTCAAAATACCAATGACCTGTGAAAGAGTAATATGTGAATGGCAAGTCACGTAGTGTCCCTCAATCACAGTTACGAAAACCAAGGTAGTTGAGACTATTGAGTTCAACTGTGAAAGAAATTTAGAAAATAGATTTTTAATAAAGTAAAAACATATATTTTTAATAGTAAAAACAGCGGACTTTCGGACATCAATAAATTCATATATTCCAATTCATATTTTCAGCAACCAATTTATACATTCCAGCTCTTGACTATTTTTCAGCAATCAAAAGATATATTTTCAGCAACCAATTCATACAAAACCAAAAGATAGATTTTCAGCAACCAGTTCATACAACCAATTCATATATTTTCAGGAATAAATTCATACATTCCAATTATATATTTAAATTCATACATTCCAATTCATATATTTTCAGCAACCAATTCATAAAAACCAATTCATATATTTTCAACAATAAATTCATACATTATAATTCATATATTTCAGCAACCAATTCATACAAACCAATGCATATATTTTCAGGAATAAATTCAAACATTCAATTCATATATTTCCAGCAATGAATTCAAACAAAACAAATCATATATTTTCAGCAACCAATTCATACAAACCAATTCATATATTTTCAACAATAAATTCATACATTCCAATTCATATATTTTGCAACCAATTCATACATTTCATATATTTTCAGCAACCAAATTCAAACCATATTTTTCAGAATTAAATTCAAATATTCAATTCATATTATTTCCAGGAATTCATATATTTTCAGAAACCAATTCATACAAAACAATTCATATATTTTCAACAATAAATTCATACATTATAATTCATATATTTTCAGCAACCAATTCATACATTTCAAAAGATATATTTTCAGCAACCAATTCATACAAACCAATGCATATATTTTCAGGAATAAATTCAAATATTTCAATTCATATATTTCCAGCAATGAATTCATACAAAACAAATCATATATTTTCAGCAACCAATTCATATATTTTCAATAAATTCATACATTCATACATTCCAATTCATATATTTTCAGCAACCAATTCATACTTTTCAAAAGATATTTTTCAGCAACCAATTCATACAAACCAATTCATATATTTTCAACAATAAATTCATACATTTAATTCATATATTTTCAGCAACCAATTTCATATTTTCAGCAACCAATTCATATATTTCCAGCAATGAAAAATACAAAACAAAAAATATATTTTAAGCAATCAATTCATACAAAACCAATTCATATATTTTCAACAATAAATCATACATTATAATTCATATATTTCAGCAACCAATTCATACAAACCAAAGCATATATTTTCAGGAATAAATCATACATTCCAATTCATATATTCCAGCAATAAATTCATACATTACAATTCATATATTTTCAGCAACAAATTCATACAAAAAATTATATAATTTCAGCAACCAATTCATACAAAACAAAAAATACATTTTCAGAATTCATATAATTTTCAGCAAAATTCATACAAAACAAAATATATATTTTCAGCAACCAATTCATAAAAATATTCATATATTTTCAACAATAAATTCAAACATTATAATTCATATATTTTCAGCAACAATTCATACATTTCAAAAGATATATTTTCAGCAACCAATTCATACAAACGAATGCATATATTTTCAGAAATAAATGTAAACATTCCAATTCATATATTCCAGCAATGAATTCATACAAAACAAATCATATTTTCATCAACCAATCATCAATTATATGTTTTCACAAAATTCAAAATTCTCAGCATTTCAAAAGATATATTTTCAACAGAAACCAATTCATACAAAACAAAAAATACATTTTCAGCAATCAATTCATACAAAACAAAAAATACATTTTCAGCAATCAATTCATACAAAACAAAAAATACATTTTCAGCAATCAATTCATACAAAACAAAAAATATATTTTCACAATAAATTCATACATTATAATTCATATATTTCAGCAAAATTCATACCATATATTTTCAGCAACAATTCATACATTTCAAAAGATATATTTTCAGCAACAAATTCATACAAACCAATGTATATATTTTCAGGAAAAAATTCAAACATTCCAATTCATATATTTCCAGCAATGAATTCATACAAAACAAAAAATATATTTTCAGCAATCAATTCATACAAACCAATTCATATATTTTCAACAATAAATTCATACATTGTAATTCATATATTTTCAGCAACCAATTTCATACAAACCAATGCATATATTTTCAGGAATAAATTCAAACATTTAATTCATATATTTCCAACAATGAATAAATACAAAACAATCATATATTTTCAGCAACTAATTCATAAAAATCAATTCATGTATTTTCAACAATAAATTCATACATTATAATTTATATATTTTCAGCAACAATTCATACATTTCAAAGATATTTTTCATCAACCAATTCATACAAACCAATGCATATATTTTCAGGAATAAATTCAAACATTCAATTCATATATTTCAGCAATGAATTCATACAAAACAAATCATATATTTTCAGCAACCAATTCATAGAAACCAATTATATGTTTTCAACAATAAATTCATACTTTCATATATTTTTCAACATTATTTTCAGCAACCAACCATATATTTTTCAATGAATTCATACATTCATATATTTCCAGCAATGAATTCATACAAAACAAAAATATATTTTCAGCAACCAATTCATAAAACCAATTCATATATTTTCAACAATAAATTCATACATTATAATTCATATATAATTCATATATTTTCAGATATATTTTCAGCAACCAATTCATACAAACCAATGCATATATTTTCAGGAATAAATTCAAACATTCCAATTCATATATTTCCAGCAATGAATTCATACAAAAAAATATATTTTTCAGCAACCAATTCATACAAACCAATTCATATATTTTCAACAATAAATTCATACATTATAATTCATATATTTTCAGCAACCAGTTCATACATTTCAAAAGATATATTTTCAGCAACCAATTCATACAAACCAATGCATATATTTTTAGAAATAAATTTAAACATTCCAATGCATATATTTCCAGCAATGAATTCATACAAAACAAATCATATATTTTCAGAAACCAATTCATAGAAACCAATTCATATGTTTTCAACAATAAATTCATACTTTGTAATTCATATATTTTCAGCAACCAATTCATACATTTCAAAAGATATATTTTCAGCAACCAATTCATACAAACCAATGCATATATTTTCAGGAATAAATTCAAACATTCCAATTCATATATTTCCAGCAATCAATTCATATTCATATTTTCAACAATTCATACATTATATTTTCAACATTATTCATACATTATAAGATATATTTTCAGCAACCAATTTTACAAACCAATGCATATATTTTTAGAAATAAATTTAAAGATTCCAATGCATATATTTCCAGCAATGAATTCATACAAAACAAATCATATATTTTCAGAAACCAATTCATAGAAACCAATTCATATGTTTTCAACAATAAATTCGTACTTTGTAATTCATATATTTTCAGCAACCAATTCATACATTCAAAAGATATATTTTCAATTCATACAAACCAATGCATATATTTTCAGGAATAAATTCAAAATTCCAATTCATATATTTCCAGCAATGAATAAATTCATATATTTTTCAATTCATAATTCATATATTTTCAACAATAAATTCATACATTATAATTCATATATTTTCAGCAACCAATTCATACATTTCAAAGATATATTTTCAGCAACCAATTCATACAAACCAATTCATATATTTTCAGGAATAAATTTAAACATTCCAATTCATACATTTCAAAAGATATATTTTCTGCAGCCAATTCGTACAAAACAAATCATATATTTTCAGCAACCAATTCATAAATTCAATTCATATATTTTCAACAATTCATACCATATATTTTCAGGAATTCATACAACCAATTCAACATATTCATGCAATTCATTTTCCAAATTCATCAATTCATAAATTTTCAGAATTATATATTTTCAGAAACCAATTCATACAAACCAATTCATATATTTTCAACAATAAATTCATACAAATAATTCATATATTTTCAGCAACCAATTCATACATTTCAAGAGATATATTTTCAGCAACCAATTCATACAAACCAATGCATATATTTTCAAGAATAAATTCAAACATTCCAATTCATATATTTCCAGCAATGAATTCATACAAAACAAATATATATTTTCAGAAACCAATTCATAAAAACCAATTCATATATTTTCAACAATAAATTCATACATTATAATTCATATATTTTCAGCAACCAATTCATACATTTCAAAAGATATATTTTCAGCAACCAATTCATACAAACCAATGCATATATTTTCAGGAATAAATTCAAATATTCCAATTCATATATTTCCAGCAATGAATTCATACAAACAAAATATATATTTTCAGCAATCAATTCATACGTATTCATAATTCATATATTTTCAGCAAACAATTCATACATTTCAAAAGATATATTTTCATCAACCAATTCATACAAACCAATGCATATATTTTCAGGAATAAATTCAAACATTTCAATTCATATATTTATGAATTCATATATATTTTCAGCAAAAAATACAAACCAATTCATATATTTCAACAATTCATACATTTCATTTCAGCAACCAATTCATATTCATATATTTTCAGCAACCAATTCATACATTTCAAAAGATATATTTTCAGCAACCAATTCATACAAACCAATGCATATATTTTCAAGAATACCAATTCATACAAACCAATGCATATATTTTCAGGAATAAATTCAAATATTCCAATTCATATATTTCCTGCAATGAATTCATACAAAACAAAATATATATTTTCAGAAACCAATTCATACAAACCAATTCATATATTTTCAACAATAAATTCATACATTATAATTCATATATTTTCAGCAACCAATTCATACATTTCAAAAGATATTTTCAGCAACCAATTCACACAAACCAATTCATATATTTTTAGAAATAAATTTAAACATTCCAATGCATATATTTCCAGCAATGAATTCATACCAAACAAATCATATATTTTCAGCAACCAATTCATAGAAACCAATTCATATGTTTTCAACAATAAATTCATACTTTGTAATTCATATTTTTCAGCAACCAATTCATACATTTCAAAAGATATATTTTCAACAACCAATTCATAAGTCAACACTCCAACAAAACCAATCTCCAATCTCCAACAAAATCAATCTCCAACACAACAAACCCAATAATCCAATTCATAAGCCCTGACCTCCAATCTCCATATAATTAATTTCATTCATATTTTATAAAATATGAAAATATACATTGAGTCTAAGTCACTGACCTGAACAGCAATGCAAAACCAACACAGTTGAATTATTTCGTAAATTTCTAATGGGGAGAGTTGAAATTCACAAAATTAAAAGGGGGAGGAGATTTGAAGTGCGAATGGGAGGTGGGGGGCGCTGAAATTGGCTGAGGGGGCGGGGGGGAGCTGAAACAAGTGGAGGGGCGCGGTGGGGGGTGAAACTCGAGGGGGGGGGTTGAAGCTCACGGACGGGGCTGGCTGGGGGGGGCTGAAACTCACGTGGAAAGAGGGCGGCCGGGGGGGGTGACACTCACGGAGGGGGCCTGAAAATCGTGGAGGAGGAGGGGGGTGATGAAATTTTCGGAGGGGCCGGGGAGGGGCTGAAATCACGAGATGGGGGGGAGGGTGGGAGGTGAAATCGCATGAGGGGGCGCGGGGGGAGGGCAACGGTGGTGATTTGGGGGGGTGGGGGGCGCTGTTGAAATGCCGAACGGGGAGGAGGGAAATTCTGAAATCGCACGGGGGGGGGAAGAAGAAAGGGGGGCGCGGGATGGGGAAAAAATTCAGCCCTAAACAAAATGTGCGTTTCATTAAGTCTATAGCGGCGGTCAGTGACCGCCGCTATAGACTTACGTAGTTGCGGTTTTAAGGAAACCGTGCTACATGTCATCTATAGCGGCGGTAAGTGACCGCTGCTATAGAAACCGCTGCCATTGGCAGTATATAGCGGCGGTCAATGACCGCCGCTATATCAACCGCTACTACTTTGTCTATAGCGGCGGTTTTTGACCGCCGCTATAGAGACCGCCGCTATATGTTTATTTTTTGGTCGCGTTTGAAATAAACCGCCGGTATATAGGGTATATAGTGGCAGTTTTTGTGACTGCCGCTAAAAGGACCGTCGCTGTAGACCTGCTTTTTTGTAGTGTTCATCGCATATGCTCACATGACAGTTTGAAGGAATTCTATATCGGACACTGATTACTTATAAATGTCATTTTGATAAACAGAGCTCGGTAAAAAAAAAAAAAAAAACACCCCAACGAAAAGCAATTTGACTAGCGACAATCTAAACATGCTGATAATGAAATAAAAGCCTCAAATCAGCGGCGGACATAGGTCGTTGGTAAATGGGTGTTTTGACGCTTGAATTTCGTAGTCGAAATAGATTTTTGGCGACGGCCAAGAAAATTGTGAAAGAGAGGAATAATTCTTACAGATTTTCTTCGATCTTCGATCTTGAAGGAAATCTTGTCTTTGAACAATCTTCGAGTTCTTCAGATCTTGTTTAGCTCACCACCTGAAAATTTGTTTAGATCTCACAACTTTAGCAGCCCAATTGTTCTACCTCCTTCCTTTCCATGCCTCACAGCCGTCACAGGGTTTCTCAAAGTCCTAATGGCCAACTGTCTAAAAAAAGCTATCTTATAGTTCTTTTTTTCCTGAACCCTAGCTGTGATATGATGTGGGATTGTTAGGGATCTCAAATCTCGGCCGTAGGATTACATGGAAAACTCTTTTCCATTAATTCTCTTATATTCTTATATTCCAAATTTATGGGCTTCTATAAATTGTGATCATGTTCATTAACATATCACACATGATCTCAATTTACCCCCGAGAAGATGAGATTGATTTGTGAAATCCCTTTTGCTATATTCCACATGAGCCAATAGGATCAGAATAATATCACCAATTAAATCTCTAGCTTATATAATTCTTAATTCCAATCTGTAACCTGTTGAACTCCCAAATTGTTTCCAAAACAATTTATTAATTACACTAGTCAGTGATTTTCAAGAGTTCAACCCCATATAGATTTAATGAATATACTATTTCGTTAAGAGACTGGTGGATTCCTTATTGACATTTATACAAACTATTTACTATATACAAGACCCAATTTGTCTGGAATATTTGACCTATAAAGATCATCACCAAATGACTTAGTCAAAGCACAAGTATACAACAAACAATTCCGTATAAACCTCTCAAGTCTAAGGATACCATAAGTCGATTGTGTTGAATATCATTCTCACCATCAGTGATCACTTCTAGAAGATATTCATATTTGATCCCGTTCAATGCATGTACTCTTACAGTACATCCACTTGTTTGCTTAAGGTCACCACCTCAATGACAAAGTCCATCATCCTATTTAATAGAGGCACAACGAGTGTAGACCTATATACATAAACATGTACCTTGGTCTAAACAAACGTCAAGTAAACAAGGAACCGAAAAGTCATACTCTCCGCCTTTGATTCATAATCATTGGCATGACTTCTCTATAATGTCACTTAACAATAAAATATGTATGACATCTTATGCCACAACATAATAATACCATAAATAAATAAACATATGTGATAAAACAAAATAAATAATTATCTATAATCATCTTTAAATAAAACTAGTTTTTAGGGCTTACTTCTTACAAATTGGATGACCCTTACAGTGACCCTTAGGGAAGCCTTAGAGCGACAACATCCAAGTCGCAAAATGTTTCCCTTTAGAGGTGAAAAAGAAATTGTCACCGGACATCTATAGTGACGCGGTATATGCAACGGACGTTCGACGATTTTTTGTTGTCACCTCTTTGCTATAACGACGCTTTTGGAGCTTGCAGCGGCGTTTCATCTTTGGCGCTACAGGGCAAATCTCTTGTAGTGCCTCTCCATCTCTGAGCATCTGAAAGTTTGGGTGTTGATGGCTGAAGCGGGCTCTATAGCAGCTTGTGAGTAGGGTGGTCCCAATGGAGAGAAGGAAAAAAGCAAGAGGAGATGAGCAATGGAGGTGAAGGTGTGGGTGCCAGCCATTTTGGTTACGAGGTGAAGGTTTGAGGAGGATACCTGGCCTCGCACACAAGATCTGTATTTATAAAGGTGGGATTTGGTTTCTGTAAATTAGGCATGTGTTCAGTTAGAAAATAAAGATTGGTTGCAGGATCGGCTCCATTGATGACTATTTGAACTTCGAGGCAGGAGGCCCTAGAATTACGACCCGTGCAATATTCAATCGGTTTTGGGTTGGTTATGTGCGCTCCACTAGAGTATTTGTGGAGTGAAATTAGTCATTAATTAATATTGGAAGGTGGAGTACGCCTCGTTGACATAAAAAATTGAAGAATACCTAGTGGACTTCGGCGCGGGTGGACTTCAAGGTTCATGGTAGTCGAACTTCATATATAGTGTCTGATCTTTTTAATTTCTCATTTCTAAGTAATTCCTAGTCATGTCTGATCACCTCGTGGCTTCATTGAAAAATTGACATATAGCAGCCATATATAATTAATTAATTACAAGATTGTGGTTCCTATCCAAAAAAATGAAAAAAAATGCTTATCCAAAAATAAAGAGAACAAATTATCAATGATCAAAACAAGTCTCATTACTCATGAAGTATACGGTGGACGAAATAGATCGAAGTCTAAAACCTGTAGGAAGCCGCTGGTTTCTGATGCACTTCATACTTTTAACAAATATTCATGAGATGTGCCAAACTAATGATGGACTTTGTCCGTATACACAAACTTCCGTGGCATTGTCGCCGAAGAAAATAAAGGGCATCTAGAAATTAAAGGATATATAAATTAAAGAAGTCTTATTAATTGGCTATATTAATGGTCCGTCCACCTTGAGTTTGGAATTCATGAGTGCCCATCCCATAATTATCAATGAAGCATGTTGATGGCCTAATTTATTAACGTCCATGATTCTCCGTTTAAATAATAACTAATTACGGTAAAATTATCACGTTCTAATATATTAACGTTTCCAATTCAAATTTTTTTATAATTAATACGCTCTTATTTTGATTTGTTCGCACGTTAGAGAATAATTTTTGCCCGATAATATCTTGTCAAAATGTTTAACATAAATATTCACTACTAGAAAATTGACTTTTAGATGAAATGCTATTTTCGTCACCAATTTCGTCACTAAAGGTTTTATTTGTGACGAAATAAAATTGTCGTCACTAAAAGTTAACTTTTTTGTGATGAAAAGTTTCGTCACACTCTGATCAATCGGTTATACACCGATCAATCGTTCCTTTTATGACAAAATGCTCCATCACTAAATGCAAAGAGTTTAGGCGACGAAATTTACGTCGTCACTCCAACTGATCGATCGTTGTTTATATACCGATCGATCAATTATTAATAACCACATGGCTTTGAAAACCGATCGATCGTTCATATGAACATCGATCGGTATAGTAACCGTCTGCAAATGCGAAAAGTCGATCGATTGGTACGCGAAACCGTCAATTGCATGAAGAGGCGATCGATCGGTTAAATACACGATCGATCACCGATAGGACGAATGAATGATTGCCACGTTTTTTAAATAACTGATCGATCCTAAGATATGACGATCGATCGGTAAGCGTAACCATCACTTTTTTGAATCACCGTTCAATGACCAGGTTGGCGATGTAGCGATCGATCGTCACGTAACTATCGATCAATCGGCACGAAGGATTATATGAAACCGCCGAAGTTATTTTTACTGGTTATCTCTCCACAAATCCTCTCAAATTTCAAGGAGCCATTTGTGCTGCATTGTGTTCCAAAGTGCGTGGAATCATCATTCATTGTCTTCTATATCAAAGGTACGTACTTATATTGTTTTTTAAGCGATATTAAGCGGATTGTAAACAAGTTTTTAGTTTACATTTTCTAATTTGCTATATCATCCATTTAGGACCGTAAAATGTATTTATTTTATTGTTGATGTATGTTTTAAGAGTTTAGGATTGTTTTGGGATCAATTTTGGGTGATTTTGGGCCTGTTTTGGAGTTTTGTAACATCTGTGTGTTTTCGTTCCGTACCGATCGATCGCCTATTAAGGCGATCGATCGCTTTGTAGGTGCTAAGTCCAACGATCGATTGGTTAAATTAACCGATCGATCGCTGCATTTGGTAAGGGACTGATCGATGGTTTATTGAGCGATCGATCGGTCCCTCTAAACTGTGCGTTTCAATGCGGGATCGATCGATCGTTTATATTGACGATAATCGGTATATTATGTCGTCTTTCTAAAAGTGGTGATCGAATGATTGCTTACACCTAAGCAATCGATCGGATAAGCTTCAATGTGAAGCGCATTTTGAATAACTAGCGATCGATCATCTGTGCACTGAACACATTGTTTTACCAATAATGTTCGATCGGTCAAATTGATTGATGATCGCCATGGTCACGATCGATCGTTAATTACTAACGATAATTGTTTTCATTTTCGATCAGATCATAAATAATTTTCAACCGATCGATCAGTTACATAAACGATCGATCGGTATATTTAGTGATTGATCGCTTTGGATGGCGATGGATTGCTTTTTTTGTTCAACTTCATTAATAATTACGTGATTGTGATTACTTTTTTTCTAAGTAATACATTATTGTGATTACTTATTAACACATATTTATATACAACTTTTGCAGCATACATAAAAAGTCAGGAGTTAAGTGCGCGTGCACAACGAGGACCGGGACGGATCGTCGTCCCTAAGAGCAGGAAGTTGCTGATCCAATGACGACCTTAGAGAGGCGAATGTAGCACCTGAGGGGGCTGCTAGTGGCCAAAGAGCGTCCTGTGATGCTCTCTGATTTTGACCAGTTATTGTACGAAGAGCACTCCCTCTACCAGCTCTTCGAGTACCAGGGATTTCTTCATCAGCTCTCGTGGACTGAGGGGTTTTGTGTGGACACACTTGTGCAAGATTTCTTCTGTGCACTCGTCTCGGTAGATAGAGCACCTGAGGTGCAGCTAGAGGTGCGAGTATTCTCCAGACGTCATTGCCAATTTCTTACACTCGAGACCCCTGCTTCCCGGCAATACCCCTAATGGATGGACATCAGAGCAGGGGCTGATGATTGGGAAGACCTCTGCAGTGGTGGGATCAAGCTTGTTTTGCACCTTATCTGGACCGAACGTCGATGGCAGAACTCATTGTGCAGCTCAGTGTATGCTTTTGCTGGGCCAGGAGACGCGGATAGATTTCTCACTTTATATGTTCGAGCTGATCATGGATGACTCTTGGGGAATTAAGGATAATAGCCTCCCGTACGATGTGTTTCTGACACAGTTCCTCATCCAGTTGGGTGTTGTGATTGGTGAGGGGGAGACTCGTAAGAACATGAAGAGTACTGAACAAGTTCACCTTGTCTAGGAGCAAGGGGTATGCTCTAACTCACGGTTTGCTCGTAGAGCCGCAGAGGAGGCTGGACGAGCATCACCCGACACCAGACCGACCAAATCAGAGGCACCTATTGAGATGGGAGCGCCTGCAGTGCCTCCTCCCTAGGTGGCCTCTATTTGTGATCTTGATAGCTGTGTGGGCACGACTGTGAAGACCACTCTTCAGGAGCAGGTGGATAATTTGAGTAAGGACGTACAGGAGCTCCGGGATGATCAAGAGAAGCTCCAAACCACTTTTGAAGGGGAGTGCACAGTTTGTACCTGCGCAACAAGGCGGTCGTGGCTCATATGAAGGAAGGTCAACAATAGTAGAAGAAATCAAGAAGACCCTGGATGATTTCAAGATAGAGGCAGATCCACAGAAAATTCTGGAGATATTCCTGATGACATGGAGACTTTCCGTGATGTTGTTCAGCCTTGATGTTTTTATGATATTTTTACTATCTATTTAGGACATACAGTTGGATTTATGTTTTTATTTATTTGTTTAAGACATATGTGTTTATTTAGATTTGGGTTTTTATTTACGTATTTGAGATATTTATGTTTATTTGTGGATATTGAGTGACTTTGATTACAGCTTATGTGTTTTTAATTTGTATTTTTTCCCACACACTTAGATAAGTTAATTGACCAAAAGAACATTTTGTTGGCAAAATTAACAAAAATTGCAAAGTTAAACAAGTAAATAAAATACGATCTGAATAAAATTTAAGTACATACAAGTAATATAAGATTTTAAATAAAACTCGATTTTTTAAAGTTTAAGATCACCGATCGATTGGTGTTTTAGGTGATCGATTGTTTAAGTATGGTGTCATTTAGATATTTCTAACCGACCGATCGTTAAAATAGACGATCGATCATTATAATTGAACGATCGATCATTAAAATATAGCGATTGATCATCTATAATGAAATGATCGATCGTCAAGGATGCCGTCGTTTTGGCTTTTGTGTACCGAACGATCAGTCACGGCACATTGATAGATCGTAAGTATGTGTCGTTGTTTTCACTAGATGCAGCGATCAATCGTTAACATAAAGTGGTTGATTGGTCTGAACGCTGCCATTTTAAACTCAGAGAGCGATCGATCGGTTAGATTTGCTAATCGATCGGTATCTAAAGTTAGTTATTAAACATTTTGATGCAGGAGCATCCCTTGAATCTTAGAATAACTATCCTGGGGAAATAAGACATCACTTGTATCTCTGGCCGAGGTAACAAAGCATCACTTGCATCTCAGCATCTGCACCTCGGCTGGAACGATTTACAAAGATTTAGTCAGCGTACGATATATCATTGGAAAGCTCTACATCTCTAGTTTCAAACGCACTTGACCTCATATCATTTGAAGATTCCTAGAGAAAGTTATGACGTTTTTACTACGGGACGTCGGGATTGGCAACACAGCGAATTTCAAAGTGCATTTAATTTATTTTGTGTTGGAATTGTCTAGACTTTATTATTCCGTTTTTTCTAGCTTGACCATGATGTAATGAACGTTATATATGAATGATTATCCAAAATAAAAGGAAGAACTTTTGATTCAAAGATATAATTCTTGCAAGTGTATCTCTTGCGTAGTTGAGTGACATCCTCCTACCAATCAAACGAGTGGCTTAGTCGCGTCGAGTGGCTTCCGCTATCCCTGGTCGAGTGGCATCCCAGGACTATCCCCTTTCCTTGGCTCAATCCTTTTCGGATTTTGCCAAGCCTTACAGATCCCGGTCTGCATCACATTTGTGATGGAATAATGTGTGCTTAAATAATTAAGAAGACAAAATAAATATTAACCAAGTATGTTAGGATATATTTAGATTAAATAAAAACATATCAAATATACTTTATTAATATTTAGGAAAGCATGTACAAGTTATACATGTTAAATCAAATAAACATTTGTAAGAGTTAGTATGAGCAATGTACTAAGATGTCATAAACTAGTGATATAAAACTTATTTAACACATGATTATAATTATTAGTATAAAGTAGGTATTAAAATGACATGTTAAGTAAAATAATTTTAATAATTAATCATTTGTCTGGTTAAAAGTTCTTTTTTTAATAATTATATATTACGATCGATCGGTATGTAACGATCGATCGGTTAAGGACGGTGTCGTTTAATATTTTAAGACCGATCGATCATATATTACTGACTATCGATCGCTATCGTCCGTCATCATTTTGAATTCGTTAAACAATCGATCGTCATAATTGTGGTGATCGATCGGTTCAAAAACTTCGCAGGAATTTTAAAGCTGACAAGGCGATCGATCGCTTATGTGGACCGATCGATCGGTGTTTATCGTGCTTGAAATGACAAAATGCTCTAACGCTGTGGGTGAAGTGCAAAACATACCCACGGCAACGAAGAAGCGAAGGCTTGCGGCAAGGAGCTATTTCCCTCTTAAATTTAGCCCAAATAATGTCCTTTTAGTTGAGAGAGTGTTTAAAATAGATTAAGAGAAAGCCCAAGCTCAAATTCATTGTTTTTCAACCGAGTGAATATTGAAAATTTTGAGCAAAATTTGTGACGTTTGGTGTTGATTTCGTGCAAGAGGTAGTATACTCTACTTACATTACGATTTTATGAATGATTTGGTTGGTTATTTGATGATTATTTTGATTTGGGTATTTGTGGGTATTGTTATGATTTGTGATGATTAGAGGTTATTAGGATGTTTTTAATATGTACATTGGAATGAGTATTGAATGGGGATAATTTGGGAGTACTTTGGGCGTGAATTGGAGTGTGTGGGGAGGGTTTGCATGGTTTTATCGATTTGGGTAATTGACAATCGATCGTTCTGTTTGATAGTATATAACCGATCGATCGTTATGTTTTAAATGATCGATCGTCTTTGAGATTGTTGTATGATGATCGATCTTTATATTGTTGACGATCAGTCGTCTATTAATACCGATCGATCGCATGTTTATCAATCGATCGGTGTTTCACGCAGGTTACAAATTATTAATGATGTGTAGCATTTATATTTATTTACATGTTTGATTATTTAAGTGCTTGAGTTATAGAATAAATTATTAGTTTGAGAAGCATGGAGGATGAATATTGGAGTGTTTTTACTTGTTCTGTTTGGTTATATTTTTGGGATATAACGTGTGTATCCTTAGACCCGTTCAAGGGTTAAAACGCAATAAATATGCTTTTATCGCGTAATAACCCTTGAATTGTCCAAAATATGGATAGTTTGAGATTGTGTATTCGTGGTTGGACGAGTTCGGTACTTGTGTCCTGTCCAGTCTTGGAGGAAGTTCGGTATCATCTATATTTTATCTTCTGGGTATACTACTAGCATTAGTGTATGACGTCATACAGCTATCGTTGATGACGTCTACCCCCAACGCTAGTGCGTGTACTTGGGGACTAGGGGGAGATGCTGCTGAATTTTTTCTAGGTATGGATGGACACAAGTCAAACTAACGTTCAACTCTGAATGTATAATCTTGAATGGGATAGGACCTATCAGCTGGGCATAAATGTCACGTTCCAATGATTGGGTGTTTATGAATTACTTAATGTAGTGTATTGTTTTAGACTGGTGGCGATGGATAAGAGTTGGGTTTACGAGAAAAATGTTTGGTGAAAAGTATGCGGAGGGGGTTCGTGGGTTTGTCTGTATGGCTGCTTGTTGTATAGACTCTCAGGTTTGGAGAAGAGTCTTGGGTCTGGTTTCGGGTCCGGGAAACTATCAGTGCATATCCTGAAGGGAGAGTATGGAGGAGTGTCTTCCACTGTTGCCACCTTATCGACGAAGATTGAAATGTTGGTCCTTGGGCTGATTTCGATCTCCGTTAACAAGTGGGCTGATGTTCCTGCAGAAGTGAAGGAGTACATTATGAATCGAGTGTTGGTATGATTAAACTCTTAAAAATAGAATTTTTTGGTTAAACATTTTTTTTATCAAGACAAATATTGTATGTTTTGGTACTTATGCAGGACCACTTCGACCTTGACTACACTCGTCAAGAGGACGTGAGGATGGTAGTCGAGACTATGATAATGGCATGTCGAACGCACCGCAACTAGATGCATGCGTATTTCAAAAAGTTCCCGAGTAAAGAGGCGGCATTGCTGAAGCCCCACCCTGATACCACAGAAGAACAGCGAAAGAAGTTATGTGATCTGTTCGCTAGCAAAACATTTATGGTACGTGATTACAAAAACCCATTACTTAAATATTACATTATTTTATATTTAATTACTTAAAATATCGCAAAAACGAAGCAAGCAAAATAAGAAGAATAGATCAAAGTTGACTATGAACCACGCTGTTGGTTCGCGCTCGTTCCAGTGCACTCGAGCTTGCATGGTAAATTAAATACTAAATTTTAGACTTTATTGATATTTTTTGTCAATAACTTTATGCTATTGTCATGTAGAAAAATCAAGAAAGCGGCAATATCAATCCTGCAAAGCTGTATAAGAAGAATTATACAAACAAAGATGGGATTTGGACCTCAGAAGGAGCAAGAGAAATTTATGTAAGTTGCTTTCATTTTAATCTACTTTATGTAATTTATTTATAGTTAATCTACTTTAATGTTTCTACTAAATATTGTCATTTGTTCAAGAACGGATGGATGCCTTCCAGCGCCAGTGTGATTTAGAAGGGAAGACTTACACCAAAATTGAAGTATATTTCGAGATATTGGGCAAGAAGTCGGGATATGTTCGGGGATTAGAACGACGGTTAAGCCTTCGCATTCATCAACTTTAACTACACAGTCTTCTGATCTACAGCACCAGCTAGCGAATGCAAGGGATGAGAGCTGCTAAAGAAAAAGACTTGCAAGAATTTGCGAAGAAGCAAGCTGAGATGGAGGCCACGCTAAGGGACCACCGTGAGGAAGCAGCGGGTGGAGCAAGAGCACATCCTGTTGGAGCAAGAGGAGCGCATGAAAAGGGAGCAAGAGCGCATGCGAGTGGAGCACGAGGAGCGCATAGAACAGGAACAAGAGCGCATGCGAAAGGAGCAAGAGCGCTTACGGGCAGAAATATCGAAGGAACTGGAGAAGAAAATGTCCTCTGTAATGGAGAAGAAAATGTGCGACATGTCAAAGCGACTATTCAGCCAGTTTGGGGGTTCAAAAAGGTAGATGCATGTATATTGTAATAACTTTTTGATTATGTATTATTACGATGCTATTTTCGATTTAATTACGGATCACTATTTGTTATTATTGATGTTTATTAATGTGAGTATTGTATTGTTATTATAATAGTACGTGTTATATAATATTTTCTATTATTATTGTTTTTAAAAAAAAAAAATCCGATTTTGTTACCACCGTTTGATCAACATATTCAGTGATCACTCGGTTGTTGTTCAACTGATCAATCGGGCAATACGCTGTTCAATCTCCAATATTACACAGAAAAAATTATTGATTGATCAGGAACATAAACGATCGATCATCTATGTGCAAGCGATCTGTCGGTACTATAAGCGACCGATCAGTGGAGAAATAGACGATCGATTCTCCAACTCAAACGATCGATCGTCAAATATCGCCGATCGATCAGCTACTAAATCAACATTCCATCGCTGAATTAAACAACCAATCGGTCATGGCATAACGATCAATCGTGATACTTAAGTGATCGATCGCTTATATAAAACGTCCGATCGTCGTTACTGAAACGATCGATCGTTTATTTCTTACCGTGCGATCGGTTAAATGTGTTGATCAATCACCAATATAAAACCAATCGATCGTAATACGTACCAATTCAATCATCTCAAACAAATACCAATGATTGCTGTTCCAACCGATCCATCACTTCGTTTTCACCGACCGATCGGCACAATTACGATTGATCATTAGATTTAGTGACGAAAAGTTTCTGTTATTAAAAACTTTTAGTGAGAAATTGGGGTTTCGTCACAAAATACATTTCATGAAGCTCTTTCGCTAACAGAGCTCGTGACGAAAAAATTTCGTCACTAATACTTTTAGTGACGAAATGTTGACTTTTAGTGACAAATTTTTTTGTCACTAAAAGTCAATTTTTTTATTGTGATTATTCAGTATATATTTAGACTGTACAACTACAAAATGCATGTATTTAAAAATATAAGATTTTTCTATTACAAAATACATTTAGAATTACAATTAGATCACAAAATTATTGTAAAATATTAAAAATAAACTACAAATAATTACATATATATACCTTATTCTCTTGCCGCATATTCTTAATATTGTCACCAATTTTTAGCAATTCTTCTCTCAAACGGAAAATCTGCACAAATCGCAGACCATTCAAACAATTATCTGAAAGCTTTAATTCTAATGGTGGATAGACTGTTCTAACAACTATGAGAAAAGCGTTCTAACAACAATAAGAAACATTAACATTCTAACGGTTAATGAATCGTTTGAACACTAGCTGGAAACAGAGCATATATAGATACCCACAATCACTTTATATTCCACAAAATCCTCTCTAAATTCATCAAAATCACAATCTACATTCATCTTACACTAAATCCCTAACACTATATTACCGAGATTTCTGCATTCAAACATAAAACGCGAAATTTGTACCTAAATTGGAGGACTCAAATCATGAATCACCAATTTCTCAAATATTTTTTAAGAAAATTACCTCTTCTAAACCGTACATTGTGGCGCATTATAGACATAAAATCAAAATCATGTTCCATTGGAACCAGCTCATGAACATAAAAGAGGAAAAAATTGGGAAAAAGAGAGAAAATTAAAAGCAAAACCAAAATCTTAATTGGTTGCCGCGGCACCTTTAAGTGCAGTAACAATTATATATCATTATTCAATGTCATATGTTAGAATAAATTTAGTTTCCTGCCAAATTGTCCATATTGTTCCATTCCCCGGGCTCTTCAGGATTTTCATTTGCATCCCTTTGAAGCGGAAATGAAGAAATATAATATGCCATTAGAAACTTCCTTTTAATTTCCGGGTATTACTTTTCTGGATGACTAGCTAGGTTCTTAGCACCGCACTAAGACAATTACTTGCAACCTGATGATCACCCTCTTAACGTGGTGAGGGATATTGAGTATTCAGGCACATCATACAGGATTTTAGGCCGTAATAAAATAACTTCACAAAATAAAAACAAGGAAGGCACCTTGGGGCAAAAATAAGCATTGTACTGTTTAGAAAACTAGGTAGAGTACTTTTTAAAGTCATTAATTAAGCAATCTTTTATTGCTTGAATTTTTTTAATTAAGATATATATTTACACTACGATAGAGTAAAAAGAGTAGAAAAAGTGATCAAATGACGAATGAAAAGAAGTCTAATTACGCGTGAAGTACAAGGCGGACGGCATAAAGTCTAAAACGTGTAGGAGGTAGATGCCTTTTGAGGCACCATCATACTTGTCCACATATGCAAATTTTCTTGATCCGTTGACATTGGCTTTGAAAGTACGTACTCTGAGTCTTCTCCAAGTAAATTTCCATGAAGTTCCATCCGGACCCACAATTATCAATGAAACATATATGGTGGGAAGTCATAAAGTCTAACACATATTGAAGAAAATCTATTCATCATGAACATTGGAAAAACATATATTAGAAACCAAATTATTGGAGAGAGGGTTAACTTTGTACATTAACAATTCCACCCATTTTGGAAAAAAAATTAGTAGTAACGCATGGTTGATGGAGACTCATGAAAGGGAGAAAGGTAGACTACTATAAGTCTATAGTGAGTAGAAAGGATAGAATAGAAAAAGAAATCAGACAGCTAATAATTAATAGAGAAGTCCAATCACCCGTGAAGTTCACGCTGGTGACATAACAATCTAAAATATATAGGAGGATCAAATATGTCTTCTCAGTCACTATCATACTTCAAGAAATATTGAGATGTGCTAAGCAAATGAAGCAATATTTGTCTGTATACGCAAACTTTCTTGGCCATGTCCACAATGAAAAGGACTAGAACAATAGTCTTTCTAATGAATAAAAAGTCTCATCGGAGCATATTGGTGCACCCACTTTGGGTTTGAATGTTTGTTGCAGTGCAAAGAATCCACGGGAGCACTTTGACCTTTCTACTTTTAAGTAAATTACCCATGAAGTTTCATATGCTGGGCATTCCAAAATTCTAGCTTTATATAATAACTACAAAATATTTTTCTCTCTCTATCAAATCATCATTTTTCACTACAATAAATATAAAAAAATTCATTTAAATTATCTCTCTCTTCACTTTTTACTAACTTCAACACTTCAAAATTTTAACACTCAAACACAAAGATCCTCTAGTGATAAATATTGGAGAACGATTTGACTAAAATTCAAAATATTGGAGAAAGGGCAATAAGGAAAATACGTTTTCACTCACTAAGTTTTTGGTGAATTTTAAAAAATTCATTGAGTTTCAATTTTTGTTTTTTGTCACTTAGATCTAACCGTCAATGAATTAGGTCAAAAAACCTAACTTCATTGGGAAGATTTAACAGAAATTTGTTCTGCCTCGTAGCAATACACTCTAACTATAGGTTGCCAGTACAAATAAATGGTTGGTCTAGAGGGAGAAAGGAAATATTTAGATCCCTCCCTTGGTTGCATCAGTACAAATAAATGCAAGTTGGTCTAGAGGGAGAAAGGAAATATTTAGATAACTGAACAGCAATTGATCTAACTCTTATCACAAAGTACTAGATATAAATGTGCTGAAAAATTAGCAATGAGTGCTTCAAATGAGATTTCCAAGAGTTATACTTGGGTAGCTTAAGGCCTCGATTGGCCAGTTGCTATATATTTACGAAGGCACTGGAGTACTTCTCCAACATCAGTAACAGTACTTCTCCGCGTAACTGCCCAGATCTCGCACAAGAACACAGCGGGCTCCTCATAGTGGACACACAATATTCAATATTTTGATTCTGGAGGGATATTCATATTCATGATAATTTTGCCTTGTCAATAAATAGAATTAAACAGAGCAATCAACATTCCTACTAGAATCAACAAACTGAAGAGGATTAGGTACCATCAATGTGGCTAAAGCTTGGACGTTAGATCTGCTTCTTTAAATCTACACCGCTTTATTGAAGTTCTTAGAATTCTGCAATTTCTTTGAACATAATCTTTTTCCCTTTTGAAGTCCAAAAGTAATTAATTCAAGATGGCTAAAGGCAAGCGTGGGAATAAGGACAACAGGAGGAAGCGCCGCATTTGATTCCGTAACAGATATTGGTAATGACACCTCTCTGACTGTATGAGTGCTTTGTTGTGGCTAGTGGACGATCATGGTACTTCTAAGATAAGATAGGCGTGTTCTGTATTAGATTCCATGTTTCCTAAGGATTAAGTTTAGAAAGTTTTTGATCAACGACATGAAATTAAGCTCCCCTTCCTCTTTTTTTAACCTGCATTGGAGCAGAGACAAATATTAGAAGAGTTTAGGAAAGTTCCAGACATGCTTTAAGAAATGAGGCTGTGAAGACTGTTGTGTGAGACATCTTCGCTTCCAGCCACCGCATGCTTCAAATGTTCGTCGAATGTTTCCACATGGTTGAGAGTGCAACCATATCGAAGCTCTGTTTCTATTGTCATTATTACCGCTAGTTCTCTTCCTCTTGTCATTGATATTGCTCCATTTTAATAGAGAGAAAAGTTTTAAAAGATAATAAGTTTAATGCAAAGCAAAAGCATTTTACTAGTTCCCCATGTTTCTGCAAGTTAAAGCTGGAGCATGCAATGTACAACACGCATTGGTTTGACCCAATAGTAAAAAAAGGTACAAACTTTTACAATACTTCAAGAATTGAAGGTTGGGGCAAACAACATATTACAACTAAAAATCATACAATACATGATAAACGGATAAAGATGTCCTGCCTTGCATGCACATGGCCTCATTGTCTATCAAACTTGTTCTTCCCCAGACAGTGAATAGCTTTCTTTGTCATCAAGTAAACTATCATCTCCTTCAGATTATCAAATCTTTGAAAATAAGCTTGCCTCCATGATCTCTTAACAATGAGTGTATCGCAAACTCCCCAAAAGCGAACAATAAAGCCCAATACAATTTTGATGTAGAGTGATGCTAACTCAAGTTCTTCTCCAATCTTGTTTCTTGTTCCACTATTTTCAATTGGTGTTGCTGGGAGATCATCTTCTTTCCCCAGACATTTTGTCGAAAGAGGAGGTCCACAGAGGAAGGAGTTACCTTCATGCTTGGTTGAGTCATTGAGTGTTTGAAGTTGATTTTGAGATGAAATTTTTTCAAAGAAGTTGTTGAATGATAAATTCAGATCACTTAAGAAAGTCCAAGAAGCCAATTCTTGAGGAAGAGAACCAGAATGTGCATTTCTTGAAAGATCAAGAGTTTCTAATTTTTCAAATTCCCAATTCCCATGGGGATTTTTCCCGTAAGATGATTCCTTGATAGATTTAGGTTGACTAATGGAGAAAGGTTTGTTATATCATTATAAGGTATTTCTTTGATAGATTATTATTTGAAAGGTCTATGGAATGGACAAGATCAATGGTTAGATTGCGTCTAAATTAGGTTGTTTAAGTGTTTCCTTTCATATAGTTGGACACCAATCTTCGAGTAATTTGTAGTCCTGCATGATCTAGTAGGGAGCTATATTTTGAATTAAATGACAAAAACAAAGACTTATCCAAAAAAAAAAAAAAGGAAACAATTTGAATTAGTTTTTAGGAGGGAGAAAGATAGAGTATGATGAATAAATTAAAAATTAGAATGAACAACCTAATTTAGACCCAACTATGCCAAAAATACCTAGAGGGGGGTTGAATAAGTATTTTAAAAAAATTATCAATTAACTCCTTAAAACAAAAACCTATTCTCTGGACAAACAAATCAATAACGTTGTTTTTCAATATGTCAAGATACTAAAATGACTAGCAAAACAATAAGATACAAATCAACACAAAACAGAAAACACAATCTGTAAAACGGAGGAGTCCGAAGAAACTGCAAGTAACTCTGAAGTAACTTCAACTCACAGAAACAGTAAATTTCTTGATACACAATCAATTTCTTGATACCTGCAGTAAGAGTTAATTCAGACTTAAACAGAAACTCGTTATACCTTTGTCTTCAACCTTCTTGGACCAAATTATTCAACATCTTCAATATCGATATTCTACGCACTCTAATCACAAGAATGGTTAAATGAATACAAAGAAAACAAAGGAAAACTAATCAACCACACAACACAAGATATGGTGACGAAGACAAACCCTTTTGAAGAACTTCTTCAAAAGAGAAAAACTCTCCAGGCCGAAGCTGGTTTTTAGATCCACTAATTTCAAATGAGATTACACAATGATCTATAGATTACACAACCTAGCTAATCTAAACACCGTTAATCTTACCCAAACCAACTCGATTCATATCTGCTCATCATGGAATTCCATGACCATTTGAAACCAAGATTCACTTCGGATTGATCTATCCACACAACTCCTTGTGCAATCAACGCCCAAGGCTGGAACCTCCAGCAAACACTCTTCCAAAACCTTTGGAAGCCTCAATCAATTTAAGAGATCATGTGTCGGTGATTAACGAAACAATATCACCCTCAGATCTGATTTGCTATCTCTGTTACAGCAAACCCAAAATTTCTACAAGAACAATGGAGCAAAGACGATCAACGCATTTCTTGGAGAAAACTTTCCTAAAGAGGAAAAACAAAGAAAAAGAGAAATGACCAGATCTGGACGTTATATACGAAGAAGCCAATCTGTTGCATAATCTCTTCATTTCACGTGTGAACCACCACAACAAACTCCAGCTCCTTCCATTTCTTCTAGATCCAAGGAAAATGACAATAAAACCCTTAATGAAGCCACACATGAACTCATAGTAACAGATCACAAGCTCTTTAACAGATCAGCAAGCTCTTTCTATTTCCCTTCTAGAAACAACGCAATGGAAAAAAAAGCCTCTATTGGTTTTTCACGAAAAATGCCAAATGGTTTTCACATAGAAAAGAGACAAATGAAAAAGAAGTCCCATGGTAACTATAGTACGTTCACCATCGGATTTGGGTTTTGGAGATCGACTACACTACTGGTCTTCTGGCAGTAAGATTGCCCTATCATGAGTTCCATCTAGCCTCCCCAAAATGTGAATTATTGCAAGCGTACAATATGGTGAAGGACATCCAAAGTCTAAAAGATGTGGAAGGCTGGCTGGGCCTGTCAAGCCCTAATAATGTTAGTCAATTTATTCGTTTACGTTAAAGTCAATTAGCAATCCTTTGTGGCTTGAATTTTGTTTACATGCGATCAGAGAACCACAAAATGATGTGA
The DNA here is from genome assembly GCA_003952965.2 of Morella rubra. Lineage (NCBI taxonomy): Eukaryota > Viridiplantae > Streptophyta > Magnoliopsida > Fagales > Myricaceae > Morella > Morella rubra. The sequence goes on along the minus strand of CM025856.1, from coordinate 15,913,044 downwards.
AATAAGATATATAGATAGACTATATATGACCATCGTAAAAAGGTTGGAAAAAATAGACCAAATGACCAATGAAAACAAGTCTCATTACTCGATCGTGAACTACTTACACAGGAACGGATTCCCTTTGAAGGCTACATAAGACATGGTCCAGATCAAGTCCCTGCAAATCAACCTTTATTATAATGACACCTCATTTAATGAATAGAATGGCTAATTTGGCTTGTAGCTCAACTTAGCGGTTCCAAATCCCCCAAATTTCCTTTCTCCCTTCTTTCACACAAGTTACTTTCTTTCTTTTCTTCGGCTTCTTTCTCCCGCAGATTCCTCTCCCCAAATTTCCTTCTTTCTCACTCAAACTCTCATCTTTCTCTTATTCCTCTTCTTTCTCGCGCAAATTCCTCTCCTTTGTCAAAAATATTTCAATATATTTTCACGTCACTTTACAAACTGATTTGGTAAACATATAAAGAGAAAAAACACTCCTTCTAGGCTATACAGATTTTCTCCTATGATTAAGGAGAGAATATCTATCCTATAATCTCTCCACTATTCTCTCACATGACAACTCACGCCAACACTCCCCCTCAAGTTGATGCATAGATATCTTTGATGCATAACTTGTCTAGTGAGTTGTATTGCTGCACACGGCTTTGGTAGTATACTTGCTAATTGATCCTCTGATTTGATGAATGGAAACCGAATTATCTTGGCTTCTAGATTGTGTTTAAACGATCCACTTCAACATGTTTGGTGCAATCATGCTATACTGGATTGTATGAGATATCAATTGCTGCTTTATTGTCACAGAAAAGATTCATTTTTCGATTTTGGAGCAAATCCAATCTCGGTTAATAACCGTTTTAGCCATAACAGCTCACATAGTCCCTTTGGCCATTCCCCGAAATTCGGCTTCAGCACTTGAGAGGGCTACAACTTTCTGTTTTTTACTTTGCCATGTCACAAGATTTCCACCAACAAAGGTGAAATATCCTGAGGTTGATTTCCTGTCTGATATATTCCTGCCCAGTCAGCATCCGTATAGCCATATACATCTACATGATTATTTCTGAAAATACAAGACCTTTCCCTGGAGAAGATTTCAAATATCTGAGGATACGCATCACAGCATCCATGTGCTCCTCACTTGGACAGTGCATGAACTGACTCACTACACTAACCGCATATGCAATATTAGGCCGAGTATGAGAAAGATAAATAAGTTTGCCAACTAGGCGTTGATATCTCTCTTTGTCGGCTGGCTTCTGATTTTCATATATCCCCAGTTTATGATTTTGAATAATCAGGTATCCACAGGCTTACATTCTAATAAACCCACTTCTGCTAATAAATCCAAAATATATTTTCGTTGGGACAAAAATATACCTTGACTTGATCTCGCAACTTCTATGCCCAAAAAATATTTTAGTCCACCCAGATTTTTCATTTCAAATTCCGCTGCCAACTGCTCTTGGAGTCTTGATATCTCATCAAGATCGTCTCCTGTGATGATCATATCATCCACATAGACAATCAAGGCCGTCACCTTGCCATTTTGTCTCTTTAGGAATAGAGTATGATCTGAGTTGCTCTGATAAAATCCATATTTTCTCATTGCAAGACTAAATCTTCCAAACCATGCTCTTGGCGATTGCTTCAATCCATATAGAGCACGTTGTAACTTACAAACCACCTTAGTTCCATCAGTCACAGAATATCCTGGAGGAATATCCATGTACACTTCCTCTTCAAGATCGCCATGGAGGAAGGCATTTTTCACATCAAATTGGTGTAGTGGCCAATCCAAATTTGCTGCAAGAGACAATAATACTCTAATAGTATTTAATTTTGCCACCGGTGAAAGGTTTCATGATAATCACTCCATATGTTTGAGTGTAGCCTTTTGCCACGAGTCTCGCCTTGTACCGTTCGATTGAACCATCTGCCTTGTGTTTGATAGAGAAAAAAACCCACTTACATCCACGGTTTTTTTCCATCGGCAATGGCATTAAATTCCATGTTTTATTTTGCAGCAATGCACTCATCTCTTCTTGAATTGCTTGAGTCCAATTCTGGTCTCTAAAGCATCTTCAATTATTGTAGGAATATGGCAAGTAGACAGCTCACGTACAAACGTCTTCTCTGTTAATGATTTTGTGGCCACATAATTGACAATAGGATACTGTGATATACTGTCCCTAAAGTCAGGAGAGTATCGGCTAGGCGGTTTTCCACTATTTTTCGTGTACGGTCCATACTCTTTGAATTTAATTCGTTTACCTCAGACTCAGGAAAGAAATCAGCATGATCAGTCGTAGGGAACAAGCTTGCCACAGGAGGAAAAGGTGCAGGGAATTGCGTAGGAGCCAAAGATGTCGCATGTGAAAACTCTGCCAAATCTGCCGCATTTAGCAGATTTTCTGTATTTTGCAGATTTGCAAAATCTGCACCTTTTTGCAGATCTGCCAAATCTGCGGCATTTGGCAGATTTTCTGCATTTGCTGGCAGATTTTCTACATTTGCCGCATTTTGCAGATTTTCTGCGTGTGCCGCATTTGGCAGATTTGTAATGCGGCAGATTTGTAATACAAATCTGCCCCGTTGTGCCCCATTGGAAGGATCATTGACCGCTTGTACAGAATCTTTCTGCCCTGGCCAATTTAATGATAATCAATTCGGCTCTTCCTGATTTGGCTCCCCTTGAAGTGCTGAATTGGGTGAAAAAAATAGCTAAGGCTCCATACATGTGATGTACGTGATAACGAAAGTACGCTTAGATGCAGGATCAAAGCAACCATATCCTTTTTGGTGAAAGATATATCTTAAATGTTAGTTTTTGTTCTCAATCCATATTTTAATGATTTCAATAAAATGATTAAGTTTACAAATAGGAAATCTTCAAAGACAAAGACATTTTTATCAAAGAGCTAAAGACAAGAAGATTGAAGATCAAGAAGATGCAAGAGCTCAAAAGTGAAGATTCAAGACCATAGGGTATAACCTTGTAACTCTTAGTTTCACTTTTGACAAGGATTTGAATCGTACACTTGCATATCTTTCAAAACGTGCATAAACCGTTTTACCTCTTGCTTTGAAAGATCAAATATGTTTTTAATGGTTTCAAAACACCTCAATCAACTCCAAACCTTTTATATACTTATGGAAGTTAGTCTTTAAAATTGGATGTTTAAAATGGTCAAAATCGTGGTTTTAAATGAACCGGATCATGTGCTTAAGTTGAAGAGTGAAGGTCGACCGGCCTTCGACCGCTTGGTGTAGCGGTCGACCGTATCATTTTGAAATAGATCGTTGAGCTCTGACAATATGACGTTGGGTAACGGTAACCCAATCGATGGGTACATGAAACGGTCAACCGGTAAAACGGTAAAATTTCTAACGGCTAGTTTTCTCATGTGGCCTATATAAAGACCTTTCTATTGTCTCTAAACAAGAGAGTTCGACCACATATCATTTTACATAGCTTGAGAAATATCTTAAACCTTCCTATTCCATATTTCTCATATCATTCACACAAATTACACTTTCTTATTCTTGTCATTGTGTGAATCAAAGAGATAGAGCTTTCCATTTTCATATCCACTCTTTGAGAGAGTTTATTCTTGTAATCTTCCTATCCATAAGAGGTGATTCCTTTAGTGAGGTTGTTCACTAAAGAAGAAGCTTAGAGAGGGTATATCTCAAGCTTGGTTGGGTTGTGAGTCTTGAGCCCGGGAAAATACTTGTACGGTTCTCTAGCACCCGAAAGCTAGTGTGTACACTATTTGAAAGATAGTGGAAAACTCAAGGCTCGGTAAAGGAGCTTGAGGGTGGATGTAGGCGGGTTTGCCGAACCACCTAAAAATCACGTGTTTGTTCTCTATTCCTACTCTTTATATTTAGCACTTATTCTCTTATCGCATCTATATACTTGTGCTAAATTAGTCTTTACTTTGCAAACACGAATTTAAGGGTTAAAAGCGAAAAAGTTTGGAAACTCAATTCACCATCTCTCTTGGGTTGCCTTAATCCTAGGATTTACACTAAAAACAAGTCTTTAAGGCACACGCATCAAACTTCATGCGTTGGATTTTTTAAAGATGAACATAAGCCACACATCCAAAAACATATGGAGGCAACATCAACAAAGATAGCAGAGAGACATGAGAGGAGAGAGCTTATAACGGAGTAATAAACCCCAAGACTTTCGACGGCATGAGATTTAAGAGATGATTCAAGTAGGGCTCGAGAGTTTCAAGGAGATGTCTATTTTTTCGTTCAATAATGCCGTTTTGCTGAGGAGTATGTGGACAAGACGTCTCATGAAGAATACCATGTAGGTGGCAATAGTCACGAAATTGGTGGTTAATAAATTCACCACCATTATCTGATCTCAAATTTGAATTTTGGCTAAAAACTGAGTTTGCGCCATAACATGGAAAGATCTAAATACTTCCAAAACCTCATCTTTATGCTTCAACAAATATAACCATGTCATTCACGTACAATCATCAATAAAGAGCACAAACCATGAAAACCCAACATAGTAGTTACTGGGGAAGGTCCCCATACATCCGAGTGAATCAAAGCAAAAGGAATATCTCGTTTGCTAGAACTCAAGGGATATACAACGCGATGACTCTTCGCCAAAATACAGTTTCACATTTAAAATCAAAATTCTTCACAGAGGAAAATAATGATGGAAACAAATGTTTCATATAAGCAAAATGATGGATGTCCAAGACGGTGATGCCAAAGCCAAATTTCCCGCTCTTTGGCATCCACAATATGCTCCATGTTGTTTGCTTGACCAAACTGAGACTATCCATGTAATAAAGCCCCCCTCTCTTAGTACCACGCCAAATGATCTCCTTAGTGAGAAGATCCTGTAAAAGACAATGAGTAGGGTACATTAGTACCGCACAATTAAGATCCGTTGTCACTTGACTTACAGAAAGTAGTCTATGAGACAATGACGGCACAAGGAGGGTATTGTGAAGTTGCAAGTGGGGTGACAACGATACTGTGCCAACACCAACCATAGGGGAGATTGCACCATTGGCATTTGCAATATTAGTTCATCTCGGCAGGAGGCTTGTGTGAAGTTCAAGGCCATAAACGTCATATGATCAGTGGTGCATGAGTCAAGTAACCACATACTACGATCAACATCGTTAGAGAATTATAATAGCCATAACCAAGTATACCTGGATTGGGTGGTACCGGAACCTTCACACTCGATGTACTGAAGGTGTGAAGGAGAGTTCAGGTTCAACATTTACCATGGCCACCTTCCCATGACCCCCATCTTTCTCACCATTAACATAGCCCAACTTGTCTTTGCCTGAGATGTACATCTCGACAACTTGGGACCATAGGGCATAGTTGGAGCCGTCCAACTTAATGCCGATTGGAGCTGCAGCAGGTTTTGTGGTCAAGGTTGGTGTCTGGACCTTGTTTAAGGCTTCAGTCATTTTTGTGGTAAGTTCGGTGAAGATGGATTCGGCTGAGATGCACCGAGATCTTCTTCTGCATCTGAGTCCGACATGGTTGGTGAGGAGGGAAGAAAAAATTTAGGGTTTGAGGTAGGTGCAGGACCAAGGAAGGGACCATGCCTCTGATACCATGTCAAAAATATTTCAATATATTTTCACGTCACTTTACAAACTGATTTGGTAATAGAAAGAAACACTCCTTCTAGGCTATACAGATTTTCTCCTATGATTAAGGAGAGAATATCTATCCTATAATCGCTCCACTATTCTCTCACACGACAACTCATGCCAACTTTCTTCCCTTTCTTTCCACGTAACTTTCTTTTCTTTTTTCTACACCGCTATTCCTTCCTCTGTCTGGAAAGGTAATTCTTTTTTTCCCTCCGCCCACTTCTCCAAACGGCAGCATAGTAACTGAATTGTAGAGAAGCTCTAGAGTTTCTTCGTCCAATATATCGGATTATTACCTGATAAATTTGCAACCTTTCGCTCCTGATTTTGTTGTCTTTTTCTCGGCTGATGAATGGAATTTTGTTGAGCCGACTTCCATCTGAGTATAAATTAGAAAATGGAAAGGGAAAAAGAAAAAGAAAAAGAAATTAATCTTTTTTTCCTCCGCCCACTTTCAGATGTATGAAGTAATCTGCCGTACAAAATTAATTCAAGTTTATTTATTTTTTTTCTAATTAGCATATACCGGGGAAAAATAAATAAATAAATAAAATATAAGAAGAGAACAACTGAATTAGAAACTGAGTTAAGTCATTCTCCAGAGTGGAAGAAACTGATGCTTTTTTTAAAAAAATTTCTCGAAGTGGAAGACTGATGCATTCGATGGTTACACCCACAAATTGGAAGACTGATGGTTGCATGTCTAGGATGTTTTGTTTTTATTTTTTATAAACTTTGGATCATTTCTAAGTTTTCAATGGATGTTTGCAACCACCTTTTTATACTTCACTGATTGTAGCCATTGAATTTACTAAGTTGATAAATGACAACGATTAAGGGTGGTATTTGTCCAAATATTAGTAGGCAAGGGTCTTCTAGTACCTCAAAACTGAAAGGTTTGTCAAAGTCTTTATTTGGATTCTGTTAAATTTTTATTTCTGTTTGTTTATGGATTTGTTAGATTTTTATTTGTCTCAATTATATGGCTATTTTCTAATAGTTTATTTTGTTCCCTCCTAGGTATCAAGCAAAGACGAACTGCAATCACCAATTGGGAAGTATAGGAGCCTCGAAGACTTGTAGGATTTTTATTTCTTCATTCATAGTTCCTCTATCATTTTAGTTGGTTGAATCAGATATAGCTCATGGAATTTTAGTTTGTTGAATAAAGTGGAAGCATTTTTTTAGAAAACACAATGTGGTAAAGTGTATTGTCAAAACAATGCGAAGGAACTCCATGTTAAGCTTGAGTTTAGAGATGTAATCATGCAATTAAAACAAAAGACTCTGCAGAAATGCCTAAGTATTGAGCTTAGACAAGTTTACTTCAAGACTACCTAAATGGCAAGGATTAAAAGGCAGTGCAGCTTACAAAAATTTATTGACCGCCATATTAGCATTCCAACCAAATTGGAAGAAATATCACCTATACATTACATTCCAAAATCAAGAATAACCGGGGCCTTTTTCCCATTTTGTAAGTAATACTACAACGCCTCAAAGACACGATTTTGCAAATCAATATTCGTTTGTTCGCTTCTTTATTTTCTATATCTTCAATAGAAACCTTTCAGCCTCCACCAAATCTTCTCTGGCATGCATCTAGGCTGCTATCTAACAAATCCACTTTTGGTAATACTGTCTTCATTGATAAGTTTTTGAGAGGCAGGCAGACCAAGATCAAAGGGTCCAAGAGAGTCAGTCTGTGTCCAGCCATCAAACAACAATGAAATTCATTATCCATGCTCATAAATACAAATGAACAAAGTATTTAGAGGAATTTCAAGTACCCATTTAATGCCTGACAATCCAAGACCGCTCTCGTCATTATAAACACTCCATATTGGGCAATTCTATCCAACAATATTTCCCGAAATAGGGTGGCATTCAATTTACTTTCTTTTAAGACAACACCTACCAAATAAACACGATTACGATGTCACCACCATTTACATGTATATTATAAAAAAAAAAAAAAAAGCAAAAAAGTTCAGGAAAATGTCTTGCTTGCAAGTTGCAACAAGACATCTGTTACACGACCAAGATCAGAGTTAAGAAATAAGGTTGTGTTGGGGAAGACAAGGACTGGACACGAACTGAAGTATGTCGAATGTTCATGGACTTGAGGAATCAGGGGGCCTTAACGTTATGCGTATGGGCTGCAATGTATGCGTATGAGCTGTGTAGGGTTCATACCCCTCGTGAAGACCCTTTTCCCATCTAGGGTAAACTCCATAGTTAGTGCCGAGAAATTCCATAAAATCTGGCCCAACGTCCTCAACCAAAACACACCCAAAACTATGTCACAGCCAGCCTAAGACAGCACATAGGTGTCAGTTAAAAAACTGTTACCTTGTAGGCTAATCTTCACATTTTCACTCCTTCCTTCACTGGTGAGTAATTCACCATTAGCCACCCTCACCCTTATTTCTTCACCTCGATCAACGCTTAAGTGTCCTCTTTTTACTATGGAAGGGTCCAAAAAATTATGGGTACTTCCAGAATCAATCAAAATGACCACATTCTGACCTCCCACTCTCCCAACTACCCTCATAGTCTTAGGATTTAAGGACCCTGTTAGTGCATGTAATGATATTTCCAGATCTGCTTCTATTGCTTCCAAAATTTCTTCCTCCTCATCACCTTTAACCTCCTTGGGTCCATTGTGATTGATATCCCCCACCTCAATGCCTTCCATCAAAAATAACTTCGGGTTTTTACACACGTTTGGTTGTCCACTTTTCATCACAATTGTAGCATAAACCCTTATTTCTTCTTTCTCTCATTTGGTATGGTGTTAATTTTTGGATTGCGAATGTCTTCTTTGGTTGCTGGTGGTATGTGTTGTTGTTTGGTTGATAATTGGTGGAATGAGAATTGATGTTTGGGTTGTGATTGGTGGAATGTGGATGACTATTTGGGGTGTAGGTGGATGGTGTTTGAAGTAATCCTTTGCTATTTTTTTTTTCTCAATAATACATGTTCTTCCTGAATTTTTGCTAAACCATATGCTGTGATCAAATTATGGGGGTTGAACATTCTAACTGGTAATCTAATCTCATCTTTGAGTCCACTTAGAAAGCAACTCAACTTATAGGTTTCAGATAAACCACGTAGTCTATTGGATAGTGCCTCAAATTGCCCCTTATAAATTTCAACACTAGAGGTCTGTTTCAACCTTGTGAGCATTTCCATAAGATCATCATAGGCACTAGGCCCAAATCTCAACAATAGAACCTGAACAAATACCTCCCAATTCTTCAAAACTCCAGAATCTTCTAGATCTTGAAACCAGATTAAAGCTTGTCCTTCCATATGATAGGATGCCAACAACAAACGATGTGTGAGGGGTGTTTGGTGGTAATTAAAAAACTGGACAGCCTTGTATAACCAACCACTAGGATCAACCTCATCAAACCTTGGAAAATCTAGCTTAACTGACCTGACTTGTAGTCCTCCTGAATCTGGGTTTCCTCCACCTCCACTTCCACTTGGTGGTGTATCATGCTGATGTCCCACAGGTGTCTCCTCCCGCTGCTTCTCCTTGTCTTTGATCAGACTTTGCATATTAAGGGTAAGGTTCGAAAGCTGCTATTCTATACCATGTAAAACTTGTTTCTAATCATCTTGATCCTTCTTTAACAAGTGCACCTGATCCATGATCTCCTTATACCGTGTATCTCTACCATGGCTAGATCTGAGGCTCTGATACTAAATGTAGCAATCTTCTAGATTGTAACGAATGCTTGTAGAGTTTGGATGATTATATTGAGAACAAGTATGTAATTCAACTGATATTCATTGAGAAAATAACCATATATTCAAGAATTTTCAAACTCCATAGACAGAGAGAAAACTATAAAGCTAAACGTCGTTCATGATTTTTCGATCCCGCAAATTCTAGTAACCGCTCTCCTATATATTCTAGAAAGCTGAAATAGAATACGGGCCTCAGATATCGTTACAGCCCATCACAGCTCACACTAGCCCACACTGCATCTCCCTTTAAGAGCTGCACACACCTACAGCTCATACGCATACATTGCAGCCCATACGCATAACGTTAAGGCCCCCTGATTCCTCAAGCCCATGAACCCACATCCATCCATCTGCTTATACGCCACATCTTCAGCCTCTTGAACATTCGACATACTTCAGTTCGTGTCCAGTCCTTGTCTTCCCCAACACAACCTTATTTCTTAACTCTGATCTTGGTCGTGTAACAACATCATAGTCATAACACGTTTGGGAAAAGATGCATTGGCCAAGACTTGAACCTAGGCCAAGGTCAAACAGGTTGCTAATAATGCATTTTTGTTCGAAATCATTCCAGAAAGTCACTAAGAGTACAAGGATTCGAGTCTACCTTAGCATCAGGATTGAAAAATAACAAGATGAACTCTGGGATGACTCTAATTGTAGAAACAAGCAGCATATCGAAACATGAGGTTAGAACCAAACTTTGAGAGGAACACTAACAACAAGAAAAGCCGGCATATTAGGAAATACAATTCAAAGAACAAAAAAAGGAATATCCAAATCCACGACAAAACTTGTGAATTAGTGTAGAGGAAAAAAACATAGGATTTCTTTCAAAAGAGAAAGGTACAGGACTTCACACCTGTAATTGTATTGCATCTGTGAGAACATTCTTTGAACTTTCCAGCAGTTGAGCAGAGTAAGGGTCCATCACAGTATCATGGAAACCAATAATGCTAGCACGAACGATGCACTGAGACACAAAATATTTAACATCTCAGCCCCGAAATCAATACTAAAATTTATTCACAGCGACATGAAATATATTAAGAATTTATTTTGTGAACTGAAGCAGTACCAGAAAATATGGACAATCCAAACATTAGAACAAGAAAATTCCTGCTGTCTAATGTCAAAGACTATCCGATCGTGGGTCGCCACGTAGATTCAACAGAATCTATCAATTAACATATAACTCCTTCTCACCAAATCATTAAAACTTGAGTTATCAGATAATTAGTGATGCAAAAGCAATCACAGGCTAGGAAGTATCCATAATTCTAGGACTTGCACGACTTTCCAAGCATAGAATGTCAAATATTAGGAACTGTACTATTGTGCTACCATCGACCGATAAAGGAAAAGATTTACATTAAAAAGCCTCCATTTAGAGCAGAGACAGAGTATTCCATATGACAACTTTTACAGTTCTAAGCTCAGTGAACAATCTGGCAGGGCTGTGCACTGGAAAGGTTTAAGAAATTGAAAGCAAATGCTTTATCCTATGCAGCATAAAAATAAATAATATTTGCGGTTAAAAATATTTCCGAATCATCTCCTCGAGTTCAATCCCCAACCTTAAAATCTCAAATGACAACCAAAAGGTAGAATAAAAGAAAGGGCAATATGAAGATTAGAATATTAAAGTGCCGCAATACCAGTCCTGGCTCATTTTGCAAGATCAAAAACCTCTCCCAACTGCATTTAGTAGTGCTCTTGACTCCGGCGGGATTCCGACGAACAGAGGAGAGAAAAAACGGCAATGAAGAGAGAGGATGTTGTGAGACAGAAGGGAAAGAAGAGAAAGAAGGGAACTTGAGTGTCTCACACAGAAAAGGAAATTTGGGGATTTGAGAGCCACCAAGCCGAGCCGCTAAGCCATGAAGCCTTTCTATTCATTAAATGAGATGGAATTGTATTAATCATTGATTTGCTTTTTTTTAATCTTGACCATCCCTTATATAGCCTTCGGAATTCCCTCCTTCGGAGGGAATCCGTTCTCCATGGTAGATCACAACAAAAATAGAAGTCTAAAACGTACGTGTCGGGAGCTGGCAGATGCCTTATAAGGCACTATCATACTTTAAGATCAAATATTGAGATCTGCCAAACTAATTAATTAATATTGAAGGACTTTCTCCACATACGCAAAATTTTTTGGCTATAAATCATGTTGTCAACGAAGAAAATTAAGGACTAGAAATTAAAGACTATCTACCTAATGAAGAAGATCAACTTCCATGGATATATATATGCAAACTTTCTTGGCCATGATTACGAAGAAAATTAGGACTAGAAAAAAGACTATTCGAAATGATCAGAAGAAGACCTATTGGCTCTATTGGTCTGTCCACTTTAGGTAATTTGAAGGTTTGTTTCACTGTAAAGAATCTACGGGAGTACTTTGACCCTTGTGCAAGTGATTAATTACTCTTGAAGTTCCATGTGGGCTGCCAATAATACTCAATCAGGTAGTGTACTGCATGGTGGCCCACATAAACTCTCAAATATGTAGTTAAAGGACCTCTAGTGATAAATATTGGAAAAAGATTTTGATTACAAAACAAAATGTTGGAGAAAGGTGAGCTTTTTACATTAACAATATTTCCTTTCATCGTGAAAAAATTGTATTACATTAAGAAACATAATAATAAAACAATAAACCATATTTTTTACTTCAATTTTTGTCAAAAAAAAACAAATCTCTTAAGAGGTACATCAATAAATTTTGATAGTATAAGAGCTAAAAGTTAAGATTCTCAAACAGTACATATATTCAGGAACATGCCGATTTTTTGGACATGTACGACACATGTTAGAAAAATTGTCACTTTGAACAAAAAGATAAAAAGAATCACAATGAGATTAAAAAAAAAAAAAGAGTTAATTTACACTTTGCACCCTTGTGTTTTGGAAGGAGAGGGTTCACATTTTGTATCCATTCTTTTATTTTTGAGACATTTCACTTATGTGGTTCTGGGACGTTCTTAGGATTTGCACCCCCTCGTTTATTTATCTTTAAAACAAACGTAAATCTCAGTCACGTGCAAAACATACTTAAATTTTCCATTTTGCCCCAATATCAAAAAAGGTTAATTACACTTTGCACCTACTAGATTTTTAGGGGTTTGACACTTTGCACCCCTTTTTATTTATATTTTTGAGATATGACCCCATCGATTTGCACCCTAAGTTAATTTCATTGTCAAAATGAACAAAAATGTCTAGCATGTGCAAAACACATGACTCACTTGCACATTTTGCCCCCTATTTTCAAACTACTTTGACGAGAATATCTTTAATAAAATCCTAAGTCCCGTAATTGATGTCTCTTGTCTTCTCCTATATGTTTCCTGTGAACTTAGAATATTCCAAGTGTTCTTTTACTTGCCCAAACCTCTCCCACTGTCATTGATTCGACCTCCTGAGTTCTACCCTATGTTGCAATCAACGTCTGAGTACTTTGGTGGCCCACAATCAAATCACGGTTGCACTCATGCTAAAAATGAAGAATATTGAGTTATGCGTTTATGATTTTTGTGGTGTTGTGTTGCGTTGGGATGTAAAAAATCTAGCAATGCGTCAATTACTGGATTAATATTTTATTAAGGGTGTTATCTTCATAGCAATTTGAATATCAAGGGCAAAATGGGCTAGCGAGTCACACATTCTGTACGTGTTGGACATTTTCATTAATTTTGATTGCAAATCAACAAGACCTAGAAGGTGAGGGGTGCAATGTCTCAACAATAAAATAAAGGAGTGCAAAGTATCAGAAGCCCCAAACCTAGTGGATAACAAGTGTAATTAACCCTTTTTGAATATTGGAGGCAAAATGGGCAAGTGAGTTACGTGCAGAATTTGTAATTGATACTTCATTTCATTTTGAGTGAAAGATAAATGAGGGTATAAATCGAAAGAATCAAGAACTACGTAGATGAAATATCTCAAAAATAAAATAAAGGAGTGTAAAGTGTAATTAAGCAAAAAATAAATAATAATGAATCGAAGGATATGGAAGACGTGGCCAACGTCCATTTGATTTCCTCTGTCTTAAAGATTCTCTAAATATCTGGTAATAATGGTTTTTTACATTAACAAACTAGGATTGCATATTACTGATAGTTCCAAGCATGATTAGAATTTGTTGGAAGAATACATATATGAGTCCACCAATAATGTGGTTGCTTTGGTCTTATATATAGCATCTTGATACACCTTCTCTTGCAATTTGCCATGACCAACAATTGGTTTCGGCTGACAAGGAGGTGGTGTTACTTATTGGCGTCGATATTACAAAAGGATCAGCAGTAACTGTTGCAGTGGTAGTTACGGTAGCTCTCCACGCGTGTGTTGGCAGTGCATGTTGTAAGTGTTGGCGTGAGCTGTCAAGATTCAAGTTAGGAAAGATATAGTAGTAAATATAGAATCGACACAATCAAGTGATGACCATGATACTTGCCTAGAAATCTGTATAGCCGAAATTAGGAGTGCAAGTTTTCCTATTTATCTGTGTTCTTTCAATGTAAAGAATATTGAAATATATCAAAATACAAAAGTTGGCATGGTATCAGAGTCAGGTTACACGATCTATGGCCTTTCCTTTCCATTGAAACCCTAGTGTTTTTTGAGCACTACATGATCTCCAACTATGGCAGACGACAGTGTTGTCACCAACGCTACTCACTCTCCACCTAATACAAATTCTCTTCTCACCACCCTTACCCACAAAATGAATGAAGCTATTTCCAAAGCCCAAACCCCACTACCACCTATTGAAACCTCTACTTTGAAAGTCCTAGGATTAAGCAACCCAAGAGGGGGTGAATTGGGTTTTAAAACTTTTTCGAAACTCACCCTTTAGAAATGTTTGCTAGCTATAAGTCTCAAAGAAAAGTGATTGCAATAAAAAGATTGAACACAAGAATATATATTGCAACTTAAATAGAGAAATAAAACTTAGGAATAAGAAACTAATAGCACAATGTAATGAGAATGAGGGAAGAGAACAAACACAAGATTTTTAGGTGGTTCGGCAAAACCGCCTACATCCACCCCTTAAGCTCTTTACCGAGCCTTGAGGTTTTCTCCACTATCTTCCAAATAGTGTACACTCTAGCTTTCGGGTGCTAGAGAACCTTACAAGTGCTTTCCCGGGCTCAACACTAACAAGTGATTTTCGGGCTCACCACTCACAACCCAACCAAGCTTGAGATATACCCTCTCTAAGCTTCTTCTTTAGTCAACAACCTCACTAAAGGAATCACCTCTTTTGGATAGGAAGATTACAAGAATAAACTCTCTCAAAGAGTAGATATGAAATTGGAAAGCTCTATCTCTTGATTCACACAAAGACAAGGATATGAAAGTGTGTTTTGTGTGAATGATATGAGAAATATAGAATATGAAGATTTGGAATATTTCTCAAGTAATAGAAATGATATGTGGTCGTTGTGTATTTATTTTGGACGTTATGAATGTGTATTTATAGGCCACAAATGAAAACTAGCCGTATAAGGGGTCGATTTGACAATTTACCGTTGTCGGTCGACCGCTTCAACTAGCCGTTGCTCAACGGTCATAAAATTTAAATGCTGTCAAATTTTGTCTCATAACGTACATATAGCGGTCGACCGCTAAAATCTTTTCATAGATCGCTACATATTAAAAAAGTCCATTTTTGACCTTTTTGAAATCTCCCTTCACAAACCAACTTCCAAAAGTATAACCAAAGGCTTGGGAGTTTATATAGGGATGATTTGAAAACATTTAAAGCTCATTTTGGTTGTCAAACATGTGATAAGAAGATTATGCACGGTTTGAAAAATATGCAAGTGTTGATTCAAATCTTGTCAAAAGTGAAACTAAGAGTTACAAGTTATACCCTAAGGTCTTGAACTTCACTTTTGAGCTCCTTGCATCTTCTTGATCTTCTTTCTTCAAGTCTTTGGCTCTTTCATCAAAACGTCTTTGTCTTTGAAGATGTCCGTTTTATAAACTTGGTCCATTTATTGAAATCATCAAAAATCTCGATTGTGCACAAAAGCCAACATACTACTCCTATCGGCATCAAGTTGGATGGTTTCCAACTATGCCTTATGGTCCGGTTGTCAAGATGTACATCTCTGGCAAAGACAAACTGGGTTATATCAATGGTGACATTCCACCTCTAGTGCAGACCGATCCATCCTTTCGAAAATGGCGTACCGATAATGTCGTTGTCAAAGGGTGGTTGATAAACTCTATGGACCCGACTCTCATTGGCAATTTCATACGCTTTCCCATGGCCAAATCAGTCTGGGATGCCATTGCTACGACTTATTTCGATGGGAGTGACACTTCTCAAGTTTACGAGCTCAGACGACATGTGTCTCACTTACACCAGAATGGTGGTTCACTTGAGAAGTTATACACCGAATTAAAAGGCCTTTGGCGGGAAATTGATTTCCGTCGTTCGAATCCTATGGAATGCGCTACTGACATCCACCATTACACCAACTTCTCAATGAGGACTGTGTCTACACCTTCTTGGACGGTCTCGACGGCAAACTCGATAACATCTGCAGCGATGTACTTCAACTGCGACCCTTTCCTTCCATCGAGCAAGCTTATGCTCATGTTCATCCGGAGGCTCTCCAGCAGGCCGTTATGATCACCAACGACATTGCTCTTGTCTCTGGTGCTGTTCTAGCCACAAAGTGGCTGAAATTGAGTTTAGCTCCCTCGCCTTCTATTGTTGGGAAGTCCGTTACAACTTCTAAGTCACGCCATGTTCCTGATGGCACGAAATGCTCCCACTATGGTAACCAATGTCATACAAGTGAGAATTCTTTTAAGAAATTTAGTTATCCTGATTGGTGGCATTAGTTGCAGGCAAAGAAAAAGAAGAACTCGGCTGGTGCTGATGTGCACACGGGCAAGGTGGCAGTAGTGTCTGCTGAACCCCACCTTTCCTGATTCCCTAGGCCGAGTCTTCCTAGGAGGTGGGACCTATCTCTGATATAGGTAACTTCCGCTCTGCTTTTGTTACCTCCTGTCGTGATGTAGCTAGTGGTGCCTGGCTTCTTGACTCTAGAGCCACAGACCACGTGAATTTTGCTACCACTGATTTTCATACCACCTCTAAGCCGCGACGCAGTGGTGTTGCCAATGCTAATGGAGCTGTCTCTCCGGTCACAAGGGCCGGATCTGTGTATCTCTCTCCTTCTCTCCAATTGTCCAATACTTTACTTGTCCCATCCTCTCGCATAAATTATTGTCTGTTAATCAGATTACTACAGACTTGCAGTGTGTTGTTCTCATTTACCCCACTTTTTGTCTTCTTCAGGATATTCTCACCAAGAGAGATAATTGGACGTGGTACTAAAAGGAGGGGATTATATTATATGGAAGACTTCAATACGGGTCATGCTCATCACATTCAGAGTAATGGGAAGGAGCAACAAATTTGTTATGGCATCGCCGCTTGGGACATCCTAATTTTGATTATCTGAAATTTTTATTCCTGGTCTTTTTTCCAATTTGGTGATTTGTGACTTCCACTGTGAAACTTGCATTTTAGCCAAAAGTCACTGGGTTTCCTGTTCGCTCCATATGAATAGAAGTAATATTCCATTTGCTTTAGTTCGCTCTGACGTGTGGGGTCCTCTCACCTATTTCTTTTGGTTTTGGTGTTCGTTGTTTTGTTATCTTTGTTGACGACTGTAGTAGGATGACATGGCTTTACTTGCTCAAAAATAAAGATGACGTGTTTCATGTGTTTGAATCATTTCATGCAATGATTCAAACTCAATTTTCTGCCAAACTTCGCATTCTCTGCTCCGACAATGGCAGTGAATATATTAACCACCATTTCTGCACCTATTTCAAGCATCACGGTCTTGTACATGAGACCTCTTGTCCTTAGACTCCTCAACAGAATGGCATAGCTGAGCCCAAAAATTGCCAAATCCTTGAAATTGCACGAGCTTTACTCCATGG